>CM054062.1:357644393-358844617 GCA_028641055.1 Alopecurus myosuroides | reverse complement strand
GATCTCACCGTTAGGAGCTCCCCATCAGGGATCTGGCAGCCCACCAAGAGCTCTCCGCCTAGACCTGCCCATCAGGGATCTCACCGCCCACCAAGAGCTCTCCATCAGGGATCTCGCCGCCCAACAGGACTTCACCGCCCTATTGCGCTAGCGGCTCGACGCCCGACATTACCTCGGTGCCCCATTGGCCAACGGCTCACAAGCACCAATACCCAGCGCCTGGCCATCATTCTGAGCTCCTCAGCACCAGATTGAGCTCACCAGCAAAAAATGGCAGCTCAACATCAGGAAATCGACCTCAACATGACACCGCCACCCGAAATTGACCTAAATTTGACACCACCTGAAGGTGAAATGACATACCTGGAGAAAATGATCAGCATATCGACCCCAACTTGACAGGTATTGAAACTGGACATAGCTCCTGGGAGTACTTTGGCATGTTTCGGTTGCATTTCAAGCAAGTATTACTCCCTTGAAAAGTACCACATGCCTGTACACTTACTCGCTCTTTTATTGCAAATTCCTAGTGAAACGGAATTTGTACATCAGCTTTTAAACAGGAGTAAATACTTGCAATATTTAGTTTCAGTAGGACAAAATTGCAAGCAAACACACTTGCTACTGTTGCAGCAAAGTTGACAAGTTAAATTAACAAGTGTACAAGCATGTCTTAAGTACTCCCAATGAAATATGGACAGTTACTCACTAGTGAATTACAAGATTGAACTCCCTATTAGTTAATCTAGACAGTTAAATTAACAAGTGTCCAAATGTACACTTGTACTGCATTTAGATCTCTTTTAGGTTATCAGGAAACTGCATTTAGACTGCTACAGTTAAATTCACAAGTTTAAGTAGGACAAAACTGCAAGCAAGCACACTTTCTACTATTGCAGCAAAGTTGGCAAGTTAAATAAAAAAAATGTCCAAGTGTAGTGCATTTAGACTGCTATCAGGAAACTATACATGTATATGTTCAGTTAGCCACTTGCCAAATATAAATACCAATATTGCATTTAAGTTGCATATGGAATGTTTCTAACAAGTTTTGTTTATATTCTTACTAGGAAATCAATCAGAGTTGAGACTACGGAAAGTACTCAGCGATACAGAAATATTTGGAGCTTAGGAAAGTTTAGGAAATGTGACACGAAAAACGTTGATGCGATGTTCAATGTACACATACAACAGATCCAAAGACTATGGATTAATGGAAAAATGAAAATTGATCAAGGGCTGGAGGTAGATGTGACTAGCAAAAGTGTAACATCCCAAGTATGAAAAAACACCTTTAGTATGTTTGCTTTTTGTTAATTTATGTTTTGCATCATGGCATCTTAAGTTTTGCATTTGTTTTCCATCTGTTTTCCCTTGTTTTCCATATGAATTTCAAACCAATTTTCAAATTCTTGTTTCATACTTGTTCTGTTACAATTTTCAAATAAAAATATTCAAATAAAAACATCTATTTGTTTCCATTAAAATAGAAAGTTCAAACTATTAAATTGTTCTTTTCAATAATTCATTTAACATCAAATTCACTCAAATTCAAATAAAATACAAACAGCAACACAATTTGAAATTTATGAAAAACAAAAGTTTGCAAATTAGTCTTTTGTAAATAACAACCTATAAAAAATATCACAAAAATTTAAACCCCCTAAAAACCTTCCTTTTCTCTCCTTTTTCTTCCTTTTCTTTTTCTGCAAAAAAAAAACAGAATCATTAAACAGAAAAACAAAAAAAAAATAACGCAGAGGGGAGAGGGCAGGCCAGTGGGCTGAGCCCACCAAACCCTTTTCCCCCCAGGCCCAGCCCACCTCTCTCCCTTTTCCCTTACCTCTGTACGGCAGAGAATCGGAGGTGCCCATGTCGACAGTCCGAGCAGGGGACGGCCAGCGAGCACCCCCCTCCTCCTTAAAACCTTGCCCCCGAGCTCCTCCTTCTGCCCTAGCTTCCCCCTCCTTTCTCCCTCTCGCCGCCGTCGCTTTTCCCTTCTCCTCCCTCCTCTGCATCTCTCTGTCTCTGTACCGCACCACCGCAGCGAGCAACGCCGGCGATCATCGGCGCTATGGCTAGCCTCCGCGCAGGTTAAGCACGGGAATCGCTTCCCCGTGCTTCCGTCGTCCTCCTCGCTTCATCGCCAGGGTCTGGGAGGCCCCGGGTCGTCGTCGCCGTCGTCCACCTCGCCATCGGCCACTGTCCCGTCGACCTCCTCCTCCTCTCCCCGGTGAGCCTGCCCTCCTTGTTTCCCTCTCTGCTGTCACTCACCCGCGCGCACACCGCACGCTCACCGCACGCACCCACGCGCACACGGCAGCCGCAGTAGAGATCGTCGCCGGCGATCACCGTCAGCCCCTGCCGTTTCCGTTAACTGAATTTTTCAGTTCAGTTAAAAAGCCCGTAGCTGAACCACAAAATCCCTCGCTCTTCCTTTCTGTCACGAAACAGTCACCAGCCCAACTGGCCAGCGCACGGCTCACGCACACCCGAGGCCAGGGTTCGATCCCCGCCCCCGCGGGATTAATTCCCAACTTTTTCGCAACGCGCGCTGACAGGTGGGGCCCCCCTGTCAGCGACGCGTGCAGCCACGCGCGCGCACCCACTGCCACGCGGCGCCAACGTGGCCTAGGGCCCGTTGTCAGTGGCCCAGGCTAGGTTCTGCGATGTGAAATTCGTTTCTAGCCTTTTCTTTTTTAAATCCAAGTCCCTGTTTATTTACAGAATGGTCCCTGGGATTTAAACTAACATAAACCCCACATTTCAAATCCAAATTAAATAAATAAAATATGTTTTCTGTACCAAATTTAATTCTCTACCTGTTTAAATCATTTGTATACTTTTTTGAACATTTCAAATGTTTTCAAAATTCAAATTCAAACAACTCATTACAAATTTGGTTAAATTCATAACTAATTCAAATTTAATTCAAATGGCACATATAAAATATGTTTTCCATGCAAAATTGAACCACCTTTCCAAATATAAACTTTGTTTCCTGTTTTGAATACTTTAAATTGGTTAAATAATTTAAACCTTGTTTAAATCATTTAAAATTGCTAAATTCATAACTTGGTCAAATTAAATTCTTTTTGAACATATAAAATATGTTTACAAACCAAAAAAGTATAAACTTTCCAAATATGAATTTTATTAAATGTTTTGAACAAATAAAAATTCAAATAAATTCATACTTGAATTAAATTCATTTAAATCTTGTTCAAACTTGTTTAATTCATAATTAATTCGTTTTAATTCCTTTTTCAACAAATGAAACATGTATCCCACCTAAAATTTTGTGTTCTTTCCAAATATGAATTTTTTTATCTATTTTTGAACAATTAAAATTGGTGAAAACAACAAATTCTTGTGTAACTCCTTTAAGAAGCCAAAATTTCATAATTTAATAAATAAAATTCCAAACTTGGTAGACACCTTTTCAAATTGAATCTATTGTTGTTTTCTTTTTGTTTTCCTCATCCATGCATCATTCTAAACAACTTTCACATGATGGTTATTTGTAGAACATTTATTTCAACCTTAATTCATGGGCTTTCCATTTGCAATCCAAATTGCATATGGGCCCATTTAATTATGTTACCATGTCAACTAGTTTACCTTTGATGCACCAATTAAATTGTCATGCATCATCCCATGATTGTGCATTATGCCATGTTATTGATTGTTTGTCTCTCTGCGTTGTTTGTTTGCTTCTTCCCGAATAGACGACGACGCTGAGACAGACGAGGTTTACGACACTACTTCTGAGGAGTTAGCCTAGTACCAGGCTACTGAGTTTGCAGGCAAGTATTCACTCACATGAACCATTGTGTCCTTTCCACACTGGATATCGATACTTTCCGTTGTCTATTCTGCTAGCCTTAAGATTCGTTGCTTGTGTTCCGATCCTATCACATGTTATCCTGTAACCCTGATATAGCCTTTCCTCCACACCTATACCCTGTTGCTTGTTGCCCGTGTCTTACTAGCATGCTTAGGGTTGTTTATGCTCGAGTCTGATGTCCGTTATTTCTGTTACCATATTTATTATGTTCTGGGGCTCGATATTAAAACAACAACCTGTTAATGTATGAGGTAATGCTAATTTGATGATAAGGCACCGGCAGGAGGCCGGGTATGGTTTTGAGGCCTGCTAGTGTCGAACTCAGGAAAAGTTCTTGTCCTCTGGATCCATGTTGAGCGCGCTAACCGCATGTGGGAAGCCTGTATGGGCGCCCCCCGCAACTCTGATTCGATTCGCATCTCGTCCAAATCGCCACACTTAGTTCGGGCTTTCCATTTGATACACGCATATGCAGGTACGAACCCGAGGCCAGGGTGGAACTTTTGTAGTCGGCATTTAGGGCGGCGTGGTCTTCCAGTGCTATGAGGGTCCCCCTTTTCTTCGTGGGGGCTCGATTAGCCGCGCACGCACAGCACGTGGTTCTTTGGGCTTGATGCGAAGAAGAGTTGGGTTGTGTTGAGTGCCTCGCTTGGTGGGTTTGATCCCTGTCTGGCGGGGTATTCTTACGTGTACGGCCAAATTGGTGCACCCCTGCAGGGTTAAATCTTCTCGAGAAGCCGTGTTGTCCGCGGTTATGGATGACTTGGTGATAGGGCTGGCTAACAAGGATTAGACAACTTACATCTAACTAATGATAACTTGACTAGTAATAGACTTATTGACACAATAACTGGAACCTTCACTAATCCAACTGTGTGAGTTATCCTCGGATTGCTTCTTTGGATAAGGGGAGAGATCTAGGATGGGTTTGTTTGAGGTTAGTGATAGTTGGTTCCGATACGCTATCTTATCCCTTTCTTTTAGCCGGAAGTTGTAGCGTGTTTCTGTAGTTGGTTAGAGCAGCCTGCTGTCGTACTTTTGTATAACCTATTCTTTCGTTGAACCCAAAGCATCTGTACTTGGTGTTGCCGGGTACACTTTGGTATCTTGTGAGTCTTGCTTGCCAGTACTTGTCTGTACTGACCCCTTTGGGGCTGTGGTTTCCGCAGACTACGTTTCCGAGGATCCCCATGGTGGCTACTACGTGGAGTATGACAAGGCTGCTGACGAGTAGATAGCGGACCCGGGCAGGATCCGAGACATCGTGGATGGCTCCGTTTTTTTGTTTCCGGCCTCTTAGGCCTATTTGGATCTTGTTTGTACTCAGACACTTTGGATGCTTCCGCTGTGATGTAATGATAACTTGTTGGGACATGTGTCCTCTGGATGATTGTATTTGCTATCTCTGCTCTAGTGAGAGCTATTTGCAACTTATTTCAATCTTTTGTGTCTTAGAGATATGTTGTGATATCACTTGTTCAAATGCCGTTGACGTACCATGTGTGTATGTTATGAAGTACGTCAATGGAAGTAGTCGGATTTCTATGGGATGGTTTACGCAGACGATGGATAGTAGAGAATGGTTGTCACACGTTTACGTGTTGGCCTGCTCATATTGAGATGCGGGTGCCGGTATGCCCCGTAAGCCATTTTTCTACTGTTTAGCGGACTGTGAGTATCCTCTAGAAGTCCGGGTGCGACAAATGGTATCAGAGCCTGTCTGCCTGTAGGATCCCTTTTACTGGTCGCAGTTGAGTCTAGAAACTATTTTGTAGCTATATAGGAAAAATGAAACGTGAGAGTAGGAATTTTGTTCTTTTATTTCTTTCCCCACCCACCCTCCCTTTTCTGGTAAGGAAGTGCAACGTTGTTTTCTCTTCTCATCTAAACTTTCAAGTTAGGATTTCACGTATCCTGGTTTCTCTAGGATAGTTATATCTACTAGACCATAGGAATGGAGGTGGTTGTGACATGATTTATCATGTTGCCTACTCATGATTGAGAACGGAGGCGTGTAAGCCCCGGAAGCAGATCCTCTATTCCTTAAGCAGTAGATAGTGATCCTTTAGAAGCCCGGATGGGTTTTCCGTAGTACCTCAGGAGTGTTTGGTCTCGTGTTTCCCGAACGTTGCTTCGATATCCTGTTCTTCTCAACATCCTTTTCATCCGTTGAAACCTTGTTGTTGCTTGCCACCCCAGTTCTTCTACCGGCGTCTAATCAAAACTTCCCCATCATCTGCAGATGGATCTCAGGTTCTACCCGCAGGTGGTTCGTATGACTCGTTGCGAGAGCACTGCCGGTTATCCAGAGATGCTGAGGGACATGGTCACTTTTCTGGGGTTCCGTTGGGCACCAGAGTACCAGGTCTACGAGCAGCAGCGAGAGTTTGACCAGACCTACTACCAGGCTCTCGTCTACATTCTGTCAGATGATGGCATGAGCGTAGTCCACCGCTACGAGGCAGTAGGTTCCACAGTGGATATGGCTATGCAGCAGGCAGCTTATGTGAGTCTCGCCGTCCTTCGTGCTGACTACTGGGGATTTGACGATTCTATCTATCGCCACATCCCCCGTGGTTACATCACTTCGGAGGGAGCTCACTTCACTCTCTACAACAACTTGGATGTTTATGAGCATGATAACTCCAGACTGCACACCACCGCTCAGTTTGTGAGGCACAGTGACGCAGTTGCCAGCACACTATCTCAGGAGTTGGCTTCAGTCAGGGAGCAGCTCTACCTTGCTTTGACTCGTCTGGCGACTTACACCACAGACTTTGTTGGAGACGAGCGCTTTGCACGTTTCGATCAGCCAGTTGGACGTCGTCTGCCAGATGCTGGAGGTTACGAGCCGATCAGAGGTCCACTCCTTAACCTTGGTTCTAGTTACACTGGGATTCCACGCTTTGGAGCACAGGGAGTCGACGCTATGTACTTCACCACACCTAGAGTCGCTCTCAGACCACGTCAGATCTACGTGGATCGTCGTTCTACCTACTTTCGTGGGCGTGCTCCTCACCGTACCTCTCGCCGTACTCCTAGTCGCCGTCCTGCGTGATGAGCATGGGAGTACCGATGTATCCATTCTTAGCTATGTTTAGTTATCCTTTGGCATTCGAACCATTTATGGTGTGTTGGATATTCTGATGTATTTGAACATGTGTTGATGTACATGTTGGTTATCTATTCATTCGTCGGAATAATCTCTCTTTCGGTTTCCAAGTCTATCCTTTTCTATTGTTGTGCTAAAATGCATTTCCATTCAGGATGCCGCCAACAAGGAACAACGCGCCTGAGGCACCGCCAATCGTGGAGCTGTTGACTCAGATGACCCAAGTCATGGCGCAGATGGCCCAGCTTCAGACTAATCAGCACAACAACCAGACGGCTCCACGAGTTAGCATCAAGGAGTTCCTCAGTCTGGGTCCGAGAGCTTTCGTGGCCACACGCGAGCCTCTGGACGATGATGACTGGATCCGTGAGATAGCTAAGGCTCTGGAGATTGCTCACGTCGCTGAAGAAGACAAGGTCAAGTATGCCTCCTATCTGCTGAAGGGTCAGGCAGCTACTTGGTGGGAGAACTTCTAGGCCATGAGAACTGGGATACCAGTCACGTGGAATTGTTTCAAGGAAGCCTTCCTGAAGCACCACATTCCAGATGGTCTCATGGAAAGGATGCGTGAAGAGTTTTGCTCACTCAAGCAGGGCAAGCTGGACGTCATCGGGTATCAGAGTGAGTTCAATCGCCTCGCTCGTTACGCTGGTGATGAGGTGTCCACTGAGGCTAAGAAGATGGCAAGGTTCCGCAGAGGTTTTAACCCGGAACTCAAGTATGCCCTCACCAACGTCAAGGCCAACAGCTTCGAGGATCTCGTTAACACCGCGCTCAATAAAGAAAATGGGCGCAAGGCGTTCGAGGAGTCTCGCAAGCACTCGCGTGAGGGTGGTTCCTCCTCCAACATGACCACCCCTCCGCAGAAGCGCCACATCTGGGTGCCAAATGGTGCTGTCACTAGGGCTCCATATGCCCAAGCTTCTCCAGGCTTCGCTCCCCGACCACCCAACCCTGCTCATATGCATGATCAGAGGGCTTCGATGGGGCAGCCAAGGCCAGGGCCTCCTCGTGTCGTCATTTGCTACAAGTGCAAGAAGACGGGGCACTACGCCGACAAGTGCACGCAGAGGCAGCTACCTCCACCACCACCTCGCCCTAACACAAACCAGGCAATGGTGCGCGCTCCCCCGCCTAAGGCCTTCAACTCCAACAACAGGCCTGTCGGGAGGACCGCAAGGGTGAATCATGTCAAGATCGTCAAAGCTGAGGAAGCTCCTGACGTCGTTCTCGGTACATTTCCCGTAAACTCTAATCCACCTAAAGTGTTGTTTGATACCGGAGCGTCACATTCTTTCGTGTCAAAGATCTTTGCGACAGCAATTAAGCTCCCTTTTGTTGGTTTGGGTTCCCCGCTAGTGGTCAACTCCCCTGGAGCAACTATGCAAACTTCCAAGATCAGTCACAAAAATCAAATTATAATCGGAGGCCACATATTCCTTGCTTCTCTCATACTGCTTGGCAATTCTGACATTGACGTCATTGTTGGTATGGATTGGCTGAAATCCAATAAAGCAAGAATTGACTGTGCTCAAAAGTCAATAACTCTGTCCCACCCTTCTGGCCAGATAGTCTATTCTCCAAATGAATCAAGTTCCATTCAGCTATGCACCCTCGATGCAAAACCTCTACCTTCACTTGAAAATGTTCCGGTGGTTTGCGAATTCCCTGACGTCTTTCCAGAAGAGTTGCCAGGGATGCCTCCGGACAGAGCTGTTGAGTTCGTGATCGAACTTGAACCAGGTACTGCTCCAATCTCTAAGCATCCTTACAAGATAGGAACTCCCGAGCTAAAGTTGTTGAAGGAACAAATTGATATGTACATGGAAAAAGGTTACATTCAACCTAGTTCCTCGGCTTGGGGTTGCCCAACTCTGTTCGTTGCGAAGAAGGATCACACAAAGAGACTCGTTGTTGACTATCGTCCTCTTAACGAGAAAACCATCAAAAACAAGTATCCAATTCCTCGTATCGATGATCTTTTTGATCAACTTGCTGGAGCCTCAATATTCTCCAAGTTGGACTTGAGAATGGGTTACCATCAAATAAAGATCAGAAAAGAGGATATTCCAAAGACAGCTTTCACCACTCGCTACGGTCTATATGAATTCACCGTCATGTCCTTTGGTCTCACCAATGCACCGGCGACATTCTCTCAACTCATGAATTCGGTCTTCCATGAATACCTCGACAAGTTCGTTGTGGTATATCTCGATGACATTCTTGTCTACTCAAAATCCGAGGAAGAGCATGAAGAACATCTTCGTCTCACTCTCATGAAGCTTCGCGAGCATCGTCTTTATGCCAAGTTCTCCAAATGTGAGTTCTGGATTTCAGAAGTTGCTTACCTTGGTCATGTCATCTCTGCCAAGGGCATAGCCATTGATCCAGAAAAGGTTAAAGCAATTGTAGATTGGAAACATCCAAAGACGGTGAAGCAAGTAAGAAGTTTTCTTGGCTTGGCTAGCTATTGCCGTCGTTTCGTACAAAACTTCTCCAAGATTGCCAAACCTCTCTCTGACCTCACAAAGAAGGACAAGAAGTTCGTTTGGTCTCCACAATGTGACGAAAGTTTCAATCTCCTGAAGACTAAACTCACTTCTACACCAGTTCTGGTTGGCCCAGATCCTTCCAAACCTTTCCAAATATTCTGTGATGCTTCTCTCCAAGGTCTAGGTGCAGTTCTTATGCAAGAACGTCAAGTTGTGGCTTATGCTTCACGTCAGTTGAACACACATGAGCTCAATTATCCCACTCATGACCTTGAACTTGCAGCAGTTGTGTTTGCCCTCAAGAAATGGAGACAATACTTGTTGGGTAATCGCACTGAAATCTTTTCCGATCATAAAAGTCTGAAATACATCTTCACTCAACCAGATCTAAACCTCAGGCAAAGGAGATGGATTGAAAAGATCAAAGACTTTGATCTTACCATTTCTTACACTCCAGGCAAGGCTAATGTTATGGCCGATGCTCTCAGTCGCAAGTCGTATTGCAACAATCTCATGATCATGGAAAGCCAACCTCCTCTTCATGAAGAATTCCAGAAGCTGAACCTTGGTCTCGTTCCTCAAGGCTATCTTGCGAACTTGACAGCCAGTCCAACTCTCGAGGACAAGATTCGTTCTGAACAACTTCGTGATGCTGAAATCAAGAAGATGGTAGAACACATCAAAGAAGGCAAGGAGAAATTTAATTCCTTCTCAATTGATGACAAGGGAACTGTGTTCTTCGAAGGACGCATTGCAGTTCCTCAAGTTCAAAGTCTCAAAGATGTCATTCTCAAGGAGGCTCATGAAACTCCTCTCTCCATACACCCTGGAAGTACAAAGATGTACCAGGATATCAAGACACTGTATTGGTGGCCTGGCATGAAACGTGAAATTGCTCAATACGTTTCTGAATGCGACGTTTGTCAACGTGTTAAGGCAATTCATCAGAAAACAGCCGGTCTTCTCCAACCTCTGAAAATCCCTGAGTGGAAGTGGGACATGATTGAAATGGACTTCGTCACTGGTTTTCCAAAGTCCAAGAGGGGCAACGATGCAATCTTCGTTGTCATTGATTGACTCACTAAAGTAGCTCATTTCTTTCCTGTCAAAGAGACAATCTCAGCTAGCCAGTTAGTAGAGCTTTACACAGCAAAGATTGTTCCTCTTCATGGTGTTCCATTGGAAATAAGCTCAGACCGTGGAAGCATATTCACTTCTCATTTCTGGAAAAGCTTTCAAGAAGCATTGGGCACCAAACTTCTGTTCAGCATAGCCTATCACCCTCAGTCTCAAGGGCAAGTCGAAAGAGTCAATCAGATTCTCGAGGATATGCTCAGAGCATGTGGTATCTCCTTTGGCATGAAATGGGAGGAATGTCTTCCATATGCTGAATTCTCCTACAACAACAGCTTCCAGGCAAGCCTAGGCATGGCACCATTTGAGGCTCTCTATGGCCGCAGATGCCGGAGTCCAATCAATTGGTCTGGAGCTGGTGAACGTTCACTCTTAGGCCCTGACATTGTTAAGGAGGCCGAAGAGAAAGTTCGCATCATTCGTGACAATCTCAAGATTGCTCAGTCTCGTCAGAAAAGCTACTATGACAGCAAGCACAGGGATATGATCTATGCACCTGGTGACAAAGCATATCTTCGTGTAACTCCCCTTAGAGGCACTCATCGTTTTGGTGTAAAAGGAAAGCTTGCACCAAGATATATCGGTCCTTTCAACATTCTCTCAAGGCGTGCGGAAAATGCCTATCGTCTTGAACTTCCAAAAAAGCTATCCAAGGTGCACGATGTGTTTCACGTGTCATAGCTCAAGAGGTGTTTCAAAGATCCAGATCGTGCAGTTGATCACGATTCCATTGAACTGCAAGAAGATCTATCTTATGAAGAGCATCCTGTTCGCATTCTCGATGAGACCGAGCGTAAAACTCGCAACAAGAGCACCAAGTTCTTAAAGGTGCATTGGTCTCATCATTCCGATAAAGAGGCAACGTGGGAGACCGAAGAGGATCTTCGCAAGAAGTATCCGGACCTTTTCTCTTCTCAGTAGGAATCTCGGGGCGCGATTCCTTCAAGGGGGGGCGTTTTGTAACATCCCAAGTATGAAAAACACCTTTAGTATGTTTGCTTTTTGTTAATTTATGTTTTGCATCATGGCATCTTAAGTTTTGCATTTGTTTTCCATCTGTTTTCCCTTGTTTTCCATATGAATTTCAAACCAATTTTCAAATTCTTGTTTCATACTTGTTCTGTTACAATTTTCAAATAAAAATATTCAAATAAAAACATCTATTTGTTTCCATTAAAATAGAAAGTTCAAACTATTAAATTGTTCTTTTCAATAATTCATTTAACATCAAATTCACTCAAATTCAAATAAAATACAAACAGCAACACAATTTGAAATTTATGAAAAACAAAAGTTTGCAAATTAGTGCTTTTGTAAATAACAACCTATAAAAAATATCACAAAAATTTAAACCCCCTAAAAACCTTCCTTTCTCTCCTTTTTCTTCCTTTTCTTTTTCTGCAAAAAAAACATAATCATTAAACAGAAAAAATAAAATAACGCAGAGGGGAGAGGGCAGGCCAGTGGGCTGAGCCCACCAAACCCTTTCCCCCCCAGGCCCAGCCCACCTCTCTCCCTTTTCCCTTACCTCTGTACGGCAGAGAATCGGAGGTGCCCACGTCGACAGTCCGAGCAGGGGACGGCCAGCGAGCACCCCCTCCTCCTTAAAACCTTGCCCCCGAGCTCCTCCTTCTGGCCTAGCTTCCCCCTCCTTTCTCCCTCTCGCCGCCGTCGCTTTTCCCTTCTCCTCCCTCCTCTGCATCTCTCTGTCTCTGTACCGCACCACCGCAGCGAGCAACGCCGGCGATCATCGACGCTATGGCTAGCCTCCGCGCAGGTTAAGCACGGGAATCGCTTCCGCGTGCTTCCGTCGTCCTCCTCGCTTCATCGCCAGGGTCTGGGAGGCCCCGGGTCGTCGTCGTCGCCGTCGTCCACCTCGCCGTCGGCCACTGTCCCGTTGACCTCCTCCTCCTCTCCCCGGTGAGCCTGCCCTCCTTCTTTCCCTCTCTGCTGTCACTCACCCGCGCGCACACCGCACGCTCACCGCACGCACCCACGCGCACACGGCAGCCGCAGTAGAGATCGTCGCCGGCGATCACCGTCCGCCCCTGCCGTTTCCGTTAACTGAATTTTTCAGTTCAGTTAAAAAGCCCGTAGCTGAACCACAAAATCCCTCGCTCTTCCTTTCTGTCACGAAACAGTCAGCAGCCCAACTGGCCAGCGCACGGCTCAAGCACGCCCGAGGCCAGGGTTCGATCCCCGCCCCCGCGGGATTAATTCCCAACTTTTTCGCAACGCGCTGACAGGTGGGGCCCCCCTGTCAGCGACGCGTGCAGCCACGCGCGCGCACCCACTGCCACGCGGCGCCAAAGTAGCCTAGGGCCCGTTGTCAGTGGCCCAGGCTAGGTTCTGCGATGTGAAATTCGTTTCTAGCCTTTTCTTTTTTAAATCCAAGTCCCTGTTTATTTACAGAATGGTCCCTGGGATTTAAACTAACATAAACCCCACATTTCAAATCCAAATTAAATAAATAAAATATGTTTTCTGTACCAAATTTAATTCTCTACCTGTTTAAATCATTTGTATACTGTTTTGAACATTTCAAATGTTTTCAAAATTCAAATTCAAACAACTCATTACAAATTTGGTTAAATTCATAACTAATTCAAATTTAATTCAAATGGCACATATAAAATATGTTTTCCATGCAAAATTGAACCACCTTTCCAAATATAAACTTTGTTTCCTGTTTTGAATCCTTTAAATTGGTTAAATAATTTAAACCTTGTTTAAATCATTTAAAATTGCTAAATTCATAACTTGGTCAAATTAAATTCTTTTTGAACATATAAAATATGTTTACAAACCAAAAAAGTATAAACTTTCCAAATATGAATTTTATTAAATGTTTTGAACAAATAAAAATTCAAATAAATTCATACTTGAATTAAATTCATTTAAATCTTGTTCAAACTTGTTTAATTCATAATTAATTCGTTTTAATTCCTTTTTCAACAAATGAAACATGTATCCCACCTAAAATTTTGTGTTCTTTCCAAATATGAATTTTGTTATCTATTTTTGAACAATTAAAATTGGTGAAAACAACAAATGCTTGTGTAACTCCTTTAAGAAGCCAAAATTTCATAATTTAATAAATAAAATTCCAAACTTGGTAGACACCTTTTCAAATTGAATCTATTGTTGTTTTCTTTTTGTTTTCCTCATCCATGCATCATTCTAAACAACTTTCACATGATGGTTATTTGTAGAACATTTATTTCAACCTTAATTCATGGGCTTTCCATTTGCAATCCAAATTGCATATGGGCCCATTTAATTATGTTACCATGTCAACTAGTTTACCTTTGATGCACCAATTAAATTGTCATGCATCATCCCATGATTGTGCATTATGCCATGTTATTGATTGTTTGTCTCTCTGTGTTGTTTGTTTGCTTCTTCCCGGATAGACGACGACGCTGAGACAGACGAGGTTTACGACACTACTTCTGAGGAGTTAGCCTAGTACCAGGCTACTGAGTTTGCAGGCAAGTATTCACTCACATGAACCATTGTGTCCTTTCCACACTGGATATCGATACTTTCCGTTGTCTATTCTGCTAGCCTTAAGATTCGTTGCTTGTGTTCCGATCCTATCACATGTTATCCTGTAACCCTGATATAGCCTTTCCTCCACACCTATACCCTGTTGCTTGTTGCCCGTGTCTTACTAGCATGCTTAGGGTTGTTTATGCTCGAGTCTGATGTCCGTTATTTCTGTTACCATATTTATTATGTTCTGGGGCTCGATGTTAAAACAACAACCTGTTAATGTATGAGGTAATGCTAATTTGATGATAAGGCACCGGCAGGAGGCCGGGTATGGTTTTGAGGCCTGCTAGTGTCGAACTCAGGAAAAGTTCTTGTCCTCTGGATCCATGTTGAGCGCGCTAACCGCATGTGGGAAGCGTGTATGGGCGCCCCCCCGCAACTCTGATTCGATTCACATCTCGTCCAAATCGCCACACTTAGTTCGGGCTTTCCATTTGATGCACGCATATGCAGGTACGAACCCGAGGCCAGGGTGGAACTTTTGTAGTCGGCATTTAGGGCGACGTGGTCTTCCAGTGCTATGAGGGTCCCCCTTTTCTTCGTGGGGGCTCGATTAGCCGCGCACGCACAACACGTGGTTCTTTGGGCTTGATGCGAAGAAGAGTTGGGTTGTGTTGAGTGCCTCGCTTGGTGGGTTTGATCCCCGTCTGGCGGGGTATTCTTACGTGTACGACCAAATTGGTGCACCCCTGCAGGGTTAAATCTTCTCGAGAAGCCGTGTTGTCCGCGGTTATGGATGACTTGGTGATAGGGCTGGCTAACAAGGATTAGACAACTTACATCTAACTAATGATAACTTGACTAGTAATAGACTTATTGACACAATAACTGGAACCTTCACTAATCCAACTGTGTGAGTTATCCTCGGATTGCTTCTTTGGATAAGGGTCGAGATCCAGGATGGGTTTGTTTGAGGTTAGTGATAGTTGGTTCCGATACGCTATCTTATCCCTTTCTTTTAGCCGGAAGTTGTAGCGTGTTTCTGTAGTTGGTTAGAGCAGCCTGCTGCCGTACTTTTGCATCACCTATTCTTCCGTTGAACCCAAAGCATCTGTACTTGGTGTTGCCGGGTACACTTTGGTATCTTGTGAGTCTTGCTTGCCAGTACTTGTCTGTACTGACCCCTTTGGGGCTGTGGTTTCCGCAGACTACGTTTCCGAGGATCCCCATGGTGGCTACTACGTGGAGTATGACGAGGCTGCTGGCGAGTAGATAGCGGACCCGGGCAGGATCCGAGACATCATGGATGGGCTCCGTTTTTTCGTTTCCGGCCTCTTAGGCCTATTTGGATCTTGTCTGTACTCAGACACTTTGGATGCTTCCGCTGTGATGTAATGATGACTTGTTGGGACATGTGTCCTCTGGATGATTGTATTTGCTATCTCTGCTCTAGTGAGAGCTATTTGCAACTTATTTCAATCTTTTGTGTCTTAGAGATATGTTGTGATATCACTTGTTCAAATGCCGTTGACGTACCATGTGTGTATGTTATGAAGTACGTCAATGGAAGTAGTCGGATTTCTATGGGATGGTTTACGCAGACGATGGATAGTAGAGAATGGTTGTCACACGTTTACGTGTTGGCCTGCTCATATTGAGATGCGGGTGCCGGTATGCCCCGTAAGCCATTTTTCTACTGTTTAGCGGACTGTGAGTATCCTCTAGAAGTCCAGGTGCGACAAAAAGAAAGGAAAAATGTGGGCGGAAACCCGCTCCTTGCGATCTATCCTGAATCCCCACAATTCCCTATAGCAGAAGGACAACGTTCCGAAAACTAGCAAGTGCATTGGATGTGAGCACTACGACACTTCATAGAAGATTCAAAATGAAACTCATCAAGCACGTCTCAAGTACCGTGAAGCCGCCATTGAAAGAGGAAAACATGAAGTCTAGGGTACAATTTAGCTTTTCCATGGTGGATGTCACGACACTGAGAGATGCAAAGCCTAAATTCATTACTATGCGCAAAACTATCCATCTCGACGAGAAGTGGTTTATGATGACGAAAAGGAAGAGGAATTCTATCTTCTACCCGATGAAGAAGGGCCACATAGGATTACCCAGAACGTAAACTGCATTGGCAAGGTAATGTTTCTAACAGCCGTGGCTAGGCCCTCCATGTTGTCGTAGAAGTAGGTGTGGAGGCGCGTCTAGGCGGAGTAGGCGGTGGAGTCCGCCTCGATGATGAGATCTTGCAGAGTCTTGGAGACGGTGGACACCATCCAGAGGACGATGTCGCCGTCGCCATCATGCCATGCTTCATCAGCAGTCGCGTAGGCGTTGGCATCCTCGACGTGATCGCGCGCCCTGGGGCGCTGAAGGAGAAACAAGAAGAGTTTGCGCCACTTGGAGAAGTTCTTGCCGAAGATGTCGACTTTGATGGAGATGTAATCAAGGATGCGAACATCGCTGGTGGAGAGAGTGAGTCGAGGAGGAGGAGCGACAACAGTGGTGACGAGAGATGAACCAACAGCGGGGTTGGGGAACAGATCCGAGGCAATGGGTGTGAGAGAGGCACGGGGCATGGTGGGACGCAGTTGCTGGATCCGCATCAAGAGGGTTCAGGATCGGAGATGAGGTGGAAGAGTTGATCGGCATGGAGCTGTAGCCATGGAGGGAGCACGAGGCTCTCATACCAAGTTGGTTTAGGGAATTCTGCCCGTATCTGTATTGATCGAGTGAAGGTACAGATATAGCCGCTGGGCGGCATGCAGGTAGTGGCGCACGCAGGCGCATATCGTGCGAGGGACGTGTTCTCCTTGAAGACTAGGACACGATTACAACAGATCACAACGGAACAGTCCGTCCTAAATACAAACTACAGACACACGTATTTCAACACTCATTTATGTAAGACAGATCATCAGACCTTGATACTGAATATCAAGAGAAGAGTACCAACTAAATACTGCTAGGAACCCGTCATTTACATATCCACGGGTAATTTTTTGTCCCAGTACAAGGGCAATGGGTATCCTAATAGGGTTTGGTTATGTTCAAAAAAAAGGGGGGTTTGGCTGATCAGAATAGAGGTTGCCACGGGAGAGATGTACATAATCTTGTTTATTACTCGGTTGATTTTCTCACTATGGATGGGACTTAACGTGTGTGGCGTGTTAACTTTTTTTCCGGTGAACCACGAATTTACTTGCTACTGTCTTAGAATAGGATGCTTATATATAGTGTAGTAGTTTATAGTGAAGATTAAACGTTTTTAAATTTTGACTAACCGTATAGAAAAATATATTAACATCTTCACATTTTGACTAACTGTATAGAAAAATATACTCCCTCCATCTCAAATTAATTGTCATAAATATGGACAAAAGTAGATGTATATAGACATAATTTAGTGTTAGATACATCAACTTTTGTTCATCTTTGTGACAGTTATTCCTTGTCACATAAACATGGGAATGTTCGAATTAATCATAATAAGAAAAATCAAAATGCATAATATGTGTGATATGTTTTGGAATAGCGAGGGTTTTCGTGACCCGGGTAAGCATCACTTTGTTCAAGAGAGTATTCGTGAAAGGAAATTGGATTTTATTGCTTTGTCGGAAACAGGGAGATCACATTTTGCATCCACTTTTCTTAATCACCTAGCTTCGGGCTTGGATTTTGTGTGGTTTTGTTTACCACCAAAGGGTAGATCAGGGGGTATGTTAATTGGTATTAACTCTTTGACTATTGAGGTGAATAACGTGGATGTTGGGGATTTTTCTGTTAAACTTTATGTCAAGTCTAAACATGATGGTTTTGAGTGGGTTTTAGTCTCGGTTTATGGTGCTGCCCAAGATGATCTTAAACCTCAATTCTTATCAGAGCTTGTGCGTATTTGTGAAAATGAAACACTACCTTTGTTGGTGGGTGGGGATTTTAATATAATACGAAAGCCTGAAGAGAAGACCAATAATAATTATAATCCTAGATGGCTAGTCATGTTCAATGCTATTATTCATAGTTTAGACTTGAAGGAGATTGAGCTATCAGGGAGGCAATATACTTGGGCAAGTGAAAGGACATTGTTCTTAAATCTTGTTTTCGATGTTTGATCACAACATATGGAAGGTCTAATGTTTACCCTAAGTTTACTCAGAGCCTATCATGGATAAAATGCAACTATATATCCCCGTGGACACTCATACAATGGACAACAAAAATGGAGAAAAGGCTAAGAAAAGAGAGGAGAAGAAACAAGAAGAAAAGGAGAAAATAAGGGGGAGCCGGCCTCCCTGGCCTAGGACGGGCCCTAGGCCGGGTCGCTCGGGCGGGTGCCCGGCCCCAGCTGCCCCTCCACGCCGGCCGGCCTCCCAGGCCGGGCTAGCGCCACGCCGGCCTCCCCTCGTCGCCCACGCCGGCCCCAGGCCGGGGTGGGAAGGGCCCTCCGGCCCGTCCCCTGTCCACGCTGGCCCCACGCTGGGCCCCTAGGCCGGGTGGGATTCGCCCCTGCCTTGGTCGCCCCAGGCCGGCCTGGCCAGCCCCCTAGGCCGGGGTGGGATGAAGAGTGGGGCAACCCCCCCAGCTACCGTTTTCTCGCCCCCGGGTATAAAAGGAAATGTTTCTTCTACCTTTAGATTGGTCAATACCACTCCCTCTCTCTCCACCATTGATTGACCAAGCTCAAGCTCAAGCAACTCCTCAAATCCCCAACCAAAGCTCGTGATACTTTGGGATTTGAAGGAGACACCACCGATCTACAACTACACCAAGTCGATTAGAAATCCACCCACTCACCCCTTAGGGATATTGTCATTCTTAGTTCATTGGAACCAAGAATCTTGTTGCTCTTAGCTCATCAGAGCTCGGAGACTTGTTGATATCCCCGGTGCTCTTGTGCTCGTGGATCTTGCTTCTCGGAGTCTTGGTGGCTCTCGGGATTCCGTGAGGACCCTCCAATCTTGTGGAGTGTGCCTCATCCTTGTAAAGGTTCTAGTTGTCAACCTCAACGGCAACATAGTGATTCGAGCCTATCCACATCGGTAGAAGGACTCGAAGGAGATACGGTGTGCCATTTGAGGGCTACTCGGTGTTCCACTTTGTTGGCACCGCACCGCTCCAACGGAGATTAGCTTCCATTGGGAAGTGAACTTCGGGATAAATCTCCGCGTCATTATGTTCGGTTATTCCTCAACTTACCTTTACTAGTTACTACTAGCTTAGTCATATATTCACCTTGTTCTAGTTGTACTTGCTCATCATATAGGATTGTTCACCTAGTTGCATAATCTAGATAATCTATATTTGAGCATTACCTTGTTAACTTGAAAAAAAAGCTAAAATTTGTAGTTAACCTATTCACCCCCCCTCTAGTTAACCTCTCGATCATTCAATTGGTATCAGAGCCTCGTCTCTTTATATAGGGCTTTACCGCCTAAAGGGGAGGTAAGGATGGCTAATGATCCCGTCACCATGGAGGGGATTCAAAAGTTAATCCAAGCTATGATTGATAGTTCCAATAAAAAGATGGAGGGACTAATAAAAGAATTGACATCCCCATCTAATCAATCTAGAGAGAATGTTATCTTAGATGAACATGGAAACCCCATTCCAACTAAGGAAGGAACCGCAACATCTTCACCCTTAAATGGTAGTGGTGGAAATTCCTTTTACTTTGCTTATAACAATGCTCCTAATGTTCAACATCCACATGTTAATCATCTTGGTCCACCTCCTATGGTGGATGGGCATCGTTTTACTAATTGGAAAGCTTCCATGAAGTCTTACATGTGCAGCTCTTCAATGCAAATATGGAGAATTGTTGAAAAAGGATATGAGCCAAAGGATCCCGCGAACTTAAGCTCAAGTGGCATCATAGATGAGCAACTCAACGCTCATTCTTTGCACATGTTGGAGAGGGCAATGGAAAAGGAAGGAGTTGAGCACATCCGGTCCTTCACAAGTGCAAAGAAAGCTTATGATTGCCTTGTTGATATGTTTGACGGCAATGTCAACCTCCAACGATCCAAGAAGTCAATCATTCAAAGACAAGTTGAACACTTTCACTTGAGTGATGGAGAGAACATAGAAGACATGTTTAGAAGACTCAAGGATCTTGTAAATGATATGAGAGATTGTGGATTCATGGATTGTACGGAGAATCGGGTCAAGGAGAAATTTCTACTCACCTTGATGCCATACAATGAAAACATGGTGATGAATATACAAGCAAGGGCCGATTACTTGGACCTATCTCGCAATGATGTTTTGGGTCTCTTTATCACCCTAAAAGTCATGAAGCAAACCTCCGATGATGTCATGGCCCGTGTAAACGGAATGAAGAGACCCTCTCTTGCCTTGAAGGCCAAGGACATTCCCCATGAAGAAAATGACTCAAGTGATGATGGTGGATCTACTCATGAAGTCTCCAAGAAAGAGATGAAGACATCACATGAAGAATGCTTGGCTCTTGCTCAACACAAGTGGTGGAAGAAGGGAGACTTTAGATCCAATGCCACCAAGAACAAAGGGAAGGAAGTCTCGAGCATAAAGAAAGCAAGAACTTGCTTCAATTGTGGAGATTCCGAGCACTTTGTTGCCGAGTGCCCCTTCAAGAGTAGAATTGAAAATGGTGGAAGACTCATCAAGAAATCCACTTTCATTCCCAAGTCCAAGAACTTCATCAAGAGAGGCCCTCCTAGGGCATTGATTGCAAAAGAAGTTGAGTACACATCCGGTGGTGAAGACAGCGACGGTGAAGGCGAACAAGTAGATATGGCGGCCATGGCTAGGGGCGTTATACCTCCTAACTTAAGCTCTCTCTTCTCCAACCCAAATAACAACAAGGGTCCTTCGAGTCACAAGTGCTTCATGGCCAAGGGTATATCCTCAAAGGTGACTCCTACACTCAAACTTGCAAACTCTTCTACTCCTTCACTATTAAATTGTGTCGAGGAAGACCCCTTGGTAAACTTTGTGGAAAAACTAGAAGGAGAAACTAAATCTATCTTTGTCTCTCTGATGGATAAATTAAGTGAGGCACATGACCTCATTGATGAACATGAGGAGAGAATAATGTTACTTGAAAAGTTTGCTCATGATGATGCTAGTAAAATTGAGGAGCTTGAGAAAGCTCTAAATGAATCACATTGCTTTAGAGAAAGCATAGAGAAAACCTTTGCAATTGACATAGCTAAAGTAAAACTTGATTGTGAACATGCTTTTGCTAAGGTAACAGAATTAATGGCATTAAATGATGCAACTAACCAAGATTACAATGAACTCATTAAGGATTTTGATAATCTTAAAATTGATTATCGTACAATTTCAAATGAGCTCAAGACCTTAAAAGGAGTAAAAATTGTGAATGAAAACTCTTGTGCTACGAACCCTTTGTGTGTCAAGGCAACTCTCATTGAGGACAACAATAGGTTGAAGGCACAACTCAACAAAGGTCTTGCCACATGTATTCAAGGGCAAAAGAACCTTAATGATCGTTTGAGTAATCATAAGAGAGTTATTGGCAAGGAAGGCCTTGGTTTCGGCTCCACTTCCAAGGTGGCTTACAAGAAGAAGTCAACTCCCTCCACTAACTCTATTGTTTTTGTGAAGGAGGGTGAGTTGGCTAATGATGAAGATGAGTTTGATATTATTGCTAAGAGTATTGTTCCTAGGAACACTACTACTCACAACAACTTTGCGGGAAAGTATAACCCATCTTATGTGCTTCTTAAATCCATTGATGGTCATGTTTATGCAAAATATGTTGGCACCTCATATGGTGATGATTACAAGCATGCTATTTGGGTTCCTAAGACCCTTGTGACTAACAAAAAAGGACTCATCCAAAAATGGGTACCTAAGACAAGAAGTTGATTCATTGTAGGGTTGTATTTCCGGTGGAACATCATGGATGATTGATAGTGGTTGTTCCGCACACATGACCGGAAGAAAAGAAGTGTTAGATGATTTGAAACTCCAACTTCTCAAATTTTCTCATGTATCTATTGGTGATCTCTCACAACTTAAGGTATTGGGACATGGCAAGGTGGCCATTTCTCCGGATTCATCCATTGAGAAAGTCTTCCTTGTTGAGTCCCTTGGCTATAATCTTCTTTCCGTCTTGCAACTTTGTGAATGCAATTTTACATGTGTATTTGGGCGTCATCACGTGCTTGTCCTTCACACTATTTCTCTTAAAGTATCCTTTGTTGGATTTGTGGAAAACGGTATGTATATAGTGTATTTCTCGAAAGAAACTACACATATCGCCACATGTCTAATGGATAAATCCGACGTGGGGTTGCTTTAGCATCGCCGCCTAGGCCACGTCGGTATGAGAAATCTACAAACTCTTGTGAAGGGTGAGCATGTGGTAGGACTAAAAAGTGTGAATTTTTTCAAAGATCGTCCTTGTAGCTCTTGTATTGCCGGAAAGATGCATGAGAAGAATCACCCCAAGAAATAAATCATCTCCACAACAAGGCCCTTTGAGCTTATTCATTTGGATCTATTTGGGCCTCCAACATATGATAGTCTTAGGGGCAAGAAGTATTGTTTGGTGATTGTTGATGATTATACAAGATACACTTGGGTTTTCTATATCAAGAAGAAGAGTGAGACTCAAGAAAGATTCATAACTTGGGCCACCGAAGTGCAACGCCAATATGACACCAAGATCTTGTCTATTAGGAGTGACAATGGGTCTGAGTTCAAGAACTACACCATGGATGAATTCTTGAGTGAAGAGGGGATAAGACATCAATATTCTGTTGCGTACACCCCTCAACAAAATGGTGTAGCAGAGAGGAATAATCGCACACTTATTGATATGGCAAGAACTATGATGGCCGAGTTCAAATCCCCATATAACTTTTGGGCCGAAGCCATCAACACCGCTTGTCATCTATCTAACCGACTCTTCCTTTGTCCGATGATTGGCATGACTCCATATGAGCTCCTAACCGGTAACAAACCCAACCTCAAATATCTTCGAGTTTTTGGGTGCAAATGCCAAGTCTACATAAAGGGAACTAGATTGTCTAAGTTTGATTCTAGAACTTTTGAAGGCCTTTTTGTTGGTTACGCCACGAACTCCCACACTTATAGAGTCTACAACATATCCATCGGGTGTGTTGAAGAATCTATGAATGTGGAATTTCATGAGGATAATGGCTCCCAAGTGGAGCAAATTGATTGTGATGATGTAGGTGATGAACCGTCCTCCATAGCCATAGGAAGAATGGGTATAGGTCCACTTATACCCATTGAGGGACACCTTGTGGCAAATGAGGATGGGACTAGCTCTACGCAAGTGGAGCCCTCTACATCAACCACCAATCAAATGGTAGACCAAGAGCAAGAACAAGACCTTCAAGTGGATACCACTCATCAAGAAAGTGATCAAGGTCCACCCAATGATAATGGTGGAAATGACCTTGGTGATTCGTCACCAAGAACTCCACTCCGGATGGACAATGGTCTTGATGAAGGAAATGATGAGGATATTCCCCCCAATGAGAATCCCGATGATGCACTAGTTTGTATCATGACTCGTCAAGCATCAAGATTGCAACAAAAGTCACTTTACCAAAAGAATATCACTGGTGGCTTGGGAAGAAGTGTCTCCACTCGTGGACAAGTACTCAAGTTTTGTGGTATTCATTCATATGTCTCTCATGTTGAACCTATCAAAGTGTATGATGCTCTTGAAGATGAAGATTGGGTTCAAGCCATGCATGAAGAGCTCCATAATTTTGAGAGAAACAAAGTATGGTCACTAGTGGAAAGACCCAAGGATCATAATATCGTTGGAACTAAATGGGTGTTCAAAAACAAGCAAGATTCTCATGGTCAAGTGATTCGCAACAAGGCTCGATTGGTTGCTCAAGGCTACTCTCAAGTCGAAGCACTTGACTACGGTGAAACTTTCGCTCCCGTAGCTAGACTTGAATCCATTCGTATACTACTTGCATTTTCCACTAGTCATAACTTCATCTTGCATAAAATGGATGTTAAAAGTGCTTTTCTAAATGGTCCTCTAAATGAAATGGTATATGTTAAACAACCTTCGGGGTTTGAGGATCCCAAGTATCCTAACCATGTATACTTCCTCCGTAAGGCTTTGTATGGCCTCAAACAAGCCCCACGTGCTTGGTATGATCATTTAAAGGAGTTCTTAGTGGATCGTGGTTTCGTACTTGGGATAATTGATCCCACACTCTTTACCAAAAGTGTAGATGGACATTTATTTGTATGTCAAGTATATGTTGATGATATTATGTTTGGATCTTCAAACGTTAGTTTTGTAGACCAATTTGCCAAACTAATGACAAGTGAATTTGAGATGTCTATGATGGCAGAATTGAAGTTCTTTCTAGGTTTTGAGATCAAGCAATATAATGAAGGGACTTTTATTTGTCAAGCAAAATATATTCAAGACATGCTCAAGAAATTTGATATGAACAATGCCAAACCATTACCTTATCCAATGCCAACAACCGTGAATCTTACTATAGATCACGAAGGTATACCGGTAGATCCAAAACTTTATCGCTCTATCATTGGGTACTTGCTTTATCTTTGTGCATCTAGACCAGATATTATGTTTAGTGTGGGTTTGTGTGCAATATTTCAATCTAACCCCAAGGAAAGCCATATGATTGCGGTCAAGAGGATTCTTAGGTATTTGGTTGACACTCCAACACATGGTCTTTGGTATCCATCAAACACAACGTTTGATCTTGTGGGATATTCGGATGCGGATTGGGGAGGTGAAAAAGTGGATAGAAAATCAACCTCGGGTGCTTGCCAATTCCTTGGTAGGTCCTTGTGTGTTGGTCTTCCAAGAAGCAAAATTGCATTGCCACCTCCTCCATGGAAGCGGAGTATATTTCCGCCGCAAGTTGTTGCTCTCAACTCTTATGGAT
The DNA here is from genome assembly GCA_028641055.1 of Alopecurus myosuroides. NCBI lineage: Eukaryota > Viridiplantae > Streptophyta > Magnoliopsida > Poales > Poaceae > Alopecurus > Alopecurus myosuroides. Next base: position 358,819,606 of record CM054062.1, on the reverse strand, counting down.
GAGGCTATGTCTTAAGGATTTTGGAATTAAGATTAAGACAATGCCTCTTTTATGTGACAATGAGAGTGCTATAAAGATTGGTCACAATCCGGTACTTCATGGCAAGACCAAGCATATTGAGATTCGTTATCATTTTATTCGGGATCATCTGGCCAATGGAGATATCTCGCTTTCCTATGTCAACACCAAAGATCAACTTGCCGACATCCTTACCAAGCCTCTAGATGTGAAGATATTCAAGCAATTAAGGAGTGAGCTCAATATCATATGTACAAGCAATTTTAGTTGATTGAAAATCTTGCATACACACCCCTACTAGACTCTTACTTGGATTCTAGATGTACGCATAGACATAGGGGGAGTGTAGCTCAATCAATGAGCCAACGCTACCTCTATAATGCATAAATAAATAAATCATGCATAATGGTCATTTCATATGACATAATGTGCTTCAATGATGAGTCTCGACAATGCACCCAAGATATATCTTCGCGGTGTCATATAAAACATACTCATACATGGTGGCTAAGGCCACCGCCCAAAATTTGGTTGGTTTTCATATTGATAAGACATTTTGTGCTTCACTCATATGCATTACCGTTCTTCACATTGCATATTGCATCCAATGTTGCTTAGTTCATCTTTTACCTTTCTCCATTGGATGAAAATGAAAAATCATCATACTCATATCATCATACTCATTTTATTTGTGCACATGGTCAAGTAAAACTTTCTACATAAAAATATGGTGCGCTAGAAACAAACATATGATAATTTCTTGTTATAACAACCAGTCTAATTTTTTTTCTCAAAAAAGGGAAAGGGAATTCTTGTTATAACACTAGTCTTTTGAAAAAAGGGGGCGAAACATTTTTTTAAAACAACCCAGCCTAGCCAGCACCCCAGGCCGGCTGCGCCCGGCCCCGCTCTCTCACCCGCGCCAGCCCCTTCGGCCACATGCCCGGCCTCGCGCTGCCACCGCGCCGGCCCCTTCGGCCACCCATCCGGCCCCGCTCCTCCCCCCATGCCGGCCTGGCTGGCACCCCAGGCCGGGGCGCGCCGCACACCACGCACCCACACAGCCGCACCCCCACCCCCCACACGAACCCAACCCCACTTCCCCTTCTTCCTCCCACCAACCACCACCATTAGAGCCCCTCTTGGAGCTCTCATCCCCCCCTACACCCTAGCCCACCCCTACCACTCAAATTCATGGATCCGCAAGCCCTCGTCCTTCTCCACACTCTCCTCCCCACGGATTCATCTTTGGTGCACTATTGGGGGAGATCGGTCCACTTGATTTTTGGGTGATTTTTTTTGAAGATGGCCACCAACTCGGGTAATCTCTTGGGCCTCTACTATGTACCGTGTGTATGTGCTTACTCTCTATCGGTGTACTAGTGTGGTTCATTAATTTAGGGTGTAAATGTTTCCCCTCATGTTCATGCTAGATTTCACATTGCATATGCCACTAGCCATACACTAGATTCGTTACTATGCCATGATAATCGTGATCCCATGTCATGCTATGCCATAGTTCACAATTAACCACTCTCGTAGTATCATGCAAAATAAAAAAATTATAATATCTATCATAATAAGAAAACAAAACAACCACATCCTACAACCATTCTCTACCCCTTACACCATGCTATGATGTAGTTATGTTGTCCTCACTAGTCGTTTTTTGTTTTTCAACCGTGTCGCTATCACTCATATTCATGGAATAATTTTTTTTACTTCACACAACGACCATGTGCACTCATTATCATTGTCCATATCCATGCATAATTTGTCTCAGGTGATTCCGATACCCACCGCTCTCTCCATCCTCGCAAGAAGAGTGTTGCTGATGTTGCTGGGTCTACTCCCTCTCGGAGACAGGGTCCTTCTATTCCGGTCAATCCAGATGAACCCGTGGTCAAGAACTGGGGTGGTCTCAGTACCACTGAGTTTGAGAATGCTAGGCTGAAGTTCAACCCCTATGAGTCTGGTCAAAGTACTAGTGCCGATCCTCGGTTTTATTGCAAGATGCATCAGGTCATGTATGATTTCATTATTGGCAAACTCCAGAACAGCTATGTGGACCAACACTTCTTTGATGTGGAGACAACTCGCACTCATTGGCTCCGTGTCATGGAACTCATGGATTTTCACGGTATCGCTCCTCTCATGGGTACCAATAATGCCCATACATTTGCCCCTGAGTTGCTCAAGGAGTTCTATGCCACTGTTTTCTTCTCATATAGAGAGGGCTCAAGGAATCCTCGTACATTGACTTGGATGAGTGGTGGTGTTATGTGTGTTGCTACCATGGCGGAGTTTGGTTCCCTTCTTGGCATTCCCTTGGTCAAATATGATGGTATGAACAACATTCGCATTCATGGTGATGCCAAGAATATTATGAAGGCCAAAGATGGTCTCCATCATTGCTATCCAGAAGGTACCGGCTCTATGCACATCCCCAAAGTCAAGTACTTCTCTGAATATTGGTACATTGTGCACACCGTTCTCCACAATACCATCAATGTCAAGTATGGTGAGAAGGGTGAGGTCCGCAAATGGTTGATCAATCTTCTCTTTCACATTGACACTGCTATGAGGAACAAGAAGCCATTGGACATTCTGGATTTCATGTGGCATGAGATAAGGACCGTGGTTTGTGACAAGAGGGTACCCATCTATCGTTCCTATCTTCAGATTCTTATTGAGTCCAAGATCCCAGTTGGTCTCGTCAAGAACTATGCCAAGGTGACTCCCAAGATGTCTGTCCTTATCACTGCGGCTGAGGCTGAGTTAGCTGCTGCTCAACGCCCTAAGCATACCCGCACACTGTCCTCAGCGCCTAGTACCTCTCAGGGTGTCCGCCGCTCTCCTTCTCCTGCTCCTACTGGCCCTGCTCCTAACACTTTCAGCATTAAGAGGGCACTGTCGAATATGCATCTCAACGAGTCCCTCAGATGAACCGATAGGGTTTCGAGTAAGAGAATGAGTAGGCGCTGGTGACAATCGTCGGCTAATAGGGGGCAAGATTTACCCAGGTTCGGGGCCCTCGTAGAGGTATAACCCTTACCCCTGCTTCTGTCGATTTGTATTAACGAGTAGATCGGTTACAATGGGGGATGATCAAGTCGAGAGTATGATCTCGATCTCAAGGCTTTGATGGTGCGGTATTGCTTGGTCCTCCCCCCGGTGGTTCTCCTGGCTTTATATAGATAGCCAGGTCTCAAACCGTGCCCGGGGGGTACAAATCCTAACCCTAAGTTGGTTACAGGTTTCCTTTCTTAACCCGCAAGGCTTTGCAGGTGGGATTTGATTGGGCCTTCTAGAACAGTCCATGGTGTTTCCTTTGGAGCTTGGGCCTTGGGCCTTAGACCGGGTAGGCTCACCCGATAGGCCTAGGATCCATCCCTTCGTCAGTAGCCCCCGAGCGTTTACTCGGCTGAGAATCTGTCGGGTGGACGCTCAAAGTTTATCTTGATTTCCTTTCGACTAGTGGCTTCAATCGTTTGAAGAGGGTGTGAACCCTGTATGTGATGCATTCTTGTGCTCGAGTATCGAGAAAATAAAAGTGCCAGTGTATTGGCTGTTTTTGCAGAAGGATATGGCTCAGTTGCTTGGCTCCCCCTAAAGCTCAGGGGAAATTAATTGCATCTAGGGCAAAAACAGTTCTGGCCTACGCAAATTCGAGACCTCCGACTCGAATCTGATGAGGTGATCATTGCGACTGGGTCGTTGAGGTCTTACCGAGTCGAACTTAACCTATGAGGGTACCCGGCGCGTCCGCTAGGATTTTTCTTCGTGTTGTTGACACGGAACTACACGGGAGGATGCAGCTTGAGTGCGATTCCAGGCCCTCAAGAAAGATCTTGTGGGTCTTACCTTCGTATCGAGGGGATACGGCATCCGGATGTGCCTAGTCGGCTGAACGATCCAGGGTAAAGATGTGTATACATCGTATGTTAGAGTAGCAGGGACTGCTCACCCGCGAATATTTCCTCACAACTTTGCGTGTAAGGAGTTTTTCCTTGTTTGAATTTACGCAAAGGATTTTGTGTTTTTCTGTCCGTACAAGAGAATTTTATCGTCCGGAAGCCTTATTGTGCCTATACGAAAGAAATTTCGTGTCAAGGGCTTTTGTACGAGAGAATTTTCGCTTATTGATACATCCATACGAAAGAAATTTCGTGTTATGGAGTTTATGCGAAAGAGTTTTCGCGTCTTGAAATATCTATACGAAAGAAATTTCGTGTTATGGAGTTTACGCGAAAGAGTTTTCGTGTCTTGAAATATCCATACGAAAGAAATTTCGTGTTATGGAGTTTATGCGAAAGAGTTTTCGCGTCTTGATGTATCCGTACGAAAGAAATTTCGTGTTTAGGATTCTACCCGAGAGAATTCTCGGGTTTGATGACGTACACAATGATGTTATTGTGCACTTTGTTCGCTCTGACTCCTCCCGATGGGACGTGACGAAGTGAAAACAGGGCACGCTGGCCCACCATGTCAGCTTTTTGACCGGAAACGAGACGTCGTTTCCTGTTTTTCCGCAAGCCACGCGCAGTAAATGCGCAAGATCCGCTGTTAAGATCGTGGCATAAAACAGCTTTCCACCGCCGCTTTGTTTCCACTCCCCGCGTGGCAGTCGCGATGGACGCCACGTCGCTTGATCTGCAGCCCAGATGGGTTCGGCTCGTGTATAAATATTCATCCTTAGCGGAAAGTGAAAACTTCCCGGTCATTTGCTTCCCCATCTTCTTCTTCCTTGCGCACATCTCTTCCTCTGCAAGCACCCACCAGCTCTCATGGCGGGAGGAAAGAAACGCGGCGGCGCTGCTTCGTCATCGAGGGCGACTGAGGACGTCCCTGTGCTACCCGCGGCGAGGAAGGGCGACTGGCGCTCCGCAAACACCACCAACAAGATCATCAAGGAGATGCAGAGGGAGGGGCTGCTGCCCCCTGAAGGCGACCAGCGCGTTCGCCTCAGCAAGAAAGAGGAGGTACCAAACCCTCACGCGAACGAGCGCGTGATCTTTGCGGATCATGTCTCGCGCGGGCTCTCGCTCCCCCTTCATCCCTTCCTTCTTGGTCTGCTGTATGTCTATGGCATACAGCTCCATGACCTGCCTCCAAATGCGATGCAGCACATCTCGTGCTTCATCGTACTTTTCGAGTGCTTTTTGGGCATTCGCCCGCACTGGGGCCTTTGGAAGGCCCTATTCAAAGTGCGGGTCTTCCACGAAAAGTCGCGGGTGGAGGACCAGCTCGGAGAGACACTGCGAACTGGCGGCTTCAAAATCCAGGCGAAGACCGACAACTCCTACTTTGAGATGCACTTCATCGACTCCGTGCAATGATGGAGGAGGAAGTGGTTTTATGTCATCGACAACAGCGCGGGTGGAGCCCATGAATTCCACCCATTCGCTGTTTTGAAGTGCCGGAAGTCTTGAACGCACAAGCTCTCAGTCGAAGAAAACCGGATCATTGCTCCGCTACTCGCGAAGGTAGCAGCTCTCCGCGACCGGACAGCAGGGGTCGCGCTGAATGGTCTTCATCTGGCGAGTGTCTTCCTCAGGCGTAGGATCCAGCCTCTCCAAGAGAGGCCCTCAACCATGTGGGAGTACCAGGGCCCTCAATACCCCAGCCGTGTGTGCCAAGATATCCTCTCGAATGCCGAATTCGAGAAGAAAATTGCGGCTATCACCAAGCTGAAGGTAGGCGAGAAGTTTCTCGCTTGCCCTCTTGAATCATTCAAGGCTTCAAGGCCTCCTCCAGCCGATGTAAGTTTCCTTCTATTCTTTGTTTTTAACATTGTTTGCCATTTGAGAGTTTGTTGACTGAGTTTTCTATTTTCTTCTTTTTCTCCTATAGAGTCTGGAAATAGCCACATGCTATACGCCAGTTTCTGCTGATGATGCTTCGGACTTGCTGGCGAGCAATGTTGAGGCTGCTCTCGACACCAGCGTTGCTGAGGCCGAGTCGAGCTCCAAGCACGGCTCTTCAGATGACGTGGAAGAGTCGGGTAGCGACTTCCACCACTGCAAGCGCCGTCGGCAAGTAGACGATGAAGCTACTTCCAAAGATAGTTCTTTGGGTGGCGGATCTGGCAAGGCGACAGAGCCCCTCGTGGTGACGCCCTTGAACGTGCTTCCTGCTCCAGCCCCCAAGTCAAAGATTGGCACCGCCTGGAATGCGGATATGTTGGTTGACGACGACGACGAGTAAGTTCTTCCTTTCCTATTATTCTTTAGTCGAATGTTTTCTCTCGTTTTCCTTACGCTTTTGTTCGATTCTTCCTTTCATGACAGACTTCAATCCATCAGCCTTGGTCAGTTTGCTTCCTCTATTCCTTCTGTGAAGAGAAAAGAAGCGGCTGCGGGCGAAACTCCAGTCGCCAAGGTCACCCAGAAACCTTCGAGCCCAGCACCAGCAGCTACGGCTCCAGACTATAGACTGCTTGGCTTCGCGGGTGGGGCTCCGGCGAATAAAGAAGTCTCGGGTAGCTCGGCGGATCCTGTGTGCACCGCCCAGGGCCAGGTAAATCTTGTCACTTCTTTCGCATCTTCTATTTTGTCCATTTGCACTTTTTTATCGGGTGCACGTCCGTGCTCCCGATGGGAGTAGCCCCTGAGGCCATGGTTAATTGCTTGCGATTAGCCACGGACTCAAGTTTAAGATTTTTTTCTTCCTTTGATGTTATCGGGTGCACGGCAGTGCTCCCGATGGGAGTAGCCCCCGAGGCTATACTCGACTGTGTACAGTCGTGAATAGGATCAAGAACTTTTTCTTTAACTTGAAATTTGTCTTGTGCTTTTGCAGTCTCTTCTTGACTCCCTAGCCGCCATTGCCCGACGCGTGCTTTCGGCTGAGGCAGATTGTGCCTCCCTTCGGCTGGATCGTGATCGACTTATCGAGGATGGCCAAGCTCTCCAAGGTAGGTTAATCCACTCCATTTTTCTTCCGCTATTTCTTTTGATCATATCGGTTTTCTTTAGGCTGAATTCACTGCTCTATAGCTCAAGTCGATCTCCTGAAGGTCGAGAAAACCGAAGCTGCCTCTCGGGTGAAAACCCTTGAGGCCGAGTTGGAGTCCACCCGAAAGGAGCTGGAGTCCACTCGCAAGAATTCGGTTGACTTTGAGGGGAAGCTCGCCGAGGCCCAGGATGCGCTGAAGCAGTTGGAGGATGCTGGTGCTAAACACGACAACGATCTTGTTGGCATCATCCGCCCTCTGGCTCAGCAATTCGCGGGTAAGTTGTACTTGATTTTCGCTGCGACGCGATTTCGATTGGCTATCTCGGGAGTTTACGGTGTCCTTTTGTAGATATTCTTGGTGTTGCACTGGAGCTGCCTGGGGGTCGACGATTGGGTGCTTTGACGGACTCCTGCTCCCAGCTCCAGAAACATGCGAGTGGGATCTGCTCCCTCGTTGGAGAAGCCATTCGAGTGCTGACGCAATTCCACGAGCGTCTTCTGGAGGATGCCGTGGTTCCGCCCACGCTAGATGGCCTTATGAAAGTTTTCCTGGAGGGTGATCTTCTTCAGGCTTACTTGGTTGCCCAGTCTGAATGTGGAGCAAAGACTGCCATCCAGTCTGCGTTGGCGCACGGAGTCGAGGTCCTGGAGAAAGCGTACTCGAGCCTTCCTTACGACGCCGCCACGGGCAGAAAGGTAGCGCTTCGTCCTTTTGGCGATCCGGCTGAAGTCCTCGCCAAGAAGCTATCTAAATTGCTTGCCCGTGCTAGTCGCAACGGGACATCCTGCTGCGAGCGCTAGTACCTCCGCAGTTCCATAGGATAGTTTATTTTTAATTTTCCCTTTCGATGTAATGAATCTTGGGATACATTCCCGTATTTTTCTTTTAATCGAAGTGTTCTTTTGATGTCTAAAATGCTTGATTATTGTGATTGAAGTGTTACGAGCTCCCGATGGGAGTAGCCCCCGAGCACCTGTTAAGTAGGTGGTATAATTCTCGAGTGGGATCTTGGAGTGTATCTGAACTTGTTTCATTTCCTTCTAGGTTGTGGTCCTAACGCAGAGTCTTCGAGTGGATCTGCTGCACGAGTAGACCCCCTTGTTGCTGCTGTTAGTACATTTGTCGGGCTCCATAATTGTGTCGCAGATGGTGAGCGCAAGCTGAGAGCTTTGCGTGGAGTGGCTCATGTGGCTAAATCAAAGCAAAAGTTTGCGGCTGAGCGTGAACAGTTCGTGATGGAGGAGCTGGCAGCTGTTACCAAAGACATGCTTTGTAAGCATGCTAGCCCCCTAGCACTTTGTTGTTTACCTTCCCTTCACCTTTTAACCTTTCACCCTGTTTTTCGCAGTTGTTGAGCCTGACGGTCCTTGTGAAACTCATTGGGTAAACAACCACATTGTTCATGAAGCAAGTAGCTCGAAACCGCATGCGAACAACTTCTAATCTGACCGCAGCCGCGGCTTTGTTCTGGCTACGTTGAAGTACCGGGCTGGCCAGGCGAAACTGCTTGTGGATTCTTGTCGCGAAGCCTTGTCTTCTATGCACCGGACGTTCTATCCGCTGGGTACTGTTCTAGAAAGGTTGAGCGACCTGCTAAGAGTTTTTGGCCTCAAGTAGCGCTTGCTTTTGTTCGGGTGTGGCACCCTGAGGTCAATTTCCATTCTGTGGCTAGGCTTCCTAATGCTCCAGTCGATTTTACTCCTCATTACGCTGTCGTTCAACCTGCGGCGGGAGAGATCATTCGACTGACTTCCAAAGAGGTTGACCAGATGCTGGCCGAAAGAACTGCCCATCGTCAGGCGTAATCGTAGGATGTAGATATCCTGTTGCCTTGTATAGTTCACTTGAGATTTTGTAAGGTGTTTTAGAAGGCGTGATCCTTGTTTGTACCTTGTATTTATAAATTGTTTTCTAATGCTTAGTTAGGCGTAGCCCCCGTGCTTTTGGGGTGTATACATGTTGTTTAGCATGTAAAATGAAGAAACACGAATAGCTATGGTTGAGAAACCATGTGTTTTTATTTATATGGCTGAGAAGCCATGTATTTTCCTCGAGCTACAAGATGGCTAGTATAGCCTTATTTTTGCGAATAGAATAATCCTAAGGATAGAACTTGCGGAGATGCGTAATATTCCATGGATTGGAGTAGATGCCAGCGGTATCGGGGTTCTTCAATCGATACGCGCCACCTGGGATAACTTCGTGTATGATGAAGGGTCCTTCCCATGGTGGCTCGAGCTTGTGCCCTTCCTTTTGCTTGAGCCGCAACACTAGGTCGCCTACCACGAAGGATCTGTGGCGTATGCGACGACTGTGGTAGTTGTGCAGTGATTGCTGGTATACCGCCGATCTTGCGAGTGCAATGTCGCGAATTTCATCGAGTGCGTCCATGTCTTCTGTGAGTGCCATGTTCGAGGTTTCTTCGCTGTATGCGATAACTCGGGGTGCGCTGAATTTGACATCTTCAGGTAGGACGGCCTCGGCTCCATAGACCATAAAAAATGGCGTATAGTTTGTTGACCGATTTGGCGTTGTGCGAAGGATCCACAATACTTATGGTAACTCCTCTGCCCAGTGCCCTGCTGCTGGGTTTAGGCGATCGAGTAGCCGCTTCTTGAGGCCAGTTGAGACTATTCCGTTGGATCGCTCGACTTGACTATTAGTTTGGGGGTGAGCCACTGAGGCGAAACTGAGGGTGATTCCCTTCTGTTCGCAGAATTCCTGTGTTTCCTTCGTTGTGAAGTTGTTGCCGTTGTCAGTAAAGATGTTGTGCGGTATGCCAAACCTGCACACAATGGAGTTGTGGAATTTCACGGCGCATTGGGCGCTGGCGGAGGTGACTGGCATAGCCTCGATCCACTTCGTAAATTTGTCGACTACTACGAGAAAGTGCGTGTATCCTCCAGGTGTCAACTTTCGCAGTGGCCCCACCATGGCTAGCCCCCATTGTGCAAAGGGCCAGGCGATTGGGATCATGTGAAGTTCAATGGCAGGGGCGTGTGGCTTGGGCGCGAATCTTTGGCAAGCATTGCACTTGTCGATTAGGTCCTTTGCGTCTCTGGCAGCTGTGAGCCAGTAGAATCCTGCTTGGAAAGCTTTACCCACGATCGCCTTCCAGCTGGCGTGGTATCCGCAATCTCCTTGGTGTATATCTCGCAGCAATTCCGTGCCATCCTCGGGTGCTATGCATCTCTGCAATATTCCTGATATGCTCTGTTTGTATAGCTCTCCGTTGAGCACCCGAAAAGCTTTGCTGCGTCGTACTATCTGTCGAGCCTCGCGAATATCTGCTGAGAGCTGCTTGTTGGACAAGTAGTCGAGGTATTTCTGCGTCCAGACTGGTTTGACCAGAAAAACTTGTCTCGAAATGTTGTGGCTGAGCTCAATCGTAGCAGTTTGCGGGCTGACCTCTGTCTCCAATGCTGCGGGCGCTTCTGCTGATTTTTTGACCTTGACTGAGCGCTTGATCAACCTCTCGGAGTATATTCCAGGTGGTATGGGTGTGTTGGTAGAACCCATGTTTGCCAATTTATCTGCTTCCTCGTTGCTGGATCGCGAGATGTGCTTTAGTTCGCACCCTTTGAAACTGCCTTCTAGTAGGTTATACGTATCTCGATAGGCGACCATGTTTTCTGCAATGGCGTCGCACTCTTTCATCGTCTGCTGCACGATGAGGTTGGAATATCCATAGATCATCAGTCGGGTGGCTCCACAGGCGATCGCCATCTTCATGCCGTGAAGGAGGGCCTCGTATTCTGCGTCCTTGTTTGATAACGGATCGTCGGGTGGAAAATCCAATCGTAGGACGTACTGCAACTTGTCACGTCTAGGGGATATCAGTACAACCCCAGCTCCAGCCCCTTCGTTTCTCTTCGACTCGTCGAAGTACATTATCCAGTTGCTCGTGTATTCTGGAGGGACTGGCGTTTGCAGTTCTGTCCACTCACTCAGGAATTCCATGAATACTTGTGATTTCACGGTTTTGCGCCCTGCATATATGATGTCCCAGGCGCCGAGCTCGATACTCCACTTTGCAATTCTTCCGGATGCCATGGGGTTATTCATGATAGTACCGAGTGATGCGTCGTTTAGCACCGTGACGGTGTGCTCTTGGAAGTAGTGCTTGAGTTTTCGAGCTGTAAGTACCACGCCATACGCAAGCTTCTGATAATGAGGGTATCGCTGTTTGCAGGGCGAAAGCACCTCGCTGATATAATATATTGGCCTTTGGACGCCATACGTCTTGCCATCCTCCGGCCGCTTGACCACGATTGCTGTGCTGATGACTTGATTTATTGCGGCTAGGTACAAATACAGTGGCTCCCGTTCTTGTGGCGTTGGGAGGACGCGCCTACTCTGCAATGCTCGCTTGACGCCTGCGAATGCTTTCTGCGCTTCGGGTTTCCATTCGAAGTTATCCGTTTTCTTCAGTAGTTTGTAGAAAGGCAATGCTTACTCGCCCAGCCTCGCAATGAATCTGCTTAGAGCAGATCCTACGAGCTGCTGCACACCGCGGAGATTAGTTGGCTCCTTCATTGTCAGGATCGCTTGGATTTTCTCCGGGTTGGCTTCAATTCCTCGAGCACACACCAAGTACCCGAGAAGTTGTCCTGCAGGGACGCCAAAGACGCATTTGGTCAGGTTGAGCTTGATTCGGTATGCGTTCAATGCGTCGAATGTTTCTCTGATGTGATCGAGGAGTGTGTCCTCTACTCGAGTCTTGATGACGATGTCGTCAACGTACACTTGTACATTCTCGCCAATGAGCTTGGCGAGGCATTTTTGCATGTAGCGCTGATATGTTGCGCCCGCGTTCTTTATCCTGAAGGGCATTGTCATGTAGCAGTAAACACCGTGGGGTGTGATAAACGCTGTCTTCTCCTCGTCCTCCTTTTTCATCCTGATCTGATTATAGCCTGAGTAGGCATCCAAGAAGGAGAGGCGCTGGCAGCCTGCTGTGGAGTCCACGGTCTGGTCGATCCGTGGTAGGGGGAAGTTATCCTTGGGGCAGTGTTTGTTCAATGACGTGTAGTCGATGCACACGCGAAGGATGTCAGTATTTTTCTTCGGGACCAGCACCGGGTTTGCTAACCAGGTGGAGATCTTTATCTCGCGGATGAACTTTTCTGCGAGTAACCTGTTTACTTCTTCTCCAAGTGCTTTTTGCTTTGGCTCTGAAAATCGTCGAGTTGTCTGCTTGATAGGCTTGGCATCTTTATAAACTTCGAGTGAGTGCTCGGCGAACTCCCTGGGTAACCCTGGCATATCTGAAGGCTGCCAGGCGAAATTTTCCTAGTACTCACGGAGGAGTTCGACGAGCGCGCCTTGCTATGCCGGCGAGAGGGTGGTAGACACCATCGCCGTTTTCGTAGATTTGGTCGGGTGCACCTGATGTTTTCGAATGCCGCTATTTGCGCTGAACTCGAGCTCTGGAGCGTTCTTTTTGGTAAGAGGCATCAGGGAGTGATCCGTGGTTTTTGCTATCTCTTCCAGCTCATCCTGCATCCCGAAGGATTAGGCGATCTCGTTGAACTCGATGCCGCATTTTTTGGATTTTTGGAAATCGCCGTCGATGGTGATGGTGCCATGTTCCCCAGGCAGCTTGAGCTTCAGGTATGCATAGTATGGTACTGCCGTGAATCTGGCGAACGCTGTTCGGCCAAGAATAGCGTGGTACTGTGAGGGCCAGTCGACTACTTCGAAGTCGGGGGATTCTCGTCTGTAATTGCTTCGGTTGCCGAGTACCACCTCCAAGTTTATTGTTCCGAGTGGGCGGACTACCTTCCCTGGTACTTTCCCGTGAAAGGATGTCTCTGATTGCGCGAGTCCATCCAGGTTCCTGTTCATCATGCAGACCGTGTTCGCGTAAATGATGTTAATCCCACTGCTTCCGTCCATGAATACTCGGGCAAGTTCATAGTTGCCTATTTGTGCCTGAATGACGAGTGCGGCTTGCCCTGGTCGATAGACTCGGGGGGGATGGTCTTCCTTGGAGAAAATTATCGGCTGGTCGGCCATCTTCAGATACTCGGGTTGGGATGGTGGTGCCTGGACAACCATGAATACCTGTAGAGTGTTTGATTTCTGGGCCCTCCGGGACGGGCAAACTTTCTGTATCATCCCTAGGAGTCCTGCTGGGTTCAGGTATCCGTTGGTTCCTTGGTTTGCGGCGGGTGGCGCGGGTAGCGCGGTTAGCACCGTGTTTTGGTTTCCTGGTGGAGGTAGGGCTTGCGGCGGGTGGAATCCTTGAGTTCCCCCTCCCGGGAGCTGCGGGTAGACCTGGTTGACTGCTGCTCTGTTTTTCTTTGAGAAGGCCTCGTGGATGTCAAGGAACTTTCGGCAATCCTTGAGAAGGTGTGTTGCCTTAGTTTTGCCAGTGCGCTTATCTGTAAATAGATGTAGCGTGCAGTAACCATCGAGGTCCTCCTCGGGAGTTTTGTCCTCTGGCTTTGGCTTCCACTCGCGATTTTCACGATATCCGCTGTCGCGATTTCTTGTGAGTTCTGCTGCCACTAGTTCTTCCCAATCATTGCGGTCGTAATGCTTTCTCCTTTTCTTTCGACCATGGCGATCGTCTTCTAGTCCTGGTGATGATGCTTTCTCATTGCGCACCGCGTCCTCGCCGTTGGCCCATCTGTCGGCTATAGCCATCAGTTCTCCAATGGTTTTGGGTGCGGCCCGTCCCAGTTCTTCCCGGAAGGAGGTTCGCCGAGCTCCTTTGGCGAATGCTTCGACTGCAACTCCTTCTGATATATTTCCTGCTGTATTCCTAAGTGTGGTCCATCGCTGAATATATTCGCGAGTAGACTCGCCACTTTTCTGCTTGCAAGCTCGTAGTTCCTCGATGGTCGCAGGTCTTTTGTATGTTGCCTGGAAGTTCTTGCAGAAGTCGAAGGTTAGATCGTCCCATGATTTGTAGCACGCCTTCGGTCTTCCTTCGAGCCAGCTGCGCGCGGCGCCTACAAGGTGTAGGTTAAGGTATTGCATAGCCGTGTTTTTGTTCCTACGCTGGCATTTTACCGCCGCGAGGTAATCTGACAACCAGGCTTGTGGCTCTAGCGATCCGTTGTATTTTTGCACCTCCGAAGAGAGCTTAAACCTCTTGGGAAAAGGTGCCTCGCAGATGTCGCGAGCAAAGCATAAGGCTCCGCAGACCTCCTCGTCGGAAGAGGTGGATGAGGAACGCGCGCGGTTCCTGGCCGCTCGATCTTTGTCAACTTTGTGTTGAGTGATGTCTGATCGCACATTATATCCGGGCTCGTCGCGATTTACGTCTCTCCACGGCTCCTTGCTGCGGTGTCGCGAGCAACTGCCGTGACGTCGTGGGCTGCGATCGCGATCTCTTCGCGGGCTGCGATCGCGACCTCTCCGCGGGCTACAATCCCGACCTCTCGGGATGTCGTCACTGTCACTCGGACTATCTCCGCGTCGTCGAGCTTCTTTTCCTCATGCGCGACGAGGCGACTTCTCCCTCCTGGGTGACGCGCTCCTGTGTCCGCGAGGTGCTTCTTTATCTTTTTGCGCAGCCGCCTTCCTGCGGTCGTAAGCGGCGATTCTTCCGGCTGCCATGCCTAGCCCCTTATGGACATGCCTGTATTTTTCTACGCGGGGGTCGTTCTCCCCTGGTTGGTTTGTTTGCAGGTAGGTGGCTGCAGCTAGTACCGCGGCGGCGGGATTCATCGGGTGCACGTTGCCGTCTTCGTCGACGCACATGAGGGAGGCCTCGAGTGACCTACTGATCCATGTTAAGGATTCACCATCCATAGTCGCGGTTCTTGAAACATGTCTCTTTCTCCCGGGATGGTCCCCGACAGAAGGTGTCTTCGAGAGTGCTGCACGACATTGACTAGACTCGTCCGCTAGCTTTCTTAGTTCAGCCAGGTTTTTTCGAGCTTCATTGATCAGAGTTGCTGCTCTCACTAGGTGGTAGTGGTATGCAGTCATGTCTTCGTGAGGGGCTCCGGCTTCGAGTCGTTTTCTTGTGTGGATGGCCGCCTTTGCCCGGTTCCAAGAGGCTCGCGATACACCGATGGCTGCGCGTTCCCTCGCGCTGTCTTCAGTTTCTTCGGGTGGGTCTCCTGATCCTGCCATGCAGACCTGAGCCAGATATGGCCCGTGGGTCCTAGGCGTAGTTTGGAAAGATTTCCTGACCCGAGAAGGTTCCTCTGTGGAGAGGGTATGGAAGTTGCGGGTGTTGAGGTGGATAGATTCGCCGCTTTTCGCTAAGTCGCGATCCGCGTGGTTGGGTCGTGAGTCGACAGCTCCTGGTATTGAGATCGACTCCGAGCCCGATCCGTCAAGATTGGATTGTTCGGGGAAATGTAGAATTCCTTATTTGACGGCGTAGAACTGGAAGCTCCCGAACGTCAGGGTGATGCTTTTCTCCAATTCACTGAACACCGGGCGTGATTCCGGCGAGTGAGGGGTGACAACGACCGACCCGATTCGGATCGGATTGGTTGGAGACGAAGTTTCGGAGTTCCAGCGCGAGTTGTTTGTTGATGAAGCCGAAGATGCCGGAGATCCAGCGCCTGCCGTTCCCACAGACGGCGCCAATTGTCGAATATGCATCTCAACAAGTCCCTCGGATGAACCGATAGGGTTTCGAGTAAGAGAAAGAGTAGGCGCTGGTGACAATCATCGGCTAACAGGGGGGCAAGATTTACCCAGGTTCGGGGCCCTCGTAGAGGTAAAACCCTTACTCCTGCTTCTGTCGATCTGTATTAACGAGTAGATCGGTTACAATGGGGGATGCTCAAGTCGAGAGTATGATCTCGATCTCAAGGCTTTGATGGTGCGGTATTGCTTGGTCCTCCCCCCCCCCGGTGGTTCTCCTGGCTTTATATAGATAGCCAGGTCTCAAACCGTGCCCGGGAGGGATACAAACCCTAACCCTAAGTCGGTTACAGGTTTCCTTTCTTAACCCTCAAGGCTTTGCGGGTGGGCTTTGATTGGGCCTTCTAGAACAGTCCATGGCATTTCCTTTGGAGCTTGGGCCTTGGGCCTTAGACCGGGTAGGCTCACTCGATAAGCCTCGGATCCATCCCTTCGTCAGGCACTCCAGAAGATGAACTGCTTTATCATTGACAAGCAGCAGCAGGACTATGAGGCATATCGCAAGGGCAAGGCCTCTCGTCGCCATCAGCGAGCCATCATGACTTCCCTTCAACTCCCACTCAGCCCTCCTAGCTCAGATGAGATTCCAAAGGATAGGTGGAAGTCCCAGCACACATACTTGCTTGGCGATGACGCTAGCTCTCTCGGCTCTTTTGCGCCCCCCTGCACTACTACTGCTAGCTCCAGTCAGGCTCCTCACGAGGACTTCACCGCGGCGGATAATGAGATGGAAGATGACGAGTGATTGTCCTTGCATCATCTTTCTCCCTTTTTGGTGTCTGATGCCAAGGGGGAGAAACACTCACGCATTGCATTGCATTTCATGCATCCATTTGCGTTTTATCCTCGCTATTGTTTTCTTTGATCTTAGTTGATGCTACTATTTGTGTGGTTTGTTGAACCTTGGTACTATTGTAAGACTATGTCTTCATTTACTCATCGCACTATCTATCTATCTATCTATCTATTATGCGATGTGATATTTGATATGTTGAAGATCATAGCAAGGCTATTATGTTATCTATCTACTCACTATTTGATGTGATGAAGCCATAATGAGGGTAGTCTTTATCCATCTACCACTATGAGAAGAATGCCATGGTGAGATCTATCTTGTGTACAATACTATGACTCATATAAAAGATAATATTATGCCTATACATAAATACTCAATTCCTAGTTCAAAGTTGTTTCAACAAACACTTTTTCTATACATGTGCATCTATAATGCTAAATCATGTTTGGATAATCCTCACACTCCACATAGGTATATCATGGTTACATCACATACCCTATTATCCTATAAAACATAGTGTGAAAATAGAATTATGTTCGTTGTGCTCCATATGATAATCAAATATATATGTATCATGTTTGGGCACACAAATAGGGGGAGTACCACTATAATTTTTGTCTCTTCGCAAATAGCCATGATAAATTGTCCTTTATGCAAATCCGTATGTTGTCATAAAACATCAAAAAGGGGGAGAATGAAAGGACCTTGTTCCTAAATCTTGTTTTCGATGTTTGATCACAACATATGGAAGGTCTAATGTTTACCTAAGTTTACTCAGAGCCTATCATGGATAAAATGCAACTATATATCCCCGTGGACACTCATACGATGGAATGCAAAAATGGAGAAAAGGCTAAGAAAAGAGAGGAGAAGAAACAAGAAGAAAAGGAGAAAATAGAGGGGAGCCAGCCGGCCTGGCCGGGCCCCTAGGCCGGGCTGGTCGGGCTGTGCCCCGGCCTCGCTCCCCCCCCCCCCACGCCGGCCCCAGGCCGGGCCCTAGGCTGGGTCGCTCGGGCGGGTGCCCGGCCCCAGCTGCTCTCCATACCGGCCTGGCCGGCCTCCCCTCGTCGCCCATGCCGGTCCCAGGCCGGGCTGTCCCAGGCCGGGGTGGGAAGGGCCCTCCGGCCCGTCCTCTGTCCACGCCGGCCTTAGGCCGGGCCCCTAGGCCGGGGTGGGATTCACCCCTGCCTTACTCGCCCCAGGCCGGCATAGCCGGCCCCTAGGCCGGGGTGGGCTGCAGAGTGGGGGAGCCCTCCCCCCCCCAACGACCGTTTTCTCGCCCCCGGGTATAAAAGGAAATGTTTCTTCTACCTTTAGATTGGTCAATCCCACTCACTCTATCTCCACCATTTATTCTACAAGCTCAAGCTCAAGCAACTCGTCAAATCCCCAACCAAAGCTCGTGATACTTTGGGATTTGAAGGAGACACCACCGATCTACAACTACACCAAGTCGATTAGAAATCCACCCACTCATCGCTTAGGGATCTTGTCATTCTTAGTTCATTGGAACCAAGAATCTTTTTGCTCTTAGCTCATCGGAGCTCGGAGCCTTGTTGATATCCCCGGTGCTCTTGTGCTCGTGGATCTTGCTTCTCGGAGTCTTGGTGGCTCTCGGGATTCCGTGAGGACCCTCCAATCTTGTGGAGTGTGCCTCATCCTTGTAAAGGTTCTAGTTGTCAATCTCAACGACAACATAGTGATTCGAGTCTATCCACATCGGTGGAAGGACTCGAAGGAGATACGGTGTTCCATTTGAGGGCTACTCGGTGTTCCACTTTGGTGGCACCGCACCGCTCCAACGGAGATTAGCTTCCACTGGGAAGTGAACTTCGGGATAAATCTCCGCGTCATTATGTTCGGTTATTCCTCAACTTACCTTTACTATTTACTACTAGCTTAGTCATATATTCACCTTGTGCTAGTTGTAATTGCTCATCATATAGGATTGTTCACGTAGTTGCATAATCTAGATAATCTATATTTGAGCATTACCTTGTTAACTTGAAAAAGAAGCTAAAATTTGTATTTAATCTATTCACCCCCCTCTAGTTAACCTCTCGATCATTCAGCAAGTAGGAGGGCTAATGTAACTTATGAAAAGATAGATAGGATTCTTTCTTCGGTGGAGTGGGAACAAAAATTCCCTCTAGCCATTGTTCGAGCACTGACTAGGAATGGGTCAGATCATACACCCCTACTTTTAGACTTTGGGGACCGTGCTCATGTTGGCAACAAGAGTCGTTTTTCATTTGAGCTTTCGTGACTTAAAATGGAGGGTTTCTATGAGATGGTTGCCTCAGTTTAGGCTGAGGTATTCAGAGGAGATTCTGCTATTGAGAAATGGCAAAATAAAATTAGGCATCTTAGACGGTTCTTAAAGGTATGGGCTAAGAACCAAAGTTGTAAGTATAGAAAGGAGAGAGATAGATTACTTAAAATTATTGATGACCTTGATCTTAAAGCTGAGAGTGTACCTTTGTCTTTGGCAGAGAGGGATAGTCTTCGTGGTGCTAATGATCGCTTATGTTCCCTTCGTAGAGAAGAAGAGAGTAAGTGGGCGCAGAGGGCTAAAGTTAAACATATTCAGGAGTGGGGAGATAATACGAAGTATTTTCATCTAATTGCAAATGGGAAGCATCGTAAGAAATTGATTTTTCAGCTAGAGCAAGATGAGAGAACAATCGTTGGTGAAGAGAATTTAAGAACGTATATTAGTGAATATTATAAAAGGTTATTTGGAACTTCTATTCCTAATAATATCTCCTTAGTGGAGAGTATGAATCAGGATATACCGCAGCTATCCCCAGAGAAAAACGATATTCTCACTTCTGATTCTTAGTGGAAGAAGTTTATGAGACAATATCGCAAATGGAACTAAATAAACCCCCTGGCCCAGATGGGTTTCCGGCGGAGTTCTATAAGACCTTCTGGGAGATAATCAAATTCGATTTGATGGATATGTTTTCCCAATTTAAGCAAGGTAATCTTCAGTTGTTTAAACTGAACTTTGGCGTTATTACTTTGCTTCCTAAGAAAGAGAATGCGATTCAGATTCAGCAGTACAGACCTATATGCCTTCTCAATGTTAGTTTTAATATATTTACAAAGGTGGGTACTAATCGTATTACCCAAATTGTGAATAAGGTGGTTCGTCCTTCTCAGTAAGCTTTCATGCCTAGGAGAAACATTTTAGAAGGAGTTGTGATCCTTCATGATACCATCCATGAATTTAAAAAGAAGAATTTGGATGGGGTTATTTTTAAAATTGATTTTGAGAAGGCGTATGATAAGGTCAAATGGCCCTTTCTCCAACAAGCTTTGAGTATGAAAGGATTTGCGCCGGATTGGTGCAAAATGATTATGCAATTTTTTCTGGGGGAAGTGAAGGTATCCGGGTTAATGATGACATTGGTCATTATTTTCAAACAAAAAAAGGACTTAGGCAGGGGATCCTTTATCTCCTGTCCTTTTTAATATTTTTGCTGACATGCTAGCTATAATTATTGCTAGGGATAAGGATAATGGACAAATTGAAGGTCTAATCCCTAACCTAGTTGATGGAGGTTTGTCTATACTCCAGTATGCGGATGATACAATTTTATTTTTAGAGCATGATCTCGATATGGCTTTAAATCTTAAGTTAATTTTGTGCATCTTTGAACAACTTTCGGGTCTCAAAATTAACTTTCATAAGAGTGAAGATTTCTCTTTTGGAAAGGCTAGGGAGGTGGAAAGTCAGTATAAACAGATCTTTGGCTGTGAGTCTGGGTCTCTTTTAAATACTTGGGAATCCCTATCCATCATAGAAAACTCACAAATGCAGAGTGGCACCCAGTGGAGAGTCGTTTTAAGGACAAACTTGGGTGTTGAAAAGGTAAAATTTTGTCTTATGGTGATCGCTTAGTGTTGATTAATTCGGTATTATCTAGTTTACCCATGTTCATGTTAACTTTCTTGGAAATTCCTATTGGGGTGCGCAAAAGACTTGATTTCTATAGATCGAGGTTTTTTTGGTAGTGATGAGACAAAACGCAAATATAGGTTAAGAAAATGGAATATTATTTGTAGACCGAAGGATCAGGGTGGATTAGGGGTGGAAGTGCTTGAGTTAAAAAATAAGGGTTTACTAGATAAATGGTTGTTTAAGATTCTTACGGAAAAGGGTGTTTGGAATAAATTATTGCATAACAAATACCTGCATAGTAAGTCGTTAGCTCATGTTAAAGCACAACCTAATGATTCTCCCTTTTGGAAAGGTCTAATGAGGGTTAAGGAGGACTTCTTTCGTAGAGTGTCCTTTAAAGTTGGGAATGGGGAGTTAACTAGATTTTTGGAAGACATTTGGTTAGGTCTAACTCCTCTCTCAGATCAATATCCTCTATTATATAATATTGTGTAATACAAAAACGTGTCAGTTCCTGACGTTTTTCATAATGCTCCACCTATTAATATTTCTTTTCGTAGAAATTTGGTGGGTATTACTTGGGATTTGTGGTCTCACCTATGTTTGCGTTTATTGAATGTTTCTCTTATTCCCTCTGAGGATAAGTTTCATTGGAATCTGACCCAGAATGGGATGTTCTCTAGAATGGGATGTTCTCTGTTAAATCCATGTATGAGGACATGATGAATTGTCATGCCATTTTTCTCAAAACTTACTTATGGAAATTAAAGATTTCTCTTAAGATTAAAATCTTGATGTGGTTTATAGACAAAAAGGTTTTGCTAACTAGAGATCATCTAGCTAAAAAAGGTGGAAAGCAGACACACATTGTTATTTTTGTGGGAATGATGAGTCTGCTGAACATCTTTTTATTTCATGTCCTTTTGCTAAACTTATATGGAGAGTGATTTTTTGTACTTATAACATTCTCCCACTCCAGTTTTAACTAATATATTTGGAAATTGGCTAAATGGGATTGATAAGAAGACTAAAGATAGGATTAGAATTGGAGTGCCGGCACTTTGCTGGTCCATTTGAAATTGTAGGAATGATATTGTATTTAACAGGAAAGATCACTTTTATGTAAAAGCCTTACAAGTTATCTTCTTGGCAGCACATTGGATCCAGCTGTGGGCTTCTTTGGTTCATTCGGACCAAAGGAATCTTATGGTGAATGGCTGCAGGCGTCTCCTTACGGTGGCACAAGATTTTTTCTCCCATCATACGCTTCTTTGCTTCATTCGGACCAAAGGAATCTTATGGTGGATGGCTGCAGGCGTCTCCTTACGGTGGCATAAGATTTTTTCTCCCATCATACGTGACAACGTATTAATAGGCTTTTGTAGTTCTATTTGTATTAATAGGCTTTTGTAGTTCTATTTGCTGTTATTTTGCTTGGAGTTCTTTCTGGTTGTAAGGATATCGAGGTTGTAAACTGTTGACGTAATAAAAGTTGTGTGCATCACTCGATGCAGAGGCTGGGGTATACCCTTTAAAAAAAAGGTTAATTTGAGACGGACGGAGTATTAACATCTTCACATGATATGAAACCAAATTTCATGACGAGTCCTAGCCAAATCATTTTAGATGTCAACCATTTTTTCTATATTGTTGGTCAAACTGTAAAAGTTTTTGACTTTCAGAAAGAAAAAAAGTATAGGCGTCATAGACGGAGAGAGTATATTGCGAGAACCTCGACACAGTAAGAAAATCAACTGCATGGCAATATGTCATCCTCAACAGCTTTTATTGGACAAGAGATGCCAAGATCCATGTCAAGAAGCTATGGCGCACACATTGGTAGACTACAGAGCACCGACTACTGTAGAAGGCAGCAGAACCTCTGACCGGAAAGGAAAATTTCAGTGAGCAGACTGATAGACATGATTAAGCGGCGGTGGATCCAACCCCAGAGCCGCCGTTGATGCAGAAAAGGGCGCATGCTTCAGCGCAAGTTCCCATGGCGGCCCGTTTCACTTCCTCGCTGCCATCAACTGATGCCAACGTTTGTAAGAAACTTTTGTAAGTAGTATAAAACAATTACAGTTCAAATCCTCAACGTAAACTGTCAAAACAGGCTCCGTTAAAATAAAATCCATACCACATGAACTTTAGTTGCTACTCATTACCGGTATTGATGATGCCGCATACGGAAGACCTGCATCCAGAGCTGCACAGGTCGACGCCATTAGGAACTCCTGCTAAAATTAACAATCAGCCTGGTTAGACAGTATTGTACGGAATATATATGGGTCTACTTAATAACTTGTTGTGTTGCTTCAGAGAAATTAAGGATGGACAAAACAGATGAGGGAAGCTGAAGCTGATTGAGTACCTGAGTTGCGGACGCGGCTGTGCTCTTCAGAAGCATATATCGGATCGCAGTCGCAGTTTGTTGCGCAGGCTTCTTTGGAGCGACTCTTGGTGCACCGCCAGTAGCACTGCGACTCCCCGCAGCTCCTGCCCTCGGCCTGAAGAAGCAGCCCCAATATGAAGACACCTGCCACCACCATGACTGATTTCTTCGCTGCTCCCATGCTGGCTGGACTTCCTGCCTACACAACGCACAGAGGAAAGAGAGATGCTCGATCGAGCTGTGTTGAAGAGCTGCTTGGCTAGCTTGAACCGGCCCTGGCTAGCTACTTATCGGAAGGAACGCTGGA
The DNA here is from genome assembly GCA_028641055.1 of Alopecurus myosuroides. Lineage (NCBI taxonomy): Eukaryota > Viridiplantae > Streptophyta > Magnoliopsida > Poales > Poaceae > Alopecurus > Alopecurus myosuroides. The sequence goes on along the minus strand of CM054062.1, from coordinate 358,796,609 downwards.
GAATTGGATATTTTTAAGCTATGGTGAAAGCAGGCTACGTGCCGGTGCATGCATGCCGGCCACCTGCGCTCGCCACAATTTTAGCCACGTAGCCTCACACCTATACGTAGTATTCGGAGTACAAATGCTGCACCGCTACCTAAGATTCCTCTTGTCTCCCACGGTGTATACTTATCCATTCAAACGCATGTGCAGACTTAATTTTTGTTTTTCTTTCTTGGTAACTGAATGTTGATATGGCCATGACTGATCCAGCTGCTTGGGACTGTCAGGATTAGCCCCCTCCAGCTAGGCCCAGTCGTTTGTCTTGTGCTGCGTCCCGGTTTGGGCCAGCGTGGACAAGACGATCGAATAGAACCAATTTCCGAAGCTTCCCTTCCCTGTTCCTCTGTATCCTCGAATCCCTTGCTGCCATCCAATCCCTAACCTCCAAATTCCCTCCCGAATCCCCTTTCTCTGTGTATTGATTCGTGAGGTTCGTGAGAAATATGGTATCAGAGCCTGGTTATCCGTGATGCGCACCTAGATCGGATCGAAATTCGAGAGGAAATTTGTTTCCTCCTAGTCGCTGGGTGCGATTCCTAGAGAATCGCGCAAAATTCCTCACGGAATACCCACGGCTGGTTGAATTCGAGCTCGTTCTCGCAATCGGACACGCTGGCTCCGCGGAAGGAAACAGATCAAGCGCAAGCACAATTTCGGGAGCAGGTGACGAAGTCAATGGAGGGGGTAGTGGAGCAGAATCTCGCCATGACGGACATGATGAAGCAAATCCTGGACGGCTTCAACGATCTCAAGGTCGCGCAGCGTGAGACGAGTGAGGCTCTGCGCGCGGTGCAAGCCAGGACAGAGGCGATCGAGATTCAGGCGGCGGCGTTCGCGTCAGCACCATCGTCCCCGACTGCACCAGGAGACTCGAGACCGCATCTCGGAATGCCGCGCACCACTACGTCGACGATACCGATGGATCCAGGTCCCTCTCTGGGAGTATCGCGCACATCAACATCGACCTTCGTCGACACTGCAAGTGGGTCGTCAGACCGCCGCGCTGCAAATCTCTTCCGGGGTGATGCTCCGGGTATCCTTGCGATACCGGTGTCAACCCCGGGCACAGGTGTGATTCCATCCAGGCCTCTTATTGCTGAACCCATGCGTAGTACGAATGAGTATAGAGAGGAAGGTGTTCGTGCGCCAGCGCCCAAAATTGAGTTCCCTAGGTTTGATGGCGAAAACCCAAAATTATGGCAACAACAGTGCGAAACCTACTTCGAGGTATTTCGTGTGCAGCAGTGCTTGCGCACACGGTATGCTGCTTTAGGGTTCCAGGGGAATGCTGCATTGTGGTTCCAGGGAGTAGAAGCAAAAGGTCGTATAGAGGATTGGACTGAGATGTGCAGGCAAAAATAAGCAGGCTAGCTACAGACACCAAATGCGTGTGTTGCGTCAAACTGGTAGTGTGGCAGAGTATTGGGAGAAATTTTCTAGACTTCGACACCAGTTACTGCTATACAACCCACACTTTGATGAAGGTGATTTTGTAGATGAGTTTATTGCCGGGTTACAAGATGACATTAGATCAGCTATTTGGTTACATCGCCCCCAAGATTTGGAAACTGCGCATTTGCTCGCTCTTATGCAGGAAGAAGAACTGGCTCCCAGTAAGAAGAGATCTTATATGAAGCATGATTATAAACATGAATACAAAGACACCAGCAGATCAAAGTGGCACAATAGAACTTCAGATGAACAGAAAGGAGACACCAAAAAAAATGAGGGACGGGAGAATGAGGACAAGTTGGAAGCTCTTAAGGCATTCAGGAGGAAGCAAGGGTTATGTTTCACTTGTGGCGAAAAATGGAGCCGCACTCACAAATGCCCTGCTCAAGTACCTCTCCATGTCATCGAGGAGTTATTGGAAGTGTTACAGATACAGAAGATGGTTGAAGACAGTGAAACCAGTTCTGATGAAGACCCCATTATGTTGCTAGGCAGGACTGCAGTGGCAGGGTCAAATCATCGCAGGTCATTCCAACTCCACGACACAGTGGGAAAACATCACCTGTTGATACTGGTGGACTCGGGTAGCGTATCTTCCTTCATCAATTCTGAATTGGCAGACCAGTTACAGTGCACACGCAGAACACTGCCTCCAGCAACGTTTGTGGTAGCAAATGGAGCAAAAATGCAATGCTCAGAATACGTTCTAGGGCTAGAATGGGGCACACAAGGGCACATGTTTGTGCAAGATGTCAAAGTGCTGCCAATTGGGTGTTATGATATGATTTTGGGAGAAGATTGGCTGGAGTCCCATAGCCCAATGTGGGTGCATTGGACAAGGAAAATGATGCGCTTCTCACACAAAGGCAGACTCATCACATTACATGGAGTTACTAGCAACACTGCAGTTTGTAAGCCTGTGAAATTCCCAAAGCTGCAAAGTCTGACCAAATTAGGAGCAATTTCTCACATTGTACAAGTGGAGTGCTCACCTGATGGCCAGACATTCCAGGTGTCACTCTGTGACAATGATCAAGTTGAGGAAGGTCAGACTACAATCTTGCCGAAAGTGCAACAGTTACTCTCAGAATATCAGTCACTCCTTGAAAAACCTGTGGAATTGCCCCCAGCCCGTATAGCAGATCACCAGATTCCTCTCATATCTGGGGCCCAACCCGTGAAGGCCAGACCGTATCCTTACACACCTCAACAAAAAAATGAGATAGAAGCTCAGGTGAAGGAGATGCTCCAAAATGGGATTATCAGAATTAGTTCTAGCCCTTTTGCCTCGCCTGTGTTACTGGTTCGAAAGAAGGACGGCACTTGGCGCTTTTGTGTTGACTACAGGCAGTTGAATGCCTTGACCATAAAACACAAACATCCTGTTCCAGTTATGGAAGAGCTAATTGATGAATTAGCTGGAGCTTGTTGGTTCTCCAAATTGGATCTTCGCTCAGGGTATCATCAGATTCGAATAGCAGAAGGGGAGCAATTCAAAACTGCATTTCAGACTCATCATGGGCTGTATGAATTCCTTGTCATGCCCTTTGGGCTGACCAATGCACCAGCTTCATTTCAAAGTCTTATGAATCAAGTTTTCGCACCTCTTTTGCGCTCCTGTGTATTGGTATTTGTCGACGACATCTTGGTGTACAGCAAGGGCTATGAACAACACATTGATCACCTGAAGGCTGTTTTCCAGTTACTACAGAAACATCAACTCTTCTTGAAACGTAGCAAATGTTCCTTTGCACGACAAGAACTGGAATACTTGGGGCATGTAATTGGCAAGGAGGGAGTATCCACGGATCAGACCAAAGTCCAGGCAGTACAGAATTGGCCGAAACCAGCAAATATCAAAGAGCTGCGGGGGTTCCTGGGCCTCACAGGTTACTATCAACGATTCATTAAGCATTATGGGGTACTGGCACGACCCTTAACACAGCTACTGAGAAAGGGAGAATTGTTCTTGTGGACTGATGCACAGCAACAGGCATTTGACCTGCTCAAACAAGCAATGCTGCAAGCCCCCGTGTTAGCAATTCCAGATTTCTCTCAAAACTTCACTCTAGAAACAGACGCGTGCAACACAGGGATAGGGGCAGTGTTGATGCAGAATGGGCATCCCATAGCTTATCTCAGTCAAGCATTATTGCGTCGTAGTCAGACACTATCCACATATGAAAAGGAGTGCTTGGCAATAATTCTGGCAGTAAACAAGTGGCGTCCCTATCTCCAGCACAGAGAGTTTGTCATTCTCACGGATCATCAGAGTCTGCTGCATCTCACGAATCAACGACTCACCACAGGCATACAACACAAGGCATTTTTGAAGTTGATTGGCTTACAATTTTCCATCAAGTATAAGAAGGGTGTCACGAATGCCGCAGCAGACGCTCTGTCGAGACAGTATGCAACAACGGACATAGCAGCGGTATCTCAGGTGACTCCAGTATGGCTCGAAAATCTTCAAAATGGGTACCAGGATGATCCAACAACAGCACAACTATTGGCTGAGCTCAGTGTTACTCCGTCTCGATCTAACCTAGAAGGATATGTTCTAGTTGATGGCATTATAAAATACAAGGGGAGGATCTGGGTTGGTCACAATGAAATGGCACAGAAGCACATCCTGCAAGTTCTCCATTGCAGCGGTGTTGGAGGGCATTCAGGCGTTCGTCCTACTTATGAGCGGGTGAAACAATTGTTTGCGTGGCCTAAACTGAAACAAACGGTGACTCAGTTTGTAGCAGCGTGTGAAATCTGTCAACAAGCCAAGGTGGAACATGTGAAGACACCGGGACTTCTTCAGCCCTTGCCTATACCAAAGGAACCATGGGAAGTCATCAGCCTGGATTTCATCGAAGCAATGCCCAAGTCCCATAATTGCACAGTCATTTTGGTAATCATTGATCGCTTCACCAAGTATGGGCATTTCATCCCACTGTCCCACCCTTTCACAGCTTATCAAGTGGCACAGGCATTCATCTCGGGGGTCTACCGATTAAATGGACTTCCTAAAGTCATTGTCTCCGACCATGATCACATCTTTACAAGCTTGCTGTGGAAGGAACTGTTCCGTCTATCTGACACGGCGTTACACATGAGCTCGTCGTACCATCCTCAGACTAACGGGCAGACTGAAAGATTGAATCAATGCCTCGAGACATATTTGCGTTGTGCAGTGCATATGTCACCCAAGAAATGGTACAAGTGGTTACCTTTGGCAGAACAGTGGTACAACACTACCTATCACTCCTCCTTGGGAAAGACACCATTCGAAGTGTTGTACTGCCGTCAGCCGTGGCAGCTGGGAATACTGAATGGTCACTGATGTGCATCCCCTGACCTGGACACATGGTTAGCCGAGCGTGCCGCAACGTTGCAAGTGCTCCAGCAACAACTGGCGCGAGCCCAGGCGTGTATGAAGAAACAAGCAGATAAGCATCGCTCGGAACGTCACTTCGAGGTGGGTGATCAGGTATACCTAAAGCGCCAACCGTTTGTCCAACAATCCGTTGAGCGACGACCACATCAGAAGCTTGCCTTGCGTTACTTTGGGCCATATGAAGTTCTGGCACGGGTGGGAACAGTGGCGTACAGGTTGAAGCTCCCAGCTTCAAGCAAAATACACGACGTCGTGCACGTATCTCTACTCAAGAAGCATGTTGCGCCGTTGGAGGTAGCTGATGATCAAGAGGTCGAGATCTACCAGGAACCAGACACAGTGTCAGTTGCAATACAAGACAGCTGACTACAAGATCGTCATGAGGACATGCCGATTCCAAGGAGAGGGGATTGTCAGGATTAGCCCCCTCCAGCTAGGCCCAATTGTGTGTCTTGGGCTGCGTCCCGGTTTGGGCCCATATGCGCCTTGTAATGGGTTACTTATAGGCTGGTACCAGCGTGGACAAGACGATCGAATAGAACCAATTTCCGAAGCTTCCCTTCCCTGTTCCTCTATATCCTCGAATCCCTTGGTGCCATCCAATCCCTAACCTCCAAATTCCCTCCCGAATCACCTTTCTCTGTGTATTGATTCGTGAGGTTCGTGACAGGGACGTAACTGTAGAAACGGTTGGAGCGTAGCGGCTCAGCCGACGCCGTAGTGGGCTGCCCGAGTGTTGGGTTCCCCTATGCATCCCTGTTAGCCAGTGGTAAAGTTTGACTCGCCCGTACCTTCTTCGATTCTTCAACAGGCCCACTAAAAAGGCAGAAGCCCATTTATCTATCGCATATTCTAACTATACGCCGACCTCGTTCTAGCCAAACACAAGGTCGCGTGGCGTGTCACTGCATGCCTCCACTTGCGCATTTAATTACAAATTTCAAGAATTTGAAATGTTTTCTAGCACAAACCGTTTATCCGATTCAATATCCGTTTTCACCGTTAATCTAGTCGCGATGAGATCTTCGAAACTAGATCCCATGCCGATATGTTTTGACGACTTTTTTTTTAAGGATGTAACTTTGGAGGAAGTAACTTTGCTGGATGTAACTTTCTGTGCAAACTGTGATGTAATTTTTTGCTGCATGTAGCTTTTCTCTGCAAATTCGGATGTAACTTTTTGCTGGATGTAACTTTTTGCTGAAAAAAAGTTGGCAAAACATATCGACATATGATCTAGTTTCGAAGATCTCGTCGCGACTAGCCCAACGGTGAAAATAGTTCTTGAATCGGATAAACCGTCTGAACTACAAAACATTTTGAATTTTTGGATTTCGAAATTAAATGCGTGCGATGGAGTGCGTATAGAGTACGGCTGTGATGTAACTTTTTGCTGGATGTAACTTTTCTTTGCAAACTCGGATGTAACTTTTTGCTGGATGTAACTTTTTGCTGAAAAAAAAGTTGTCAAAACATATCGACATGGAATATAGTTTCGAAGATCTCGTCGCGACTAGCCAAGCGGTGAAAACGGTTCTTGAATCGGATAAATGGTTTGAACTAAAATACATTTTGAATTTTCGGATTTCGAAATTAAATGCGTGTGATGGGTAGTGTATTTCTTTTTTGGGTTGCGTGTGGGAGGTGTTCTTTCCATTTGTGGTATGTCGGAACTGACCTCCCATTAGACTAAATCTAGGTCGACCTCGAATTAGTCGTGTCCTCTATCTGTTCGTTTTCTTTTTGTCTCATACACCACTAACTAGGTCGTTTCGGCCTCATCTTTCTAAATCCAAACTATTTTTTAGATGTGAACCATTATCTAAAATGAACAATTTTGGTTCTGATTGACTCTAAAAAAAGTGAACCATTTTCAAACATGAACGATTTCAAATCTAAACGATTTAAAAAAAAAATGAACAAATTTCAAAACTGGACGTATTTTCATTTGAACAAATTTTAAATTTAAACATTTTTTATCGAAACAATTTTTGAATTTGAACATTTTTTATCCGAACAATTTTCGAAGTTGAACATTTTTAAAATTAAAACAGATTTCAAAACGAATATTTCGGAATAAAAGGAAAATAAAACTAAAAACAAATAATAAAATAGAAAAAACAGAAAAGAAAGAAATAAAAAAAACAAAAATAGAAAAATGGGATAAACGAGACAATAAAAGGCTAACAGAGGCAACATCGACACGAACGGTGATGTAGTCCAGTGGTTGCTTCCTATGACCCACCGCTCTCCAGGTTCGAATCCCCTTCCCATCTCTTTCCCTCTTCCTTTTCTATTTACGAAATCCAGTTTAATGGGTTGGCCCACTTGCAAAAATGTACGCGGGCGAGGTGGAACAACGACTCGCTATAGGCGATATATAGGGCATGCGAAGTGTTGCACCACCGATTCCTATGGTGCCTTTCTAGGCCAGAACCCAGAATGATTCCTGCAGGTTATGGGCTTGGAAAAGGCTAGTAAACGTCCGGGGGATCTGGCGAGCCCATCCTCCTGCTTTCGCAGCTGCCACGCGTCCTTCTCGGCGGCTGAAGAAAAGGGAGACACGGAGGCCCAGCACGCGTTATCTCTATCGCACCGCTCCCAACCTGCCTCGTTTTCATTGCTTTCTCCTACCTTTTCTCTCTCAGGCTCAACGCCCGATTCCCCAAGCTTTTCTGCAGGCCGCCGCCCTAGTGTCTCCGAGGTCTCGCCCGTCGCCGGAGATGAAGGCCATGGCGAGAGACACTCTGGCGGGAGGACGGCCATCTCGGCTCCCCGACGCGCCGTCGACGCGCCATGGACGCCATCCTCCGCATAGCCATGGCCGCCAATTTTCCGCCCTCCACGCCATGGCCGGCATGTTCGGCAACAGCGGCCGCCCCACCCACCCACACCCACCTCCTCTGTGTACGGGGAGGCGAAGGAGGAAGGAAATCCATGGCGGGGTGCGACTGGAAAGACGGTGGTGCTCCTCATGGGTGCTCCCTGCGAGGACGGGCGATGCTCCGTCGGACCACCGCGGTGCTCCCATGGGTTGGCTACGATGCTACTGAAGACCGGCGTGCTCAGTGTGCGAAATTTTTGCTACGTATTCTTTTTTCTTTTGCTATTTTTGTGCAAATTTTTTTCTATGTAAACTCCGGTGATATCTCCAGCAAGGTTAGCATTTTGCTACCATACAACACTTTTTTGCTATAATTATTTTAATTTTTTGCTATTTTGAGATTCTCTGGCGAGGTCTCCGGCAAGTCTGTTGACAATGTCTCCGGCTAAAAAAAAAATTGCTACAAAAACACGATTTTTTGGTGCTACGGTAACTCTGGCGAGATCTCCAGCGAGGTATGCTTTTCCTTTTCTTTATTTGTGATGAACCGTTTTTTGCCACACGAAGCAAAAGCAGGGATTTTTTTTGCTACGCAGAGCAAATACCAGATTTGGGCAAAAAAAAGTACACGTGTCAGCATGGGGACCCTGATGTCTACGCACGCTTCTATTCTTCTAGACAATGTTGGACCTCCAAGTGCAGAGGTTTGTAGAACAGCAGCAAGTTTCCCATAAGTGGATTACCCAATGTTTATCGAACTCAGGGAGGAAGAGGTCAAAGATATCCCTCTCAAGCAACTCTGCAATTACGATACAAGAAGTCTCTTGTGTCCGCAACACACCTAATACAATTGTTAGTTGTATAGGTGCACTAGTTCAGCGAAGAGAGAGTAAAATACAAGTAGTATGGATGATTGTAAGTGATAATAGCAATCTGAAATAAAAATGGCAGCACGCAAACATGTAGCAGAACTGATTGCAAACGGTGTTTCAATGCTTAGAAACAAGGCCTAGGGATCATACTTTTTTTTGAAGATTGTACCGTAGGGAAAAATCCCTACGGTTAGATAGGGATCATACTTTCACTAGTGTACACTCTCAACAATGATAACAGAATTGAATGCATAAATATCTCTCTTCACTATGTCACTCTGAACCACTCTTCGGTTGAATAACAAACACCAGTTCATTGCGTAGGGATGTAACAACACTCCTCAAAGTCTCATTCCCATGTCTAGTTAACCTCACGCTATCACTATGAGCGCCCTAGAAGGTATTAGACAAACACCACAATTTCATAGGGTCATCCAACACAAGATATAAATATCATGCTAACCCACACGGTGCACACACTGTCACCTTTACACCGTGATCAAATTGCTTACGGAGATCTCATAACAAAACCACTCGAGTAGCATAACAGATGAAGAGTAACATCTACTAATTCAACCAGATTACAAAGCTCACGATCACATAAAGATCACACCATGGGAGAGAGAGAGATGAAACACATAGCTACCGGTAGAGCCCTCAGCCCCGGGGGAGATCTACTCCCTCCTCATCATAGGAGACCGCAACGGCGATGAAGATGGCGGTGGAGTCGATGGAGATGGTTTCAGGGGCACTTCACCGTCCGGCAGGGTGCCGGAATAAAGATTTCTGTCCCCCGAAACTTGTCGGCGGCGGCGGCGCAGCTACGGATGTTTTTTGTGGAAAAGGCCGAGTGATCTAGGCTTTATGCACCGGAGGGTATATATGGGCGAAAGGGTGATGCTGGGGGGTAGCCAGGGGGCCCACACCACCAGGCAGCGCGGCCGGGGGGCGCGCCACCCTATGGTGTGGCCACCCTGTGGCCTCCCTCCAGGTCTTTTCGGGACTTCCTGGACCCTCCGGGATTTCTAAGACTTCCAGGCTTCGAATTTTCCAATTCCGAGAATATTTCCAGAACAACTTTTCTGAAAATAAAAACAGCAGAAAACAGGGAACTGGCTCTGTAGCATCTTGTCAATAGGTTAGTCCAGAAAATCGATAAAAATGAGATAAAGTGTATAGAAAACATGTGGGAAACTACATGAAAACAACATGGAACATCAGAAATTAAGGATACGTTCATGACGTATCAACATCCCCAAGTTTAGTTCCTACTCGCCCTTGAGTAGGTAAACGATAAAAACACATTATTTCTGAGGTGACATGCTACCAACATAAACTTGATCATCATAGTAATATAAAGCATGTAAACTAGAATCAAATGAATAAAGGCTGTGGTTTATAGTTGATATCAAAGAGTAATGTATAAACCATTAGGAATAACAAAGTAAAACCTTTCAATGAATCAATACTAAAAGACAATCCACTGTGCAAAGTATATTAGAGATGTTTTAAGCTTCAAGAATAACAATATAATCATCCAAGGAATCAAACTCTCACAACAACCCGTGTTAGGATCAAGTCAAGTGACAACAATATGCACATAGGAAAATCATTCAAATAATTGTGGACTTAAAACAAGCAAGCGTGATGTATTGGTCCCTAGCACCAGGAAGTTATGGCTAAAAGAACATTATGGGGGGTTTGGATGGTAGATGGAAGCAAGTCCCACACAACTGAAAGTGATCATTAGGCAAGGGGAAGTCTTATAATCGAAGTTATGCAAGGAGTAGTGATTGCCACACAACGGATGCACATAGAGCTATAAGTGTATGAAACCTCTCCAATGGAACTAGTGGGGGTGCATCCAACTTGCTTTCTCACGAAGACCTAGAGCTCTTTTGAGGAGGCTCATCATTGGAATATACAAGCCAAGTTCTATAAAGTAAGTTCCCCACATAGTTATGCAAGTCATAATATGAAAACTCTCTCCAAACTGAAGTAATGATGCCAAACAAAGCACAAGTGTGGAATAAATGATAGTAGTGCTTCCCCCTCTCTCTTTATTGTCTCTCTTTTGCCTTTTTTTTTCTTTTTGGCTTTTTCTCTTTTTTATTTATTTATAACCTCACTGGTAGGGGCAACACTCTATTTTACAATGAATCATCACACTTTTAGTACTCATAACTCAAACTAAAATATCTCTGATGTAAATAAAACTAAATGCTCCTGCCAGTGTAGCAGTATGTAAAATAACAATGAAGCATGACAAGTTACATAATGATGATGGATGTTGTATGGCAATATATCTCAGAATGGCTATGGAAATGCCATGGTAGGTAGGTATGGTGGCTGTTTTGAGGAAGATAAATTTTGGCTTATGTGTAGAAGAACAAAGTTCTCCCATGGGGTTTGGATGCACTAGCGAAGTTTGCACCAACTCTCAATGTGAGAATGAGCAATGCACAGTACCAAAGAGGCTAGCAAATATGGATGGTGGAAGTGCTAGAAAACCGCAACATAGAACTCACAAGTTAAAAGATTCCAAATAAAATCATGATATCACAAGGCATAATGAAAATCACTCCAAGAGGGTCTGTGGCAGTGACAAGTCACTGTTGTCTACCCCGACCGTAGCGTGTAACAAAAGCTATCACGATTGCTATCAACAAAGGAAGTCATATACCATTATCCTATGAACTGGTTATTTGAGTGTGGCACAGTTTCAAGCTTCTAGACCAACCATTAATTGATTTTTTTACTTTACTAAACCAGCAAGTTTACCATTAAGAATATTAATATCTCAAACAACAGCAAATAATCAAGTGAAACAGTTTAGTGATCTACAAGAATATGCAAGCTTTTTCATTATACCATCTACCACATGTAGCATTTTCTATTTCCTTCAAACACCATACAAAATATGTTTTAACAAAAACTATCTAAATGATACAACAAGAAAGCATGAGATTACTCACATAACTCTACTAAAACTAACAGCTCTGAATAAGAGATGCATGAAAACAAGGGCTAAACGCAGTACTAGCAAAAAGTGAACACTCACAGAACAATAAGATTGAAAACTAGAGTGTTCTAAGCAATGAAAACGGAGCGTGTCTCTCTCCCACACAAGTATGATAGGTTACAGTGATATTAATGCAGAAAGAAAAACTAAAGAAAACAAACTAAAAACAAACAGACGCTCCAAGTAAACTTCATATGATGTGACCGAATAAAAATATAGTTTCATGAGAAGTGACCTGATAGATAGTTGATGAAGAAGGGGATGCCAAGGCATCCCCAAGCTTAGATGCTTGAGTCTTCTAAAAAAATATGCTTGGATGAACCACGGGGGCACCCCCAAGCTTTGATCTTGCAGTACTCTTCTTGATCACTTATATCATCTCTTCTCTTGACACTTGAAAACTTCCTTCACACCGTACTCAAACAGTGATTCGCACTAGAGGGTTAGTTCAACAATTAAAAATCCATTGGTTATGTATGGAACAAGTTCTATTGATAATTTTACACATTAGCTACAGCCACTGATGTTTCGTGAAGCAAAGAAATCCACTTGACATCGCAAAAGAGCAAATGCAAGAAAATTGGCAGAATCTGTCAAAACCAGAACAGTTTGTAAAGACGAATTTTTTTGAGGCACTTACGTTTCTCAGATCAAAAAACTTAAAGAACAAAAATGTGTAATTAGCCGAGGTATAAGCACAATAAATTTTAGGTCATTTTGATTTTTCTGTGATTTATACGATTTTTTACGGTGGACAGCAGAAATTTGTTTCCTGCGCAGAGATCCAAAACCAACTCCAACTCTCGCTAGAAACTTTACTTGGCACAACTAATACATGATAAAAAAAAGATACAAAGGAGTTGATACAGAAGTATACAACACCTTGAATCAAAGAAAACAGATAAAAACAAAGCAAAAATAAAAACATGGGTTATCTCCCAAGAAGTGCTTTTCTTTAACGCCTTTTAGCTAGGCATGATAATTTGAGAAGATTCTCACATGAGAAATATTAATTGAAGAAAAAGAGAGCATCAAGAAGCAAACATAAAAAATTATAAGTCTAATCCACTTCCTATGAAAAATAATCTTGTAGAAAAACAAGTCATGAAAGCACAAGGCAACAAGCATAGGAAAGCAAAACAAGTGCAACTTCAAAATTTTCAACATAAAGAGGGGAAACTTGATATTGTTGTGATGCATAATACTATGTTTCCCTCTCTCTCATTATAACTTTCAGCAGCATCATGAATGAAATTAACAATATAACTATCACATAAAACATTCTTATCATGAGCCACATGCATAAAAGAATTAATACTCTCCACATAAGCATAGTCATTCTTATTAATAGTAGTGGGAGCAAATTCAACAAAATAGCTATCATTATTATTCTCATCACCATAATCATCAAATATAGGAGGCATATTGCAATCATAATTAATTTTCTCCTCAATAGTAGGTGGACTAAAAATAACATATTCATCATTGTAATCGTCATATATTGGAGGCAAAATATCATCAAAGAAAATTTCCTCCTCAAAACTTGGGGGACTAAAAATATCATATTCATCAAAACTAACTTCCCCAAGCTTATACTTTTCCATATCATTAGAAATAATGGTGTTCAAAGAATTCATAGTAATAACATTGCTACTAGCATGCAAATAAAGTTCCATAGGTTTTTTAATTTTCTCTTCAAACACTTCATGTCCTAATTTAAGATAAAGATTATAAAGTTCCCTCATATTTTTGTTGTTTTCCATTAAGCCTAACTATTAAAAATAAAAACAAGGAACAAGTAAAAATAAGCCTAACTAGTGAAAATAAAAACAAGAAACAAAAATATATAATTGCAGAATCTAAAGGAAATAACTTCGAGCACTCACACCCGAGGATGTGAGAACCTTTTACCTTACCTCCCCGGCAAAGGCGCCAGAAAAGAGCTTGATGTCTATGCACGCTTCTATTCTTGTAGACAGTGTTGGGCCTCCAAGTGCAGAGGTTTGTAGAAGATCAGCAAATTTTCCCTTAAGTGGATATAAATATCATGATAAACCACACGGTGCACACACTGTATAGGTGCACTAGTTCTGCGAAGAGAGAGTAAAATACAACTAGTATGGATGATTATAAGTGATAATACCAATCTGAAATAAAAATAGACGCAAGCAAACATGTAGCAGAACTGATTGTAAACGGTGTTTCAATGCTTAGATACAAGTCCTAGGGATCATATTTTCACTAGTGGACACTCTCAACAATGATAACATAATTGAATGCATAAATATCTCTCTTCACTATGCTACTCCGAACCACTCTCCGGTTGAATAACAAACACCAGTTCATTGCGTAGGGTTGTAACAACACTCCTCAAAGTCTCATTCCCATGTCTAGTTAACCCCACGCTGTCACTATGAGCACCCTAGAAGGTACTAGACAAACACCACAATTTCATAGGGTCACCCAACACATGATATAAATATCATGATAAACCACACGGTGCACACACTGTCACCTTTACACCGTGATCAAAGTGTTTACAAAGATCTCATAACAAAACCACTCGAGTAGCATAACAGATGAAGAGTAACATCTACTAATTCAACTAGATTACAAAGCTCACGATCACATAAAGATCACACCATGGGAGAGAGAGATGAAACACATAGCTACCGGTAGAGCCCTTAGCCCCGGGGGAGAACTACTCCCTCCTCATCATAGGAGACAGCAACGACGATGAAGATGGCCGTGGAGTCGATGGAGATGGTTCCGGGGGCACTTCCCCGTCCCGGGAGGGTGCCGGAACATAGATTTCTGTCCCCGAAACTTGTCGACAGTGGCGGTGGAGCTACGGATGTTTTTTTTTGGAAAAGGCCGATTGATCTAGAATTTATGCATCAGGGGGTAAATATGGGTGAAAGGACGATGCCGGGGGGTAGCCAGGGCACACCACTAGGTGGCTGATGATCCAGAAGTATAGGGGATCACAACAGTCTTCGAGGGAAGTAAAACCCAAATTTATTTATTCGACACAGGGGGAGCCAAACAATATTTGTGAGCCTTAACAAGTGAGTTTTCAATTCACCTGCACCTGAAAGTACTTTTGTTCGCGGTGGTTTATCAGTAGTAACAGTTTTATAGTAGCAGCAGCAGCAGTGAAATAATAACAGCAGTAGTATGAAAACAGCAGTAGTAGTGCCTCAAGTACACAGCGAGATTAAATATTGTAGGCATGTGGATGGATGAACGTGTGTTGCATGGATAAGAAACTTCTAATAATGATCATGTCAGGGGCATTGCAGATAAATATGATAAAGCATCCAAGCACTAAGTAACCATAGGCATGTGTTCCGTAAATAGTCGTACGTGCTCGCAATGAGAACTTGCACAACATCTTTTGTCATACCAGCCCGTGGAAGTGGTGCCTTAAAGGAACTACTGGTAATTAAGGTGTTCCTTTTAATAGAACACCGGAGCAAAGCATTAACACTCCGTGAACACATGTAATCCTCACATCGCAGCCATCCCCTCCGGTTGTCCCAATTTCTGTCACTTCGGGGCCTCGGGTTCCGGACAACAATATGTGTAAACAACTTGCAGGTATGATCAAGAAACAATGATTATCATTGTGATTCAATAACATGTTCAGATCTGAGATCATGGCACTCAGGCCCAAAGTGGTAAGCATTAAGCATAACAAGTCGCAACAATGTCAATAGCACTAATAGAGGACACTAGGCATTATGCCCTAACAATCACGCCATTATTACATGAGCGATCTCATCGAATCCCTACCATCCCCTTCATCCTACAGCGGGGAATTACTCACACATGGCTGGGGGAAACATGGATGGTCGATGGAGAGGCGTTGGTGATGACGATGGCGATGATCTCCTCCACTTCCCCATCCTGGCAGGATGCCAGAACAGGAACTTCTGATCCCCGAATCGAGGTTCGGGACGGCGGCGGCGCTCTGTTGTGTTTCTGTGGAATGTGACGTACCCCCTCGCGTTTTAGGGTTGGAGTCTACTTGTAGTCGAAAGGGGAGTCCGAGGGGGGTCCCCAGGGCCCACACCCTGTGCTGGCGCGGCCAGGGGGAACCCGCGCCAGGGGGTGTGGCCACCCTGTGGCCCCTCTCCTGGCCCCCTTCTGGCTCCCGGGGTCTTCCGGGCGAAAACATCAATGGGCTCTTTTCTGGGCATTTTCTCGAAAGTTGGTTTTTCTGCATAAAAACGAGACACCAAAGTAATTCTGCTGAAAACAACGTTAGTTCATGTTAGTTGTATCTAAAACACACAAGATTAGAGGAAAACAATAAGAAAAGTGTTCGGAAAAGGAGATACGTTTTCGACGTATCAACTCCCCCAAGCTTAGCTTATTGCTTGTCCTCGAGCAATTCAGTGACAACTGAGTGCGATAAAAGACTTTTACGAACACATTTGTTTCATATGATGTAAATATACTCACTATGTGATCAAATACTTAATTATGCTCATGATAAGATACATGCAAGATACTGACACTTAATAGCTAAGAAAACCATGAGAAGATAACAACACATTAATAATGAACAACATGAAGCATGACTATTTGCAAGATTGAAGTATTCATAATAGGATCTGACAGAGTGGTATCTCTCTTGCCCTTAAATGTGGGTCAAAACATAAATGCCAGGGCACATCTGAAGTTCAAGGGAAGACTAGAAGTAAACATATCAAAGATGAAAGTATCAAGAATATACCACAATCAACCGTGCTTTGGGACAAACACATTACACTAAGAATGATAATCATGCTCTGAAGAAAGTGCTCAAAGAATAAGGCGGAGACTCAACATAAAAGCAAAAGAAAGGCCCTTCGCAGAGGGAAGCATGGATCACTCATGTGCTAGAGCTTTTTATTTTATTAAACAGAGGCATTGAAAACATTTTGAGAGAGGTGTATTCTTATGTCAACAAATAGTAAACAGACAATACATTACGTCACAAGTCAACTGGATTCACAAGAGCGGCTCCCATGGTGAAGGACGCAGCTGGTGTAGATGGTCATCCCTCTTTCTCTTTTGTTTACACAATTATGCTTTGACTGATAAATCAGGGGCAAAAAGAGTGAAGAGAATTTGTGTGTATTAATTTGGGGCTGGGCACCCCGCTGCCATCTCTTCTATCATTTGGATAAGCGCATGAAGCCACTAGTACATGGTGTGAAATCCAATCAACAAGTGAGATAAAGATTATCTATTTACGTCCTCATAACCTAAAACAGGGGCACAAAACATGAATAATTTTTAGTAGGTTTTAAAGGTAGCACATGAGCAATTTACTTGGAGTGACGGCTAAATACCACATATAGGTAAGTATGGTGGACACATTTGGCAAACTTTAGTTTTCAGGGATTTGGATGCACGAGTAGAGCTCATACTCAGTACAGGTGAAGGCTAGCAAAAGACAGGGAGCGACAATCAAGAGAGCAACAACTATCATAATCATGTTTGCGACAAAGTAAAATCAATTGAGGCATAAAACTGATATTAGAACTCTGAGGAAAAATAAATCATAGAGATTTATTGACTTTTTGTTTTCAGTCTTACCATGCCTGAGCATGTGCCAAGTCGATTCAAATGAAACAGTCAGAGGAGGCTACCACAATATCATACTCTTCTATGAATAGAACAATACAAACAAATATTTATGCGACATGTAATTTACTATTAATACATTGGAACAAAACATCAGAGAGCATGAACTATTAAGCACCATTGAGTCACATATATCTTATACGAACAAACTAAGCATGCTCACATAGATGGATATATGTACAAAAATGAAAGCAAATAGAGTTCATACCAGCCTCTCACCACAACTCGAATTGTCGTATATTGTCATTATTGCTCTTCACTTGTGGCTCGAATAATATATAATGAAAACCAAGATCCAATGGAATCACGGACAACTATCGAACTCTGCAACAAACTTTACAAAACCAAAGAAGAACAATAAATATTTTTGGGTTTTTCAATTAAAGCACGAACAAAAAGAGAGCAAGCAAACAAAGCAAAAAATATTTTTGTGTTTTCAAAATAAAGCAAGAACAAAAGAAAGCAAACAGCAAACAAAAGAAAATATTTTTGGGTTTTTGAATATTAAAACATGTAACATCCCAAGTATGAAAAATAAGCCTTTAGAATGTTTGCTATCTGTTATTTTATGTTTTGCATCATGGCATCATGTTGATTGCAATTGTTTTTCTTGTTTTCCTTTTGTTTTCCTCTGTTTTCATTTGTTTTCGAACTGTTTTCATTTGTTTTCTATTTGAATTTCAAACCAAAATTCAAACCTTTTGTTTCATCCTTGTGATGTTACAATTTTCCAAAATGACATTTCAAAATAAAACAACCAATTGTTTCCATTAATCTATAAGGTTCAGCTATTTAAATTTGTGGCTTCTAATCTTTCACTTATTTAAAATGTTAACTAAAAGGTTATTCAAATCCAATTGAATTGTACAAACAGCACCCATTTGGAAAATTATGAAAATTACCAAAACAATCTAATCTTTTGTTTCCATTTATTCCATAATGTTTACACTAATAAAATGGTGCTTTTATTTCAATTAATTAATTCCAAATTGCTTTCCAATTCAAGACAAACCACCAAACAACACCCAACTTGAATATATGAAAATCACCAAATAATTATAATCATTTAATCAAATTAAACATAGGGTTCACCCTATTAAAAGGTTTGTTTTCATTACGGTTCAATTAATATAAAAATCATCCAAATTTTGAGTTAAATACAAACATCAAGTTATTTGAGAATTTTGAAAATTCAAAGTTGCAAAGTGGTTGCTGTTGACCATTTTAACCCACCCAAATTTTTCCAAAATTTTCCAAATTCAAAATCCCATCTATTTCTTCCAATTCTATTTTCAGCAAAAAAAAAAACCAAAGCAATTAATAAAAAGAAACCAGAGGTGAGAGAGGCCCAACTTAACCCCCAGCCCACTTCCCCCTTCCAGCCCGATACCCCTTCTCCCCCTTGTCGTCTTCCTCCTCCATCTGTACGAACCCATCTCCTCCACACGATCCTCCTCCTCCACCCGATGCCATGCCGTACGAGCTAGGGCTGCTCCTTAAAACATCCACCCAACCCCTCTGCTCGCCCTAGTCTCTTCCTCCCACAGCGCCGCCATCGCTCCTCCCTTCCCCCCGAATTCTCCTCCATCTCTGAACCCTGTACCTGCATGAGAGAGATACAGGGAGCAGTGAGCTCGCCGCCGCCCCTGCCACGGCTACCTCGAGGACCTGCTGTCCCCGGGAATGGAACCGCCACCTCACGCACGTCATCTTTGGTGAAGGCGCCATGGGCCGATGAGCCCCCCATCGCCGGCGCCATCCCCTCCATCGCCGGCCGTCGCTCCCTGCCGCTGCCCTGTCCGCCCCGACCTCCTCCCCTTCGACCGCTCGAGGTGCGCCCCACCTCCTCCTTCCCTCGCCTCTCCTCCCTCATCTCCCCCATCTCACCGCACCTCCACCTCGCAGCGCCCCCCCCCCACGGTTGGTTCCCTCCGGCGAGCAGCAGCCATCGCTGCCCTTCTGTTGTCCTCTGTCGCAAGCAGTTCGGGTTCAGTTAGCCAAAAAAAATTCAGTTAACTTTCGAAGCCACAGCTTATACCCCCCCCCCCCCGAGATCCCTTCCTTGCAACACACAGCACACTAGCCCATCAGGTTCCTGTCCCTTTGCGCAGGCCAGAGGTGAGGGGTTCGATCCCCCTCCCACACAATTAAAACAATCTTTTTTATTTCCTTGTTTTGGTTACAGAAACTTCTGCAAATCACCAATGGGTCCCTTCTATTTATTTCCAGCCCCTGTAAAAATATTTTTTAAGTCCCTAGATGAATTAAAATGGCAGATTTACCCCAAATCTTGTAAATTGCATAAGAAAATCATTTTAACTCCAAATTTAACTTTTTAAATATGTTTTCTGTCCCAAATTAAATGTTCTTTCCAAATATAAAATTTGTTTACTGTTTTGAATATTTTAAATTGGTGCAATATTTGAAAACTTGTCAAATTCACTTAAACTTGCAAAATTCATAACTTGGGCATAAAAATTCCAAATGCAACAAACTAAATATGTTTTCCAATCAAATTTTCATGTACTTTCCAAATATAAATTTTGTTTGCTGTTTTGAATAATTTAAATTGCTGAAAACAACTGTTTCTTAATTATTGCATTTAAAATTGCCAAAATAATAACTTGCTCATTTTAAATCCAATTTCAACAAATAAAATATGTTTTCCATGCAAAATTAAACCCTCTTTCCAAATATAAACTTTGTTTTCTGTTTTGAATAATTAAAATTGGTTAAATAATTTAAACCTTGTTTAATTCATTTAAAATTGTTAAATTCATAACTTGATCAAAACAAATTCTTTTGGGACATATAAAATATGTTTTCAAACCCTAAAAGTATAAACTTTTGAAATATGAATTTGGTTTAATGTTTTGAACAAATAAGAATTCAAATAAGTTCATGTTTGAATTAAATTCATTTAATTCTTGCTTAAACTTGTTTAATTCATAAATAATTCATTTGAAATCCTTTTTCAACAAGTGAAACATGTATTCCAACTAAAATTGTGTGTTCTTTTCAAATATAAACTTTGTTATCTATTTTGAACAATTTAACTTGATGAAAACAACAAATGCTTGTGTGACACCTTTAAGGAACCAAAATTTCTTAACTTAATAACTGAATTTCTAAACTTGGTAAACCTTATTTCCATTTGGTTCTATTGTTGTTATTTTGTTGTTTTCCTCATCCATGCATCATGCTAATCCACTTTCACATGTTGCTTAGTTTTAGAACAATTAATTCAACCATAACTCATGGGCTTTTAATATGCAATCCAATTGCATGTGGGTCCATTTAATCATGTTGTTATCTTGTCAACTAGTTTATTTTGATGCATCAATTAAATGGTCATGCATCATCCCATGTTTGTGCACTATGCCATGATATTGATTGTTTGCCTCTGCGTTGTTTGTTTGCTTCTTCTCGGATAAACGACGACGTTGAGACCGACGATACTTACGACACCCCTTCTAAGGATTTAGCTCAGTACCAGGCTACTGGGTTTGCAGGAAAGTTATCACTCACATGAACCATCATGTTCCTTTCAACATTGGATACCGATACTTTCCGTTGTCTATTTTGCTAGCCCTATGATTAGTTGTTTCTGTTACGACCCTATCACATGTATCCTTTAACCCTGATATTGCCTCACCTCCATACCTATAACCTTTTGTTTGAGCCCGTGTCTTACTAGCATGCTTAGGTTGTTTTGCTCGAGTCTGTTACCCGTTACTTTCAGTTACTATATTTTATTATGTTCTGGGGGCTCGATGTTTAATCAATCAATCATGCTAATGTTATTGTTAAATAATAATTTGATGATAAGGCACCGGCAGGAGGCCCTTGTGGTTTTGAGGCCTGCTAGTGTCGACCCTAATAGGAAGAGGGTCTTGTCTACTGATCCATGATGAGCGCACTACCCGCACGTGGGAAGCGAGTATGGGCGCCCCCCTCAATTTGACTCGATTCGCATCTCGTCCAAATCGCCTCATTTAGTTCGGGTTTTCCATTTGCTGCATGCATGATCTTGCGAGCCCTTGGTACCCGGGTGGAACTTTCGTAGTCGGCATATAGGGGGACACGGTCTTAGAGTTCTATGAGGGTCCATTTTCTTCTGGGCTCGATTAGCCGTGCGCCAAAGGTGCTTTGGGCTTGATGCGAAGAGGAGTTGAGTTGTGTTGAGTGCCCCGCTTGGTGGAAGGGCCTTTCCATCTGGCGGGTTATTCATGCGTGTACGGCCAAATTGGTGCAACCCTGCAGGGATAAATCTTCTCGAGAAGCCGTGTTTTCCGCGGTTATGGATTACTTGGTGAAAGTACTGGCTAACAAGTACTCAGGACAACTTAAACCTAATAATTAACAATCTTACATCCAGTGATTAACAACTTGACTAGTAATAGGTTTATTGACACAATAATCTGAACCATCATTAATTTCAACTGTGTGAGTTATCCTCGGATTGCCTCTTTGGATAAGGGGCGAGATCCAGGATGGGTTTGTTTGGAGTTAGCTATAGTTGGTTACGATACACGATCTTATCCCCTTTCTGTTAGCTGGAAGTTGTAGTGTTTCTGTAGATGGTTAGCGCAGCCAGTTGCAGCATCTTTTATATCCCCTTCCTTCCGTTGAACCCAAGGCATCTGTACTTGGTGTTGACGGGTTACACTTTGGTGAACTGTGAGTCTTGCTTGCTAGTACGTTTATGTACTGACCCCTTTGGGGATGTGGTTTCCGCAGACGATGTTTCCGAGGATCTACATGGTGGCTACTACGTGGAGTTTGACGAGACTGCTGACGAGTAGATAGCGGACCCGGGCAGGATCCGAGACTTCGTGGATGGGCTCCGTCTTTTCGTTTCCGGCCTCTTAGGCCTATTTGGTTCTTGTCTGTACTCAGACATGTTGAATGCTTCCGCTGTGATGTAATGATGATATGTTGGGACATGTGTCCTCTGAATGATTGTATTTGCTATCTCTGCTCTAATGAGAGCTATTTGCAACTTATTTTCATCTTTTGTGTCGTAGAGATCTGTTGTGATATCACTTGTTCCAATGCCGTTGACGTACCCTGTGTGTATGTTTTGAAGTACGTCAATGGAAGTATCCTTATTTCTATGGGATAGTTTACGTCGACGCTGAACAGATAGGGGTTGGTTGTCACACATACGTGTGTTTGCCTACTCGTAAGAGGACGCGGGTGCCGGTAAGCCCCGTAATCCAATCTACTACTGTTCAACGGAACGGCGAGTATACCCTAGAAGTTCGGGTGCGACAAATGGTATCAGAGCCTGTCTGCCTGTAGGATCCCTTTTTACTGGTCGCAGTTGAGTCTAGAAACTATTTTGTAGCTATATAGGAAAAATGAAACGTGAGAGTAGGAATTCTGTTCTTTTTCTTCTTTCCCCACCCACCCTCCCTTTTCTGGTAAGGAAGTGCAACGTTGTTTTCCCTTCTCATCTAAACTTTCAAGTTAGGATTTCACGAATCCTGGTTTCTCCAGGATGGTTATATCTACTAGACCATAGGAATGGAGGTGGTTGTGACGTGATTTATCATGTTGCCTACTCACGATTGAGAACGGAGGCGTGTAAGCCCCGGAAGCAGATCCTCTATTCCTTAAGCAGTAGATATTGATCCTTTAGAAGCCCGGATGGGTTTTCCGTAGTACCTCAGGAGTTTTGTTCTCGTTTTTCCCGGTGTTGCTTCGTTATCCTGTTCTTCTCAACATCCTTTTCGTCCGTTGAAATCTTGTTGTTGTTTTCCATTTCAGTTCTTCTACCAGCGTCTAATCAAAACTTCCCAAATATCAAGTCTATCTGGCCAGAAAGGTTGTTGTTGTTGTTGTTGTTGTTGTTGATTCCAGGCTATGAGAGCTGGCATTCCTATCACCTGGGGTTGTTTCAAGGAAGCATTCCTGAAGCACCACATTCCAGATAGTCTATTCTCCAAATGAATCAAGTTCTATCCAACTATACACCCTCAATACAAAACCTCTCCCTTTACTTGAAAATGTTCCGGTGGTTTGCAAATTCCCTGACGTCTTTCCGGAAGAGTTGCCAGGAATACCTATCGTTTTGAAATTCCAGAAACTATCCAAGGTGCACGATGTGTTTCACGTGTCACAGCTCAAGAGGATCTTCCCAAGAAGTTTCCGGACCTTTTCTTTTCTCAGTAGGAATCTCGGGGCGCGATTCCTTCAAGGGGGGGCGTTTTGTAACATCCCAAGTATGAAAAATAAGCCTTTAGAATGTTTGCTATCTGTTATTTTATGTTTTGCATCATGGCATCATGTTGATTGCAATTGTTTTTCTTGTTTTCCTTTTGTTTTCCTCCGTTTTCATTTGTTTTCCAACTGTTTTCATTTGTTTTCCTTTGTTTTCTATTTGAATTTCAAACCAAAATTCAAACCTTTTGTTTCATCCTTGTGATGTTACAATTTTCCAAAATGACATTTCAAAATAAAACAACCAATTGTTTCCATTAATCTATAAGGTTCAGCTATTTAAATTTGTGGCTTCTAATCTTTCACTTATTTAAAATGTTAACTAAAAGGTTATTCAAATCCAATTGCATTGTACAAACAGCACCCATTTGGAAAATTATGAAAATTACCAAAACCATCTAATCTTTTGTTTCCATTTATTCCATAATGTTTCAACTAATAAAATGGTGCTTTTATTTCAATTAATTAATTCCAAATTGCTTTCCAATTCAAGACAAACCACCAAACAACACCCAACTTGAATATATGAAAATCACCAAATAATTATAATCATTTAATCAAATTAAACATAGGGTTCACCCTATTAAAAGGTTTGTTTTCATTAAGGTTCAATTAATATAAAAATCATCCAAATTTTGAGTTAAATACAAACATCAAGTTATTTGAGAATTTTGAAAATTCAAAGTTGCAAAGTGGTTGCTGTTGACCATTTTAACCCACCCAAATTTTTCCAAAATTTTCCAAATTCAAAATCCCATCTATTTCTTCCAATTCTATTTTCAGCAAAAAAAAATAAAACCAAAGCAATTAATAAAAAGAAACCAGAGGTGAGAGAGGCCCAACTTAACCCCCAGCCCACTTCCCCCTTCCAGCCCGATACCCCTTCTCCCCCTTGTCGTCTTCCTCCTCCATCTGTACGAACCCATCTCCTCCACACGATCCTCCTCCTCCACCCGATGCCATGCCGTACGATCTAGGGCTGCTCCTTAAAACATCCACCCAACCCCTCTGCTCGCCCTAGTCTCTTCCTCCCACAGCGCCGCCATCGCTCCTCCCTTCCCCCCGAATTCTCCTCCATCTCTGAACCCTGTACCTGCATGAGAGAGATACAGGGAGCAGTGAGCTCGCCGCCGCCCCTGCCACGGCCACCTCGAGGACCTGCTGTCCCCGGGAATGGAACCGCCACCTCACGCACGTCATCTTTGGTGAAGGCGCCATGGGCCGATGAGCCCCCCATCGCCGGCGCCATCCCCTCCATCGCCGGCCGTCGCTCCCTGCCGCTGCCCTGTCCGCCCCGACCTCCTCCCCTTCGACCGCTCGAGGTGCGCCCCACCTCCTCCTTCCCTCGCCTCTCCTCCCTCATCTCCCCCATCTCACCGCACCTCCACCTCGCAGCGCCCCCCCCCCCACGGTTGGTTCCCTCCGGCGAGCAGCAGCCATCGCTGCCCTTCTGTTGTCCTCTGTCGCAAGCAGTTCGGGTTCAGTTAGCCAAAAAAATTCAGTTAACTTTCGAAGCCACAGCTTATACCCCCCCCCCCCCCGAGATCCCTTCCTTGCAACACACAGCACACTAGCCCATCTGGTTCCTGTCCCTTTGCGCAGGCCAGAGGTGAGGGGTTCGATCCCCCTCCCACACAATTAAAACAATCTTTTTTATTTCCTTGTTTTGGTTACAGAAACTTCTGCAAATCACCAATGGGTCCCTTCTATTTATTTCCAGCCCCTGTAAAAATATTTTTTAAGTCCCTAGATGAATTAAAATGGCAGATTTACCCCAAATCTTGTAAATTGCATAAGAAAATCATTTTAACTCCAAATTTAACTTTTTAAATATGTTTTCTGTCCCAAATTAAATGTTCTTTCCAAATATAAAATTTGTTTACTGTTTTGAATATTTTAAATTGGTGCAATATTTGAAAACTTGTCAAATTCACTTAAACTTGCAAAATTCATAACTTGGGCATAAAAATTCCAAATGCAACAAACTAAATATGTTTTCCAATCAAATTTTCATGTACTTTCCAAATATAAATTTTGTTTGCTGTTTTGAATAATTTAAATTGCTGAAAACAACTGTTTCTTAATTATTGCATTTAAAATTGCCAAAATAATAACTTGCTCATTTTAAATCCAATTTCAACAAATAAAATATGTTTTCCATGCAAAATTAAACCCTCTTTCCAAATATAAACTTTGTTTTCTGTTTTGAATAATTAAAATTGGTTAAATAATTTAAACCTTGTTTAATTCATTTAAAATTGTTAAATTCATAACTTGATCAAAACAAATTCTTTTGGGACATATAAAATATGTTTTCAAACCCTAAAAGTATAAACTTTTGAAATATGAATTTGGTTTAATGTTTTGAACAAATAAGAATTCAAATAAGTTCATGTTTGAATTAAATTCATTTAATTCTTGCTTAAACTTGTTTAATTCATAAATAATTCATTTGAAATCCTTTTTCAACAAGTGAAACATGTATTCCAACTAAAATTGTGTGTTCTTTTCAAATATAAACTTTGTTATCTATTTTGAACAATTTAACTTGATGAAAACAACAAATGCTTGTGTGACACCTTTAAGGAACCAAAATTTCTTAACTTAATAACTGAATTTCTAAACTTGGTAAACCTTATTTCCATTTGGTTCTATTGTTGTTATTTTGTTGTTTTCCTCATCCATGCATCATGCTAATCCACTTTCACATGTTGCTTAGTTTTAGAACAATTAATTCAACCATAACTCATGGGCTTTTAATATGCAATCCAATTGCATGTGGGTCCATTTAATCATGTTGTTATCTTGTCAACTAGTTTATTTTGATGCATCAATTAAATGGTCATGCATCATCCCATGTTTGTGCACTATGCCATGATATTGATTGTTTGCCTCTGCGTTGTTTGTTTGCTTCTTCTCGGATAAACGACGACGTTGAGACCGACGATACTTACGACACCCCTTCTAAGGATTTAGCTCAGTACCAGGCTACTGGGTTTGCAGGCAAGTTATCACTCACATGAACCATCATGTTCCTTTCAACATTGGATACCGATACTTTCCGTTGTCTATTTTGCTAGCCCTATGATTAGTTGTTTCTGTTACGACCCTATCACATGTATCCTTTAACCCTGATATTGCCTCACCTCCATACCTATAACCTTTTGTTTGAGCCCGTGTCTTACTAGCATGCTTAGGTTGTTTTGCTCGAGTCTGTTACCCGTTACTTTCAGTTACTATATTTTTATTATGTTCTGGGGGCTCGATGTTTAATCAATCAATCATGCTAATGTTATTGTTAAATAATAATTTGATGATAAGGCACCGGCAGGAGGCCCTTGTGGTTTTGAGGCCTGCTAGTGTCGATCCTAATAGGAAGAGGGTCTTGTCTACTGATCCATGATGAGCGCACTACCCGCACGTGGGAAGCGAGTATGGGCGCCCCCCTCAATTTGACTCGATTCGCATCTCGTCCAAATCGCCTCATTTAGTTCGGGTTTTCCATTTGCTGCATGCATGATCTTGCGAGCCCTTGGTACCCGGGTGGAACTTTCGTAGTCGGCATATAGGGGGACACGGTCTTAGAGTGCTATGAGGGTCCATTTTCTTCTGGGCTCGATTAGCCGTGCGCCAAAGGTGCTTTGGGCTTGATGCGAAGAGGAGTTGAGTTGTGTTGAGTGCCCCGCTTGGTGGAAGGGCCTTTCCATCTGGCGGGTTATTCATGCGTGTACGGCCAAATTGGTGCAACCCTGCAGGGATAAATCTTCTCGAGAAGCCGTGTTTTCCGCGGTTATGGATTACTTGGTGAAATTACTGGCTAACAAGTACTCAGGACAACTTAAACCTAATGATTAACAATCTTACATCCAATGATTAACAACTTGACTAGTAATAGGTTTATTGACACAATAATCTGAACCATCATTAATTTCAACTGTGTGAGTTATCCTCGGATTGCCTCTTTGGATAAGGGGCGAGATCCAGGATGGGTTTGTTTGGAGTTAGCTATAGATGGTTACGATACACGATCTTATCCCCTTTCTGTTAGCTGGAAGTTGTAGTGTTTCTGTAGATGGTTAGCGCAGCCAGTTGCAGCATCTTTTATATCTCCTTCCTTCCGTTGAACCCAAGGCATCTGTACTTGGTGTTGACGGGTTACACTTTGGTGAACTGTGAGTCTTGCTTGCCAGTACGTTTATGTACTGACCCCTTTGGGGTTGTGGTTTCCGCAGACGATGTTTCCGAGGATCTACATGGTGGCTACTACGTGGAGTTTGACGAGACTACTGACGAGTAGATAGCGGACCCGGGCAGGATCCGAGACTTCGTGGATGGGCTCCGTCTTTTCGTTTCCGGCCTATTTGGTTCTTGTCTGTACTCAGACATGTTGAATGCTTCCGCTGTGATGTAATGATGATATGTTGGGACATGTGTCCTCTGAATGATTATATTTGCTATCTCTGCTCTAATGAGAGCTATTTGAAACTTATTTTCATCTTTTGTGTCGTAGAGATCTGTTGTGATATCACTTGTTCCAATGCCGTTGACGTACCCTGTGTATATGTTTTGAAGTACGTCAATGGAAGTATCCTGATTTCTATGGGATAGTTTACGTCGACGCTGAACAGATAGGGGTTGGTTGTCACACATACGTGTGTTGGCCTACTCGTAAGAGGACGCGGGTGCCGGTAAGCCCCGTAATCCAATCTACTACTGTTCAACGGAACGGCGAGTATCCCCTAGAAGTCCGGGTGCGACAAAACACAACTAAAGAATAAAGCAAACCAACTAAAGAAACTAAAGAGGAAAACAAAGAGAAAAAACAGAAATATTTTTGGTCTTTTTGTGTTTTGGAAAGCGAAAACAAAATAATAAAAACAAAGAGAAATAGGAGAAACGAAAACAAACGAAAGAAATGATAAACATGGATATACAAAGAACCGACCAAACATGATATATAAATGAGTATGATGTCGGTATACCTCCCCTCAAGCTTAGGCTTTTGGCCTAAGTGAAGATCAATCACCAAGGGGTCCAAGAGGTGCCTCCCCCGTAATATGCCGAGGAGGAAGCCTCCTCCTGATATGTGCTTGAGGATGCGTCGGTGTACTGAGTGTTGTGGTCCTCGGGAGGCGTGTCTCGCCTCTCCTGCTGCCGGTAAAACTCCATGGTGTTCAGATGCTCGTCTACTTGCTCCTTGGAGAGCGACCATGGTAACCTATCAATCTTAAACAAGACAGGCTGCGGCAAAGTAACTTTCCGCTCTTCTCCATCCATATATAAAACTCTATAGACTAAGTGTTCATTAGTAGAGTTAGAAGTGACAAACTGATGGGATGTCATATAAGCAAGGTTAAGCCTATGTGGAGCAATAATATCATCATTAGGATCAATAGAAACATGCAAAGCAGCTGCGACACGTGTAGCAATAATGCCACCAAAAATAGGCCCAGCAGCAGCAAGGCAGCGTGCAGCAAGTGCACCAAGGTTATACTTTGTGCTACGGTTCAGTGCAACATCAATGAAAGCAAGGTGATAACTAGAAACATTGATAGTGTTCTCCCTACCAAGAATACTAGTGCCAATATAGTAAGTAAAGTATCTGAGAGCAGGAAGTTGAATGTTCCTTATCTTCCCACGCTGGGATGAGCGGCCGTCATCATTGGTGATCTCTCGGTAGATCCTCTGGAAGTCTGCTGGTCTATCTTGAATCCTGCTTGCCGTCCTGGTGGCGTTGATACCTATAATAGCACAAAATTCCACCAAGGACAAAGACACAGAACTGCTATAAAATTTGAATGCAACAGTTGGACCATATTGAGAGTTATGAAATTTGAAGCTCTTAACAAAAGCTTTCGTGAGTGTGGCATACTGAGGACTTTCATCCTCCATAAAGTTGGTGAGACCAACCTTCTCAACAAGCATAAGAAAATCATCTAAAATACCTGCACTTCTTAAAAATGTATGACAAGGGAAACTAGATGGGTAAATGGTACCGTCATCTTCTGCATCATTAATAGTTGACGCCATAACGTCTTCATTATATGATGGCCTCACTGAAGTAGATGAGCGTGATGGCCTTGTCCTTCTGGGAGCATCACTCCTAAACATCTCACCAAAGTTGAACCTATCCATCTCTGAAATTTTTCAACAATCATCATAAAAATTAATTTCAAGCAACTATAAGGTGGAAACTACCATAGGGACTTATATGAGAGCTAAACATACATCAAAAATATATTATTTCTACTCAAATAATGCGTGCAAACTCACATAATTTTTCACCTACTATGGCAAAATACTCAAGAAATACTTCACTAATTAAAATTCTACTTGGATCATTGGAGGAGTCACATACCGGAGATCAAATGCACCAAATTTCAGCACAAAAGATGGGTTGAGCAAAGAGATCGAAAAAATTCAAGAAAGAACAACAAGAACTCGGGTTCCAGGAAATGTGTTGAGTTTGGGAGGTGTGAGAGGGAACTTTGGCAGGGGAGAGAGTTAGTGGGGGGGCCAGGGGGACCACACAATGGGTTGGCGCCACCAGGGGGCAGACCGCGCCACTCTAGGGTGTGCCTGCCTGGTGGGTCCCCCTGGGGTCTCCCAGGTGGCTTTATTCCTCATTTTTAACGTAAAAAATTATTATAATTTTTTTGGAATTTTCCTAGAAACTTTATTTTCAGGTATTTCCAGAATTTTAATAATTAATAAAAACTGGGAAAACGAAAGTGAATACATGGAAAAAAAACCAAAACCAGAACTACATAGGTTCTATGACACTTTAATGAAAGAATAACCAAAGAAAACAAAGGTGGTAGTGGTGAAAACAAAAGTATGGGTGGTGAAAACATGCATAACCTCAGTAATCAGGTGAAAACATCAGGAAAACATGCATAAGGATGGTGGAAAACATTATTTCACTCAAGTAATAATGTAATAACAGAAGTAATCATGGTGAAAACATAATGGGGAAGGTGAAAACATTTCCCATTTCATTTAAAATCATTTTGTTAAGAAGGGTGATCAAGTCTTGCTACCAAAATAATTTTATATGAAAGAAGACTTTGTTTCTCACAAAATACTCATGTTACCTCAACCTTGATAGGCATAGTACCAATCATAATAATATCATATTCTTTGGGTGGCTTTGGAATAGGACAATAAAATTCTCCAATCTTGATGGTCTCAACATTTTCAATGGAATTTAGACCATATTTTCTACCAATCTTCTTAGGAAAATTAACAGTGTGCTCTTTATCATTTACATTAAAAGTAACTTTTCCTTGATTGCAATCAATAACAGCCCCTGCAGTATTAAGAAAAGGTCTTCCAAGAATAATAGACATATTATCATCTTCAGGCATTTCCAACACAACAAAGTCAATTAATATCAGACAATTATTAGCAACTTGAACAGGAACATTCTCACATATACCCACAGGAAAGGTAGTAGACTTATCAGCCATTTGCAAAGATATATCAGTTGGTATCAATTTTTCTAGGATGAGTCTTTTATAGAGAGTAAAAGGCATGACACTAACTCCAGCTCCCAGATCACACAAAGCAGTTCTAACATAATTATTTTTAATAGAACAGGGAATAATAGATATACCAGGGTCTCCAAGCTTCTGAGGAACCTTGCCATTAAAAGATTAATTAGCAAGCATAGTGGATATTTCCTCATTAGGAATCTTCCTTTTGTTACAGACAATATCTTTCATATATTTTGCATAAGGAGGCAATTTAATAGCATCAGTTAAAGGAATTTGCAAGAACAAACGTTTCATCCATTCACAAAACTTGTTAGAGTGTTCTTCTTCCTTAGATTTGTGTTTTTTACCAGGGAAAGGAACTGGTTTTTGTACCCAAGGTTCTCTCTCATTACCATGTTTATTAGCAATAAAATCTTCCTTAGTATACTTTGCAGTTTTAGTTTGCTTTTCAGGTTCAGCTACAGGTTCTTCTTTATTAGAAGCGTCATTATTTTTATTACCACTTTCAGTTTCAGCATCAGAGATAGATATACTATTAGGATCCTTAGCATGTTCAGAGTATTCTACAGCAGTTTTATGTTTCTTCTTGTTTTTCTTCTTAGTATGAATAACATCATTATTAGTTTGCTGAGAATCTTGTTCAATTCTTTTAGGATGTCCCTCGGGAAATAAAGGATCTTGTGTAGCAATACCACTTCTAGTTCTTATCTCATAAGCATGTTTTTCTTTAGAAGCATTAACTAGCAAATCTTTTTGCACTTTAGCAAGTTGATCTATTTGAGTTTGAACCATTTGAAAATGTTTAACAAGCATTTTAACATCATTAGAGATTCTTTCCATAATACCATGCAAATCATTAATAGCTTTAGAGTTTTCCATAAGGTGGTTCTGCACTCTCATATTAAAATTATCTTGCGTAATGACATAATTATCAAATTCATCTAAGCATTGATCAGGAGGTTTTCTTTAGTGGATGGTGAGTGAGGGATTGGCTTACATAATTCTTCTATACGTGGAAGATTCTTCACATATTCAGATTTAATACCCCTCTCTTTAAGAGATTTATTGGCTTCTCTCATCACTTCATCATTTAATTCAATCATTCCCCTCTTCTTGGGTGTTGGTGTTGGTGTAGGTACTGGAGTAGGAGTCGGCTCAGGCTCAACCATAGTCCAATCATCATGATTTTGACTTATTTTAGCCATTAATTCCTCGGCTTCTTTTGGAGTTCTTTACCTGAAAACACAACCAGCACAACTATCCAGGTATGTCCTAGATTCAACAGTTAGTCCATTATAAAATATATCAAGAAGTTTATTATCTTCTAGCTTATGCCCAGGTGCAGCTCTAACTAAAGAACCATACCTTTCCCAAGATACAGGCAATTTCTCTTCTTCCAATTGCTTAAAATTAAATATATTTTGTAAAGCAGCATGTTGAGCACTAGCAGGAAAATATTTCTGAAAGAAATTATTAACCAAACCAATAGGACGATCAATAGATCCAGGAGAAAAACTGTTAAACCAAGTTTTAGCTTCATCCTTTAATGAGAAAGGGAATATTTTAGCAACAAAGTAGCTACGTTTCTTAAGATCATCAGAGAATAAACTACTCAAAGAGGAGAGCTCATTCATATGTTTCACAACACTTTCATTTTCAGTTCCAAAAAAAGGTTCTTTCTCAACAATAGATATATAGGATAAATGAAGAGAGAAATCATAATCCTTATCCCTAATATGAATAGGAGAAGTGGCAAACTTAGCATCAGGAGATAATTTATATCTAACATCACGACTTTCCATAAGACCTATAGCAGAATCTTTATCCTTCAAAGCATGTATTTCATCAATAAGATCATCACTCAGTTCAATATAAGCACATCTAAATCATCACTAGGATTTTCTCTAAACTCGGGTGAAAAACCAGGAGTAACAGTATTTTTATCAGGAGTGTCAGTGTTTGCAATATTTTTAGCTTTAGCAATAGTAGCATCTAAGAAAGGACCAAGAGAACCACTCTCATTAAGCACGGTAGAAGCATCATCAAAAGTATCAGAAGCATTTTCAGATTCAGCAGAAGTAGCATGTGTAGCATGTGGTGGTGTAAGCAGCTTACTCATAACAGACGGTGAATCAAGAGCAACAGAGGTGTTCAGAGTTGTACCTCTTCTTGTAGTGGATGGTAATATAGGAACTCTTCCATCACGAGACTTACCCATGATGAATTATGGCAGTAGGTAATAATACTCTTCAGTGAGCTTGCAAATAAAGCTATGCTCCCCGGCAACGGGACCAGAAAATAGTCTTGATGACCCACAAGTATAGGGGATCGCAACAGTCTTCGAGGGAAGTAAAACTCAAATTTATTGATTCGACACAAGGGGAGCCAAAGAATATTTGTGAGCCTTAACAAGTGAGTTGTCAATTCACCTGCACCTGAAAGTACTTTTGTTCGCAGTGGTTTATCAGTAGAAACAGTTTTATAGTAGGTGCAGTAGTGAAATAATAACAATAGTAGAAAACAACAACAATAGTGATTGAAGTACACAGTGGGATTAAATACTGTAGGCATAGGGATGGATGAACGGGCGTTCCATGGATAAGAAAGTTCTAATAATGATCATGTCAGGGGCATTGCAGATAAATATGATAAAGCATCCAAGCACTAAGTAACCATAGGCACGTGTTCCGTAAATAGTCGTACGTGCTCGCAATGAGAAGTTGCACAACATCTTTTGTCCTACCAGCCCGTGGTAGCAGGGCCTTAAAGGAACTACTGGTAATTAAGATGTTCCTTTTAATAGAACACTAGAGAAAAGCATTAACACTCTGTGAACACATGTGATCCTCACATCGCAGCCATCCCCTCCGGTTGTCCCAATTTCTGTCACTTCGGGGCCTCGGGTTCCGGACAACAATATGTGTAAACAACTTGCAGGTATGATCAAGAAACAATGATTATCATCGTGATTCAATAACATGTTCAGATCTGAGATCATGGCACTCGGGCCCAAAGTGGCAAGCATTAAGCATAACAAGTTGCAATAATGTCAATAGCACTAATAGAGGACACGAGGCACTATGCCCTAACAATCACGGCATTATTACATGAACGATCTCATCCAATCCCTACCATCCCCTTCAGCCTATAGCGGGGAATTACTCACACATGGATGGGGGAAACATGGATGGTCGATGGAGAGGCATTGGTGATGATGATGGCGATGATCTCCTCCACTTCCCCATCCCGGCAGGGTGCCAGAATAGGAACTTCGGATCCCCGAATCGAGGTTCTGGACGGCGGTGGCGCTCTGTTGTGTTTCTGTGGAATATGACATACCCCCTCGCGTTTTAGGGTTGGAGGCTACTTGTAGTCAAAAGGGGAGTCCGAGGGGGGTCCTGGGGGGCCCACACCCTGTGCTGGCGCGGCCAGGGGGAACCCGCGCCAGGGGGGTGTGGCCACCCTGTGGCCCCTCTCCTGGCCCCCTTCTGGCTCCCGGGGTCTTCCGGGGTGAAAACATCAATGGGATCTTTTCTGGGCATTTTCCCGAAAGTTCATTTTTCTGCATAAAAACGAGACACCAAAGTAATTCTGCTAAAAACTGCGTTAGTCCGTGTTAGTTGTATCTAAAACACACAAGTTTAGAGGAAAAATAAGAAAAGTGTTCGGAAAAAGAAATATGTTTTCGACGTATCAGTGGCTTGGCCCGGGGGACCCGCGCCACCCTGTGGCCCCCCTCCGGGTCTCTTCGGGACTTCCTGGACCCTCCGGGATTTCTAAGACTTCCGGGCTTCGAATTTTCAAGTTCCGAGAATATTTTCAGAACAACTTTTCCGAAACTAAAAACAACAGAAAACAGGAAATTGGCTCTGTGGCATCTTGTCAATAGGTTAGTTCGAAAAATCGATAAAAATGATATAAAGTGTATAGAAAACATGTGGGAAACAATATGAAAACAATATGGCACATCAGAAATTAAGGATACGTTTATGACGTATCAGACCCAGGGGATGGAAAATTTTGATCCCCGGGGGGACGCCCAACACTGTCCTACGGGCTTGTGATCGAGTGACTATTGTGGACTTTGTTTCCATGTGGTGGATTCACACCTGACTAGAAGTGGCATGTTCATGCGCCAACCTCTACATGCACTACGTGCACCTAGAGAAACTCCAACGCGCTGACCTATTTGGTCCGTTCGCGTCCGGTTCTATCCGCGGGGGGTAAAAATACGGTCCAACGCGCGCGATCCATTTCGTGATTCCGGACAGGCGTCTGGTTTTCTGTCCGTTTTGACCTATTCCCGGCCCAAATATGGAACCGAAATGCGGCGATGCGGATGCGTTCGGAGCGCTCCCTTTGTACACGTATGGCCCGCATGCCAGGGACACAACCGCCCTCTCTCTATTGCCCTATCCATACCGCCCTGCTCCCACCCCCTCACCCCTCCCCGTCTGTCGCGATTCTCCGTCCATCTCCTCTGTTGTCGCCTCCGCCACCCCTTGCGCCCTCTCCCTGTCCAACCGCCCCTCCCCAAGTCCGGCGTCCTAGCCTACTACACCGTCGCTGGCATATCCCTCGCGTTGGAGCCTTGTCAACTGCGCACCGACCAACGCGTCCACAAGCTGTTCGGCAGATTGCCCAAGATACGGTTCCATCACCTACAATGGATAAGTCGGATGAGTACTACTACAATAGCCTGAAGTACTCATCCTCATCCTTGGAATCATCGGACGATGAGTGCGATGCTTTGGTTTCTATGCTCCTCGTCAGTGAGCACATTTCGAGGCTGCAACATGTATAGGGGCTCGGTTCCTGACCGTTCCCTGGTGTTGCACCGTGACAGAGAAGGTGGCCATGCCCAGCTCTACAAAGATTACTTTAACCCCACGAAGCCTATATACCCATCTCATAACTTCCGGCGAAGGTTCCGAATGGCGAGGCATGTGTTCACCCGCATTCGGCTAGGCGTGATGGCTCATGATGATTATTTCGTTTGCATGCCCGATGCCCTTGGTAAGCCTTGTTTCACCTCGTACCAAAAGTGCACGACATCCATTCGAAGGCTTTCATATGGGGTTGCTGGAGATCTTGTTGACGAGTACATGCGCATGAGCAAGTCCACATGCCTCGACTCAATGTACAAGTTTTGTAGGGCTTTCATTGCGGTGTTTGGGAAGGAGTACTTAAGGGAACCAATTGTTGAAGACACAACCCGGCTCTTGGTCATTAACGAGCAAATAAGATTCTCTGGCAAGCTTGGGAGCATAGATTGTATGCATTGGGAGTGGAAGAATTGCCCATTTTCTTGGCAGGGCCAGTTCAAGGGACATTCGGGGACGTGCTCGGTTGTGCTCAAAGCGGTGGCATCACAAGACCTAAGGATTTGGTGCTCGTTCTTTGGCATGGCCGGCACGCACAATGACATCAACGTGCTTCAGCGGTCACCGGTCTTTGGTAGGCTCTCTGAAGGCGATGCACCGGAGGTGAGATTTGAGATCAATGGCCACCAGTACACCAATTGCTACTACCTCTCTGATGGTATCTACCCCAATGATCCACATTTGTGAAGACGATCGTCTCTCCTGTCTGTGAGAAGAGGACAAGGTTTTCTCAAGAACAAGAGGGTGCTAGGAAGAATGTGGAGCGAGCTTTTGGGGTACTCCAAGCCCGCTGGGCTATTGTTCGGCACCCTGCTAAGACATGGAGCCTCTAAGTCATGTGGGAGGTGATGACTTGTTGTGTCATCATGCACAACATGATTGTCGAGGATGAGCGCAACGAGCTCCTCTTTGACCAGGATTGGGAGTTCAGGGCGAGCTGGTTGAGCCCCAGCCTGGAGTGGTATCGTTTGAAGAATTCGTCGAATTTCATTGTGACATGCGTGATAGGAATCTTCACAGACAGCTCCAAAATGATTTGGTGGAGCATATGTGGGTTCAATTGGGGAGGAACTAGTTGCCCCATCAATCTATTTGAAACATTTTATTTCAATTTGGTCGTAATACATTTTATTTGTTTGAATGACTCATTTATTTGGTACAATTTGGTTGTAAAACATTATATTTCTATCTATTTCAAACATTGTATGTTTGTTTATACTTCTGAAATGATCAAAATGGGAAAAACAGCCCCCGACCGGACCAAATGGGTCGGCGCGTTGGGTTCAGTGGCCATAAATGGCCAGACATGGGCCAGATGGCCCTCCGATTCCCAACCCAAACGGATGAAAACGTAGCATGCGCGGGCCCTCAATGGATCGGCGTGTTGGAGTTGCTCTTAGGGATGGAATTAAAACTAAAAACTCACGAGGTAAACGAATAGCTCGCAACTCGACTCGACTTGGATTGAAATCGTTGTCTAACGAGCCGAGTCGAATTTTTATTTTTGACAGTAAACAAGTTCAAACTAAACGAGCCGAGTTTACCGAGTACTCATTTAGCTCGTTTAACTCGGCAAAAAGAGTTACTAATGATATACTTGTTTATCTGAACATTTTTACCGATCATTGTAGTTTATTCACTACAGATTATTTGATGGTGACATATTTTCATTGATTATTGTGATGATTTTATTATACATGCCCCCCAAATAATAATAATAAATTATGTATGCAACATATAATGTTGAATTTGTATAGTTTTACAAAATTAAACAAGTTAAACGAGTAGCTCATGAGCTACTCGCAAGTTCACCGAGTCGGGCCGAGCTTCGATTCTAGACTCGTTTGCTATACGAGTCGGATTGAGCTCGGCTCGTCAGTTGACCGAAGTTGAGCAAGTCGAGGCGAGCTAACTCGGCTCGGCTCGAATTATAGCCTTGCCTGCACTCGCATTAGCTTAAGTGTTTTCTTTTGTAACGAGCATTAGTTTAAGTGTTTGTTATTGTAAAAGAAAAGGTTAAAGTGT
This sequence comes from Alopecurus myosuroides, assembly GCA_028641055.1. Classification (NCBI taxonomy): domain Eukaryota; kingdom Viridiplantae; phylum Streptophyta; class Magnoliopsida; order Poales; family Poaceae; genus Alopecurus; species Alopecurus myosuroides. Next base: position 358,758,740 of record CM054062.1, on the reverse strand, counting down.
TTGATTTTGTAATGAGACATGTAGTACCTTGTTGTGAGTTTCTGGCTACAGTGCTACTCCTTCCATTCTATATTAGTTGACATTCATATGGATGTATCTAGTGCTGAAATATGTCTAAATCGACCCATTTCAATGTCATCTAATATGGATGGAACGGAAGGAGTATACGTTTATTCATCTTTGGCCTTACCTACTCGTCCACCAAGCTAGTCACTGTTCCATTGCACTAGTTCGCTAGTTGAAATAGATCTTTCATCGAGTCGAGAAACAGGACCCTTTCCTTCTTCGTTCTCAAACGTCTAAAGACACTTGCATAATAAACCTGAATGTGTGTAACACCCAAACCATCATGTTTCTTTTGGTCAATAAACATCTTTTCATTTAACTAAATGATTTTTTTTCACATTTTAGCTCTCTTGCCCAGCTCTAACGAAATCAAATATTTTACTAACTCCTTTAGATACTCTAAAGAAAGACATCATGTAGGTAGGAACTTTACTTAAACAAGCTTTCACTAAAATTAATATATTACAAATAGAAACTAGGTTACCTTGCCAAGAACTACCTTTTTCTACTTTTTCCTCGGGATCATGCCAATCCTTATTCAACAATTTCTTAAAACACATTTGCACACTCAAATATTTGAAAGGGAACTTACCAACTTTTCTAGTGAAAATATGTGCATACTCATTTTGTTTGTCCATAGCAGCCCCAAAACAATTCAGTTCACTTTTACGAACTAGAAGAGGATGGGCATACAGAGCGGACGATCCTCACAGGAGATAAGCTAGAATACGTACTCCTGATCCCTCGCTTGGCCTCCCATCGGGCGCGAGAACCGTCGGAGAATGGTCGCACAAGTCTAGGTTCCTCCTTGCCATCTCCGGTGGAAACCTACCTCCGCCCTCACGTTGCGTCTCCATTGCCCTTCTCCGCGCAAGGACGGAACGGGGCTGGTGGTTTCTCCTCTGGCCGCAGCCCCAGCCACGCGGGGAATCCGAGCCCGGTGGAGGGTTCGAGGGGGCGAGAGAACAGACCCAATTTCGGTGGATAGGATCTCTCCGAGTGATCTTCTTCATGTCTGTGTAATCAGTGCGTTAATCGTTGATGAGTGTGGACACATGTTCGTCGCGAGACCCCAAGAGGAAGGTATGCAGAGCACAGTAGCAAGTTTCCCTCGAAAAAAACCAAGGTTGAATCGACCAGTAGGAGAAAGAAGCAACTTCTGATGGTTGATGCAGCTGAGGTGGCAGGGCTCACTACCGGTTCAGAAACAACGTGGAACCTATGAGGTTGTCAATCTCACCAGTTTTGCTGAAAACAAAGAGGTTAAACGTATGGTGTGGAAAACAGTAGGAAAACAATATGAAAACAGTAGTAGAAGTGTGAAAACAGTGATGACAGTGGTTGTATTATCAGTATGAGAAAAATGGACCGGGGTCCACAGTTCACTAGTGGTGTCTCTCCATAGAAGATAAATAACATATGGGGTGAATAAATTACAGCTGGCAATTGACAGATATAAAGGCTGCACCGTAGTGCATATGCATGACATGATTATTACTATGTGATTCATGCGGGCATTACAACAAGATACACAGACCGTTATCCAATTGCATCTATGACTAATAATCTACCCCTAGAATGTCATCCGAGCAAACCTTGGGCATTAAGTTGCAAGCAACAGATAATTGCAGTAGGCAAAGTGTGTAATATAAACAATGTATACATCGTTGTTTTCTCCCTAATGGCAACAAGACATCCCCCATTCGTCACGTTTCGGCCACTCGAGCACAAATGGAAAGGAGGCATGAACCCACTATCGAGCATAAATACTCCCTCTTGGAGTCACTAGCATCTATTTGGCCATAGCATCTACTAACAACGGAGAGCATGCAAGATCGTAAATAACATACACACGAAAAGAACATGATAGATTGATAATAAAGAGACATACCATTCAATATTCATCGGATTGCAGCAAACACAATATGTAGCATTACAATAAGATGATCTTGATCATGTAGGGCAGCTCACAAGATCTAAACATGAGGCATAAAGAGGAAAGAACAACCATCAAGCTACTGCTATGGACCCGTAGTCCAAGGATGAACTACTCACGCATCATTCCGGAGGCGGGCATGGTGGTGTAGCGCCCTCCAATGATGATTCCTCCTCCACGCAGGGTGTCGGGGAGAGCTCCAGAACCCTGCCGAACTAGGGTTGATGACGGCGGCCTCGGGTGTTTTTCGTGGAAAATTCTTCTGTTTTTAGGGTTAACCTCCCGAGGGGTATAAATAGGCGAAAGGGCAACGTCGGTGGGCGGCCAGGGGGACACACCACCCCATGCGCGGCCAGTGGGCGCGCCACCCTATGGTGTGGGGCCCCCGTAGGCCCCTCCGGGTCTCCTCCGGACTCCGTGTGCGCGGCAGATTTCTAAGACCCCGGTTTTTTAATCGCCCAATTCCGAGAATATTTTCAGAACAACTTTTCTGAAACCAAAACCAGCAGAAAACAGGAACTGGCTCTGTGGCATCTTGTCAATAGGTTAGTCCCAGGAAATCGATAAAAATGACATAAAGTGTATAGCAAACATGTAGCAAATAACATGAAAACAACATGGAAAATCATAAATTATGGATACGTTTATGACGTATCAACATCCCCAAGCTTAGTTCCTACTCGTTCTCGAGTCGGTAAACAACAAAACAAATAATTTCCGATGTGACATGCTACCAACATAAGCTTGATCATAAAAATTGCAAAAGCATAATGTAAGCTAAGATCATAGTACTTTAAACACAAGCATGGTAGATATAATTTTAACAATGAAACATAGAAATCACTTTGCATCATGAAAAGCAACACAAATAGAAGATCATGAATAATAATGCATTTGAAAGTTACACGTTTGTTTCTAGCATCAAGAAAACATAGAAAAGTGATATTTCGCTTGTCCTTAAGAGTGGGGCAAAACATAAATGCCAGGACACCTTCAAAGGTTAAGAGGATGAGTAGAACAAGTAATTTGAGAGAAAGTAATAACAAGGTAAGAATCAATCAATAGTATTTTCGGGACAAATGCACATTAAACTCAGAATGACAACTACGCTCTCTCAACTGTGCATAAAGTTAGAATATCGAGACTCAACATAAAAGGAAAAGAAAGGCCCTTCGCAGAGGGAAGCAGGGATCACTCATGTGCTAGAGCTTTTTATTTTGTTAAACAGAGGTATTGAAAACATTTTTTTAGAGAGGTGTGTATGCTTATGTCAACGAATGGTAAACTAAAAATACAGTACGTTACAAGCCAACTAGACTTCACAAGAGCGGCTCCCATAGAAGGATGCAACTGGGTAGAAGGTCATCCCTCTTTCTTTTTTGTTTACACAATTATGCTTTGACTGATAAATCAGGGGCAAAAATAGTGAAGAGAATTTGGTGTATTAATTTTGGGGCTAGGCACCCCGCTGCCAGCTCTTCTAGCAATTGGATAAGCGGATGAATCCACTAGTCCAGGGTGTGAATTCCAATCAACAAGTGAGATAAATATTCTCTATTCACGTCCTCATGAGCTAAAACATGAGTAATTTTGAAGGTTTTAAAGGTAACACATGAGCAATTTAGTTTGGAGTGGCGGTTAAATACCACATATAGGTAGGTATGGTGGACACATTTGGCATACTTTGGTTTTTGGGAGTTGGATGCACGAGTAGAGCTCATACTCAGTACATGTGAAGGCTAGCAAAAGACTGGGAGCAACAAATCAAGAGAGCATAATGGCCATAATCATGCATAGCGACAAAAACATTATTAATCAAATCATAAGTGGTATTACAGGTAAAAAACTAAATGATCGTAGAGGCTATAAGTGATTGGTTTGTAGTCATAAGCATGGTGTAAGCATGCGCCAAGTCAACCAAATAAAACATTCAAATGAGAACACCACAAATTTATGCTTCAATGTGATAAAAACAACTCATGGTTCTTTCAATGGCACGTTAAGCACTCTCAGCTATTTGAGACAAGCCATGCTACAAAAATAACCAGTAGGGTTAGAATTAAAATAACATCTAACATGACATGAAAAAGTCTAGCCAAAGTCTATACAATCTTCCTTTTGCACCTTATAAATTCTACCGCATGCATCGTTTTCTTTTTCCATTAAGCACCAATCAAATATTTTTTTAACACAAACTCTCCAAATGACAACATCAATTAAGCAAGAGAGTGCTAACATAACTCTACTAAAAGTAACAGCTCTGAAAAAGAGATGCATGAAAAACAGGAGCTAAAAGGATTGCACCAACTAGAAGAAAAACTAAGGAATACGAGCATAACGAGTATTCAAATGAAAAAGCGGAGCGTGTCTCTCTCCCAAACAATAATGCTAGGTTACAATTATATCTATTGCAGCAAGGAAAACAAAAGAAAACAAAACAAAAAATAAAAGACGCTCCAAGTAAAATTCATATGATGTGACCGAATAAAAATATAGTTTCACTAGAAGTGACCGGATAATTTGTTGATAAAGAAGGGGATGCCTTGGGCCTTCCCAAGCTTAGACGCTTGAGTCTTATTAGAATTTTATGGGATGAACCACTGGGAATCCCCAAGCTTTATGTTTACACTCTTATTGATCTCATTATAACACCCTCTTCTCTTGACCCTTGAAAACTTCCTTCACACCACACTCAAAATAATTCGCATTAGAGGGTTAGCGCACAATCAAAAATTCACGTGTTCTGCATGAGAACAAGTGATATTGAAACTTTTAAACATTAGCTACAGCTAATGATGTTTTTTGAATCAAAGAAATTCACTCGACATAGTAAAAGAGAGAATGCAAGAAAAATAGCAGAATCTGCCAAAACCAGAACAGTCTGTAATGACGAATTTTTTCGGGGAACTTAAGTTTCTCAAATTGAAAAACATAAAGAACTAATTTTTTTGTAATTAGCTGAGGAATAAGAAAAAAAAAGTTTCAGGTCATTTTGATCCTTATGTGAATTATACGATTTTTTATGGTGGACATCAGAAATCTGTTTTCTGCGTAGAAATCCAAAACCAACTCCAACTTTCACTAGAAACTTTACTTGGCACAACTAATACATGATAATAAAGATACAAACGAGTTGCTAAAGAAGTATACAACACCTTGACTCAAAGAAAATAGAGAAAAAGAAAGCAAAAATAAAATCATGGGTTATCTCGCAAGAAGTGCTTTTCTTTAACACCTTTTAGCTAGGCATAGGAAAAGAAAATCAAGTGTTTTCAAGTGAAGAAGCATCCAAATTGTAACTTGTTCGAATAATAGAATCAAAATTCAACTTAACTATATTCCTAGGAAAGTGTTTCATACCTTTCTTGAGTGGGAATTGATATTTAATATTCCCCTCTTTCATATCAATAACAACACCAACGGTTCTAAGAAAAGGTCTTCCCAAAACAATAGGACAAGAAGCATTGCATTCAATATTCATAACAACAAAATAAACGGGGACAAGGTTATTATTAACCATAATAATAAAATCATCAACTCTCCCCAAATGTTTCTTTATAACGTTATCAGCAAGACGAATATCCAAATAACAGTGTTCTAATGGTGGTAAATCAAGCATATCATAAAGTTTCTTGGGCATAACTGAGATACTAGCACCAAGATCACACAGAGCATTACAACCAAAATAATTAACCTTAATTTTAATGATGGGACCCCGTCCATCGTCTAATTTTCTAGGAATATAGGCTTCACATTTTAATTCTTCTTCTCTAATTTGTATGAGAATATTTGTAATATGTTTTGTAAAAGCCATATTAATATTATTAGCATCGGGATTACAAGCAAGATTTTGTAGGAACATAATTACTTCAGAGGGGTTGCAATTATCAAAGTCAAGATCATTCTTATCAAAAGTAATGGGACCATTGTCTCCCATACCCAGAAAAATTTCAGCACTTTTATCAGGAACAGTTTTAGTGGTTTTAGGAAATTTTAAAGTTTAGAAGAAGAAGTGGAGACATTGACAACACCAATTATTTTACCATTAACAGTAGAAGGTTTATTAGCATGAGAAGCTTCAGATTTACTAGTGGTGTTAATAGTACAAACATTAGCTATTTTATTATTTCTAGTTATTTCAAGCTATTTCATCTTGTCTTTCCCATTTAGCATGCAATTCAGCTAACATCCTAACATTGTCATCAATTCAAATTTGGATGGAATTCAAAGTTTTGATTTCTTTAACATCATGGGGCATAACCTTAATTTTAAAAATATCAACATCAAGAGCAAGGCTATCAACTTTAGAAGCAAGAACATCAATTTTGCCAAACTTTTCCTCAACGGATTTATTAAAAGCAGTTTGTGTACTAATAAAATTCTGAAGCATGTTTTCAAGATGAGAGGGTACACTTTTATTGTTGTTATAGGAATTACCATAAGAATTTACATAACCATTATTATTATTAGGAGGATAAGGCCTATAGTTGTTGCTACCAAAATTATTCCTATAAGCATTGTTGTTGAAATTATTATTTTTAATGAAGTTCACATCAACATGCTATTCTTGAGCAACCAAAGAGGCTAAAGGAACATTGTTTGGATCAATAGGAGCATGGCCATTCACAAGCATAGACATAATAGCATCAAGTCTATCACTCAAAGAGGAGGTTTCCTCAATACAATTTACCTTCTTACTTGTTGGAGCTCTCTCGGTGTGCCATTCAGAATAATTTACCATCGTATCATCAAGAAGCTTTGTTGCTGCCCCCAAAGTCATGGACATAAAGATTCCTTCAGCAGCTAAATCCAGAAGATTTCTTGAGGAAAAAATCAGTCCTGCATAAAAAGTTTGGATGATCATCCAAGTTGTCAGTCCATGGGTGGGGCAAATCTTTACGAAAGATTTTATTCTTTCCCAAGATTTAGAAACATGCTCATTATCAAGTTCCTCAAAATTCATAATGCTACTTCTTAAAGATATAATCTTAGCAGGAGGATAATATTTTCCAATGAAAGCATCTTTACATTTAGTCCAAGAATCGATACTATTTTTAGGCAAAGATAGCAACCATTCTTTAGCTCTTTGATACGTCCAAAGCGTATCTCCTTTTCCGAACACTTTTGCTATTGTTTGCATCTAAACTTGTGAGTTTTGGATACAACTAACACACACTAACGCTGTTTTTAGCAGAATTACCTTGGTGTCTCATTTTGTGCAGAAAAATCGACTTTCAGGAAATTGCCCGAAAAATATCTCAAAGACCTTATTTCACCCGAAGACCCCCGGAGCCAGAAGGAGACCCGGAGGGGGCAAGGAGGGGCCCACACCACCCCTAGGAGCCCCGTAGGCTGCGCCACCAGGTAGTGTGGGGGCCCCAGACGCCCCCTCGGGCTCCCCTTTTGACTACTTATGCCCCGTAACCCTAAAACATCGGGGGGTTCGTCATATTCCAGAGAAACACCACAGAGCGCCACCGCCACCTCAAAACTCAATCCGGGGATCAAAAGTTCTTGTTCCGGCGACCTACCGGGACGGGGATTCAAAGGAGATCATCGCCATCGTCACCGCCACCACTTCTCCATCAACCATCATGATTCCCCCATCCATGTGTGAGTAACCCCCGCTATAGGCTGAGAGGGATGGAAGGGATTGGATGAGATCGATGATGTAATAATGCCATATTGTTAGGGCATAGTGCCTAGTATCCATTGTTAGTGTTTTCTACCATTGTTGCAACTTGTTATGCTTAATGCTTGTCACTAGGGCCCGAGTGCCATGATCTCAGATCTGAATATGTTATTGTTTCATGAGTATAATTATGTTTCTTGATCATATCTGCAAGTTGTTTACACACATTGTTGTCCAGAACCCGAGGCCCCAAAGTGACAGAAATTGGGACAACCAGAGCGGATGGTTGTGATGTGAGGATCACATGTGTTCACGGAGTGTTAATGCTTTGCTCCGGTGCTTTATTAAAAGGAACACCATTACCAGTAGTTTCCCTTGAGGCTCCGCTGCAAACGGCTGGTAGGACAAAATATGTTTTGCAAGCTTCTCATTGCGAGCACGTATGACTATATTGGAACACATGCCTATGGTTTGCCTAGAATTTGTATGCTTTATTATTATTAACTGCAATGCCCATGTTTCTATTATTATATGAACTATCTTATCCATGCAACGCCCGTTCATCCATTCCCTATGCCTACGATACTTTTAATCCTGATGTTTTCCGCAATTGCTACTACTGTTACTATTTTACTCCTACTGTTATTTTACTACTACTGCAGCTATAAAACTATTAACACTGATAAAATGTTGCGAGCAAGTCTACTTTTAGCTGTAGCTGAATTGACAACTCATCTGTTAAGGCTTATACATATTCTTTGGCTCCCCTTGTGTCGAATCAATAAATTTAGGTTTTACTTCCCTCGAAGACTGTTGCGATCCCCTATACTTGTGGGTCGTCACTCTTCCTGCCAAAGAGAAAGGAAACAATTTCAGTTTAATAACATATTCATCTACATCTTTATATTTTTGCATCTCACATAGTTCAACAAAATTATTAAGATGGGCAGCAGCACCATCAGTACTAATACAAGAAAATTGCTCTCCCATAACAAGATTTAAAAGGGCAGGCTTAATTTCATAAAAATCAGCAGTAGGAGCAGATGGAGCAATAGGTGTACTAATAAAATCATTGTTGCTGGTGCTAGTAAAGTCACACAACTTAGTGTTCTCATGGGTACTCATTTTAGCAAGATTAAAAACAAGATAAAAATAACAACTAGACTAAGAACCATTTTTTGTGTGTTTTCGATATAGAGAAGCAAACAAGATAAAATAAAATAAACTAACCAAAAATAAAACAAAGTAAAGATATTGGAAGTGAGAGACTCCCCTTGCAGAAATTCTCTTTCTCCCCGACAACGGCGCCAGAAAAATGTTTGATGCGTGTGGACACACGTTCGTTGGGAGACCCCAAGAGAAAGGTATGAAGAGCACAGTAGCAAGTTTCCCTCGGAACGAAACCAAGGTTGAATCGACCAGTAGGAGAAAGAAACAACTTCTGAAGGTTGATGCAGCTGAGGTGGCAGGATGCACTACCTGTTCAGAAACAACGTGGAACCTACACAACACAATCAAATCACTTTGCCCAACAAAGCAGTGAGGTTGTCAATCTCACCGGTTTTGCTGAAAACAAAGAGGTTAAACATATGGTGTGGAAAACAGTAGGAAAACAATATGAAAACAATAGTAGCAGTGTGAAAACAGTGATGTAAGTGGTTGTATTATCAATATGAGAAAAATGGACCGGGGTCCACAGTTCACTAGTGGTGTCTCTCCATAGAAGATAAATAACATGTGTGGTGAACAAATTACAGCTGGGCAATTGACAGATATAAAGGCTGCACCGTAGTGCATATGCATGACATGATGATTACTATGCGATTCATGCGGGAATTACAACAAGATACATAGACCATTATCCAACTGCATCTATGACTAATAATCCACCCTCAGAATGTCATCCGAGCAAACCTTGGGTATTAAGTTGCAAGCAACAGATAATCGCAGTAAGCAAAGTGTGTAATGTAAACAATGTAAACATCCTTGTTTTCTCCCTAATGACAACATCACATCCCCCATTCGTCACGTTTCTGTCACTCGAGCATAAATGCAAGGGAGGCATGAACCCACTATCGAGCATAAATACTCCCTCTTGGAGTCACTAACATCTATTTGGCCAGAGCATCTACTAACAACGGAGAGCATGAAAGATCATAAATAACATACACATGAAAAGAACATGATAGATTGATAATCAAGAGACATAAAATTCAATATTCACCGGATCCCAGCAAACACAACATGTAGCATTACAATAAGATGATCTTGATCATGTAGGGCAGCTCACAAGATCTAAACATGAGGCATAAAGAGGAGAGAACAACCATCTAGCTACTGCTATGGACCCGTAGTCCAAGGATGTCGAGACATCGTAGTAGTTTTCATAGACGGGGGTGCCATGAGACTACGGGTAGAGACGTGGGGAAACGGGATCGCGTTGGTGACAAAGACACAGGATTTACCCAGGTTCGGTACGTCGTAATAATACGGCGTTCCTACTCCTGCAATCTCACTAATCAGGGCTAAAGCCTGTGTAAGCAATTACAATGTGAGGTTAGGTTTAGCTACTCGTGGAGGATCAACTTCTCGGCGAGTTGGCCTATGGCTTCGTGTCTCTTGTTATATCATCTCCCGTCCGGCTTTATATAATAGCCGGATTAGGGCATACAGAATAGGAAACCTAGAAGACTACGATAGCTAGTAACTTGGAAAGTAAGGAATCCGTCTTCTACTCCAAGCCAGATCACGTGGGTCGTGATCCGGGTCCTTCTAGGATCCGGCTTCTGCGCGTCAGCTTACTGGGCCGCCCAATGGACCATAGCCCACTACCAGTTGGGCCACCCTATTAATCCGGCACTTTTGACTACCATCTGATATACCCCTATTCAGTATATATCCGGCAGTAGCCCCCAAGAAGGATTAAAACTCAGATTTGCCATCTTTCGCCAAATGTATATTGTCCGAGAAATATTGGCCAGCAGTCTTGATTCTTCTTATTCTTCTTTTGAAAAGAGATGGTAACGTAAAACTCGGAATTCGGGAAATCCGGCTTTTCTCTTACGATCCTTCGCGGAGAAGGAACCTCCTACGTCAGCACTTTAATCCTGCTGACGTAAGGGACGTTTGGGTTTTGAGTGGGAAACCCAGAAACATATCTCTGACAGATTCTCGCGGGAAACGAGGAGATAACCATAATCATCCTGTCGATTCATTTCCCGGATTTTCCGGCGAGTGACACGCGTTGATCATCCAACGGTCAAAAGAGCCGTTAGCATGTATCGTGACGGATTTCCGGCTATAAATAGCCTTCGTCGTCCTCCCGGAAAACCTTCCGCAACCATTCGAACGCCATTACAGCGCCCAAGCTCCCGAGCAGAGAGAGAGAGAGCACCAAAATGCAAACTACGCCTAGAACGCCACCGGAGACGAGCCGCGCCGCCACCCAATGGCATCCTCGCCGCCTTCGCCCGCACACACCGTCGCGCACGACATCGAAGACATCATCAACCAGATGGATCCTCAGCTGGATTCTCCCACGCACGCCGGCGGCGAACCAGTGAAGACGACGGATTCCGCGGTGGGCGGAGGGAATCCTTCCGCCACCGCGGATCTTGCGGGCTCAATCACCGCGCCCTCTCCGCCGTTTGCTCCCCAAATGGCGGAGGAGAAAATCACGCTTCTCGGCGACGAGTTCGCCGCTGCGGAGGCCGCCGCGTCCGCCGCTGCCGGAGCGGACGAAGAAGTGGAATCTGCCGGCAACTGGGTTGCCTGCAGCATTCCCCCATCCCTCCTTCCAAATATGGAAAAGGAGGGGTTGGTACTCAAAGGGAAATGGCGGCTCCCTGAGGACGAGAACGAACCCTGCCAAATGACGGTGAGCGGGTTCTTCTCTCCTCCCATCTCCTAAGAGGTATGGGATTTCCACCTTCCGCCTTCTTCCTCCAAATTCCCTCCCATTACAACATCCAGCCCCATAACCTGCCACCCAATTCCATTCTCTATATGGCCGGGTTTCAGGCCCTCTTTGAGGGTTTCCTAGGCATAGAACCTAGGTTAGATTTCTGGTTGTACTGTTTCGGGGTTAAGCGGAACTCTTCGGAGGGCGCACTCCCGACTTGCGGGACCATCTCCTTCACTCTTAGGAGATTTAGGGAGGAATGGTTCCCCAAGATCAAAACCTCGGAATCCGTCAAATTCTGGACGGGTTCCTTCTTATATCATCCCGATGTTCCTTTTCCGACAAAGGCCATCGGGGTTCCACCTTTCACCAACACCGATGCTGTTCCCCAAGAGAATTGGGGAACAGAAGCCGTCCAAGTCCTGCCGCCTGATCTACTAAGGATCAAGCGGCGCATCGCCAAGCTCACCTCCTTGGATCCGCCTCTAACCAGCATGGACACGGTCCTTTGCTGGTTGGAAAGGCGGATCCAGCCATTTGCCAATCATGGCGGCCGTCTCCTCTGCGAGTACACGGGCGCCAACGACAAAATGCGGACAACCAGCAAAGACTGGACCGTGAAGGATCTGCGGCGGCGTGTGAACCAGTTGGTCGCATCACGCGACCAATATGAAGCGAGTCGGCCTATGTATACGGCCGACAATCCAGTTCCCAAGGTATTTTTCCGTCATTTGGGTAGAATTTGACTATGCTTTCTCGGATTTTTTGCTTCTAACTCTGCTTTTTCTTTTCGACAGATTGCTGAGCTTCCTGAATCAGAGCTTGCCTCCGAAGCTGATCTGGAGGCTTTGCACGCCGCCTTCACAGGTGGGCGCAAGCGCAAGAAGATTTCCTCCTCTGAGGAAATCATCGATCTTGACGGGATTCCCGTCGTCACCTCCAGGTTAGAACGTCCAAGTTTATTTCTTTTGTCGAAGTTTTCTTTCGTCTTTGGAGTTTTAACCTTTCCGGGTTTTTGTTTTTTGCCTTTAGCCTGCCTCCCACTACCTTAAAGCCAAAGAAGCTGAAGAGGCATAAGGCTGTGACCAACAGAGGCCCTCATCCTTCCCCCGTCATCGCACCGGACACACCGTCCACGATGGCGGAAGAGCATGCAACAGCCTCCACCACTAAGTCGTTGGAGCCCAACCAGCCCGTTGTGTCGTACACGAACACGAGGGAAAGGGCGGCTCCAGAGGTGGGAAATTCTTCTCGGACAATCGACGAGGAGATTCCCACCTTCGACAAGGACTTCAAGAACCTCAACGACGGCCTAAGCGCGGCCAGAATTCTTTTTGCGGAATACCCAAAATAGTTCAATGAAAACTTGGCGGGGTTGCAGCGAATGAGCCAGGTATTTAACTCTAGCCCCCAAACGTTGAGCAAAATGTATACTTTTTGCCTTGATGCTTTTTAATTACTCTTTTCCTTGTCGTGTTCCAGCAAACCGCCGAAACCATTAACATGGAAGTTTTCAATAAACTTTCCTTCAAGAACAAGGAAGTTAGAAATCTTCTTTCTATTCTTGAGGTGAAAGAGACGGAGCTGGCATCGTCTCAGCTGCAGCTGAAGGAAACAACAGGTAAACTTTTTCCCTCTGAAGTTTTTTATTCAGCTTTTTGTCTAAGTACTTTTCCGGGATTTTTCTAAACTCGGAATTTTCCTTGCTTTCCAGCTGCTTTGGCTAAGGCCCAGCAAATAGCTGAAGATGCCGGAAATGCTGCCAGTCTCCGTGAGGAAAACCTGGACCTTCATAAGCAACTTATGAAGGCCCAAAAGGATCTGGAAGCCAGCAATCTGGCCCTTGGAATTACTCATTCCAAGGCTTCCGAACATGCGGAAAAGGACAAGTCCACCATTCAGGACTTGGAAAATGCCCTAAATCTGCGCCTGGAGGAAGGCTCCGAAATCGACCAGATCATCGGTAAATTTTTCTTCATTTACCATTTGTCCATGTATTGCTTTCTTTCTCTGCTTTTTCACTTAACCTTTTTGGTTGTTTTGTCTGAAAAAACAGGAGGTAACCCAGATATCACTCGGATTGACAGAATCCGAGCCGTTGGGAAGACGTGGACTGTGATCAGAGCTGCTGGCATGCAGCTGGTCAACAAGCTCCTTCCCACAAGGACTGGGGAGTTCTCGGAAGTTGAAAAACTTCCGGGTGCCATCTTGGAGGTGGCGGAGTCCAGGGAATCCATCCTACGCTCCGCTGCACGGGGTGGTGCACGCATGGCACTCGGCCTTATGCGTATGCACTACCCTGGTGCAAAGTCTTGGGGCGTGGCGTCCGGTATCCCCCAAGGATACACGGAAACTCAGCGATCCACCATCTTTGATGAAATCAAAGGCCACGCCACCAAGATCGCCTCCATGGTGAACATCTCCATCACTTATCCGGAAGAGGAGATCCCGGAAGCCCCCGAGAATGACAGCAACGAAGAAGACTCTGACGCTTGAAGGGCTGCTTTAACCTGGATGATGAAAGTAGACAATAGGAGCATTACTGCACTTTTACAATGTAATTCATATTGTAATGCTTCTATTCCTTTTGTATAAACAAGAACTCCGCCTTTTGCAGTTTTAATTATGAAATTCTTTGCAAGGTTTCCAGGTTTTAATATTCCTTTGCCTTCTAAGTTCTCTGGTTTATATGTTTTAACTGTCCTTAGTGTTTGAAATGGCTCGATAGTATTATGAATCATCATGCCGAGTAACTGGGTATAACCAATCAGTTTAAACTCGGAAACATGGATCATACTAAAGGCATTTTTACTAACTAGCTCCAGTGACCCAACACGCAAACAATCAGATAATACTTAGAGAAAAGTAAGGAATTTTTTTTTGAAACTTGGGCACGCAGGCACAATCAGAGTGTCCTTTAGCCGTTAGCAGGCTGAAAATCATTCAGTTTTTAAACACCGAGCACGCAGGCACAATTCGGGTTAACATTGAGTATTTTGTAAGATCATTGGGAAATAGATAAGGTGGAATCATGCTTTGTACTATGATGAACTTGTAAAAAACATGGATATCAAAATTCCGACAACTTTATTTCATGATCTCAAATATGTTTACATAGAAATTGAACTAAGTATAGAAGGGACGTAACTGCTGGATGCTCCAAGGCCTCTTTGTCTCTCCTAGTTCATCATCTATCTTTCTCTTTCTTTTGCGATTCGGCTTTTCGGGATCATCTTCCGTGTCCCGAATATCTACAAGATAATATGACCCATTTTTCATAGCTTTACTGATTACAAATGGTCCTTCCCACACTGGGGCCAATTTGTGCTTTCTTTGCTGCACCAATCTCAGCACTAAGTCGCCTTCTTTAAAAGAACGATGCCTGATTTTCCGACTATGATAACGCCGTAAACCTTGCTGGTAAATGGCGGATCTTTGAAGCACAAGCTCTCGTTCTTCTTCTAAGAGATCGACGGCATCCTATCGTGCTTCTTCGGCATCCGAGTCATCGAAATCCCGCACTCTTGGGCTATCATGGATCATGTCCGTTGGAAGAATAGCTTCCGCACCGTAAACTAGGAAAAACGGGGTTTTCCTAGTTGACCTGTTTGGCATTGTTCGAATGCTCCAAAGAACGGAAGGTAGCTCCTCTACCCATGCTCCAGCTGCTCTATGAAGAGGAGATTCGAGTCTTGGGCATATTCCTTGCAGGATTGAGCTATTCATGCGCTCAACCTGGCCATTGGATTGCGGGTGTGCCACACATGCAAGATCTAGGCGAATTCCCATTTGTCGGCAATATTTTGCCAACTCTCCAATGGAGAAATTTGTCCCGTTGTCGGTTATTATGCTGTGTGGAACGCCATATCTCATGACTATGTCAATGATGAAATTTCTGGTAGTTACACCGTCAAGCTTTTTGATGGGTTTAGCCTCCACCCACTTGGTATATTTGTCCACAGCTACAAGTAGATGTGTAAGTCCGCCTCGCGCAGTTTTGAACGGTCCCATCATATCTAGCCCCCAGACCGCAAACGGCCATGTAATTGGGATAGTTTTGAGTGCTTGGGCCGGCATATTGGTCTGCTTGGCGTAATATTGACACCCTTCACATGTGTTAACTATGTGTTCAGCATCTGTCTTGACTGTTAGCCAGAAAAACCCGGCACAGAATGCTTTTTTAACTATGCTATTTGATTGAGCATGGTGTCCGCAATCTCCGGCATGGATTTCTTGCAGAATTTCTCGTCTTTCTTCTAGTGAAATACACCGCAGAAAAATTCCGGAAGTACTGCGTTTATACAGGCAATTATCAATTACCGTGTATCCTTTGCATCGACGTTGAATTTGTCTCTGCAAGACTTCCTCTGCTCCTTCCGGATACTTCTGATTGACTAAGAAGTTTAAATATGGGATTGTCCACTCCGGGTTAATGAGCATAACTTCAATTGATTCGGAAGCCAGGGGGTAATCGATATCTCCACCTTTTATGGATGGCTCGTACAAAGGCTGGACAAACACACCTGGTGGTAAGATTTTTACTCTTTCTGACCCCATGCGGGCTAACGCATCCGCGTTCCAATTCTCCTCCCTTTTAACGTGGAGTACTTCGAATCCGAAGAAACAAATGGCAAACTCGTCCACCGTTCTCCGATATTCGGCCATTATAGGGCTCTTTGCATCCCATGTTTGGTTGAGCTGATGTTGTACCAAATCCGAGTCGCCGTAGCACAAGATGCGTTTGACCCCTATTTCTTTTGCAATGTGCAAGCCATGAAGCAGAGCTTCGTATTCTGCCACATTATTGCTGGCGTTGAAGTGTATTTGTAATACATACTCCATTGTATCTCCTTTAGGGGATTTTAAGACTACACCCACTCCGGCGCCCTCCTTCATCTTGGATCCGTCAAAATGCATGATCCAGTACTCGGACTCCGGCATTGGTGTTTTCTCCATTGCTTCCGTCCAGTCGGCGACAAAATCTGCCAGAACCTGGGATTTTATTGCTGTCCTTGGCTGATACTTAATGTCGAAGGCTGCTAGCTCGATACCCCATTTGGCTACTCGGCCAGTTGCCTCCGCGTTGTTTATTATATCCCCTAGTGGTGCTTTACATACCACTGTTATGGAATGTCCTTGGAAGTAATGACGTAACTTTCTAGATGCGAAAAATACGCCATATGCCAGTTTTTGGTAGTGTGGGTACCTTTGCTTGGATTCGGAGAAAACTTCGCTTATGTAATATACCGGATGCTGGTCTGGTATACTTTGTTCGTCTTTCTTCCGTTCCACAACAATTACTGCACTAATAACCCTGTTTGTAGCCGTGAGGTACAA
Source organism: Alopecurus myosuroides (assembly GCA_028641055.1). Classification (NCBI taxonomy): domain Eukaryota; kingdom Viridiplantae; phylum Streptophyta; class Magnoliopsida; order Poales; family Poaceae; genus Alopecurus; species Alopecurus myosuroides. The sequence goes on along the minus strand of CM054062.1, from coordinate 358,741,868 downwards.
TAACATAGGTTCTTCGTCTTTTGGGGATGCCAAAATCGGAGTTTTCATCAAAGTTTCCTTTAACTGGGTTAGCGCTGTGTCGGCCTCTTCTGTCCACTCGAATTTGTCGGATTTTTTCAGCAACTTGTAGAGTGGTAAGGCTTTATCCCCCAGCCGACTAATAAATCTGCTGACGGCAGCAGCGGAACCCATCAATCTTTGGACATCTTTCACACACGTAGGTTTGGAGATGTTCAAGATGGCTTTGATCTTTTCCGGGTTAAATTCTATTCCTCTATGAGAAACGATGAAACCCAGAAGTTTTCCTGAGGGAACCCCGAATACGCACTTTGATGGATTTAACTTCATCTTGTAAGTGCGCAAGTTTTCGAAGGTTTCTCGCAAATCCTCAAGGAGTGTGTCTTTTTCCTTGGTTACGACAGCAATATCGTCCATGTAAACGTGGACGTTTTTGCCAATCTGACTATGCAAACAACGTTGCATGCAACGCTGGTAAGTTGCGCCTGCGTTCTTCAGGACAAATGGCATGGTTACATAATAATACGTCCCGTACGGGGTTATGAAAGAAGTCTTAATTTGATCTTCCTTTTTCATGCGTATTTGGTGATACCCGGAGTAAGCATCCAAAAAGCATAAAAGCTCAGAGCCTGCAGTGGCGTATATTATTTGATCGATTCGCGGTAACGCGAACCTATCTTTGGGACACAACTTGTTCAAGCCGGTGTAATCTATACACATTCTAAGAGCAGTAGTGTCTTTCTTCGGTACTAATACCGGGTTTGCAGACCAATCAGTGTGGATTACTTCCTGAATGAAATATGCTGCTAAAAGCCGGATAATTTCCTTGCCAATAGCCTTCCATCTTCTTCCGTCGAATCGACGGAGACCTTGTTTGACGGGTTTGGAGCCTGGAATCACCTTGAGTTGATGCTCAGCAAGTTCCCTGGGTACGCCTGGCATGTCAGCTGGACACCAGGCGAAAATATCCCAGTTCTCACGGAGGAACTTGATGATCTCGCCTTCCTATTTGTCGGTCATCCCAGTTCCTACTACGACCAATTTTGTCGGATCTTTAGGATCTAGGATTACATGTCTTCTATTCTCAGATGCCTTGAAGCTATCTGCTGGCTTCCGAGTTTCTTTTCCTGCCGGCATTTCTGTCGGCGATACCTCCTTAGCCAGCTCCTTCAGCTCTTCCTTTGCTATGATTTTCTCAGCACAAAGGGCGTTTTCTTTTTCCAGCTTGTTCGCCAGCTTGAAGTCTCCAGTTATGGTGATTACCCCTCCTTTCGGCCCTGGCATCTTCATCTTGTTATAGATATAACATGATCTTGCCATAAATTTGGCGAAAACTGGACGTCCGAGTATCGCGTCATACACGCTTTCGAACGGCACCACCTCGAAGGATACTTTTTCCTGACGGAAGTGATCTTTTTCTCCGAAGGTGACATCTAGGGAAATTTCTCCTAGGGATCGTGCTTGCCTTCCGGGAACAATGCCATGGAAGCGTATGTTGCTGTGATTGAGATGGGTCTCGGAGATCTTCAGATGTCTCAACGTATCCAGGTACATAATGTTGATGCTGGATCCTCCGTCCATCAGCACTCTTTTTAGCCTAGTATTCTGGACAATAGGGCTTACAATAAGATCTTGTGTGCCGGGTTCAGGGATATTTCTGGGATGATCAGACTGATCCCAGGTTATTGGTGTGTTCGAATATTTCAAGAATTTCGGGGTTGCCGGGACAACCGCGTTTATTTCTCGAAGTGTTCTTTTCGCCACCTTTGCTGATGGAGTTGCTAGGAAAGTTAGGGCGCATTCTCCATCAACTCTCGGAAACTTGGGTTCGCCTTTCCGCTGCTGTTCCTGGATTTTTTCGTCAGTGTCCGATTCACTGTCTTCTTTCTCAGCTTATGGCTTTTGCTTAGAAAATTTCCTTTTCGAACTCTTCCCCTTGTTTCCGGATCCTGCACTACCTTTCATGTGCTTATTCAGCCGGCATTGTGCGTTCGTATGGGTGGGTTTCCCAAATTGCGAATGGTGGACGCAAGGTTCCGACTTAATCTTCTCCCACTCTTCTTTAGTGTAGTTGATTGGTTCTAAACTGCGTCCTTTCCATCTGCTCCCTTTTTCACTTCCAAAGGCTATATTAACTTCTTTGGGTTTTGGTGTTGCGTCTGAAGTTCCTTTTTTCTCAGAGCGAGGGTTTTTCTTGGCCAGTATCAGTGTGTCGATATTGCCACCTCTTGCTCTGATATCGTCTTCGGCTGCAGCATGCTCATTGGCGGTTGTAAGCATAGATCCGAGATCTTTGTAACAGCCCAAGTATGAAAACTTACCATTTAGAATGTTTGATTTCCTGTTTAATTAAAGTATTGCATCATGTCATCATATTGTTGCATTTGTTTCTTTTGTTTTGCATCTGTTATTCTTTGTTTTCATAATGAAACTCAAACAATGTCAAATGCTTTGTTTTCATACTTGCTTTGTTACAACCTTTTAAATAGAATTCTCAAATAAAAACAACCCATTTGTTGTCATATTTTTCAATATTGGTCAACTAATAAAATGGTGTTTTTATTTCCACTAATTCATTCCAAATTGGTTTCAAATTCAAAGCAAATCATCAACAGCACCTCATTTGGAAATTATAAAAAAATACCAAACCATTCCAATATTTTTAATCCAATTAATAATAGGGTTCACCCTATTAAGTTGTTGTTTTCTATATTAATTAACAAATTATTCCAATTCAAACCAAATGTATTCAAAGAGGACCCAATTTGCAAGTATAAAAATAATAACCAAAACATTTTATACCCTCTTGTTTCCAATTAAAAACATTTGGATCAATCTATTCAAGTGTTGGTTTTAATAATCATCTTAACTATTCAAAATCATCTAATTTGGGTTATTTTCCAAACAGCTAGTAAAAATTTGAAATTCCAAAAAATCCAAATTGCCAACTGATAGATTTTGAGCTAACATTTACCCATGATTTTTCTCTAAATTTTTAAAACTAAAAACCCTATCAAATGCTTCCATTTGCTTTTGCTACAAAAAAAAACAGTAAAACGAAAAATAACAAAAAGAGAAAAACGAGCGGCAGCTACCAAAACCCGGCCCAGCCCACCTTTTCCTCTCTGGCCCAATACCCCTTTTCTCTGCGAGGGGATCGTCTTCCACCTACGTCACTGTGTACGAACCTGTTTTGCACCGTGAGATCCCCCCAAACCCTCCGATGTGCTGCCGTACCTATCCTAGTCCTCCATAAAACCCCCTTCTACGCCCTAGCCCTGCCTCCTCCCACACCGCCGCCGAACCCCCCGTTTCTTTCTCCTTCCTCTCTCCCATGCCTTCTCTGAATTTCAATTCCTGCACACCAACATCTTCGTTTTCAGTTCAGTAGCCGCAGGTCTTCATCAAATTCCCGCCGTCGTAGTCGTTCTCCGTCAGGGACTACGTCCGATTCCCAACAGTGGTGAGTTTCCCTTCCATTCCTACCTAAATCCTTCACCGTTTCCCTCTGTTTCGTCGCTTCCTCTACTGACCACGTTACATGTTCCGCCATGGCCGAAGTTTCGGCCTCGCATGTCGTCGCCACATCGAGTCTCTCCAAGCCCCAGACCATATCCTGGGGTTGCGCCTCGACCCCCGCTTCTTCCTGGCGCGACGCCAGAGCTGGATGCGCTTCCGTTTCCCGCCAAGGCCGGCGTCCTAGTCTTCGTGTACTGACGGCAGCGCGTACATCGTCGTCGAGTCCGTCACAGTAGCTTCATCGTCGTCGACACCGACCAGGTCCCCGTGTTACCCCCTGGTGAGCCGTACCTCCATGACACCTCCTCCCTCCTCCTCTTGCGCTGCGTTCTCGCCGTCGAGTGAGCGCGTCTGCCGGCGTTATCTGTCCACCATGGAAGCCTGAACTTTGAGCTCCTGTACCTGCACTTCCCGTGAATCGACAATCACCCACACACGCCGAACCGAGTGCAGCGCGCACCCACACACCAGCAGATGCAACCACGCACACCAGCGCTGTCCGAACTGAGTCGTCGGAGGTCCCTTGGGGTCCTCGTCGTGCTGCTCTCTGTCAGCCGGCGGAGCACCGTCAGTTCGTCAGGAAATAACCGCAACGGTGTTGTTCATCTTTGTTAAAACTTGTATCCTTTCAGTAACCGAGCATCAGCCCAGCGGTGCAGTCCCTTGCGCGCCCTACTGCAGGTCGAGGGTTCGATCCCCGCAGCGGCCACCCTTTTTGGGATTTTTCCTCTCCCGCGCGCCACGGCCCACCTGTCAGCCTCTCACGTTGCCACGCAAGCGTCCAGTGGCACTAGGCCCACTGGCAGTGGCCAGAGTAGAACTCCAGTGCGTAACAAAAGTTTTCCAACATGTTTTCTTTCAAAACCAGTCCTTTTAATTGCAGATTAGTCCTCAAAACCAAAACCTTAATAACTTTTAATATATGACTCCAAATCATAAACTTTAAATATGTTTGTTGTTCAAATTTAAATATCTATCCAAATAATCCATTTGTTCACTGTTTTGAAATTCCAAAATGCAATTTAAATTTGAATTCAAACAATTCAAATGCAAATTTCTAAAATCAATAACTAATTCATTATTAATCCAATAAATGCAAATAAAATATGTTTTCCATACCATTTCAACTCATCTTTCCAAATATAAATTTTGTTTGCTGTTTTGAATAATTTAAATTGCTGAAAACAACTGTTTCTTGTTTATTGCATTTAAAATTGCCAAAATAATAACTTGCTCATTTTAAATCCAATTTCCACAAATGAAATATGTTTTCCATGCAAAATTAAACCACCTTTCCAAATATAAAATTTGTTTCATGTTTTGAATAATTAAACTTGGTTAAATAATTTAAATCTTATTTAATTCATTTAAAATTGCTAAATTCATAACTTGATCAAAACAAATTCTTTTGGGACATATAAAATATGTTTTCAAACCCTAAAAACATAACCTTGTCAAATATGAACTTCACTTAATGTTTTGAACAAATAAAAATTCAAATAAGTTCATGTTTGAATTAAATTCATTTAATTCTTGCTTAAACTTGTTTAATTCATAAATACTTTATTTGAAATCCCTTTTCAACAAGTGAAACATGCAATCCACCTAAAATTGTGTGTTCTTATCAAATATAAACTTTGTTATATATTTTTAACAATTAAACTTGATGAAAACAACAAATGCTTGTGTGACACCTTTAAGTAACCAAAATTCCAACACTTAATAAATGAATTTCTAAACTTGGTAAACCTTATTTCTATTTGATTCTATTGCTGTTATTTTGTTGTTTTCCTCATCCATGCATCATGCTAATTCACTTACACAATTTGATTAGTTGTAAAACAATTAATTCCACCATAATTCATGAGCTTTTCAGGTGCAACTCAAATTGCATGTGGGTCCATTTAATCCAGTTTCTATCTTGTCAACTAGTTTATTTCTATGCATCAATTAAATGGTCATGCATCATCCCATGTTTGTGCACTATGCCATGTTATTGATTGTTTATCTTTCTGCCTTGTTTGTTTGCTTCTTCCCGAATATACGACGACGTTGAGACCGACGATACTTACGACACCCCTTCTAAGGAGTTAGCTCAGTACCAGGCTACTGGGTTTGCAGGCAAGTCATCACTCACATGAACCATTGTGTTCCTTTCAACCTTGGTTACCGATACTTTCCGTTGTTCTTTTCTGCTAGCCTTAGTAGTAGTTGTTTCTGTTACGAACCCATCACCTGAATCCCTTAACCTTGATATTGCCTCACCTCCCCTCCTATCACCCCTTTGGTTGAGCCAGTGTCTTACTAGCATGCTTAGGTTGCTTTTTCTCGAGTCTGTTACCCGTTACTTTCTGTTACTATTTCTATTACGTTGTGGGGGCTCGATGTTTAATCAATCAATCATGCTAATGTTATTGTTATTAATAATAAATTTGATGATAAGGCACCGGCAGGAGGCCCTGTGTGGTTTTGAGGCCTGCTAGTGTCGACCCTAATAGGAAAAGGGTCTTGTCTACTGATCCATGATGAGCGCACTAACCGCATGTGGGAAGCGAGTATGGGCGCCCCCCTCAATTTGATTCGATTCGCATCTCGTCCAAATCGCCTCATTTAGTTCGTGTTTTCCATTTGCCGCATGCATGTTTTTGCGAGCCCAGGCCAGGGTGGAACTTTTGTAGTCGGCATATAGGGGGACACGTTCTTAGAGTGCTATGAGGGTCCATTTTCTTCTGGGCTTGATTAGCCGTGCGCCCAAGGTTCTTTGGGCTTGATGCGAAGAAGAGTTGAGTTGTGTTGAGTGCCCCGCTTGGTGGAAGGGCCTTTCCATCTGGCGGGTTATTCATGCGTGTACGGCCAAATTGGTGCAACCCTGCAGGGATAATCTTCTCGAGAAGCCGTGTTTTCCGCGGTTATGGACTACTTGGTGAAAGTACTGGATAACAAGTACTCAGGACAACTTAAACCTAATGATTACCAACCTTACACCCAATGATTAACAACTTGACTAGTAATAGGCTTATTGACACCATAATCTGAACCATCATTATTTCAACTGCGTGAGTTATCCTCGGATTGCTTCTTTGGATAAGGGGCGAGGTCCAGGATGGGTTTGTTTGGTGGTTAGTTGATAGTTGGTTACGATACACGATCTTATCTCCTTTCTGATAGCCGGAAGTGGTAGTAACTCTGTAGTTGGTTAGAGCAGCCAGTTGCAGCATCTTTTATATCCCCTTCCTTCCATTGAACCCAAAGCATCTGTGCTGGGTGTTGACGGGTTACACTTTGGTGAACTGTGAGTCTTGCTTGCCAGTACGTTTATGTACTGACCCCTTTGGGGCTGTGGTTTCCGCAGACGACGTTTCCGAGGATCTACATGGTGGCTACTACGTGGAGTTTGACGAGACTGCTGACGAGTAGATAGCGGACCCGGGCAGGATCCGAGACTTCGTGGATGGGCTCCGTCTGTTCGTTTCCGACCTCTTAGGCCTATTTGGATCTTGTCTGTACTCAGACATGTTGAATGCTTCCGCTGTGATGTAATGATGTATTGTTGGGACATGTGTCCTCTGGATGATTGTATTTGCTATCTCTGCTCTAATGAGAGCCATTTGCAACTTATTTCAATCTTTTGTGTCGTAGAGATCTGTTGTGATATCAATTGTTAAACGCCGTTGACGTACCATGTGTGTATGGTTTGAAGTACGTCAATGGAAGTATCCTGATTTCTATGGGATAGTTTGCGTCGACGCTGAACAGATAGGGGTTGGTTGTCACACATACGTGTGTTGGCCTACTCGTAAGAGGACGCGGGTGCCGGTAAGCCCCGTAATCCAATCTACTACTGTTCAACGGAACGGCGAGTATCCTCTAGAAGTCCGGGTGCGACAAATGGTATCAGAGCCTGTCTGCCTGTAGGATCCCTTTTTACTGGTCGCAGTTGAGTCTAGAAACTATTTTGTAGCTATATAGGGAAAAATGAAACGTGAGAGTAGGAATTCTGTTCTTTTTCTTCTTTTCCCCACCCACCCTCCCTTTTTCTGGTAAGGAAGTGCAACGTTGATTTTTCCCTTCTCATCTAAACTTTTAAGTTAGGATTTCACGTGTTTTGGGTTCTCCGTAGTACCTCAGGAGTTTTGTTCTCGTTTTCCCCGGTGTTGCTTCGTTATCCTGTTCTTCTAAAGAACATTTCGTCCGTTGAAATCTTGTTGTTGTTTCCACTTCAATTCTTCTACCGGCGTTTAATCAAAGTTTCCCCGTTCATCTGCTAAACTCTAGTCCAGCTAAAGTGTTGTTTGATACCGGAGCATCACATTCTTTTGTGTCAAAGATCTTTTTCCACAACATACAACCTAATTCTGGTTCCACTAAGCAATCAAATCACCATTCACTCTCCAGGACCTCAAATGTTGATGTTCAGATATACACCCTCGATACAAAAACCTCTTCCTTCAATTGAAAATGTTACGGTGGTTTACTAATTCCCTGACGTCTACCCAAGAAGTTTCCGGACCTTTTCTTTTCTCAGTAGGAATCTCGGGGCGCGATTCCTTCAAGGGGGGGCGTTTTGTAACAGCCCAAGTATGAAAACCTACCATTTATAATTTTTGATTTCCTGTTTAATTAAAGTATTGCATCATGTCATCATATTGTTGCATTTGTTTCTTTTGTTTTGCATCTGTTATTCTTTGTTTTCATAATGAAACTCAAACAATGTCAAATGCTTTGTTTTCATACTTGCTCTGTTACAACCTTTTAAATAGAAATCTCAAATAAAAACAACCCATTTGTTGTCATATTTTTCAATATTGGTCAACTAATAAAATGGTGTTTTTATTTCCACTAATTCATTCCAAATTGGTTTCAAATTCAAAGCAAATCATCAACAGCACCTCATTTGGAAATTATAAAAAAATACCAAACCATTCCAATATTTTTAATCCAATTAATAATAGGGTTCACCCTATTAAGTTGTTGTTTTCTATATTAATTAACAAATTATTCCAATTCAAACCAAATGTATTCAAAGAGGACCCAATTTGCAAGTATAAAAATAATAACCAAAACATTTTATACCCTCTTGTTTCCAATTAAAAACATTTGGATCAATCTATTAAAGTGTTGGTTTTAATAATCATCTTAACTATTCAAAATCATCTAATTTGGGTTATTTTCCAAACAGCTAGTAAAAATTTGAAATTCCAAAAAATCCAAATTGCCAACTGATAGATTTTGAGCTAACATTTACCCATGATTTTTCTCTAAATTTTTAAAACTAAAAACCCTATCAAATGCTTCCATTTGCTTTTGCTACAAAAAAAAACAGTAAAACGAAAAATAACAAAAAGAGAAAAACGAGCGGCAGCTACCAAAACCCGGCCCAGCCCACCTTTTCCTCTCTGGCCCAATACCCCTTTTCTCTGCGAGGGGATCGTCTTCCACCTACGTCACTGTGTACGAACCTGTTCTGCACCGTGAGATCCCCCCCAAACCCTCCGATGTGCTGCCGTACCTATCCTAGTCCTCCATAAAACCCCCTTCTACGCCCTAGCCCTGCCTCCTCCCACACCGCCGCCGAACCCCCCGTTTCTTTCTCCTTCCTCTCTCCCATGCCTTCTCTGAATTTCAATTCCTGCACACCAACAGCTTCGTTTTCAGTTCAGTAGCCGCAGGTCTTCATCAAATTCCCGTCGTCGTAGTCGTTCTCCGTCAGGGACTACGTCCGATTCCCAACAGTGGTGAGTTTCCCTTCCATTCCTACCTAAATCCTTCACCGTTTCCCTCTGTTTCGTCGCTTCCTCTACTGACCACGTTACCTGTTCCGCCATGGCCGAAGTTTCGGCCTCGCATGTCGTCGCCACATCGAGTCTCTCCAAGCCCCAGACCATATCCTGGGGTTGCGCCTCGACCCCCGCTTCTTCCTGGCGCGACGCCAGAGCTGGATGCGCTTCCGTTTCCCGCCAAGGCCGGCGTCCTAGTCTTCGTGTACTGACGGCAGCGCGTACATCGTCGTCGAGTCCGTCACAGTAGCTTCATCGTCGTCGACACCGACCAGGTCCCCGTGTTACCCCCTGGTGAGCCGTACCTCCATGACACCTCCTCCCTCCTCCTCTTGCGCTGCGTTCTCGCCGTCGAGTGAGCGCGTCTGCCGGCGTTATCTGTCCACCATGGAAGCCTGAACTTTGAGCTCCTGTACCTGCACTTCCCGTGAATCGACAATCACCCACACACGCCGAACCGAGTGCAGCGCGCACCCACACACCAGCAGATGCAACCACGCACACCAGCGCTGTCCGAGCTGAGTCGTCGGAGGTCCCTTGGGGTCCTCGTCGTGCTGCTCTCTGTCAGCCGGCGGAGCACCGTCAATTCGTCAGGAAATAACCGCAACGGTGCTGTTCATCTTTGTTAAAACTTGTATCCTTTCAGTAACCGAGCATCAGCCCAGCGGTGCAGTCCCTTGCGCGCCCTACTGCAGGTCGAGGGTTCGATCCCCGCAGCGGCCACCCTTTTTGGGATTTTTCCTCTCCCACGCGCCACGGCCCACCTGTCAGCCTCTCACGTTGCCACGCAAGCGTCCAGTGGCACTAGGCCCACTGGCAGTGGCCAGAGTAGAACTCCAGTGCGTAACAAAAGTTTTCCAACATGTTTTCTTTCAAAACCAGTCCTTTTAATTGCAGATTAGTCCTCAAAACCAAAACCTTAATAACTTTTAATATATGACTCCAAATCATAAACTTTAAATATGTTTGTTGTTCTAAATTTAAATATCTATCCAAATAATCCATTTGTTCACTGTTTTGAAATTCCAAAATGCAATTTAAATTTGAATTCAAACAATTCAAATGCAAATTTCTAAAATCAATAACTAATTCATTATTAATCCAATAAATGCAAATAAAATATGTTTTCCATACCATTTCAACTCATCTTTCCAAATATAAATTTTGTTTGCTGTTTTGAATAATTTAAATTGCTGAAAACAACTGTTTCTTGTTTATTGCATTTAAAATTGCCAAAATAATAACTTGCTCATTTTAAATCCAATTTCCACAAATGAAATATGTTTTCCATGCAAAATTAAACCACCTTTCCAAATATAAAATTTGTTTCATGTTTTGAATAATTAAACTTGGTTAAATAATTTAAATCTTATTTAATTCATCTAAAATTGCTAAATTCATAACTTGATCAAAAAAAATTCTTTTGGGACATATAAAATATGTTTTCAAACCCTAAAAACATAACCTTGTCAAATATGAACTTCACTTAATGTTTTGAACAAATAAAAATTCAAATAAGTTCATGTTTGAATTAAATTCATTTAATTCTTGCTTAAACTTGTTTAATTCATAAATACTTTATTTGAAATCCTTTTTCAACAAGTGAAACATGCAATCCACCTAAAATTGTGTGTTCTTATCAAATATAAACTTTGTTATCTATTTTTAACAATTAAACTTGATGAAAACAACAAATGCTTGTGTGACACCTTTAAGTAACCAAAATTCCAACACTTAATAAATGAATTTCTAAACTTGGTAAACCTTATTTCTATTTGATTCTATTGCTGTTATTTTGTTGTTTTCCTCATCCATGCATCATGCTAATTCACTTACACAATTTGATTAGTTGTAAAACAATTAATTCCACCATAATTCATGGGCTTTTCAGGTGCAACTCAAATTGCATGTGGGTCCATTTAATCCAGTTTCTATCTTGTCAACTAGTTTATTTCTATGCATCAATTAAATGGTCATGCATCATCCCATGTTTGTGCACTATGCCATGTTATTGATTGTTTATCTTTCTGCCTTGTTTGTTTGCTTCTTCCCGGATATACGACGACGTTGAGACCGACGATACTTACGACACCCCTTCTAAGGAGTTAGCTCAGTACCAGGCTACTGGGTTTGCAGGAAAGTCATCACTCACATGAACCACTGTGTTCCTTTCAACCTTGGTTACCGATACTTTCCGTTGTTCTTTTCTGCTAGCCTTAGTAGTAGTTGTTTCTGTTACGAACCCATCACCTGAATCCATTAACCTTGATATTGCCTCACCTCCCCTCCTATCACCCCTTTGGTTGAGCCAGTGTCTTACTAGCATGCTTAGGTTGCTTTTGCTCGAGTCTGTTACCCGTTACTTTCTGTTACTATTTCTATTACGTTGTGGGGGCTCGATGTTTAATCAATCAATCATGCTAATGTTATTGTTATTAATAATAAATTTGATGATAAGGCACCGGCAGGAGGCCCTGTGTGGTTTTGAGGCCTGCTAGTGTCGACCCTAATAGGAAAAGGGTCTTGTCTACTGATCCATGATGAGCGCACTAACCGCATGTGGGAAGCGAGTATGGGCGCCCCCCTCAATTTGATTCGATTCGCATCTCGTCCAAATCGCCTCATTTAGTTCGTGTTTTCCATTTGCCGCATGCATGTTTTTGCGAGCCCAGGCCAGGGTGGAACTTTTGTAGTCGGCATATAGGGGGACACGTTCTTAGAGTGCTATGAGGGTCCATTTTCTTCTAGGCTCGATTAGCCGTGCGCCCAAGGGTCGTTGGGCTTGATGCGAAGAAGAGTTGAGTTGTGTTGAGTGCCCCGCTTGGTGGAAGGGCCTTTCCATCTGGCGGGTTATTCATGCGTGTACGGCCAAATTGGTGCAACCCTGCAGGGATAATCTTCTCGAGAAGCCGTGTTTTCCGCGGTTATGGACTACTTGGTGAAAGTACTGGATAACAAGTACTCATGACAACTTAAACCTAATGATTACCAACCTTACACCCAATGATTAACAACTTGACTAGTAATAGGCTTATTGACACAATAATCTGAACCATCATTATTTCAACTGCGTGAGTTATCCTCGGATTGCTTCTTTGGATAAGGGGCGAGGTCCAGGATGGGTTTGTTTGGTGGTTAGTTGATAGTTGGTTACGATACACGATCTTATCTCCTTTCTGATAGCCGGAAGTGGTAGTAACTCTGTAGTTGGTTAGAGCAGCCAGTTGCAGCATCTTTTATATCCCCTTCCTTCCGTTGAACCCAAAGCATCTGTGCTGGGTGTTGACGGGTTACACTTTGGTGAACTGTGAGTCTTGCTTGCCAGTACGTTTATGTACTGACCCCTTTGGGGCTGTGGTTTCCGCAGACGACGTTTCCGAGGATCTACATGGTGGCTACTACGTGGAGTTTGACGAGACTGCTGACGAGTAGATAGCGGACCCGGGCAGGATCCGAGACTTCGTGGATGGGCTCCGTCTGTTCGTTTCCGGCCTCTTAGGCCTATTTGGATCTTGTCTGTACTCAGACATGTTGAATGCTTCCGCTGTGATGTAATGATGTATTGTTGGGACATGTGTCCTCTGGATGATTGTATTTGCTATCTCTGCTCTAATGAGAGCCATTTGCAACTTATTTCAATCTTTTGTGTCGTAGAGATCTGTTGTGATATCAATTGTTAAACACCGTTGACGTACCATGTGTGTATGGTTTGAAGTACGTCAATGGAAGTATCCTGATTTCTATGGGATAGTTTGCGTCGACGCTGAACAGATAGGGGTTGGTTGTCACACATACGTGTGTTGGCCTACTCGTAAGAGGACGCGGGTGCCGGTAAGCCCCGTAATCCAATCTACTACTGTTCAACGGAACAGCGAGTATCCTCTAGAAGTCCGGGTGCGACAATCTTTGTGTTGTTTGGAACCAACCATGAACGGTACTAATCCGGGTTTTAGGCCATTGACGAAAGCATGCATTGCTTGTACGTCAGTTACTCCAGAACAACTATTCTTCATTGCAGTCCATCTGGAGATGAAATCCACGTATGGTTCATCCTAGAATTGGGTGCAACGGTTCAGCTGGTTGATGCTGTTCGGGCGCTTGTACGTTCCCCGGAAATGCTGAGTGAATACTCGAGCCATATCATCCCAGCTGCCGATAGTTCTTGATGGAAATCCATTGATCCAATCTCTGGCTCCATCTAGCAACATTAGGGGAAGAAACTTTACAGCTTCCAGGTCTGTCCCATTGTTTATCTGGACGGCTGTATGATAGTCTGAGAGCCAGGTATCCGGGTTTGTACTGCCGGTATATTTCTGGTATGTTGGACCGACCTTGGCGAAGCCAGAATGCAGGGTTGTCCTTCGGATCCTATCAGTGAAACATTTAGGTCCAAAGTATAGATCATCCCTTTCCGCTCTATCCATGTGTGCGGAATACCTGCCGGCTGAATGGACAGAAGGGGATCTACTCCTTTCTTTTCCATTGTTGCGCGTACGCGCTTTTCCGGGATCGTTTCTATTTCTTTCAAGATCACGCCCTTTTGGATGAGGCGGAGTTCTACTCCTATGCCTTTCTTTATCCTTAGGGGGTGTCCGAGATCTCTCACGTCTGTGAGGTACATCATGTCTTCCGGCTTTTTCAGCAGGGTGTCTCGGAGGTGGCATTGCTTTGCCGTCGTTCCTGTATTTTTCTTCCCGATCATGGGGTTTGCTTCCACCTTTCGGTAGATGAGATCCGGTTCTAGACGCTTCATCCCTATTGTCGGGATTTTTCTTGTCTTTTCTCGGATCCGCTTTCTTATCCTTTGAATTACCTGAATCTCCAGGTTCTTCCGGTCCAGGTGCTCCAGCGGCGGAAGTAGCTGTTTTGCATAGGGCGGAGTTATCGTGCAACTTCCTTGATCGCTCTTGGGCTCGCTGTTGTTGTTGCAATGCTTTTCCTAGGAAAGCATACACCCCTTGGAGTTTTTCACCATTGGAGTACAAGTCATTGTTGAGGATGGCAAACGCTGCTTCCGCATTTTCTGCTGCGGTTTTGTATATTGGTTCGCCTCTAGCATCTTTGCCGTTTACCTGCATTTGCCAAGATGGGTTGTGAAACCTTTCTTTTGGCGGCAGTACTTCCGGTCTTACGATTCCGGGTAACCTTGTAGGTTTAATGCCAGATCTATTCTTTCTCTCGTATTCCTCGATTTCTACCTTCATGAGCTTGATGTCATCCTGGGTTTTTTGGAGGTGTTCACGAGTTCTGAATAGATGTTGCTGTTGCCTTTGGAGAGCTTGTCTCCTAGCTTCTAGCACTTCAGGTGGTTCATGTAATCCCACTGGCGTTTGTAACAATTCCTGTTCTTCTTGCTCTGTCATTGGCGGAACAAGGATTTCTTTTGTTTTCTTCTCCGCAGGTTTTGTTCCGCTTGCATCTCCTACTTCCGGGCTTTCATCAGCTGGATCAGCCAATTTCTTCTTCCGGAGTTTGTATTGGAGTTTTTTAGCGGCCTTGTTCTTTTTCTTGGAAGAGGGAGGTTTTTTAACAGGTTCATCCTCTGTCAATTCCTTCACGTTGGGAAATATCGGAGAGGTTTCTCCATCTTCTCTCTCTTCCTCTGGCGGAGGGGTTTTAGGGCTTTCCTGACTGCCAGCGTCCGTGGTTTCAGCCGGTTTTGCCATTAGTACTTCATGGAATCCCTCTTGAAAAGATTTAACTTTTCTTTCGAAGGCGTCCACGTCTTCGTCTTCGGAATCAAAGTCATCTGATCCGGTTTCTGACTCTAATCTCGCCTCAATGGCGGCTAGCACAGAGTCAGCTTCCGAGTTCATCGCTGGATTGGCGGGTGTCGGATCTTCCACCTCTGTAGCGGGTTTGCTATTTTCTGCCTCTTGCACGGGATTACTTTCATCCGTGTTTTCGGCGAAAGCTGGATCGTCCACCTCTGTAGTGGGTGTGTTGCTTTCTGCCTCCTGCACGGGATTTCCGTCATCCGTGTTCTCGGTGACTTCGGATTGCACCATACCGATAAAGTGTGTATCACTTTTATGTCCGTGATCAGAGCAAAATCCGGGATCGTAGTCATCTTCGACTGGGTACAGGGCGGGTGGGATAAATTTGCTTCCACCGCAAAACCCCATGGGCTCTGCAGTTAATCCGATAAAGATACTAGCAGATCCAATCGGTAACACGCAGGCACTTACCAGATGATTTTGCGCCGGTATGTAGGATCCGTTGTCGAGGAAGCGTCCGACGTCATTGTCGAACTCCAGGCTTCCGACAGTTATGGAACTGCCGATTCCGCCGAGTATCCCAGATCGGAACTTAACGCCTGACGTCGTTTGCCCCACGGTGGGCGCCAACTGTCGAGACATCGTAGTAGTTTTCATAGACGGGGGTGCCATGAGACTACGGGTAGAGACGTGGGGAAACGGGATCGCGTTGGTGATAAAGACACAGGATTTACCCAGGTTCGGTACGTCATAATAATACGGCGTTCCTACTC
Organism: Alopecurus myosuroides; assembly: GCA_028641055.1. Classification (NCBI taxonomy): domain Eukaryota; kingdom Viridiplantae; phylum Streptophyta; class Magnoliopsida; order Poales; family Poaceae; genus Alopecurus; species Alopecurus myosuroides. The sequence continues at coordinate 358,726,064 of CM054062.1, read as the reverse complement.
CTGCAATCTCACTAATCAGGGCTAAATCCTGTGTAAACAATTACAATGTGAGGTTAGGTTTAGCTACTCGCGGAGGATCAACTTCTCGGCGAGTTGGCCTATGGCTTCGTGTCTCTTGTTATCTCATCTCCCGTCCAGCTTTATATAATAGCCGGATTAGGGCATACAGAATAGGAAACCTAGAAGACTACGATAGCTAGTAACTTGGAAAGTAAGGAATCCGTCTTCTCCTCCAAGCCAGATCACGTGGGCCGTGATCCGGGTCCTTCTAGGATCCGGCTTCTGCGCGTCAGCTTACTGGGCCGCCCAATGGACCATAGCCCACTACCAGTTGGGCCACCCTGGTAATCCGGCACTTTTGACTACCATCTGATATACCCCTATTCAGTATATATACGACAAAGGATGAACTACTCACGATCATTCTGGAAGCGGGCATGGTGGTGTAGAGCTCCCTGGTGATGATTCCCCCTCCAGGCAGGGTGCCGGGGAGAGCTCCAGAACCCTCCCGAACTAGGATTGACGATGACAGCGGCCTCGGGTGTTTTTCGTAGAAAAGACTTCTGTGTTTTAGGGTTAACCTCCCGAGGGGTATAAATAGGGAAAGGGCAACATCGATGGGCGGCCAGGGGGCCCACACCACCCCATGGCGCGGACGGGGGGGGGGGGGGGGAGGGGGTACGGTGCCGCCCTATGGTTATTGCAAACCGTTGGTGGGGCTCAAAAGACGGAAAAAGAAGATGCATTGGAAGTCTTGGGAATGGATGTCCTCTTCTAAGAATATTGGAGGAATGGGTTTTTGGGATATGGAATTGTTCAATCAAGCAATGTTAGGGAGACAAGGTTGGCGCCTTCTAACTGAGCCAGATTCTCTTTGTGCTAGGGTTCTAAAAGGCAGATACTTTCTTGAGGGAACCTTCTGGTCTGCAACGTGCCCCCGTTCTTCCTCATACACTTGGCGAAGTATTCTCTATGGCAGGGAACTACTGCAAAAAAAAGGAGCACTTTGGGGTATTGGGGATGGCTCTTCAACTCGGATCATGCATGGCATATGGATACCGGGTGTGGCACCTTGTCTGATCAAACCGCTGGTTGCGTTATCGGAAGAGCAGACGGTGTACTCCCTTCTAGGTGCGTCACTGTCTTGGGATGAGGACAAGATTCAAGCAGTGTTTGTCGAGGAACTGTCCGATAGAATTCTGCATATACCCATCAGCCGATTCGGTGGTGCAGACTTTGTCATTTGGCCTCACAATCGACTGGGGATTTATACCGTGCGCTCGGTGTATCACTTGGCTCGGACAGAGAATACCATGGTTGCGAGGAGTGGAACTGGCAGGGGTATGATCTCCAACTCCATCGCTGAGGAGAGCTGCTGGAAATCCCTATGGGCAATACGGGCTCTGGGGAAGATGAAGATCACGCTCTGGAGGTTTGCGCATAATTGCTTACTGAGTGGCCAACAACTCCAGCGGCGCATGGTGGCCACCTCGGCAGAGTGCGTTCACTGCTCTGTGGAGGAGCGAGTCGAGCATGCCATCTTGTTCTGCCCTTTTGCTAGAGAGGTTTGGTCCGAGGCTAAGAAGCATATTCAGGTAAAGTTGGAACGCAAGGGCTTCCGTGATCCGAAACAATGGTTGTTCGATATTCTCTCTAGGTGCAATTATCAAGAGGCAACGACTCTGGCCGTGGTTGCATGGCAACTGTGGGATCTGAGAAACAACATTCGAGAGGAAGGAGGATCGTGTCATCCATCCGCACTTGCTATGAAGATTATGACGTATATCGAGATGATTGCAAATGTTATGTACAAGCCTGGGGCCATCCAGAGGCGTGAACCTGTTCCTACTGCTCGTTGGGTTCCGCCACCGGAAGGCTTGCTCATGGTGAATCTCGATGCAGCCCTGTTCACCTCATCGGGCTTGATGGGCGCTGGAGTGGTTATTCGTGACCACAGGGGAGAATGTTTGGTGACATGTTCTTCCAGCCTACCTAATGTCCAATCACCTGAACTTGCAGAAGCTCTCACTGTGAGGGGAGCTCTATCGTTGACCCAGGAGGAGGGTCTGGATCACTTAATCATAGCGACAGACTGGATTGTGAAACGGGTCGAGTCCAGTCCCTGTCGAGGGATCGCTCCAGCTATGCCCCGGTGGTGGAAGATATCAAACTCCTGCTGTGAAACTTTCGAGCTGCCTCTATTACTCATGTTAGTAGGAAGTGTAATGTTGCTGCGCATTGTTTAGCGTATTCTTCTCGGTTTATGACCAAAGTGGTGTGGCGTGGTGTGCTTCCGGAAGACAATTTATATTGAATCTTTATCTGGTTGATTAATAAAGCACACCCGTTTCCTGTAAAAAAAAAGTCTACGGCAGATCCACCCACCTTTACATAAGTTAGAGGGTGACTAACGCTCTAGTGACACATGGACTCCTTACGTTTTCTTGTGTATGTCACGACATGTGAAAGCTATCTCATTCAAAGATGCGTCATGTGGTGAAGCTGCCCGCCTTGATCTTGTCATCTCTCACATTTTCAACTCAATACAATATTCACAAACGCACCATCGCATCTCCGTCCCAACAAACTTCCTGTGTCACGGGAAATAAAACAAAAGCAACTGCCTCATTTTAAATAAATAAATAAATTAATTATTAACAGTAAAATGTTCTTTTTAACCGAGCTCACAAATCAAGGTTGGAAGAAGCTTCATTCGTAAGCAAAATCTGGAAAAGTATAGAGACGCGCTCGTGCTAAGTCATCAGAAGAAAAATCTTGGAGAATTTCTGTTGGAAACCACCCGCTGGAATGTGGGCCCCACCCCACCGCCGCACCAGGCTCAGGTGCCAGCGACCGCGCGCCGGTGAACCAACTCCCCAAACCATTAACACACACCTCCCCGCCACGCAGACGCAGCGACGCCTCGCCTCGCCCCGCGCTCGTGCTCCGACGACGACGGCGCCACCCCGCCAACTAACCAGCCAGCCAGCCTTCCCGCAGAATCAAACCCCCCGACCCCGACGCCCCACCCGCAGCCTCCCCCTTCCCCCTCTCTCCCGCCTCTCTCCTCGCCTCGTGCCCGATCCGGATGGCGCCCCCCGGCGCAGCGGGGACCCCGCGCCGACGGCGCATCACCGCCGCGCTCCTCGCCGTCGCGGTGGCGCTCGCGCTCGCCCTCGCCCCGGGGCCCCGCCTCGCCGCGGGGAGGCCCGACAAGGAGACGCGGGAGAAGTTCTACGGCAGCCTCGTCACCAACGGCACCCACAACGCCACCGGGGCGGACGACAGCATCGCCGGCATGTTCGAGCGCGTGCTCGACAAGGAGTTCTCCGACAGCGACACCCAGGAGGGTACGACGATTCCAGCCCCCCGAGCCTCGCCTTCGCTCCTCTAGATCTGCACCGCAACCTTAGGGGATACTCTTTCTGCTGAATCACCCTGTGGAGGGTTGTTGGTACTAGGAGACATTATTTTTTTTCTACTACAACGAGTGATTGAGAAATTTTTGAATCTGGTGGCAGTGGCCAATGGCTCTTCTGCCAACTCCTCTCGGACCATGAAATTCCGGGGTTTAACATCTTTATATGCCTAGATTGCGTTACGAATACTTGATACTATGCTCATGCTCTGCTAGTTTGAACTATTTTTGGTAGCATAATATCACACTGCACCTTTTTTGCTGTTACGGTGATGAATTGTTCTCTTCTCATTTTGCAGTTCCAGACAAGAACAGCTTCAACAACAGCATCTCAGATCATCAAGTAGGTGTGACTTCCCTCTTACGTGCATGTTTGTGTTTCCTTTACAAACCCTCTTTTCCTCCATGAGGGATGGATGCTTGCCAAATAGTCACTCTCTGTACTTTGCAAGCAAGGTGACAGGACATAGCAGGATTGGTTGTTTGGTACAATAGGCACTATTGCATCAGATTGAAAACTGAAAAGAAACCGATATTTCTGCGTTCGAAATGAAATAGTAGAAAAGAACACCCAGAAATAGTTATTGTAAATGCATGCCCTGCTAATGTTGATATTTTAGCAGACCTGCCCTCGAAATAGTTCAGAGCCACCTCTGTTCTTTCTACATGGGTGTACAACAAACGATATTACGCCATCTTTTGATGCTATGGGACCGATGTATTTTGTAAATTAGCGGTCCTACCTAAGCAACTCCACTGGAATTTTTCCCAGTGTGCCATGCTGTTAGTGTTGTACTCATGATGCACCTTCTGAAATAGGAAATTTTTAGTCCCACACAGATTAATTTTGTATCCGATTTCTATCAAAGTAGTTTGCTTGATAATAAAACTTATCTTTTGTGTTTGTTCAGGCTGTTCTGGAGACTGTAGCTGTTATTACACACGACCACAAAAATGATTCACAGCAGGCAAAGTATGGCTAGAATGTGAATAGTATCAGCTGTTATAATCGTTCATTCTGCAGCATCCTACTATGACTCGTTTCTGACTTAAACAGTGGTTCTTGTGCAGTTCCTCAAGACCTTTCCAAATAGGTGACATGTTTGGGGGTCAGAATGAAAATTCGGATGACACGGAAACTGTGATTGACAAAGAGGTATGCAAATTCACTTAATAACTAGGAAGCATATTTGTTTTGCCATTGAATCAGTTCTGTGATTAGTTTGTTAATTGCTAACCGTAACTTTATGCAGGATAATGTGTTTGTGATGTCAAATCGTAAAACAAAGTATCCAACCCTTCAATTAGATTTAAGGTCAGTGTCTTCATAGCTTGATCTTTAGGTGGCAATGGCATCTGTAGTATTCTGCTTGCCTTTAATCCATCCATAAAATTCTGGTATTGCAGATTGATTAAAGATCTGGTGGTTATAATTGTTTCAGCTACTGGTGGTGGTATCATATTCTCTTGTTTGGGGCAGCCGGTGAGTAGATCTGAAATACTTTAGTGCTAAGACAGATTACTTAAGTAGGCTTGATTTGTGAGTTTCTGTCCAGGTTATTGTTGGCTATCTACTTGCTGGTTCTCTAATTGGACCTGGAGGCTTGAACTTGATCAGCGAAATGGTGCAGGTAAATGTTCATGAACAGCCTATGGATCACACTCCTATCTTATCATTAGTCTAAGTATCTCTGACTTCTGATATAGTTTCTTATTCTGTAGTTTTGTTGGTGCATATTTTCTTAAACATGTCCACCGGAAAATTTAGCATGCACCTTTGCACCTTCTGTGCACCCAAGAGTGAAGATTCATAATTTGATTGATCTAAATGAATGATCGTCCAAATTTATTCTCCTGCCTCTACTTTCATGCTTGAAAATAGCGTAACCGCCCCATGAAAATGAAAATATTATAAATGAAGCATTATCAAAGAAATTACATCAGAAGAGTAAAAGAGTAATGTCATTTCACATCGTAAGTGTGCTATTGAAATGAGTACTGCGTCTATCCTAACCTCTGTCCAACTCAGGTGGAGACCTTTGCACAGTTTGGTGTGGTGTTTCTTCTTTTCGCTCTTGGCCTTGAGTTTTCATTGCCAAAGGTACTTGAAAATGGCATGGCACTTAGTATATTTTTCACAAATGTAAGTGTTAATTCTGACCATGTTTTTCATTTACATCAGTTGAAAGCGGTTGGTCATGTTGCTGTGCTTGGTGGCCTACTTCAGATTGCTTTGTTCATGTTCTTGTGTGGCCTAACTGCTGCGGTACTGCATTAACCATCAATTTCTTACTCATTTCTATTTTAGTCTATATATAATGTTCTGTGAGAGAAAAGACATTTAACTAAATGTCACATTTTTCATTTTTCCAGTTGTGTGGTGCTAAATTATCTGAAGGGGTATTTGTTGGCACTTTCTTGTCAATGTCATCTACTGCAGTGGTAATTATGTTCTTCAGTATGGCTGGCTATTGTTCAATTTGTGACTTTCACACTTTGCACTCTCTTTTGTCACTTTTGGGATGTTGGATCTGCATTTGATCTAGAGTTAGGGAAAATATGGTTGAGTTATTGGGCTTGGCCCAATTATACAAAGCAGTGTTTACAAAAAGCGATTTTCATTCATATATCTGTTAACCTTAAATAATGTGAATCTTCAAACTGCTACAACCATCGCAGGTTTCCAAGTTCTTGGTGGAAAAGGGTAGCACGAATGCGCTTCATGGTCAAGTTACAATTGGTACCCTTATCCTTCAGGTTTGGACTTCGCCCAATTATTTCATGTGTGTACTCTCGTATGGTCTATAACTGGTATTAAATGCCACAAACTTGAAAACACCTGTAGCAATCTTGATAAAGAAACATCATAATTGCTAGACTTCTATTTCAGTTGCAAGGTTAGGAGCTTCTGATATAATCATATAAATCTATTGTGACTTCTGAACTATGAACAAATTTAGCTAACCTACACTAGTAGTAGCCCTCCTTGGATACGATTCTGTTTTATCATTTTAGTGATTTTATGCTTGGTAACTTGGTATGCACTGTAGAAAGGGAGATCAGATAGACACAGACTATTGAAACTGAAAGGGTTGGACCATTCTCATATACAGACCTTTACCTCATCCTCATGTGAACCAAGAATTGATAAGCATCAAATAAGTTGTGTTTCTCTTTTATTAAGGATTTATGAAATTCAAGAGTCAGATATTGCTTGGGCCAGTTTGATGACTAGTATTGTATAACCGTGTTCAGTTGAGATTTAGATATCATGTTGCTTTTTCTCCAGGATTGTGCAGTTGGCCTGCTGTTTGCTCTCATTCCAGTTCTGGGTGGTTCAAGTGGCATATTTGGAGGAATGATGTCAATGGGGAGACTGTAAGACTATTACCAGAATAGCCAGTTTGCAAAAATCCAAATTGTGTGATTGTAATGTTATATCAGAGCCTGGAGTAATGCATAATGTTTTCTTGTGCAGGTTGCTTGTGCTATCCATATTTGTAACAGTTGCATATATGATGACTTGGTCAATTATCCCTCGATTCTTAAAACTGATGGTTCAGTTATCATCACAGGTTGGGTGCACTAGGCTCTTCCTCTTCTGCCTGATTTTTATTATTTTTGTTTATAGATTCTTCATATTTCTAACCAGTATGGTGCCGCCATTTTTTGCCCTTCAACCTGTTAAGATTGTATGCACATTTGGGACATGGAGTGGGGTGTGTGTGTGTGTGTGGGGGGTGCTTGGCACACTTTAGGCTTATTAATGACCCTATTACAGTGTTATCATTGTATGATGTAGGTAGTGTTTAGTTTTATTCTAAACAATCGACGTTACAAACACCCATATGTTTTATTCCAGAGGGATGTCATGATATAACCAAAAAGAACTTTATTTTTATGATGTTATTTCAGTGTTTAGCCTCACTTGCCAATTTGTTTTTTTACCATTGCAGACAAATGAATTGTATCAGTTGGCTGCTGTCGCTTTTTGCTTGGTGCTAGCCTGGGTAAGGTTATTTTACCTCATTTCTTAAATCACATTTTGTTTTTGGCTTTGTTTGACCCTTATCAATGCAGCATGAAATTTTTTATTAGTATCGAATTCTTGGCTGTGCTATACTAGGAGCACCGGCTTTTCCCAATCATTAGCAGTGAAAATGCTCCTGAAATTCCTGCTATTCTCATGTTTGGCGTCAAACTCATAGCCTGATAGTTTATTCATAGTTGACATACAGATACATGACAGCTCATACGGCGGGCATTAAACAATATTTGCAGTATATAGGGGGCAAGCAATTTATATATTGTCTTGAAGAACTATTCAATTGTTATACTTGATTGCATGAGAGTATGGAAAATATGTTGAACAAGCCCATGCTAGTAAACGATGTCGCTGTTTGTTCATATAATGGTTCTTGTTGCCCTCTTACCAGTGTTTGTTGGCACCTACTCCCTCCGTTCCACAAAGTAAGACTTTGTAGACTTTTTTTGTCTTTGTCCCCATTCACATGTATGTAGACATATTTTAGTGTGTTGATTCACTCATTTAGTAAGGAATGGGGACAAAGATAATAAGACTACAAAGTCTTACTTTGTGGAACGGAGGGAGTATTAAACTTGCATCAACATTCGTACTATTACCTGCAACATCAATTTGGTAAATAGACTGATGTTGTGTCTTTGTGTTTGCCAGTGCAGTGATTATCTTGGATTGAGTCTTGAACTGGGCTCATTTCTTGCTGGCGTTATGATATCCACCACAGATTTTGCTCATCATACTATGGAGCAGGTGCTATTCTACATCCTGTTTGGTACTCTTATGCCATGTTTCGTTTATTTACTTATGTTATCAATTTAACAACTTAGAACACTTTGGAAGGATCTACCAGTTTATTAGTACTGGAACTGCTGCAGTATATTGTGTAGTATTGCGTTGTAATAATTGAAGCTGGACAGAATTTCTACCTGAACTCCGATTCTCTTTCTAAGATGTATTTTCTTTTTATTTAAGGTGGAAGCAATACGTAACTTATTTGCGGCACTCTTCCTTGCAAGCATCGGCATGCTCATACATTTTAAGTTCTTGTGGAATCATGTTGACATATTACTCGCAGCTGTTATACTGGTTATAATAGTTAAGAGTATAGTCATAACTGCTGTCATAAAAGCATTTGGATACAGCATAAGAACAGCTTTCGTCGTAAGTATCTCTCTCTCTTGGTGCTTTTCCATGAGTATCTGAAATAAACAAACTTGTTCTCACCGTTTATATTTTTCTCTTACAAAGGTTGGCCTATCATTAGCTCAGATTGGAGAGTTTGCTTTTGTGCTTCTGAGCCGTGCTTCACATCATCATCTTATTGGGGTGAATTACTCTCATCTCATTCTTAAGTTCTCATTCAAACATCTATATCCTGGCCATAGATGCTTTATGCAAAGTTCTTACCAAATTCTTTTTTGTAGGGGAAAATGTATCTGTTATTACTGGGAACAACTGCTCTTAGCTTGGTAAGTTCTTTTTGTCATATGATGGGCCTAGGTGTTCCATACACGCTTAGTCACTCTCCTTTTGTTTCTTGCTGCAGGTAACAACTCCCCTCATTTTCAAACTAATTCCTGTGGTAATGCACCTCGGCATCCTTATGCGTTGGTTCCCTTCAGAAAGCGGTGTACAGAATGAGGTATGTTTTCTTAGCTCTTTGCTAACAGTGCAACTGCTGAATATAAAATATTATTCCTCATTATTCCGTTACCAATGCTGACGGACAGTGACAACTTTTTAGTTTCATATCTGATCATATTTCAGCTGCCTTTACAGGAAAAAGCAACCATGCTTGATGTTCACAACAGAACCCTCTAACATTGCAAAGCCAAGACATTCATTCCACTGACAGCGCTTTACTTGTGTACCGACTCTTTGCACATGCCACGGAACACCGCACAAACTTTCCATCATTTTCCTACACGGCAGCATAGCAAGGGCACGATGCAGTGACTAAAGATAACAGTTTGAACGGCCGGGGAGCGACTCGCAGCTAGCAATTAAATCTAAGAACCGAGTTTGTACATACTGTACATTTTGTGGATGTAACATATTCTTTACACGGTGAGGCCCTGGGCATCGGTTTTGTACCATTCTTGCCAACTCAATCGTAGGAGTTAGATAGGGATTTTGTATGCTCGGATGTGCTACAAGACAAGTGACATCTACCAGTACTATTTTTCCATCAGAAGGTAGTGGGAAATCTGTATGTTATATATATCGGCAGTTGCCTCGTGCTTGGATTACCAGGTGACCTGGTCTATCTGCTCCTATCGATGACCAATTTCATTGTTCTGGGCATCATTACTCTCATCTCCTGGCATTATGTGTTGTCAAGTAGCTTTTTGAGTGAACAGAAGCACATAACTAACTTTGATAAATGCTAGTGGAAATAAGCCAGTAAATTTCGAATGAACATTTTTTTTATGTGCTTGCCCTCATTATATGTTGCATCTCAAGTTACTACAAAAATCATGAAAGGCTTCACCCTTTTTCAGACAGACTTGAGTTCTCTTTGACAATGACTGGATGACTTATACGCTGACACAAAAGAGACAGAACAATGATGTTGCTGAATCACACAATTATAACACCTGAGCAAAAGTGCTCCTGCCGTTTTTAAAAATTCAAAAAAATATATTTCTGAGTTTTTTTTAAAAAATCAAGATTTAGCCAAGGGTGTATCATACAAATGTGCAAAAAACCAATTCCAAATACTTTGTATCCCCAACTACATACAAATGACAAAAGTGCGGATATGAGTATATCTATTTCAAATCTCTAGATTTTATCATATTTTGTGTAGCTCATACTATTTTATATTTGAAATCAAAAGTTTAAACCATTTGTGAGATACACCATTTATTGCATCCAAATTTTGTTTCAACACATAAATATATATTTCAATTTTTTTAAAACGGCAGGAGCGCCGGTGCTTAGAGGACAAGACACCTCGGGAACCAGCTCCTCTACCGTGTACTCGCCCCGTTCCTCAAAAGAAGGCGTATAACTTTTTCTAAAAGTCAACTTATCTAAAGTTTGATCAACTATTTAGAAAACTATCAACATTTATGATACTATGAAGCTATCATATCAAAATATATTTCATGATGTATCATACTATATTGATTTTGTATTATGGATACTGATAGTTTTGTCTAAAAACTTGGTCAAACTTGATGTAGTTTGACATTTCTAAAAAGTTACACGCCTTGTTTTAAGGAATTGAGGTAGTATAAGGAAAGTCAGCTAAGCTACGGTGCAAGCTAGTGCAAATTGGAGGAGTAAAGTCTAGAGGTAAAAAAAAGTCAGTTAACTGTAGCGAACACCGTGTGGATTAAACTGTAGCAGACACTCTACTACTCCATTTTACTGTAGACAGAAAAAAATTATTACACCATAATTTCATTTGTATGTAATTAGCGTGAATGCATACAATTTATTTGTAATTTGCAAATTAATTCATGTCAGTTTAGCCTTAATCATATGGATGTGAAGAAGGGAAATTAGGCTGACTTCCCTCCTCCACGTTAGAGGAGCCGGTTCAGACACCTCGGACTTACTGCAGAATCATATGCGGAGACGTTTTCGTGTTGTGATCCGAATATAGGTGAAGAACGCATCTGTTCCGATTCCGCTTCAATGTAGCTGCCTCTCTCATCTCCTAAAGATAAGGAATCTGTGCGCCGCCGCAGGAGTAAAACTTGGTAGAGAGTACTAGGATGGAAACCGCACGGGGCTGGTCCGAGCTGCCGGAAGATCTCCTGCTCATCGCCATGGCGGCGATGGAGGTCCCCGACGTGGTCCGCTCGGGATCCGTCTGCTCCGCCTGGCGCTCCGCCTACCATACGTTCCGTCGCCTCCGTCTCCCCACGAGGCCCAACCAGCCGCCCTGCCTGCTATACCCCCGCGTCGACGCCGACGGGACCGACACCGGCTTGCTCTACTCCCCGTCCACCAACGCCACCTTCCGCCTGCCCCCGCTCCACAGCGTCGTCGGCTCGGCGCACGGGTGGCTGTTCATCACCGACAAGGCCGCCAACCCTCACCTCCTCAACCCCATGACCGGCGCCCTGGTCACTCTCCCGCCCGTCACGGGCCTCGAGCGCGTCAAGAGCAGCTTCATGGACGGCGAGGGGAACACCGTGTACGACGTGGACTTCACGTGGAACGACGGGCCCGACGACATGCGGCACGTCACGGCGCAGAAGGCGAGAGACTGGATGTTCTGCCGGGTGGCCATCTCCGGCGGCGGCGCCACGGCGTCGTGCATCGTCCTGCTGGTGCACATGCCGCACGGGGAGCTCTCCTTCGCCAGGCCAGGCGACGAGCGCTGGACCCTGCTCCGTGAGCTCAGATGGCACACCCCTGGCTTCGCCAGCGTCGCCCAGGCCGACGGAGGAAGTGGCTTGTTTTACGTGCTACTCTCCTTCGGCAAACTGGTGGCTCTGGATCTGAGCGGTCCGTCGCCGGTGACGCGGACCGTGGACTTCACGCTGAGAGAGCACGGCCCCGAGCACACTCACTACCTCGTCCCGACGCCGTGCGGCCGCAACGTTTTGATGGTGATGAGACGCTTGTTCAGGTCTGTGGAGTTTCCGGCGGAGGAGGAGGAGGAGGATGGGTGTGATAGGCGTCGCTCCAACGCCGTCACGACCGCCATGTTCATGGAAAAGCATTCGCTGGACAACACAAGGATAGAGAGGCCGAAAGACGTGGGTGACAATGCTCTGTTTCTTGGCCGCAACTCGCCCATATGCTTTCCCGTGTCGACTTACCCCGCGCTCAAGCTCAAGCCAAACTGCGCCTATCTCATGGACGATTGTCAGCAGCTCACCTTGCCGGTCACGCGGAGGGACTTCGGTGTCTGGGACTTCGAGAGCGGAAGCCTGCACGAGCTCGCCGATGTGTGGCCGCCTTTCCGTCCATGGTCGGATACGTCAATTCCTATATGGATCACACCCTCTCTTTACTAGGACTAAGGAGAAAGTAAAGATTCCCTTGCTTCAGATGTAACAGAACCTTCCTTTATCTTAACGGATTTGCTATGTCAGAGACGACTGTTTTTTTTTTTTATGTCACAACTGTTTTCTCCACCGTCGGATCCTTCTATGCTCGACCGTCCGATCCCGTTGTCTTTTTGTGTACGTCCCGACAGGAGTAATTTATCTTTCTTTGTCCCTTTGTCTATCGCTAGTTCATTCACCGAGAAGAGGGGAAACGTGGAGAGGCAGGGGAAAAGCTGAGAAGGCGGCGGCGGCGATGAGCTTATCGGCGTCGTCGACGTTGCACGGCGGGGGGTTCCAGAGGTAATCTCGACCTCCTTCACTCCTCCTACTACCTCCAAGCGGATGCGCCGGCGTACTGAATCAGATCTTTCTGTCACAGTGTCAAGGCGGGGCAGCGAGCTCGTCACTACCGTCGTCGTTGCACGGAGGGGCGACGGGAGTTCCGCGGGTAATCCATCCACTCCTCTACCTCCAAGCTACTAAATCGCAGCAGGGCGTGGGCTCCTCCTCCTCCTACTTTCTGAATCGTAGCAGGGCCGGGTTCGGGGTACTGAACCGTAGCGGATGGTGTTCGATCTAGTTTTGTACATCGCATCTGTAATTTGAGCTTGTACCGGTTGTGTGCGTGCTTGTGTTGGTTGTGTGTTTTCTCGTGTAACTGGAGCGGGTGGTGGTCGTGTAACTGGAGCTTTTTGTGTTGGTTGCGTGGAGGTGTTGCGTGTTTTTTTGTGTGGCGCTTGTGCTGGATGTATAGGATGAGTTACAACGTGTTAATTGTGTAAACTAGAGCATATTTTTGGCCTTGTAGTCCCATTTTTATTGTGAATCAGGTACAACTGCACTTACTTGATGTCCTTTTGAATTTGTGGTTTGCGGCTATTCCGGGTGGTGGCGGCTTTGCTTGTGTTTAGAGGGAGTGTAGGGGGTGCTTGGTTTATGTCCCACCCAGCAGTCCAAAACGAGGGCTCGACAATTGTTTGGCGAAGGAATCGCCCGCCCCGGATTCGCCAGCGCGTGGGGGCATGGGCGTGGGCATGAAATTAGGCATGTTGAATAAATACGGGCATGCCTGGGGATGTTGGGCTTAAATGTAAACATCAACCCATGCATGCAGTCAATGCCAAAATATTGGCATGGTAAACGTCAGCCACCATCAAAACAACCTGTAGATTTTTCAAACCGGTGGTCATGACGCATAAGAGGAGTTGTACTGAATTTTTTCAATATTTTTTTATCATTGAAACCTTTTTATAGTTATTTATTTGTTGTGTAAATGGAACAGACTTTGTAACAAATTGACATCACATTTTTCATGGGCTAATTCAGTTATGGACGATTAAACTTTGCAGGTGGTTCGTATGTCTGAATGAGATATTGGTGATTCAAAATGTGGTTTTGTACCTTATACATTTGTTCTTTTGGAAGGGGGATGTTTGAGATTTAAGTGCGGTATGACCTTTTGTCTGAAGGCTTTTTTATGTACGCATCATGTCTGTATCTATAAATGCAACTGTCATTATGAGGCGTAGTTTATTTCGGTCAATCTCACTGAGAGATCTGGCATTGTATTTTTCTGTCATATTTTTAAATAGATGCAGCTACCTCATATCAGCAGTACTTGATAAATCGTCCATAAGGTTACAGTGTTATTTTCTTAGGTTTTTATAGATCCTATGTTGTCTGATTTTTTCTATGCACCCTATGTTTTCCTATAGTGGGAAAGAGTATCACAAAGAAAATATGGATAATATTAAAGATCAATCTGGCAGTGGTGAAGAGGTAAAGATGAACTGCACAACTGCTTTTATTGTACACAAATTGCATCTTATATGCGCTCATGCCCGCTGAGTGTTTTGTTTTCTGATTGTTTTCCAGGTTGCAACCGTATTTGATGACGATGTGGTACTCCTAGAGGCAGTAAATACGATTATAAGTTTCATTTTGTAATTTTCGCTCCCTCGCAAGGAATTTCTGCACGAATTCTATATTTTTTTGCCCCTGCCTCTTTGCCTCATTATTTGAACAAATATAGCGCTAAGTTTATTTTGTATCACGTTTTTAAAGTAGTAGATATTATGTGTTCCCAACAGTGTTTAAAAGTGAGTTTTCATTATCTTGCATAAACATGTTTTATTTTTTAATTTTTTAGGTTCAAAGAAGTCTAAAAAGAACTCACAGGCAAAGCAAAGTGCAAATAACAAAGAGAATGGTTAGATCTCAATCTATTTTCTGGATACCAATTTTTTTTTTGTGTTCTTACATTTGTTTTCTATTTTCTGTTTTGTCTCCAAGAATCACATCTAACAATGAAATTTTTATTTCGTATGCAAAAAGTGACACGTGATCGAAGGCAGGGGAGACAAGTTGTTGACAAGGATGTATGTGTTGCAAAAAGCAGATGCACTGTGAATTATCTCATTCAAATCATCAAAAGTCTACACGATGATCAAAGAAAATTCATAAGGGGCATAGATTTTAGAGCAATCCTTGAGCTTCATGGTGGTGATGTCCCATGGTCATTTGTGAAGTGCCTTGCTGACCATGTAGATGTCAAGAATGAAGACTTAGCGTTTGATAACAAGTTCATTGAGATCAACACAAAGTCGTTTGGACAAGTTCTTTAGTACCAACCAAAGGCATTTTTGTCCCTTCTGAATCCAATGCTTCAACAATAGAGTTCTTAGCTCATTTTGGTTTATCAGAGATGCCTGCAATAAAGTTCTTTGGTGATAACATATTGAATAAAGGCCAGCAAAAGGACGAGTTCTTGAGACGCTTCATGTCTGTTGCCATGGAAACTTTTTCCTGTCCAACATCAAGTACCAAGCCTATCACATCATACATATGTGGATTGATTGATACCGACAAGATCAAAGAATACAACAGGGTTAAATGTCTTCAGCAGTCAACTATGCTCTAAATCAAGAAATACCAAGGGTCATCTTCGAGGTTGGCAGTATGCAACTACTACCTAGCGGTTCGTTAGCAAACCACCCCGTACACAGTTTTTATCTTTTCTTCTTACTATAGTAACTTGAATTCCATTCTTTGTATTTGATGTCCTAGTTTTTTCATTTTGTATGCCCAGGTCCGATATTTGGATTTCTTAGATTTTGGGATAGTGCAAATTAATTCCACTATGCCAAGAATACGGTTATGAAAGGGAGACATGATAAAAGAGCACATAAAGCAGGATATGGATAATGACAATTTTTACGGCAAAGATGCATGTTGGACCTTTTCTTTATCTTCTGTTTTTCTCTATTTTCTACAATTGTTTCTTTTCTGTACTTTCAATACTTTTCTTTTTCTTTTTCTGTTGAACTCTCTATCAATTAAAATTGAAAATTTGAACTCATGCATGGTTTTCCACTTTTATTTTTGGTTAAAGATCAAGGAGATATAGGACACATGCTATGCAAAACCAGAATCAAATAAATCCTCGTGTAACACTTTCCCACTGGGCCATTTAAGGTTGTCCATCGACTCATATCAGCATTCTGCACTTCACGATAAGATTTTCTAATATTTTTTTACCCCTTCAAATCTTAACATGTTTTTCCATATTTTTGATTTTTTTCATGTAAGCAGGTTAAAGAGGATGTAAGCTCAATTTTAGAAGAATATACACGTGAGGATACCTTTAGGAACTGTTCCAAGACTAAAAAACTTCTCATCAATGTGCTTACGTGCTTGGTACAAAATAATTTCTTAGCTAGCAGTTCACAAAACACTGTGAAGTTAGAATGTTCATACGAGGACAACAACAAACAAAATGAAGCCGAAGATGCATCTGGAAGCACTTTAAAGTTGGCTTGCAGTGATTCAAGCAGCAACAAGTTAAAGAAATTAGGTATCTGTTTTTCTAGGTTTTTTCCTCTATTTTTTGTACATACTAGGTTGGTTCTGTTATTGTTTTACTTTGTGTTATATTCGATTTTTTTCATAAATTCTTTTTTGTTTGCCTTGTTTCCTTTTTGTTGAACATTTAGAGTGCTCTGAAATGATCAAGGATGATGCTGATAAAAGTTGTGGCATCCAACACTCCAACAACTCTAAGCGACAAGAACATTTAAACCTCAAAGAACATACAACGATTTCGGAAACCAACCTAGCTCAGCAAGGGGAAATACTTGCTTCAACAGATCAGGTTTCTTTCATTTATCTTATTCGAATATACTGTCTCAAATCTTCTCTATAACATGAATCATGAAAAATCTTTTTTCTGAAGCAGACTATTTCATGGTTGGTCGAGCCAATACATCCCAATAACAAGATTGCTGAAAAATGAAGCCTTGAAACAATCCAGGATGTCAATAAAGCACTCTGTAATCTAAATATAAAAGAGAACATACCACAACCAGAGCCTCCGAATCTACACAACTCTAAAGTAAGCGATCGAATACCCACAATGTTTCTTTCCAGATTTTGATTTTTTTTTAATGTATAGAACACTAATTCTTTTACACATTTTGCATGTTCTTGCGACAGTCACAAAAAAGCCAAGGATCAGACGCCTACAGTGCAAGTTTGGAGTATTTGCTAAATGATGAAACAGATGTTAGCACGGGGAATTGTGATGGGCAATCATCCAAAGCTAATTTTCAATTATACTATTTTTGTATTTGATACGTCTCCAATGTATCTATAATTTCTGATGTTCCATGTTGATATTATGGCAATTGCTACATGTTTTCTCCCTTCTTTATAGCATTTTTGCACATTTTCCGGGAGTAACCTATTAACAAGATGCCAAGTGCCAGTTCTATATTTTCTACTGTTTTTTATTTCATAAAATTTGTTCTGGAAATATTCTCGGAATTGGACCCCACGAATCCCGAAGTTCATTTTTTCCCCGGGAGCATCCAGAAGTCCAAAGAGGAGTCAAAGACGGGCACCAGGGGGCCCTCACCATAGCCAGGCACGCCCCCTGGCCGCGCCTGGGGGTGGTGAGGCCACCCTGATGGCCGAAAGATGTCGCCCTTTCGCCTATTTATTCCCCTCCAAAGGAAAACCCTAGGCACCTGATAAAAAATCCCCGAAAAGTTCAACAGCCGCCGTCGTCGTCAACCCTAGATCAGGGGGTTCTGAAGATGTCTCACGGCGCCCTGCGGGATAGGAGATCATCACCGAAGGCCTCTTCATCACCATGACTGTCTCCGGAGTGATGCGTGAGTAGTTCATCCTTGAACTACAGGTCCATAGCAATAGCTAGATGGTTGTCTTCTCATCCTATGCCTCAATGTTTAGATCTCGTGAGCTGCCTAACATGATCGAGATTGTTATTATGTAATTCGATGTGCTGTGTTTGCTGGGATCTGATGAATATTGAACTTATGACAAGTTTATTATAGTCTTTATTGCATATGTTATTTGTGATCTTGCATGCTTTCCGTTGCTAGTGGTTGCTCTGGCCAAGTAGTTGCTAGTGACTCCAACAGGGAGTATTTATGCTCGATAGTTGGGTTCATGCCTCCTTTTCGCCTGTGCTCGAGTGACAGAAACGTGACGAGGGAGGATGTGTTGTTTCCACTAGGGAGAAAAAAGCGGTGTGAGTGCCCGCGTGCACAATCATTGCTTACATTACACACATTGCTTAATGTGATTATCTGTTGCTTACAACTTAATACCTAAGGGGGTTCGGATGATAACCTGAGGGTGGATTATTAGTCATATATGCAGCTGGATTACGGTCTATGTATATTGTTGTAATGGATGCACTAAATATCATAATAGTCATCATGTCATGTATGTGCACTACGGTGTAACCTCTATTCGTCAGTTGTCCAGCTGTAATTTGTTCACCGAGCATGCTATCATTTATGGAGAGACACCATTAGTGAACCTATGAACCCATGTCCATTTTCCTACACTGTTAAACAAACCACTACAATTCCCTGCTTTCTTTAGTTACTGCAAGCATACACCATTTTCCACACTATACGTCTAATCTTTGTTTTCAGCAAGACTGGTGAGATTGACAACCTCACTGTACTGTTGTGACAAAGTATTTTGTTGTGTTGTGTTGTGTGCAAGTTCCGCGTTGTTGCTGACACCGGTGAGGCGCCATCACCACCGTTAGTGGCATCAACCTTCCGAAGATCCTCTTTCTCCTACTGGATTGATAACCTTGGTTCTTAACTGAGAGAAATTCTTACCGATTCACTCATCACACCCTCCTCTTGGGGTCCCCAACACACCATAGCAACAAGAATTGCTGGCGCCGTTGCCGGGGAATTTAAATTCATCATCATCAAGAAGTCTCCCCGTCAAGGCACCATCAAGGTGTAGCAGTATTCTTCACCAGTCTTCTTTTCTTCACTTTTTTTGAAATCATATCTACACTTTTTAAATTATGTTTGACTGCTTTACAACATGTTTTTTTACAGAAGATGATACGAACAAATAAATAAGCACTCCTCGCCCCGCTCATGGTATGTTTGCAACAATAATAAATATAGGTAAGTTCTTACAATGTTTTCTCATCTTATGGTTGTACCAGTTTTTCATTTTCAGCACAACAATTATAAATAATACATGATTAGTGTCACTACTGCAAACTTAGTCATCTCTAAACTAATTTCTCTCATTTTTGTATGCTTTTGTTTACAACACAGTCAGAAAATATTACCTCAATTCAATGTGGTCAGAGATCAATGATGACCCACAAGTATAGAGGGTGTATCGTAGTACTTTTGATAAATAAGATTGTCGATCCCAACGAGGAGCAGAAGATGTTGACAAGCAGTTTGGATGAAGGATTCACTATAAATACTAGCAGACGGGTTTTAAGGGTTTTTTTGATATAGCAGATAAATAAAAGACAGTAATAATAATTGCAATGAGTGGCCCAATCCTTTCTAGAGAAAAGGACAAGCCAGTTGGTTTACTTATGATGACCAAACGTTCTTAGGACACATGGGAATTTCGTCATGTGCTTTCGCATCATACAGTTGATTAATGTTTATTGTTTTGTAGGTTGTTGTGTGGGTGAACCTATGCTAATGCACTGCCCTAACTTGGACTAATACATACTTGTGATTATACCCCTTGAAAGCATCCGCAACTACAAGAAAGTAATTAAGATAAATCTAACCACGGCCTTAAACTCTTGGATCCTACATTCCCTCATGCATCGGTTTCCTAACGGGGGTTTAGGTTTCTATCACCCCAGCAACCCCACAATTAGTAGCCGAATACACAATGTATTCCCCTAGGCCCATAAAGGTGAAGTATCATGTAGTCGACGTTCACAGGACACCACTAGAAGAATAGCACCACAACTTAAATATCAAACCATTAAATATTACTCAACATAATTCTACTACTAACATCTTGACTTCTCCCATGTCGTCAAGAACTAAACAAACTACTCACAAGACATCATCTGGATCATGATCAGAGGTGAAATAATGATGAATAACAATGTGGACATAAACCTTAATTCAAAGCATTCACTCAATAGCATCAACCACAAGAAATAATTAACTCCGGGAAAGTTTCCCCTGTGAAATAGACAAGATTCAACCCTAGATGTTACAGCGGAACGGAGTGGAGCGGTGGAGATGATGATGATCCCAACAAAGTCCAACTCGATGAAGGTGACAATGGCGATGATTTCCCCCCTTCGGGAAGGAATTTCCCCGACAGATTTCTCCCTGCCGGAGAGATTTTCTCTCTCTTGTTTTCCACCTCGTGGAGGCGGAGGAATATTTCCTCGATGGCTCCCTAGGTCTTAGGGTTTTGGGGGGATGAAGTATGCGAAGGGGCACAGGCAGTGGTGGGCCAGGGCCACCACACCACATGGCGACGCGACCAGGGTTAGCCCGCGCCACGGCATGGTGTAGGCCCCTGGGGGCCCACCTCTGCCTCCCCTTTTGGCTGGCTCCAACATCTAGAAAAATAGGAACTTCTCGATGTTTTCCATGTTGATCTTCAGAAATATGGTGTCTTGACGGTCTTTTTCCAGCAGAATTCTGGTTCCGGGAGTTAATTATCCAATAATCATCAAACATGCAAAATAGATGAAATAACATAAGCATCATCTCTAAATATGAAATATATCAATGAATAGAAGTAAATTATGATACAAAATATTGATTCAAAATGGACGTATCAACTCCCCCCAAGCTTAGACCTCGCTTGTCTCCAAGCGAAACTAAACTCAGTAAACAAGACCACAGGTTTATGGATTGAAGTGTCAATAAATAAAATACAGACAAGAAGCATCACATTTACCAATACACAAGTCATTTTAGACAACAACTTCCTATCATATAATTTAACTTGAAACGAGTAGAAGTGTTCACAATAAAGTTGCAAAGAGAAAATCATAATTGGTGATGGCAAACTTTGCTCTTGGTCAGAGAAAAATTAACAGATTGAACTTCTCTTTCGAACAGAGCCTTTATACTAGAGCTTGTGTTGCAGAATTATATGCTCAATCACAACAGTTTCAGTACATTCATTGATGACTTTCAAAGTTATATTCATTCGGATAAAAGCGTTGTGCTTAACAAGTAAGGATAAAAGGCATGATTGAATAAATCAACATATAGATGGTTGGATCACAACAACTCAAATGCTTGCTTGAGATAGAAGGGAATAGGTTTACTGACTCAACATAAAAGTAAAAGATAGGGCATTCACAGAGGGAAGCAAGGATCACACATGTGCTAGAGATTTTTATTTTAAATAAATCAGAGGTATTGAAAATATAATTTTGAGAATGGTGTATGTCTATGTCAACGAATGGTAATGAAAAACTTGTCATAACTCATGTCAAGCAAGGTTTTTAGACTTTTGAGAGCGGTTTCTATTGGCATTTTCCTCTTTTCCTTATTGTTGGCACTTCCCCCCACCTTTTCTTACACAAACCATGGCTAACTGAATCCTCGGGTGCCGACCAATCAATCATCAATCCATGGGGAAGTGCCTTTTATTCATTATTTCAGTTCATAATATTTGGCACTAGCTCTCCGCAATATTAAGATGGGCACAGATTCCATACTCATTGGGTGAAAGAGTGGGAAGAACTTTTCTTGACATAAGACATGATAAACTTTAAACTAGTTCCTCATGAGCTAAAATAGGAGCACAAAACAACTTTAATAGTTTTGAAGGTTTTAAAGGTAGCACGCAAGCAATTTACTTGGAGTGGTGGTGAAATACCACATATAGGTAGATATGGTGGACACAAATGGCATAGGTTTTGGCTCAAGGTTTGGATGCACGAGAAGCATTCCCTCTCAGTACAGGTTTTTGGCTAGCAAGGCTGGTAGCAAGCATAATAGTTGAGGGAAACAAACAAATATACATGTGATAGAAAACAATCATGCAATATTCTATAAGCCCATAAAGCATAATTTATCTTACTAGCCCAATTTTTTCTAGATTTATTAACAGTCTTTTGCAAGATTGATTTAATTTCTCTATTTGACAATTCTACTTGCCCACTTGCTTCGGGATGATAAGCTGAGGCAATTCTACGATTAACATCATATTTAGAAAGGGTTTTTCTAAAACCACCATGAATAGAGTTTGAACCTCCATCAGTCATAAGAAATCTAGGCACACCAAACCTAGGAAAGATAACATCTTTTAGCATTTTAAATGAGGTTTCTCCATCATTACTCTTTGTATGTATAGCCTTTACCCACTTAGTAACAAGATCAACAGCAACAAGTATATGATTATAACCTTTCGAAGGAGTAAACGGACCCATAAAGTCAAATACCCAACAGTCAAATGGTTCAATAGCAAGGGAATAATTCATAGGAATTTCATTGCGTCTAGAAATATTACCAACTCTTGGACATTCATTACAAGATAAAATAAAATTTCTTGCATCTTTAAAAAGAGTAGGCCAATAGAAACCTGTTTGTAGAACCTTTTGTGGAGTTCTATCTCTAGCGTGATGTCCTCCATAAGCACTACTATGACATTTTCTCAATATCTCTCGTTGTTCAAGTTCTGGAACACATCTTCGCATAATACCATCTACTCATTTATATAAGTATGGGTCATCCCAAAAATAATTCCTCAAGTCATAAAAGGACTTCCTTCTTTGCTGATCTATAAAGGTTGGAGGCAAGTACTTGGAAACAATAAAGTTAGCATAATCTGCATACCAAGGACTATTTCACGAGCTTAATTTTATTGCAGCCAACTGTTCATTTGGAAAACTATATTAACATGAATAGGGTCATAAGAAATGTTTTCCAATCTAGACAAATTATCAGCAACAGGATTTTCAGCACCATGTACAATATGCAAATCAAACTCTTGTAAAAGCAGCACCCATCTAATAAGCCTAGTCTTAGCATCTTTCTTTTCTATAAGGTACTAAATAGTAGCATGATCAATATGAATAGTAACTTTCGAATCAACTATATAAGGTCTAAACTTATCAAAGCAAAAACTACAGCTAGGAGGTCTTTTCCAGTGGTAGAATAATTCTTTTCAGCAGAATCAAGAGTCTTACTAGCATAATGAATAACATTCAACTTCTTATCTATTCCCTGTCCAAGAACAACAGCTACAGAAAAATCACTAGCACCACACATAATTTCAAAGGGTAAATTCCAATCATGTGATTGAACAATAGGAGCAAAAATTAAAGCCTTCTTTAGAATTTTGGAAGCTTCTTTACAATCATCATCAAAAACAAAAGTTACATATTTTTGGAGAAGATTAGTAATAGGCTTTGATATTTTAGAGAAGTCTTTAATAAACCCCCTATAGAAACCGACATGATCAAGAATACTACGAATACCTTTCACATCCCTGGGACAGGGCATTTTCTCAATTGCTTCTACTTTAGCTCTGTCAACTTCAATACCTCTTTCGAAAATTTTATGTCCAAAACAATTCCTTCATTAACCATAAAGTGGCATTTCTCCCAATTAGGAACAAGATTAGTTTCTTCACATCTCTGCAAATCTTTATCAAGATTGTGCAAGCAGTTATCAAAAGAAGTTTCATAGACAGAGAAATCGTCCATGATTACTTCCACAATTTCCTCACAAAAACCATGAAAGATAGCAGGCATGCATCTTTGAAACGTAGCAGGAGCATTACACAAACCAAAAGGCATATGTCTATAAGCTTAAGTTCCATAAGGACAAGTAAAAGTTGTTTTCTCTTGATCTTGCTTTTTAACAGCAATTTGAGAAAACCCAGAATAACAATCAAGAAAACAAAAATGAATTTTCTTAGATAACCTTTCTAACATTTGATCAATGAAAGGTAAAGGATAATGATCTTTCTTAGTAACTTTGTTAACTTTTCTAAAATCAATGCACATTCTATAACCAACTACTGCTCTTTGAGGAATAAGCTCTTCATTTTCATATGGCACAACAGTAGTTCCTCATTTTTTAGGAACACAATGCACATGACTTACCCATCTACTATCAGCAATAAGATAAATAATACTAGCATCAAGGAGTTTCAATACCTCATTTCTTACCACTTCCTTCAACTTAGGAATTAAACGACATTGATGTTCAAAGATTGGCTTTGCATCAGGTTCCATATTAATAGCGTGCTAACATATAGCAAAGGAAATACCTTTCAAATCATCAAGAGTATATCCAACAGCTCCTCGGAGTTTCTTCAATACTTCCAATAACCTTTCCTCTTCCTTACCTTAAAGTTTAGAACTAATAATAACATGATATGTTTTATTATCATCAATATGAGCATATTTAAGATTATCAAGTAAAGGTTTTAAATAAAAAACGGGATCCTCCTTGGATGGTGGTGTGGTAACCAGATCTTCCACCAGTAAATTGTGTTTCAACATCTCTGGTGGACGAAGAAGAATCTCGTCAATCTCATTTCTTTCTTCCATAAAGACCTCACTTTCGTGGTCCTCCATGTATTAGTTCAAAGCATTGTTAGGAGCAAGAGCAATAGAGGCAAGCCATTCAACTTTAAAATCTTCATTAGGCAATTCAGTTTCATAAGGACCTTTAGCAAATTTAGAAAAATTAAACTCATAAGATTCTCCATCAAATTTAGTTAATATTTTCTCCTTCTTACAATCTATAACAGCACCACAAGTATTCAATAAAGGTCTACCAAAAATGATAGGACAGGTTTTACTAGCAGTTGCACCAAGTACTAGAAAATCAACGGGATATTTAGTTTTACCACATAAATATTTCCACATCTCTAACAATACCAATTGGAGGAATAGTTTCTCTATTAGCAAGCTGAATAACCACATCAATTTCTTCAAGTTCACAAGAATCAATTTCATGCATGATTTCCCTATAAAGCTCATAAGGAATAGCACTTGAACTTGCACCAATATCACATAAACCATAATAGCAATGATCACCTATCCTGACAGAAAGCACATGAACACTAGTTTTCGTAGATCAACTAGGATGTGGAACAATATTAGAAGCATCTTCACAAAAGATAATGTGTCCATATTCTACACTTTCAGTGACAAGGTCCTTTACTATTCCTACCGTAGGTTCAACAGTTATTTGTTCATCAGGTTCCATAAATTTCTTTGTACTTTTGTTAAACACACTAGCTATAATAGAATTTTCCTTTACCTTAGCAGGGAAAGGCATTTTCTCAATATAAGGTTCACGCACAACATGTGTAACTGTATGAACTTCTATAATTCTAGCAGTAACACAATTAATAGTATCTATATAAGGTGCATGGTACTTTCTCCACTCCTTTTTGGGAATATAAGGATAAGAGGCAAAATCTTAAAATAGTTTGCAAAAATTTGAGAGTCAAGACCGTAAACAGAATAACATTATGAAAAATATCAGTTCCCGTAAAAGATTTAATGCATTCATCATCATAGTTTATACCTGACTTTATACCTTTGTCATTTCCCCATCCTTCAGTATTTTCCTTAATACGGTCAAGAAGATCCCATTTAGATTCTCCTTCCATACATGTAAATGATCTAGAACAAGGAGCGTCCAATAAATCCTTCTCATGAAGAGAAAGCCTTCCATAGAAATTATTAATGACAATATTACTGGGGAGCTTATGAATGGGACATTTGAGCATTAGTAACTTCAATCTCCCCCATGCTTGGGAAATACTCTCTCCATCATGAGGCCAGAAATTATATATTTGATTCCGATCCTTATGAATCTCAAAGGAAGGATAACATTTAGAATAAAAGAGAGGTACAATTTCCTCTCATCCAATAGATCGTCCATTCTTCAGCATCTTATACCATTCCGCAGCTCTCCCCTTTAGTGATAAAGAGAATAGATTCCTCTTAACTTGGTCCATTGAAATACCTGCACACTTTAACAACTCGCATAATTCATGTATAAAGAGTAAATGGTCACCACGATGAACACTTCCATCTCCAAAATAGCAGTTATCCATAACACGTTCAACAATTTGCATAGGTATTTTAAAAGGATCCAATTGAGCAGACGACGGGTCATCTACTACCTTAGCAGTGGAAACAGTACTCCCAAATAGGGAATCGGATGTAGATCTCTCCATAATGAAATAAAGCAGCAGACAGAAATAAAAATAGCACTCACAGAAAAGTTCTCCTTACCAATTCCACTTACGAATAGCGCCTCACTCCCCGGCAACGACGCAAGAAATAGTCTTGATGACCCATAAGTATAGGTGGTGTATCGTAGTACTTTATATAAATAAGAGTGTTGATCCCAATGAGGCGCAGAAGGTGCTGACAAGCAGTTTGAATGAAGGATTCACTGTAAATACTAGCAGACAGGTTTTCAGGGATATTTGGTATAGAAGATAAATAAAGTACAAGTAAATAAAAGACAGTAGTAAGAATTGCAGCAACTGGCCCAATCCTTTCTAGAGCGAAGGACAAGCCGGTTAGTTTAGTTATGATGACCAAACGTTCTTGAGGACACACGGGAATTTCTCTCAAGTGATTTTGCTTCATACAACTGATTAATCTTTATTGTTTTGATAGGTGTTGTGTGGGTGAACCTAAGCTAATGCACTGCCCTAACTTGGACTAATACATACTTGTGATTATACCCCTTGCAAGCATCCGCAACTAGAAGAAAGTAAGTAAGATAAATCTAACCATAGCCTTAAACTCTAGGATCCTACACTCCCTCATGCATCGGTTTCCTAACGTGGGTTTAGGTTTCTGTCACTCCGGCAACCCCAAAATTAGTAGCCGAATACATAATGCATTCCCCTAGGCCCATAAAGGTGAAGTATAATGTAGTCGACATTCACATGACACCACTAGAAGAATAGGACCACAACTTAAATATCAAACCATTAAATATTACTCAACATAATTCCACTACTAACATCTTGGCTTCTCCCATGTCCTCAAAAACTAAAAGAAATACTGACAAGACATCATATGGATCATGATCAGAGGTGATATAATGATGAATAACCATCTGGACATAAACCTTAATTCAACGCATTCACTCAATAGCATCAATCACAAGGAGTCATTAACACCGGGAAAGTTTCCCCTATGAGATAGACAAGATCCAGCCCTAGATGTTACAGAGGAACGGAGTGGAGTGGTGGAGACGATGGTGATGGTGGTGGAGATGATGATGATGATGATCCCATTAAAGTCGAGCTCGATGACGGTGATGATGGCGATGGTTTCCCCCTCAGGGAAGGAATTTTCTCGGCATGTTTCTCCCTGCTAGAGAATTTTTCTCTCTCTGTGTTGTTTCCTGCCTCGTGGAGGTGGCGGAATATTTCTTCGATGGCTCCTCAAGTCTTAGGGTTTCGGGGGGGGGGGGGGATGAAGTACGTGAAGGTGCACCGGCAGTGGTGGTCCAGGGCCACCACACCACATGGCAGCGCGACTAGGGGGTAGCCCGAGCCATGGCATGGTGTGGGACCCTGGTGGCCGACCTCTGCCTCCCCTTTTGGCTGGCTCCGGCATCTGGCAAAATAGGAACTTCCCGATTTTTTCCGTGAATCGCTGATCTTCAGAAATATGGTATCTTGACGACCCTTTTCCAGCAGAATTCTGGTTCCGGCAGTTAATTCTCCAATAATCATCAAACATGAAAAATAGATGAAATAACACAAGTATCATCTCTAAATATGAAATGTATCGACGAATAGCAGTAAATTATGATATAAAATAGTGATGCAAAATGGACGTATCAATCGAATTGTTGGAACAAGCAAATAGTACTGACACCTAACTTCAACAACATTTTCTCGCCCCAAAGCAACACATTAGAGTTGAGTTCACAATCAAGAATTGACATTTATTCAAAGCCCCACAACAGTTAAATGTCTAGATAACATGAATTTAGATGATTTCGAGGTATGTATTTTGTTATGAAAGATATTTTTATTTTTTGAATCTTTTTAATGTGAACCTATGCCTTTTTTTCATTTTATGTTATTCTGAGTGATTGCTCCATATTTTGTTAACATCTGGGAGGAGGATAGGTAGAAGATAGAGTTCATTATCAAGTTTGTGAAGTCTATGTTCGTTCATCGTTTCTCATGAATTTTTCTTTGTTTTCCACATATGGTTATGTACTTCTATGAATGAAATTCCTAACCAGCTTCATTGCAAGTTGCAGTTTTCTAATTGGGAAACTGCAACTACACACATAACACTCTATTTGAACTTGTGAAAATAAGCAGCCTGATGAAACCTTTTACAAGAGACCTATTTAGTCTCAGGTGAGTGATGACCCACAATTCTAGGTGGTGTATCGTAGTACTTTCGATAAATAAGAGTGTCGATCCCAACGAGGAGCAGAAGTTGCTGACAAGCAGTTTGGCTGAAGGATTCACTGTAAATACTAGCACACATGTTTTCGGAGATTTTTGATATAGCAGAAAAATAAAGTACAAGTAAATAAAAGACAATAGTAATAATTGCAGAAAGTGGCCCAATCCTTTCTTGAGCAAAGGACAAGCCGTTTGGTTCACTTATGATGACCAAACGTTATTGATGACACATGGGAATTTCGTCATGTGCTTTCGCTTCATACAGTTGATTAATCTTTATTGTTTTGTAGGTTGTTGTCTGGGTGAACCTATGCTAATGCACTTCCCTAAATTGGACTAATACATACTTGTGATTATACCCCTTGCAAGCATCCGCAACTACAAGAAAGTAATTAAGATAAATCTAACCACAGCCTTAAACTCTAGGATCCTACACTCCCTCATGCATCGGTTTCCTAAGGGGGTTTAGGTTTCTGTCACTCCGTCAACCTTACAATTAGTAGACGAATACACACTGCATTCCCCTAGGAGCATAAAGGTGAAGTATCATGTAGTCGACGTTCACATGACACCACTAGAAGAATAGAACCACAACTTAAATATCATACCATTAAATAATACTCAATATAATTCCACTTCTAACATCTTGACTTCTCCCATGTCGTCAAGAACTAAACGAACTACACACAAGACATCATATGGATCATGATTAGAGGTGATATAATGATGAATAACAATCTGGACATAAACCTTAATTCAACGGTTTCACTCAATAGCATCAACCACAAGGAGTAACTAACACCAAGAAAATTTCCCCTATGAAATAGAAAAGATTCAACCCTAGATGTTACAGTGGAACGAAGTGAAGCGATGGAGACGATGGTGATGGAGGTGGAGATGATGATTATTATTATCCCAATGAAGTTCAACTCGATGATGGTGATGATGGCGATGATTTTCCCCCTCCGGTAAGGAATTTCCCCAGCAGATTTCTCCCTGCCAGAGAGCTTTTCTCTCTTTGTTGTTTCCCGCCTAACACGTCCATTTTGCATCAATATTTTGTATTGTCACTTTCTGTTATTCATCGATATATTTCATATTATGATGCATTAATTATGTTATTTCATCTTATTTTTGCATGTTTGATAATAATTGGAGAATAAACACCGGGACCAGAAATTTGATGGAAAAAAGCACCGTTAAGATACCCTAGTTCTGAAGATAAAAGAAGAACGGGGCATCATAGGATCCTTAGAAGTTCAGAAGAGGGAGCCAGCCACGAGGAGAGCGGTAGGGGGGCCACCAGAGGCCCACACCACCATGTGGCGCCCCCCTTGCCCGCGCCGCCAGGTGGTGTGGCCACACTGGCCCACCTCTGGCCGCCTCCTTTCTCGTACTTGACCCCCAGGGAACCCTAAGCCACAGAGAACCATCAAGGAAATATTCCACCGCCTCCTTGGGGCGGAAAACAACAGAGAGAGAAAAGCTCTCCGGTACGGAGAAATCTGCCGCGGAAATTCCTCCTCGGAGAGGGGAAATCGTCGCCATCGTCACCGTCATTGCTCCGGGCATCATCGAGATCATCATCGACATCATCCTCACCACCAGAACCATCACCCTCACCGTCCACCTCCACCCCGCAGTAACAATTAGGGTTCTATATTGTTTTTTTTCCACTAGATCTCTCTCCCAGTGTGGATTACTTGTTTGTAGTTGGTGCCTACGATATTTATCGTTGTTTGCACTTTATGACCTGATTTTTATTCATCATTATATCACCTCTGATCATGATCCATATGATGTCTCGTGAGTAGTTCTTTTAGTTCTTGAGGACATGGGAGAAGTCAAGATGTTAGTAGTGGAATTATGTTGAAGTAATATCTAATGGTTTGATATTTAAGTTGTGGTGTTATTCTTCTAGTGGTATCATGTGAACATCGACTACATGAAACTTCACATTTATGGACCTAGGGGGATGCATTGTGTATTTGGCTACTAATTTTGGGGCTGCCGGAGTGACAGAAACCTAAACCCCCGTTAGGAAAGCGATGCACGAGAGAGTGTGTAGGATCCCAGAGTTTAAGGTTGTGGTTAGATATATCTTAATTACTTCTTGTAGTTGCGGATGCTTGCAAGGGTTTTAATCACATGTATTAGTCCTAGTTGGGTGGTGCATTATCATTGGTTCACCCACACAACACCTATCAAAACACTAAATATTAATCAACTATATGAAACGAAAGCGCTTAACAAAATTCCAATGTGTTCTCGAGAACGTTTAGTCATCATAAGTAAAAAACGGCTTGACCTTTGCTTTAAAAAGGATTGGTCCACTCGCTGCAATTATTATTACTGTCTTTTATTTACTCGCACTTTATTTACCTGCTCTATCAAAAACCACCAAAACCATGTTTGCTAGTGTTTACACTGAATTCTCTATCCAACCTGCTTGTCAGCACCTTTTGCTACTCGTTCGGTTCGACACTCTTATTTATCAAAAGTACTAAGATACACCTCATATACTTGTGGGTCATCAAGACTATTTTTTGGCGCTGTTGTGGGGGGAGTGAAGTGCTATTGGTAAGTGGAATTGGTATGAGAAACTTTTACTATAAGTGTTGTTTTTATTTCTGTCTACTGCTTTATTTTATTAATGAGAATCTGTTTGGTTCTTTTTTAAGAGTACTGCTACTACTGCTAATGTAGTAGATGACCCGATGTTTGCTCAATTGGAATATTTTAAAATACCTATGAGAACTGTTGAACGTGTTATGGATAACTGCTATTTTGGAGATGGAACTGTCCATCCCGGTGATCATTTACTCTTTATACATGAATTATGCGAGTTATTCAAGTGTGCTGGTATTACAATGGACCAAGTTAAGAGGAAATTATTCTCTTTATCACTGAAGGGCAGAGGTGCGAAATGGTTTAAAATGTTGAAGAATGGTCAATCTATTGGAGTGGAGGAAATTGTACCTCTCTTTTATTCTAAATTCTATCCTCCTAGTGGGATTCATAAAGATCGGAATCAAATATATAATTTTTTGCCTCGTGATGGAGAGATTACTGCTAAAGCTTGGGGGAGATTGAAGTTATTAATGCTCAAATGTCCCGTTCATGAGCTCCCCAATAATATTGTTATCAATAATTTTTATGCAAGGCTTTCTCTTCGTGATAAGGATTTATTGGGTGCTTCTTGTTCTGGATCATTCAAATGTATGAAGGAAGAAGCTAAATGGGATCTTCTTGACCGTATTCAAGAAAACACTAAAGAATGGGAGAATGACAAAGGTAGAAAGTCAGGTATAAATTACGATTATGAATGCATTAAAGCTTATACAAACCGATGATTTCTATAATGTTGGTGTTGTTTGTGGTCTTGACTCTCAAGTGTTTGCAAACTATTTTAAGGCCTTTGACTCCTATCTTGATATTCTCAAAATGGAGTTGAGCCAGTATCATGCATCTTATGAGTTTAATTTTTTCAATTTTGTTAGATCTCCTTATGAATCTGAATTGCCTAATGAAGATTTTAGATTTGAACAGATTGCCTCTATTTCCCTTGCACCTAACAATGCTTTGCATCAATACATGCAGGACCACGAAAGTGAGGTCTTTATGGAAGAAAGAAATGAAATTGACGATATTATTCTTCATCAACGAGTGATATTGAAACATAATTTACCTGTGGAAGATTGGGGTACCACATTACCACCCAAGGAGGATCATGTTTTCGATTTAAAACATTTTCCTGATGATCTTAAATATGCTGATATTGATGAGAAGAAAACATATCATGTTATTATAAGTTCTAAATTTTCACGTAAACAAGATGAAAGGTTATTGGAAATATTGATAAAACACCGCGGAGCTATTGGATATACTCTTGATGATTTGGAAGGGATTTCCCCTACTATATGTCAGCATGTTACTAATATTGAACCAGATGCAAAGCCAGTTGTTCAACATCAACGCTGTTTAATTACTATGATGAAGGAAGTGGTAAGAAATAAGGTATTAAAACTCCTTGACGCTGGTATTATTTATCCTATTGCTGATAGTAGATGGGTAAGTCTTGTGCATTGTGTTCCTAAGAAAGGAGGGATCACTGTTATGCCTAATGAAAATAATGAGCTTATTCTTCAAAGAGTGGTAGTTGGTTATAGGATGTGCATTTATTTTAGGAAATTTAACAAGGTTACTAAGAAAGATAATTATCCTTTACCTTTTATTGGTCAAATGCTAGATAGGCTGTCTAAGAAAACTAATTTTTTGCTTTCTTGATGGTTATTCTGGGTTTTCTCAAATTGCTGTTAAGACACAAGATCAAGAGAAAACAACCTTTACTTGTCCTTATGGAACTTATGCTTATAGACGTATGCCTTTTTGTTTGTGTAATGCTATTTCTACGTTTCAAAGATGCATGTCTTCTATTTTTCAGTTTTTTTGTGAAGAAATTGTGGAAGTATTCATGGATAATTTCTGCGTCTATGGAACTTCTTTTGTTAACTGCTTGCACAGTCTTGATAAAGTTTTGCAGAGATGTGAGGAAACCAATCTTGTTCTTAATTGGGAGAAATGCCACTTTATGCTATATAAAAGAATTGTTCTTGGACATAAAATTTCTGAAAGAGGTATTGAAGTTGACAGAGCTAAAGTGGAAGCAATAGAGAAAATGCCCTGTCCCAGGGATGTTAAAGGTATTCGTAGTGTTCTTGGTCATGCTAGTTTTTATAGGAGGTTTATTAAAGATTTCTCTAAAATATCAAACCCTCTTACTAATCTTCTTCAAAAATACGTATCTTTTGTTTTTGATGATGATTGCAAGGAATCTTTTGAAACTTTAAAGAAGGCTTTAACTACTTCTCCTATTGTTCAACCACCTGATTGGAATTTACCCTTTGAGATTATGTGTGATGCTAGTGATTTTGCTGTAGGTGATGTTCTTGGACAACGAGTAGATAAGAAATTGAATGTTATTCATTATGCTAGTAAGACTCTTGATGCTGCTCAAAATAATTATGCTACCACTTAAAAGGAGTTTCTAGCTATGGTTTTTTGCTTCGGATAAATTTTGACCTTATATTGTTGATTCAAAATTCACTATTCACAGTGATCATGCTGCTATTAGATACCTTATGGAAAATAAAGATGATAAGCCTAGGCTTATTAGATGGGTGCTTCTTTTACAAGAGTTTGATTTGCATATTGTAGATAGGAAGTGTGTTGAAATTCCTGTAGGAAATAATTTGTCTTGATTGGAAAACATTGCTTATGACCCTATTCCTGTTAACGATAATTTTCCAAATGAACAGTTGTCTGAAATAAAAGTAAACTCGGGAGATAGTCCTTGGTATGCAGATTATGCTCACTTTGTTGTTTCCAAGTACTTGCCTCCAACATTTACAACTCCACAAAGAAGGAAATTCTTTTATGATCTAGGCATTATTTTTGGGATGACCCACACTTATATAAAAAAGGAGTAGATGGCATTATGCGAAGATGTGTCCAGAATATGAACAACGAGAGATATTGTGAAAGTGCCATGGTAGTGCTTATGGAGGAATCAAGCTAGAGATAGAACCGCACGGAAGGTTCTACAATCAGGTTTCCATTGGCCTACTCTCTTTAAAGGTGAACGTTTTTTTTTATCTTGTGATGAATGTCAAAGAGTTGGTAACATTTCTAGACATAATGAAATGCCTATGAATTATTCTCTTGTTATTGAACCTTTTGATTGTTGGGGATTTCACTTGTTGGGTATGTTTCCTCCTTCGAATGGTTAAACTCATATTCTTATTGATGTTTATTATATTACTAAATGGGTAGAAGCTATACTTACTAAAAGTGTTGATGGTGAAACCTCATTACAATGCTTGATGACCCACAAGTATAGGGGATCGCAACAGTCTTCGAGGGAAGTAAAACCCAAATTTATTGATTCGACACAAGGGGAGCCAAAGAATATTTGTGAGCCTTAACAAGTGAGTTGTCAATTCACCTGCACCTGAAAGTGGACTAGTTTTCAGTGATTTTTCAGTAGTAACAGTTTTATAGTAGCAGTAAGAGTGAAATAATAACATCAGTGAGCAGCAGTGGTGATTGGAGTAAACAACAGGATTAAATACTGTAGGCATAGGGATAGATGAACGGGCGTTGCATGGATAAGATAGTTCATATAATAATCAAGTCATGGGCATTGCAGATAAATAAGATAAAGCATCCAAGCACTAAGTAACCATAGGCATGTGTTCCGTAAATAGTCGTACGTGCTCGCAATGAGAACTTGCACAACATCTCCTGTCCTACCAGACCGTTTTCAGCGGGGCCTCAAGGGAACTACTGGTAATTAAGGTGTTCCTTTTAATAGAACACCGGAGCAAAGCATTAACACTCCATGAACACATGTGATCCTGACATCACAGCCACCCCCTCCGGTTGTCCCGATTTCTGTCACTTCGGGGCCTCGGGTTCCGGACAACAATATGTGTAAACAACTTGCAGGTATGATAAAGAAACAATAATTATCATCGTGATTCAATTACATGTTTAGATCTGAGATCATGACACTCGGGCCCAAAGTGGCAAGCATTAAGCATAACAAGTTGCAACAATGTCAATAGCACTAATAGAAGATAGTAGGCACTATGCCCTAACAATCACGACATTATTACATGAACGATCTCATCCAATCCCTACCATCCCCTTAAGCCTACATCGGGGGAATTACTCACACATGGATGGGGGAAACATGGATGGTCGATGGAGAGGCGTTGGTGATGACGATGGAGATGAACTCCTCCAATTCCCCGTCCCGGCAGGGTGCCAGCACAGAGTTTCTGATCCCTGAATCGAGGTTCGGGATGGCGGCGGCGCTCTGTTGTGTTTCTATGGAATATGGCAAACCCCCTCAAATTTTAGGGTTGAAGGCTATTTGTAGTCGAAAGGGGAGTCCGAGAGGGGCTCTGGGTGGCCCACACCATAGGCGGGTGCGGCCAAGGGGGGCCGCGCCAGGGGGTGGTGTGGCCACCCTGTGGCTCTTCTCCTCGCCCCCTTCTGGATCTCGGGGTCTTCTGGGGTGAAAACACGAATGGGATCTTTTCTGGGCAATTTCCCGAAAGTTGATTTTTCTACACAAAAACAAGACACCAAGGTAATTCTGCTGAAAACGGCATTAGTCTGTGTTAGTTGTATTCAAAACACACATGTTTACAGGAAAACAGTAAGAAAAGTGTTCGAAAAAGGAGATACGTTTTCGACGTATCAACTCCCCCAAGCTTAGCTTATTGCTTGTCCTCAAGCAATTCAGTGAGAACTGAGTGAGATAAAAGACTTTTACAAACACATTTGTTTCATATGATGTAAACATACTCACTATGTGATCAAATACTTAATTATGCTCATGATAAGATACATGCAGGATACTGACACTTAATAGCTATGCAAACCATGAAGAGATAACAACATGATAATAATAAACAACATGAAGAATAACTATTTGCAAGATTGTAATATTCATAATAAGAACTATAAAGTGGTATCTCGCTTGCCCTTAAGTGTGGGGCAAAACATAAATGCCAAGGCACCTCTGAAGTTCAAGGGAAGACTAGAAGTAAAGATATCAAAGATGCAAGTATCAAAGTTGTACCACAATCAACCGTACTTTGGGACAAACACATCACACTAAGAATTATAATTATGCTCTCAAGAAAGTGCTCAAAGAATATGGCGGAGACTCAACATAAAAGTAAAAGAAAGGCCTTTCACAGAGGGAAGTAGGGATCAACTCATGTGCTAGAGCTTTTTATTTTGTTAATTAGAGGTATTGAAAACATTTTTAAGAGTGGTGTATGCTTATGTCAACAAATGGTA
The DNA here is from genome assembly GCA_028641055.1 of Alopecurus myosuroides. Taxonomy (NCBI): domain Eukaryota; kingdom Viridiplantae; phylum Streptophyta; class Magnoliopsida; order Poales; family Poaceae; genus Alopecurus; species Alopecurus myosuroides. The sequence goes on along the minus strand of CM054062.1, from coordinate 358,690,000 downwards.
AACAAAAAATATAGTACGTCACAAGCCAATTGGATTCACAAGAGCGGCTTCCATATGAAGGACGCATCTGGGTAGACCCTGTTTCTCTTTTGTTTACACAATTATGCTTTGACTGATAAATTAGGGGGGAAAATAGTGAAGATAATTTGTGTGTATTAATTTGGGGCTGGGCACCCCGCTGCCAACTCTTCTATCATTTAGATAAGCGGATGAAGCCACTAGTCAAGGGTGTGAAATCCAATCAACGAGTGAGATAAGGATTCTCTATTACGTCCTCATGAGCAAAAAGAGTGGCACAAAACATGAGTAATTTTTAGAAGGTTTTAAAGGTAGCACATGAGCAATTTACTTGGAGTGGCGGTTAAATACCACATATAGGTAGGTATGGTGGACACATTGGAATAACTTGGTTTTTAGGGATTTGGATGCACGAGTAGAGCTCATACTCAGTACAGGTGAAGGCTAGCAATACACAGAGAACAACAATCGAGAGAGCAACAACTATCATAATCATGTTTGCGACAAAGTAAAATTAACTGAGGCATAAAATTGATACCAGAACTCTGAGGCGAAATAAATCATCGAGGCTTATTGACTTTTTTTTTTCAGTCTTAGCATGCGTGAGCATGTGCTAAGTCGATTCAAATGAAACAGTCAGAGGAGGCTACCACAATGTCATACTCTTCTATGAATAGAACAATGCGAACAAATATTTATGCGACAGGTCATTTACTATTAATAAATTGGAACAAAACATGAGAGAGAATGAACTATTAAGCATCCATTAAGTCACACATATCTTGTAAGAACAAACTAAGCATGCTCACATAGATGGATATATGTACAAAAATGAAAGCAAATATAATTCATACCAACCTCTCACCACACTTGAATTGTCGTAGATCGTCATTATTGCTCTTCACTTGTGGCTTGAATAATATATAATGAAAACCAAGCTCCAATGGAATCACGGACGGCTGCTGAACTCTGCAGCAAACTTTACAAACCCAAAGAAGAACAACAAATATTTTTGGGTTTTTCAATTAAAGCACGATCAAACGAGAACAAGCAAACAAAGAAAAATCTTCTTGGGTTTTCAAAATGAAACAAGAACAAAAGAAAGCAAACAAATAAAACAGAATATTTTTGGGTTTTTTGAATATTAAAATGCGACTTAAGAATAAAGCAAACGAACTAAAGAAACAAACAGAGAGAAACAACAGAAATCTTTTTGGTCTTTTTGTGTTTTGGAATGCGAAAACAAAATCAATAAAAACAAAAGAAGCGAAAGAAAACAAAAACAAACGAAAGAAAACAAAGAGAAGCGAAAAAAAAGAAAACATGGATATACAAAGAACCGACAGAACATGATATGTAAATGAGTGTGATGTCGGTATACCTTCCCCAAGCTTAGGCTTTTGGCTTAAGTGGAGATCAATCGTGGCACGTGAATTATCCCCACTGTGGTGGGTCATCCCTCGCGTGGTCGTACTCGGGCGCATAGGAGGAAGATGATGCAGCAGGCGCATAGTCATAGCCGGGGTGCTGATATGGAATCCCCGTGGCGTCATAGGGCCAGACGAAATCGCCATCGTTCCCCTCTCCGGCGTCCTTCCCTCTCTGGGAGTCATGCTCAAGTTATTTCAAAGGATAAGTTGTGATAGTGGACATGTGTAGAAAGGAACTTTTGTTGAACCATGGAAACAAGATTAAGCCTCTCTAAAGGAAACTGCATGTCTATATGGTGTGGCTCCAAACCATGCAAAGCTAGCAAGTGCGAGGCAATAAGACCTCCACAAACTCCGCCCTTCTCACGGTTATGTGAGAGACGGTAAGCAATCAAAGCACCAAAGTTATAGGGCCTATCATGTCTCAAGGCAGCTGCAATAAACGCCAAACCATAGAAAGATAGCTTGCTAGCAGTTTTTCTAGCTAACACACATTTAGAAATAAAGTAGGCAAAGTATCGAATGCTAGGAAGTTGGATTTCTCGAATTTTACCGCACTCCCTTTTGAAGCTTCTGCCTTGGAAAATCTCTCCATATAAATCCAGCAGTGGTTTCGGATGCCCACTTATCTTCTCACAAGACCCCCACTCGGGTACTTTAATGGCTGCACAAAAAACACTAAAAGGCAGGCTCACAGCTTTATTATAAATTTTATAGAGGGCCATTAGGTTAGTTGAGGACCACTTGAAATGAAAATCCTGCACCACAGACATAGTTAGTTTCGCATATTGGATGGGTTCATCCTTAATGAAACAGTTCTAGCCTACATTCTGCACAAGGGTGTTGAAATCATGCAGAATTCCTGTAATCTGCATAAATTCCTGACACGGATAAATTGATGGGAACACCCTCTCTTCGCGGTGCACGAGCATGACCTCATGCAATCCAACTCATGCTGGTTTAGTTGATAAGCATTGTGCTCCATCTTTGAAATTTTTCAACAATCATCACAAAAACTAATTTCAAGCAACTATAAGGTGAAGATTACCATAGGGACTTATATGAGAGCTAAACATACATCAAAAATACATTATTTCTACTCAAATCAAGCATGCAAACTCACATAAGCTGTCACCTACTGTGAAAAAAATACTCAATAAATACTTCACTAAACAAAATTCTACTTGGATCATCGGAGCAGTCACATACCGGAGATCAAACACACCAAATATCAGCACAAATGATGGGATGAAGAAGGAAATAGAAAATCTAGAGGAAGAACAGCAAGAACACGGGTTCCGGGAAATGATTTCAGCTTGTGAGGTGAGAGAGAAGAATTTGGCAGTGGAGAGAGTAAGTGGAGGGCCAGGGGGTCCCACACCATGTGCTGGTGCCACCCCGTGGTGTGCCTGACTGGTGGGTCCCCCTGGGGTCTCCTAGGTGGTTTTCTGCCTCTTTTTAACGTAAAAATTTATTATAATTTTTCTGGAATTTTTCAAGAAACTTTATTTTGGAGGTATTTCCAGAATTTTAATAATTAATAAAAACCAGGAAAACGAAAGTGAAAAGGTGGAAAACAAAACCAAAACCAGCACTACAGAGGTTCTATGACACTCTAATGAAAAACTATCCAAACAAAACAAAGGTGGTAGTGGTGAAAACAAAAGTATGGATGGTGAAAACATGCATATCCTCGGAAATCAGAGTGAAAACATCAGGAAAACATGCATAATGATGGTGGAAAACATGATTGTACTCAAGTAATAATGTGATAACAGAAGTAAACATGGTGAAAACATAATGTGGAAGGTGAAAACATAGTCCTCTTCATTCAAAATCATTTTGTTAACAAGGGTGATCAAGTCTTGCTACCAAAATAATTTTATGTGAAACAAAAGTTTGTTTCTCACTAAATAATTATGTTACCTCAAACTTGATAGGCATAGTCCCAATCATAGTAATTTCATATTCTTTTGGTGGTGCTGGAATGGGACAATAAAATTCTCCAATCTTGATGGTCTCAATATTTTCAATTGAATTTAGACCATATTTTCTATCAATCTTCTTGGGAAAATAAACAATGTGCTCTTTATCATTAACTTCCTTGGTTGCAATCAATAACAGCCCCTGTAGTATTAAGAAAGGGTCTTCCAAGAATAATAGACATATTATCATCTTCAGGCATTTCCAACACAACAAAGTCAGTTAATATCATACAATTATTAGCAACTTGAACAGGAACATCCTCACATAAACCCACAGGAATAGCAGTAGACTTATCAGCCATTTGCAAAGATATCTCAGTTGGTATCAACTTTTCTAGGAGGAGTCTTTTATAGGGAGTAAAAGGCATGACACTAACTCCAGCTCCTAAATCACACAAAGAAGTTCTAACATAATTATTTTTAATAGAACAAGGAATAGTTGGTATACCAGGATCTCCAAGATTCTTAGGAACCTTGCCATTAAAAGAGTAATTAGCAAGCATGGTGGAAATTTCCTCATTAGGAATCTTCCTTTTCTTAGAGACAATATCTTTCATATATTTTGCATAAGGAGGCAATTTAATAGCATCAGTTAAAGGAATTTGCAAGAACAAAGGTTTCATCCATTGACATAACTTGTTATAGTGTTATTCTTCTCTTGATCTGTGTTTCTTATTAGGATAAGGAATTGGTTTTTGTACCCAAGGTTCTCTCTCATTACCATGTTTATTAGCAATGAAATCTTCCTTGGTGTAGTTTGCAGTTTTAGTTTGCTTTTCAGGTTCAGCTACAGGTTCTTCTTTATCAGAAGCATCATTATTTTCATTACCACTTTCATTTTTAGCATCAGAGACATATATACTATTAGGATCTTTAGCAGGTTCAGAGGATTCTACAGCAGTTTTATGTTTCTTCTTCTTTTTCTTCTTAGTATGAATAACATCATTATTAGTTTGCTGAGAATCTTGTTCAATTCTTTTAGGATGTCCCTCATGATATAAAGGAACTTGTGTAGCAATACCACTTCTAGTTCTTATTTCATAAGCATGTTTTTCTTTTGAAGCATTAACTAGCAAATCTTTTTGCACTTTAGCAAGTTGATCAATTTGAGTTTGAACCATTTGAAAATGTTTAACAAGCATTTTAACATCATTAGAGGTTCTTTCTATGATACCATGCAAATCATTAATAGCTCTAGAGTTTTCCATTAGGTGATTTTGCACTCTCATATTAAAATTATCTTGCTTAATAACATAATTATCAAATTCATCTAAGCATTGATCAGGAGGTTTACTATAGGAAATATCTCTACTATTAAAATATTGGAGAGAGTGTACCTCAATGGGTGATGAGTGAGGGATTGGCTTACATAATTCTTCTATAGGTGGAGGATTCTTCACATTTTTTAATACCCCTATCTTTAAGAGATTTCATAAGGACAAGTAAAAGTTGTTTTCTCTTGATCTTGCTTTTTAACAGCAATTTGAGAAAACCCAGAATAACGATCAAGAAATCAAAAATGAATTTTCTTAGATAACCTTTCTAACATTTGATCAATGAAAGGTAAAGGATAATGATCTTTCTTAGTAACTTTGTTAACTTTTCTAAAATCAATGCACATTCTATAACCAACTACTACTCTTTGAGGAATAAGCTCTTCCTTTTCATCTGGCACAACAGTAGTTCCTCCTTTCTTAGGACACAATGCACATGACTTACCCATCTACTATCAGCAATAGGATAAATAATACTAGCATAAAGGAGTTTCAATACCTCATTTCTTACCACTTCCTTCATCTTAGGAATTAAACGACATTGATATTCAAAAATTGGCTTTGCATCAGGTTCCATATTAATAGCATTCTAACATATAGCAAGGGAAATCCCTTTCAAATCATCAAGATTATATCCAATAGCTCCTCGGATTTTCTTCAATACTTCAAATAACCTTTCCTCTTCCTTACCTTAAAGCTTAGAACTAATAATAACATGATATGTTTTATTATCATCAATATGAGCATATTTAAGATTATCAGGTAAAGGTTTTAAATAAAAAACGGGATCCTCCTTGGGTGGTGGCGTGGTAACCAGATCTTCCACCGGTAAATTGTGTTTCAACATCTCTGGCGGACGAAGAAGAATCTCGTTAATCTCATTTCTTTCTTCCATAAAGACCTCACTTTCGTGGTCCTCCGTGTATTAGTTCAAAGCATTGTTAGGAGCAAGAGCAATAGAGGCAAGCTATTCAACTTTAAAATCTTCATTAGGAAATTCAGTTTCATAAGGAGCTTTAGCAAATTTAGAAAAATTAAACTCATAAGATTCTCCATCAAATTTAGTTAATATTTTCTCCTTCTTACAGTCTATAACAACACCACAAGTATTCAATAAAGGTCTACCAAAAATGATAGGAAAAGTTTTACTAGCAGTTGCACCAAGTACTAGAAAATAAACATGATATTTAGTTTTACCACATAAAAATTTCCACATCTCTAACAATACCAATTGGAGAAATAGTTTCTCTATTAGAAAGTTGAATAACCACATCAATTTCTTCAAGTTCACAAGAATCAATTTCATGCATGATTTCCCTATAAAGCTCATAAGGAATAACACTTGAACTTTCACCAATATCACATAAACAATAATAGCAATGATCACCTATCTTGACAGAAAGCGCTTGAACACTAGTGTTCCTAGATCAACTAGGATGTGGAACAATATTAGAAGCATCTTCACAAAAGATAATGTGTCCATCTTCTACACTTTCAGTGACAAGGTCCTTTACTATTCTTACCGTAGGTTCCACGGTTATTTGTTCATCAGGTTCCATAAATTTCTGTGTACTTTTGTTAAACACACTAGCTATAATAGAATTTTCCTTTACCTTAGCAGGGAAAGGCATTTTCTCAATATAAGGTTCACGCACAATAGGTGTAACAGTATGAACTTCTATATTTCTAGCAGGAACACAATTAATTGTATCTTTATAAGGTGCATGGTACTTGCTCCACTCCTTTTTGGGAATATCAAGTGTCGAGACATCGTAGTAGAGTTCATATACTGGGGTGCCATGAGACTACTGATAGAGATGTCGGGGGACGTGGTAGTATGACAACCAGGGACACCAAAGTTTACCCAGGTTCGGTACGTCGCAACTAGGCGGCGTTCCTACTCCTGCAATCTCACTAAATCAGGGCTGAAGACTGAAGTATACAAAGTACAATGTGAGTTTGTTTAGCTACTCGATGAGGATCAACTTCTCGGCAAGTTGGCTTCTAGCTAATGTTCTGTATCTTTCTTCTCTCCCGTACGACTTTATATATATAGAAGGGTTAGGGCTTACAGAAAGGAAACCTAGAAGACTACGGCAAGATTCTAACTTGGAAAGCAAGAATCTGCCTTCTACTCCAAGCGTACCACGTGGGCCGTGGTCCGGGTCCTACTAGAATCCGGCTTCTGCGCATCAGCTTACTGGGCCGCCTAATGGACCGTGATCCATTACCATTCAGGCCACCCTGGTAATCCGGCTCTTTAAGACACCATCAGATATACCCCTAGTCAGTATATATCCGACAGTAGCCCCCAAGAAGGATTGAGACTCCAAATCCGTCGTCTTTCATCAATTTGCATTCTTTTCCGAGAAATGCTGGCGCTTGTCTCGATTCTTCTTTTCCTCAAATCATGCTTTAACGCGAAACTCAGATTTAGGGAAAATCCGGCTTTTTCTTCCACGAGCCTTCGTGGAGAAGGAAGTTCCTACGTCAGCGATAAAATCATGTTGACTTCAGGGACGTTTGTGTTTCGAGTGCGAAACCCTGGAACATATCTCAGACAGATTCTCGCGGGAAACGAGGAGATAGCAATAATCACCCGTCCCCTCATTTCCCGGATTTTCCGGCGAGTGACACGCGTCAAAGATCTAACGGTCAAAAGATCCGTTGTAACATATCTTAAAGTTTTTCCGGCTATAAATAGCCTTCCTCGAGCCCTCCGGCGATTCTTATGCTCTCACTTCACCACCCAGCCCTCAAGCGCCATAGCCCCGAGCCAAGGTTCTACTAGCGAGAGCAGAGCCCGTGCACGTCCGACACCGTTCTCGAAATTTCTTCGTCGGAAGCTCGTGATCCTCCCCGCGCCGCCCGCAAATGGCCACCGGCGACTCACCGCGCGCCGCAGAGGAACACTTGGTCTCCGTAGACATCGATGAGATCATCAACAACATGGATCCGTAGCTCGATTCCCCGAGCCGCGCCGCCACGAACCTGCCGGAGAAAAACTTCCGGCGACCAGGGCCGCGACGATCCTTCTCTCGTGACTGAGAACCTGGACGCCTCTTCTTCTACGCCGCCTCCGCCATTCGCCCCCGAAACGGCGGAAGAAAAGATTCTTCTCGCCGGGGAGGAGCTCGCCGCTGCGGCCGCTGCCGCCGGAGCGGAGGACGAAGGCGAGATGTCCGGCAATTGGAGCTGGTGCAACTTGGCCCCTTCCCTTCTTCCGACAATGGAGAAGGAGGGGCTGATTGTGAAGGGGAAGTGGCAGCACAAGGAGGAAGACTCCGAGCCCTTGCCCAAAGCCGGGGAAAGGGTTGTCCTAACCTCGCATATTTCTCGAGCTATGGGAATTCCACCTTCCGCCTTCTTTCTCCAAGTCCTTAACCACTACAACATACAACCCCACAACCTACCTCCAAACTCCATTCTATATCTAGCCGGGTTCCAGGCTCTCTTCAAAAGGTATCTAGGATTAGAGCCTAGGTTAGATTTTTGGCAGTACTGCTTCGGGGTTAAGCGAAATCCTTCTGAGGACGCACTCCTGACTTGTGAGACCATATCCTTTACCCTACATAGATTTAGGGAGGATTGGTACCCCAAGATTAAAAACTCGGAATCCGTCAAATTTTGGACGGGTTGCTTCTTCTACCACCAAGACGTCCCATCTCCTGGAAAGGAGACGGGGATTCCACCTTTCGTCAATTCTGCTGCCAGTCCTCAGGATAACTGGGCTGTGGAGGCAGTTCAGACTCTGCCGGATGATTTCATGAAAATCAAACAGCGCATCGTCAAACTCGTCTCTTCCAAACCTCTTCTCACTGGAACCGACATTGTTTTGTGTTGGTTCGAAAGATGTATCCAGCCTCTGGCGCATCGAACCCGACTTCTGTGTGAATACAAGGGCCCGAAAGATACAATGAGGGGAACGGACAAGGAGTTCACGAAGAGGGACTTCAAAAAGCGGGTCAATCATTTGGTCGCCACACGCGACCAATATGAAGAAAGCCGAGAGATGTACCATGAAGGGAACCCGGTTCCAAAGGTAATATTCTTTTCTCTTTAGGCAATATCTCGGATTTTTATCTTTCTTAGATTTCCTAACTTAGTCGGATATCGCTCTTTTCCCACAGTTTGCCGACCTCACCGACAACGATCTTGCAACCGATGCCGAACTGGACGCAATGCGTGCCAAGTTTTCTGGTGGTCAGAAATTCAAGAAGCCATCAACTGCTGAAGAGGTGGTGGAACTTGACGGATTTCCCGTCGTTACTTTCAGGTAATCCTCTGGGTTTCCATTTTTCTCTGCTTTTTGTCGCAGGAGTCATTTTACTTTCTCGGAATACTAATTTCTCGGAATTTATTTCACTTCCTTTCTTTTTCAGCCTTACTCCAACTTCTTTGAAGCCAAAGAAACCAAAGAGACAAAAGGAAGCTGCTGGAAAGGGGGTGCACCCATCTCCTGCTGCAGCTCCTGCTACCCCAACTGCTCCGGGGGGGAGGGAGAAAATCAATCTGCAAGGGAGGAAGAATATCCCCTGTTGACCAGCCAACCCATTGCGTCCGAGACGGTCGCGAGGGAAAGGGCGGTGCTGGACATGGGTGGCCCTTCTCGTACAACTGAGGAGGAACCCATTCCGACTTTTGACAAGGAGTTTAAGGTAAAGGAAGAACCATTTGACGAACATGGATATATTAATCCGTGGGCGTCCAAATTCTTTCCACAAGCGCCTCTAATCCGTCCTTGGCCGCAAGGTGGGCTTATTGTAAGGAATAACTTTGTATTTTCACCTCGGCAAGTCATCCAGGACGACCTTTGCAACGTCGGGATTCTTTTTGCAGATTATGCAAAAGAATCCAATGAAAACCTTGCAAACTTGACCAGGATGAGCCAGGTAATATCTCCAGCCCCCAAGTAATAAGCCGAATGTATACTTTTGACTTAATGATTTTTTCATTGTTATGCTTGTTTTTTACTGAAGCATTTTTTCTTTCTTTTCCGTGTTTCAGCAAACCGCTGAGAACATCAACGTGGAAGTTTTCGAAAAACTTACCATCAAGAATAAGGAGGTGAAAACCCTTTTTAAAATTCTTGAAGATACGGAGGCGGAGCTGGTATCTACTCAGCAGCAGCTGAGTGAACTAGCAGGTAATAAATGTTTTCTCTGCTTTCATTCGCAATTTCGTCTAAGTATTTTTTTCGAGTTTCTAATTCTTCTTTTTACTTGCTTTTCAGCTTCTTTGGCGAAAGCCAAACAAGTTGCTGAAGATGCCGGCAACTCCGAGAACCTCCCTCGCGAAAACCTGGATCTTCACAAACTGACTGTGAAGCTCCAGAAGGAACTGGAGGCCAGCCAACTGGCTGTTGGTATTGCTGAATCCAAGGCCTCTAGCTAGGCTGAGAAGGATAAGGCCACCATCCGGGACCTGGAGAACGCCTTGAACCAGCGCCTGGAAGAAGGCACCGAGATGGACCGGATTCTCGGTAACTTAGTTTGTCATTTACCGGATTTTCCATGTTTCCATTTCTTCTGTTTTCCTAACACTTGTGTGTTTACTGAAACAGGAGATAGCCCCCAACTTACCCGGATCGAAAGAATCCGGGCTTTTGGGAAGGTATTCGCCGCGATCAAGACTGCGGGAATGTTTCTTATTAACAGGTACCTTCCCGCCAGATCTGGGGAGTTCTCAGAAGTTGAAAAACTTTCGGAAGCTATGGTGGAGGTGGCAGATCGCAAGGAGTCCGATCCCTGCTCCGTTCTGCGGATCACGGTGGTGCACGTATGGCTCTTGGGCTCATGCACATGCACTACCCCACTGCCAAATCTTGGCATGTGGCGTCTGGCATCCCTCAAGGATACACGAAGGCTCAACGGGCCATCGTCTTTGATGAAATCAAAGGTCACGCCACCAAGATTGCCAACATGATGAACATCTCCACCTTCTACCCCGAGGAAGCAATCCCGGCAACTCCCGAGGAATCCAGCAGCGAAGACGATGACTCGAATGCCGAAAGAAGCTGCCTGGTCGTGGGTAGAGATAGGAAAATAGAAGCATTATTGTTCTTACAATGTAAACCCTATTGTAATTCTTTCTACTCCTTTGTATAAACAAGTACTCCGCTTTTGCAGTTAAATTATTAAGTCTTTGCAAGTTTTCCGGGTTTTTATTCCTTTATCTTCTAAGTTCTCTGGTTTATATGTCTTAACTGTCCTTAGTGTTTGAAATGGCTCAATAGTATCTAATCTTCATGCGAAGTGACTGGGTATAACCAATCAGTTGAAACTCATGAACATGGATCATACTAAAGGCATTTTTACTTACTAGCTCCAGTGACCCAACATAAAAACAATCAATAATACTTAGAGGAAAAGTAAGGAATTTTGTATGAAACTCAGGCACGCAGGCACAATCTGGGTTTCCTTAAGCCTCCTTAGGCTGAAAATCATTCAGTTTTTTAACTCCGAGCATGCAGGCACAATTCGGATTAACATTGAGTATTTTGAAAGATCATTGGGAAATAGATAAGGTGAACTTATGCTTTATACTATAATAAACATGTAAAAACATAGAATATGAATTCCGACAACTTTATTTCATGATCTCAAAGATGTTTACATAGAAATTGAACTAAGTGTAGAAGGGACATAACTGCTGGATGCCCCAGGGTCTTTTGGTCTCCCCTAGTTCGACATCTATATTTCTCTTTCTTTTGCGGTTCGGTCTTTTGGGATCATCCTCCGTATCCCGAATATCTACAAGACAGTATGATCCATTTTTCATAGCTTTGCTAATGACAAATGGTCCTTCCCAAACTGGGGCTAACTTGTGCTTTCTTTCTTGCACCAATCTTAGCACCAAGTCACCTTCTTTGAAAGAACAATGCCTAAATTTCCGACTATGGTAGCGGTGTAATCCTTGCTGATAAATGGCGGATCTTTGAAGCATAAGTTCTCGTTCTTCTTCTAGAAGATCGCCGGCATCCTGTCGAGCACTTTCGGCATCTGAGTCATCGAAAACTTGCACTCTTGGGCTATCATGGATCATGTCCGTAGGAAGCACTGCTTCTGCGCCATAAACTAGGAAAAAAGGGGTTTGCCCTATTGACCTGTTTGGCGTTGTTCGAATACTCCAAAGCACTGAAGGTAACCCTTCTACCCATGCTCCAGCTGCTATATGAAGAGGAGATTCGAGTCTTGGGCGTATTCCCTGTAGGATTGAGCTATTCATTCTTTCAACCTGGCCATTGGATTGCGGGTGTGCCACAGATGCAAGATCTAGGCGTATTCCCGTTTGTCGGAAATATTTTGCCAACTCTCCAATTGAGAAATTTGTCCTGTTGTCGGTAATTATGCTGTGTGGAATGCCGTATCTCATGACTACGTCAATGATGAAATTCCTGGCAGTTACACCGTCAAGCTTTTTGATGGGTTTTGCCTCCACCCACTTGGTATCCTTATCTACTGCAACGAGTAGATGTGTAAGTCCACCTCTTGCAGTTTTGAATGGTCCCATCATATATAGCCCCCAGACCGCAAATGGCCGTGTGATAGGGATGGTTTTGACTGCTTGGGCTGGCATATTCGTCTGCTTGGCATAATACTGACATCCGGCACATGTATTTACTATGTGTTCCGCGTCTTTCTTGGCTGTTAGCCAGAAAAACCCTGCACAGAATGCTTTCTTAACTATGCTTTTTAATTGAGCATGATGTCCGCAATCTCCTGCATGGATTTCTTGCAATATTTTGCGGCCTTCTTCTAGCGAAAGACATCGCTGAAAAATTCCGATAGTGCCGTGCAACCATTGATTACCGTGTATCCTTTGCATCAACGTTTTATTTGCCTTTGCAAGACCTCGTCTGCTCCATCCAGGTACTTCTGATCCACTAAGAAGTTTAAATATGGAATTGTCCAATACGGGTTAACGAGCAGGACTTCAATTGACTCGGAAACGAGAGGATAATCAACATCTCCACCTTTTATCGATGGTTCATGCAAATGTTGGACAAACACACCTGGTGGTAGGGTTTTCACTCTTTCCGAGCCCATGCGGGCTACCGTGTTCCAATTCCCTTCCCTTTTGACGTGAAGTAGTTCAAATCCCAGGAAGCAAATAGCAAACTCGTCCACCGTTCTCCGATATTAGGCCATGATGGGGCTTTTGGCGTCCCATGTTTGGTTGAGCTGATGTTGTACCAAGTCCGAGTCACCATAGCATAGTATGCGTTTGACACATATTTCTTTTGCAATGTGCAAGCCATGAAGCAAAGCTTCGTATTCTGCCACATTATTGATGGCGTTGAAGTGTATTTGTAATACATACTCCATAGTATCTCCCTTTGGGGATTTTAGCACTACACCAGCTCCAGCGCCTTCCTTCATCTTGGATCCATCAAAGTGCATAACCCAGTATTCCGACTCCGGCATTGGTGTGTTTTCCATTGCTTTTGTCCAGTCAGCAACAAAATCTACCAACGCCTGGGCTTTAATTGCCGTCCGGGGTTGGTACTTAATGTCGAACGCAGCCAATTTGATGCCCCATTTGGCTACTCGGCCTGTTGCGTCCGAATTGGTAATAATATCCCCTAGTGGTGCTTTACATACCACTGTTATGGAATGTCCTTGGAAATAATGGCGGAGTTTTCGAGATGCGAAAACACGCCATATGCCAGCTTTTGATAGTGTGTGTACCTTTGTTTGGACTCGAAAAAAAACTTCGCTTACATAATACACCGGATGTTGATCTGGTATGCTTTGCTCTTCTTTCCGCCTTTCCACAACTATCACAGCGCTGATAACCCTGTTTGTTGTTGTGAGATACAGTAACATGGGTTCTTCATCTTTTGGTGATGCCAAAATAGGAGCCTTCATCAAGGTTTCTTTTAACTGGGTTAATGCCTTGTCTGCCTCTTCTGTCCATACAAATTTATCGGATTTTTCAACAACTTGTATAATGGAAGAGCTTTATCTCCTAGCCGGCTTATGAACCTGCTGACGGCGGCTGCAGATCCCGTCAATATTTGTACATCTTTTAAGCACATAGGCCTTGAGATGTTTAAGATTGCCTTTATCTTTTCCAGGTTTACTTCTATTCCTCTGTGGGAAACAACAAAACCCAGAAGTTTTCCTGAGGGAACCCCGAATACGCACTTTAATGGATTCAACTTTATGTTATAAGTGCGCAAATTTTCGAAGGTTTCTCGCAAATTTTCAAGGAGTGTGTCTTTTTTCTTGGAAACGACGACAATGTCATCCACGTAAAGGTGAACATTTTTGCCAATCTGACTATGCAAACATCTTTGCATGCAATGCTGGTAGGTTGCATCTGCGTTCTTCAGGCCAAAAGGCATGGTTATATAATAGTATGTTCCATACGGGGTTATGAAGGAGGTTTTGATTTGGTCTTCTTCCTTCATATGTATTTGATGGTACCCGGAATAAGCATCCAAAAAGCATAAAAGCTCAGAGCCAGCAGTGGCATCTATTATTTGATCGATTCGTGGCAACGCAAACCTATCTTTTGTACACCATTTGTTCATGCCGGTGTAATCTATACACATCCTAAGAACAGTACTATCTTTCTTCAGGACTAATACTGGATTCGCAGACCATTCAGTATGTATAACTTCCCGGATAAAATCAGCTGCTAATAGCCGGATAATTTCCTTGCCAATAGCCTTCCGTCTTCTTTCGTCAAATTGACGGAGACCTTGTTTGACGGGTTGAGATCCTAGAATCACCTTGAGTTGATGCTCAGCAAGTTCCCTGGGTACACCTGGCATGTCCGCAGAACACCAGGCAAAAATATCCTAGTTCTCACGGAGGAACTTGATGAGCTCTCTTTCCTATTTGTCGGTCATCCCGATTCCCACTACGACAAATTTTGTCGGATCTTTGGGATCTAGGATAACCTGTCTTGTATTCTCGGAAGCTTTGAAATTATCTATCGGCTTCCGGCTTTCTTTTCCTGCCGGCATTTCTGTCGGCGATACTTCTTTTGCCAGCTCTTTCAATTCCTCCTTTGCTATCACTTCTTCTGCGCAAAGGGCGTTTTCTATTTCCAGCTCGTTTGCCAATTTGAAGTCTCCCGATATGGTGATTACTCCTCCTTTTGGTCCTGGCATCTTCAGCTTGTTATAAATATAACACGATCTTGCCATGAATTTGGTGAAAGCTGGACGTCCGAGTATTGCGTGATATACACTTTCGAACAACACGACCTCGAAAGAGATTTTTTCCTGTCGGAAATGTTCTTTTTCTCCAAAGGTTACGTCTAGGGAAATTTCTCCTAGGGATCGTGCTTGTCTGCCAGGAACGATGTCATGGAAACGTATGTTGCTATGATTGAGCCGAGTCTCGGAGATTCGCAGATGCTTCAGTGTATCTAATACATTATATTAATGGTTGATCCTCCATCCATCAAGACTCTTTTTAGCCTAGTGTTTTGAACAGGGCTTACAATGAGAGCTTGTGTGCCGGGTTCAGTGATATTCCCGGGATGATCAGACTGATCCCAGGTAATTGGTGTATTAGAGTACTTCAAGAATTTGGGGGTTGGTGGAACAACCGCGTTTATTTCTCGAAGTGTCCTCTTTGCCACCTCTGTTGAGCGAGTTACGAGAAAAGTTAAATTGCATTCTTCATCAACTCTCGGGAACTTTGTTTCGCCTTTCCGCTGATGTTCCTATATTTTTTCGTCGGTGTCTGATTCACTGTCTTCTTTTCTAGCTTATGTCTTTTGCTTGGAGAATTTTCTTTTGAAACTCTTCCCCTTGCTCCCGGATCCTGCACTGCCTTTCATATGCTTATTAAGCCGGCATTGTGCATTAGTATGGGTGGCTTTCCCAAATTGCGAATGATGGACACAGTTTTCCGACTTAATTTTCCCCCACTCTTCCTTTGTGTAGGAGATAGGTTCTATGCTTCTTCCTTTCCATTTGCTTCCATTGTCCTTTCCAAAGACTAGGTTAACTTCTTTGGGCTTTTGCTGTGCCTCTGGAGTAGCTTTTTTCTCAGAACGAGGCGTCTTTTTGGCTTGAATCAAAGCATCGATATTTCCACCACTTGCTCTGATGTCGTCTTCGGCCGCTGCGTGCTCATTTGTGGTTCTAAGCATATATCCGAGATCTTTGTGCTTTTTTGAACCAATCATGAACGGTACAAGGTCGGGTTTTAAGGCGTTGATGAAAGCATGCATTGCTTGTACATCACTTACTCCAGAGCAGCTGTTCTTCATTGCAGTCCATCTTGAGATAAAGTCAACGTATGGATCGTCTTCAAACTGGGTGCAGCGGTTTAGCTGGTTGATGCTATTGGGGCGTTTGTAAGTTACCCGAAAATGCTGAGTAAAAACTCTAGCCATATCATCCCAGCTATCCACGGTCCTTGACGGAAGCCCGTTAATCCAATCTCTGGCTCCATCCAGTAACATTAGGGGGAGGAATTTGACTGCCTCTAGCTCTGTCCCGTTGTTAATCTGGACGACTGTATAATAGTCTGAGAGCTAGTATCCGGGTTTTTACTGCCGGTATATTTTTGATATGTTGGACCAACTTTGGCGAAGCCAGAATGTAGAGTTATTCTTCGGATTCTGTCATTGAAACACTTAGGTCCAAAGTATAGATCATCTCTTTCCGCTCTATCGGCGTGAACCGAGTATCTGGCGGCTGAATGGATAGAAGGGGATCAGCTCCTTTCTTTTCCATTGTTGCACGAGCGCGCTTTTCCTGGGTTATCCCTATTTCCTCCGTTATCGTGTCCCTTGGAATAGGGTGGAGTTCTACTCCTGTGTCTTTCCTTATTCCTAGGAGGAGTACGGGATCTCTCACGCCTGTGAGGAATGTTGTATCTTCCGGCTTTTTCAGCAGGGCCTCTCGGAGGCGGCATTGCTTTTCCGTCTTCCCGGTTTTGTTCTTCCCGATCTCGGGGCTTAATTCCACCTTTCGGAGGATGGGATTCTGTTCTGGACGCTGCATCCTTGTTATCGAGAATTTTCTTGTCCTTTCTCAGATCTCCTTTATTCTCTTTTGAATTGCCTGAATCTCCAGGTTCTTCTGGTCCAGGTGCTCCAGCGGCGCATGTGGTTGTTTTGCATAGGGCCGAGTCGTCGTGCAACTTCCCTGATCTTGCCTGCCCTCACTGTTGTTGTTGCAATGCTTTTCCAAGAAAGCATACACCCCTTGAAGCTTTTCGCCATTGGAGTACAGATCATTGTTGAGGATGGCGAATGCGGCTTTCGCGTTTTCTGCTGCGGTTTTGTATATAGGTTCGCCCTTGGCATCAATGCCGTTTACTTGCTTTTGCCAGGCAGGATTTTGGAACCGTTCCTTTGGCGGCATTACTTCCGGTCTTGCGATTCCGGGTAACCTTGTAGGTTTTATGCCAGATCTATTCCTTCTCTCGTACTCCTCAATTTCTTCCTGCTGCAACTTAATGTCAGCCTGGGTTTTTAGGAGATTTTCCCGAGTTCTGAATAGATGTTGTTGTTGCCTTTGGAGAGCTTGTCTCCTGGCTTCCAGCACTTCAGGGGGTTCATGGGGACCCACTGGTGTTTGAAGTAAATCCCGTTCGTCATGTTCTGATATTGGCGGAACAGAGATTTCCTTCGTTCTTTTTTCTCCGCGGGCTTGACTCCGCTTCCTCCTCCTACTTCCAGGTTTTTGTTGGCTCGATCTGCCAGTTTTTTCTTTCGGAGTTTGTACTGGAGTTTCTTGGAAGCCTTGTTTCTTTTCTTGGAAGAGGGAGGTTTTTTGCCAGGTTCATGTTCTGTCAATTCTAAGGATGGCAATGGGTAGGGTATGGGGCGGGTAGAGCAATACCATACCCATACCCGTATTGTCAACGGGTAGAAAACTCTACCCATACCCGTACCCATGGGTATGAAACTCTATCCATACCCATACCCGGCGGATACCCGTGCCCATTGGATACCCAACGGGGACACAAGTTATTATATTTATTGATCGCGCATTTGAAACAATATCAGTTCGATCAATTGTATGCCTCATCGCTGGGAATTTATCTCCGTAATTTGAATATTTGGAATATGAGAGGATTAAGTAGTGATTGCAGTTCGGGAAGATTTGGGGGACGATGGGATTACGAGGATGCTTTGACCGACACTTCTCATCGCCTTAACCCTGGAGTTATGGCCTTGTGGGCTACTTCTTGTTGGGCTAGATATGGACAAAGTGGCCCATATGTCAGTATAAATGGGTAGGGTATGGATATACCCACGGGTAGAACATCGTACCCATGACCTACCCATGACTTGACGGGTAGGATACGGGTACAACCCATGGGTATAAAAGTGTACCCATACCCTACCCATATGGGTCAAATACCCGCGGATACCCGTACCCACGGTTAAAATTTCCATCCTTAGTCAATTCCTTGACGTCAGGGTAAGTTGGAGTGGTTTCACCATCCTCTCTTTCCTCATTTGGTGGAGGTGTTTGAGGGCTTTCTGACTTTCGGCATCCGTGTTTTCAACCGGTTTTGCCATAAGTACTTCATGGAATCCCTCTTGAAGAGATTTGACCTTCCTTTCGAAAGCATCTTCATCTTCATCTTCGGAATCGAGCTCATCTGATCCGGGTTCCGACTCTAATCTCGCCTCAATGGCGGCTAGCACAGAATCGGCTTTCGAGTTCGTCGTCGCATCGACGGATGTCGGATCTTCCACCTATATTGTGGGATTGTTTTCTTCTGCCTCTTCCACGGGATTGCTTTCATCCGTGTTTTCGGCGATCTCGGATTGCACCATACCAATAAAGTGTGATCTCATTACAGGCATCTCCGAGGAGGCGGCAAGTTCAGCAGGATATTGGCGATCTGAGCAAAATCCGGCATCATAGTTTTGTTCAACCGAGTATAGGGCGGGTGGGATAAATCTACTTCCACCACAGAATCCCATTGCCTCTGCGGTTAATCCGATAAAGATGTTTGCAGATCCAATTGGTAAAACGCATGCACTTACCAGATGATTCCGTGCTGGCATGTACGATCCGTTGTCGAGGAAGCGCCCGACGTCGTTGTCGAATTACAAGCTTCCGACAGTTATGGTACTGCCGATTCCTCCAAGTATCCCCGATCGAAAAATAACGCCTGACGTCGCTGGCCTCACGGTGGGCGCCAACTGTCGAGACATCGTAGTAGAGTTCATAGACGGGGGTGCCATGAGACTACTGATAGAGACGTGAGGGGAACATGGTAGTATGACAACCAGGGACACCAAAGTTTACCCAAGTTCGGTACGTCGCAACTAGGCGGCGTTCCTACTCCTGCAATCTCACTAAATCAGGGCTGAAGCCTGAAGTATACAAAGTACAATGTGAGTTTGTTTAGCTACTCGACAAGGATCAACATCTCGGCGAGTTGGTTTCTAGCTAATTGTCTATATCTTTCTTCTCTCCCGTCCGGCTTTATATAGATAGCCGGGTTAGGGCTTACAGAAAGGAAATCTAGAAGACTACGGTAAGCTTATAACTTGGAAAGTAAGAATCCGCCTTCAACTCCAAGCCGTACCACGTGGGCCATGGTCTGAGTCCTTCTAGAATCCGGCTACTGCGCATCAGCTTAATGGGCCTCCTAATGGACCGTGATCCATTACCATTCAGGCCACCCTGGTAATCTGGATCTTTAAGACACCATCAGATATACCCCTTGTCAGTATATATCCGACATCAAGATAAGAGGAAAAATCTTAAAATAGTTTGCAAAAATTTGAGAGTCAAGACCGTAAACAGAATAACATTATGAAAAATATCGCTTCCCATAAAAGATTTAATGCATTCATCATCATAATTTATACCTGACTTTCTACCTTTGTCATTTCCCCATCCTTCAGAATTTTCCTTAATACGGTGAAGAAGATCCCATTTAGATTCTCCTTCCATACATGTAAATGATCCAGAACAAGAAGCATCCAATAAATCCTTCTCATGAAGAGAAATCCTTGCATAGAAATTATTAATAACAATATTACTGGGGAGCTCATGAATGGGACATTTGAGAATTAGTAACTTCAATCTCCGCCATGCTTGGGAAATACTCTCTCCATCACGAGGCCAGAAATTATATATTTGATTCCGATCCTTATGAATCTCAAAGGAAGGATAACATCTCGAATAAAAGAGAGGTACAATTTCCTCTCGTCCAATAGATCGTCCATTCTTCAGCATCTTATACCATTCCGCAGCTCTCCCCTTCAGTGATAAAGAGAATAGATTCCTCTTAAATTGGTCCACTGAAATACCTGCACACTTTAACAACTCGCATAATTCATGTATAAAGAGTAAATGGTCACCACGATGAACACTTCCATCTCCAAAATAGCAGTTATCCATAACACGTTCCACAATTTGCATAGGTATTTTAAAAGGATCCAACTGAGCAGACGGGGGTTTATCTACTACCTTAGCAGTGGCAACAGTACTCCCAAATAGGGTATGGAATGTAGATCTCTCCATAATGAAATAAAGCAGCAGACAAATAAAAATAGCACTCACAAAAAAGTTTTCCTAACCAATTCCACTTACGAATAGCGCCTCACTCCCCGGCAACGGCGCCAGAAAATAGTCTTGATGACCCAGAAGTATAGGTGGTGTATCGTAGTACTTTTGGTAAATAAGAGTGTCGATCCCAACGAGGCGCAGAAGGTGCTGACAAGCAGTTTAAATGAAGGATTCACTGTAAATAATAGCAGACAGTTTTTTAGGTATTTTTGGTATAGCAGATAAATAAAGTACAAGTAAACAAAAGAAAGTAGTAATAATGGCAACAACTCTCCCAATCCTTTCTAGGGCGAAGGACAAGCCGGTTGGTTTAGTTATGATGACCAAACATTCTTGAGGACACATGGGAATTTCTCTCAAGTGATTTTGCTTCATACAACTGATTAATCTTTATTTTTTTGATAGGTGTTGTGTGGGTGAACCTATGCTAATGCACTGCCCTAACTTGGACTAATACATACTTGTGATTATACCCCTTGCAAGCATCCACAACTAGAAGAAAGTAATTAAGATAAATCTAACCATAGCCTTAAACTATGGGATCCTACACTCCCTCATGCATCAGTTTCCTAACGTGGGTTTAGGTTTCTGTCACTTTGGCAACCCCACAATTAGTAGTCGAATACATAATGCATTCCCCTAGGACCATAAAGGTGAAGTATAATGTAGTCGACATTCACATGACACCACTAGAAGAATAGGACCACAACTTAAACATCAAACCATTAAATAGTACTCAACATAATTCCACTACTAACATCTTGACTTCTCCCATGTCCTCAAGAACTAAACAAACTACTCACAAGACATCATATGGATCATGATCAGAGGTGATATAATGATGAATAACAATCTGGACATAAACCTTAATTCAACACATTCACTCAATAGCATCAACCACAAGGAGTCATTAACACCGGGAAAGTTTCCCCTATGAAATAGACAAGATTCAGACCTAGATGTTACTGAGGAACAGAGTGGAGCGATGGATACGATGGTGATGGTGGTTGAGATGATGATGATGATGATCCCATTGAAGTTGAGCTCGATGACGGTGATGATGGCGATGATTTCCCACCTCCGGGAAGGAATTTCCTCGGCAGGTTTCTCCCTGCTAGAGCTCTCTCTATTGTTTTCCGCCTCGTTGAGGTGGAAGAATATTTCTTCGATGGCTCCTCAAGTCTTAGGGTTTCGGGGGGATGAAGTACGTGAAGGTGCGGCGGCAGTGGTGGGCTAGGGCCACCATACCCCATGGCGGCGCGACCAGGGGGTAGCCCGAGCCATGGCATGGTGTGGGACCCTGTGTAACATCCCTGATTTTTGGAAATCTCAAAAATCACAAAAATTTGAAACTTTTTGTTTTCATGTTTAGTAAGTCACCAAAAACCAAATGAGAAGCAAGAAACAAAGCAAAAACAATGCATATTTCAATGAAATTGAAATTACTAATCCTATTATACCTCTATTCCATAAACCCTAAAACCCTCTCAAATGAATTTTCTCACATAAAGAAAACCATTTTATCTTTAGCAAACTTTATTACATAAAAGGTTTTCAATTCAAATATTACCTTGAAATTATTTTATGGCAACAACAATAAAATATTTATAACCCTTAATAAAGTCCTAAGCCTCAAAAATATTTGATGAGAATAAAATGTTTTAATAATAACTTTTAGTTGTTATTCCAAGTTTTAAACATGAAGGGGTGAAAATGGAATGCATTGCTTTGAAAATAACATAACAAAAGGTTTTGAAAATAATATTATGACTTATGGTTTTATTCTAAACTTTATTGATCAACAATAATAATTAATTGATATGAACTAATTAAATAACATTAAGTTACTATTAGTAGATCCTTCAACTCCTAAAATTATAAAATGTGAAAGTGGGTTAAAAATGGCTTTCCAAAAATAATATATGACATGTAAAATGTCTCTGAAATTTTATTTAGACAATAACATCAATTTATTATTTACTAAATTTTAAAAATGGCCTTAAAAGTATTATTAGTGTTTTATTTATTTTTTTCAAAATATAAAATTGTGAAAACAAGTAAAGTAACTTTGAAAAATAATGTTTTCAATTGGGAAAACAACATCTTAATTTGAGAAAACCACATTATTTTTATTAAACCCCAAGTCAAATAAATAAGGAAATTTTTCTATTAAGTGACTATGATGTTTTCATCTTATTTAAAAATTATAAAATCATGGAAACAAGTTGAAATGGTTTTGGAAAATAATAATTAACCATATTATAGTCTATGAAAATTTCCCAAACCCATTTCCCTATTTTATTATTATTTCTCATTTAATTGGAATATTAAGGCAATTATGAATTCATTTGAATTGGTATTTTGAAAAATTCAAAAATGGTGAAAACCCCACAAAAATGGTACTGTTGGGAAGTGTTGGAAATAATAGGAATTTAGAATTTTGTTTCATGTTATTTAGATTATTTAAACAGAAGATATAAATTAAATAAGAAAACAGGAATTAAAAGGAAAAAAATAATAATAACATCATCATCGTCTTCCTCCTTCCGTTACTGCACCGAAGAAACGCCCGATTTTAACTCGCGTTGAATTCTCGCGATTAAGCACGGGATTAATTTCCCGGAACCCCGCACCTTATAGCCCCAGATCCCCTCTCCAATTCCCCTCTCCCACCTCTGTTAATCATGCCCTCATGCCACGGAAATTCCTCGCCGGAGCTCTTACATCCCGCCGCCGTCCATAGTCGTTTCCGGCACAACCAGAGGTCATCTTTGCCCTCGTTTGGCACCCTTCTCTCTGCCATTTCCTTGCGCATCTTCTAAGGGCATTGGTTCAATTTTTTTTCGCAGTTAATCGTCCGCAACGACCACTCCCGAGGCTCACCGGAGCAAACCGAGGCCGCCGCCTCGAGGTTTGCATGCCGCCATCGCCCCAAGCCACACCAGGAGCCCCCGTGGTGACCATCGAGCTCCTCGTGCCGCGTGGCGTCTCCCTGTTCCCTCGCCCAGCCCCGGGACCCCCTCCAACGTCAACGCCGTCCACCGTATGCGCCGGCGGCCACCGCGCCTCCATTCTCCGGCAGCCTGCGCCGGTGAGGTAACCCTAGTCCCATCTGTGGCCGTTGGATCTTAATCCAGCCGTCCTTGTTATGTCACTTAAGCGAAGGGGTACCAGCCAATGGCATTGCGCCAAGTCAGCCGAGCATTATTTCGTTATCCGTCGCTCGGTGCAACACACAGCAGGCCCAAGCCCATTCCCTACCCATCGCCCTGCGCGGCAGATAAGCACTTCTCGGCCCAGCCTTTCTCTGGAATTAATTCCGAATAGAAATAAAAAGTAGTTTTTGCAGAAAAGCCCCTAGAACTTTGAACCATCATATCTTTTAAACCATAAGCCCAAATTTAGCAAACTTGGACTTTTTGAAATCCCCTGGATCTGTAGAATATTTTAGCACTGTTCAAATTCAAATTTGACAAACTTAAATTTGTTCAAATTCAAATATGCTTGTTTGATGAAATTTGGCATAATTCAAATTCTACAAATCCAAAAATTGTAAATAAAATATATTTGGAAACCTTAAGATGTGTACTTTAATATCCTCTGTCCCAAAACAATATTTGGACAAATTAAAATTGAATTTAGAATTAAGTTGTCTATTTGAGTATTTTTGACATAGATTAATGTCTATAAATATTTTCAATATAGTTCCTTTTGCAAAATTGCTCCATTTGGTAACCTTAAACCAGAGACATCAGTACCTAAACCTTTTGGACAACTTTGAACCATTCCCTTGTAAGTTGGACCAAAACTTCATCTTAGTGAACCACTAGTTGATCATGCCTTAGATTTTGTTTGTATTCTTTCTACCATTGTTTGTTGTGGCCATTTTTGGATCCAAGACCAAGTCCCTAAAATTACCAAGTAGTGAACCTCAAACACTAGCACCTTAGTATTCTATCTACTTCTCCATTCTCCGATTCTTGCTTCAAGAATCCATCAAGTTAGCAAATAGAAAACAAGACTCAAGAAATAGAAGGTTCTTCACTTTCAACTTGGTAGCAACATGAAGAGAATACAAGGAGGATCAATGAAGAAATTTTGAAGAAAAGACTCCACCACTAGAGGAAACTCAAGGAAGTACAAGTGTGAAGAAATCCAGAAGAAAACATCTCCCTCTCTCTTTCTATCTTTCTTCTTATTTTTCTTTCCAAATTAACTTAGTAGTATTTGTGCCCATCCCATACCCAAACCAATTAGTGAAGTGAAAACCATGAAGACTATCAAGACCAAGAGAAGCACCACACCAAGGAAGGAAACAACTTAGATGGCATGATGATGATCTTCAAGAAGGCAATCACATGAGGCCTAGAAGCAATCCATACAAGTTGAAGAATAACAAGTTATTTTTATCCAACCATTGACCCAAATGGAAAACCCAAGACTTAGTAATATTTTCCCTTTGATGATGAAGTTAGTAGACCTACCCTAACCACAATGGAAAATACTAACATAGTCACTCAAATATTTTTGAAGGTGAATATGACCAAGTGCTTGCATGTATTACTTTAGTTGAAAAAGTAATATGTTTATTCTTAGAGAACTCTTGGAACTTCCTCGACAAGTATGGTTATAATAAAGTTTGATCACTACAAACTCAACCTAGTCCATCCCAAGTAAATCATTGGAATTTCCTTAACAAAGTATGAGACCCTTTAGAGAATGAATATTTCAACTCAAACCTAGACCTTGTCCTAACCAACTTGGTTAAGCCCCTTTTGATATGTTAGTTGCTATGTATGTTTTCTACACTTGTATGTTTGTTTGCTAGGATGTTTGTTTATTTTGTTTTTGTGTTTTCAATGAATAGATTGTACGGAGAGCAACGATCTTTTGTGAAGAGAGTGTGATTTCTTCACCAACTTCAACAAGGCAAGTAACACATCATAAACTACCCATTATTTTCTATATGCATTAGTTGATTTTGAGTAGTATGCATGATAGGAAATTTTTACTAAGTTATACTATGATATTATCCTAGTAGTGTGTAGCCATCCCTTTTACCTTGTTATTTTGATAGCCTTAGAATTTACTAGGTGCTATGCAATGTTACAAATTGTTTTACTAGATGTTGAGGAAAAATCCTAAGTATAACTAATGAATGAACCACCTGGGTGGAAGTGGTAAGACTGGGTTATGTTGAGTGTTTCCTCAGGGCCCTTATCTAAGGGTTATTCCACTTGAGGTTGTCACTTGCGGATGGCCACCCAGGAACAAAGAGATTACTACGTCCCTCTAAATCTAGTAGCTTCCCGTGCAGCCTTTTGACAATATGGGCTCTGTCTTGATCAATTAAGTTGTGAGGGTTCAGCCCAGGCTTGACAAGCAGATGTAGCAAAATTATAGGTGGAACGGGTCTTGCCGGTGGGTTTGGACTTCTTCTTCTGAAAGATCTCGTCTCAATTCTCTCCTTTCCATGATGCACTCCGGGTGTATAGGATGTTTGGGCTAATTGAAGACAAAGGGTGAAAGTGCACAACCTCTGCAGAGTTAGAAACTAAGATCTTAGCCGTGTCCCCGGTTATGGACAACTATGAGAAGCTGGACAAGGATTGACGGAAGAATCTCATCACCAATTTCAATAAGTAAAATTTTGACCAAGTGAAGAGTATTGTGGTGCTTGGATCTAAATCCAATGTTGCCACCCCTTTGAAAAGAAAAGTTTGTTTTACAAAAGAGATAGGACAAAACTAGCTTTATGCAAACTTAGCCTAAACTCCACTCAGCCAAATAAGCATGTAGCACTAGTCTTGCCATTTATATCCACCATAGTGTTACTTGCCAATACATTAAATTGTATTGACTCCCTTGTGGCTGCATATTCCATATTGCAGATATTTCTGAAGACGAGTGAGGATTTCGTTTAGGATCTCGAGACTATCGCCAACATGTTTTGCCTGTGGCACATGAAGAAGATGGGCTCAATGTTGTACTATGTTTTCCGCTGTATTTCTTTCTTTTCTGCTAGTCTTCTAAGACTATGCAAGTTGTAATCCTATTTTGTAAAGACTGGATCATGCGATGTAATAGAAATTGATGCATTTGCATGATATTTCATTTTGTACTGTGGTGCTAGCAATTGATCCAGGGACTAGCACAATAACACAGGTATTCCATCTTTATTAAAAGTTGGGATGCTACAAAATGGTATCAGAGCATTGTGTTGTCTGTAGTATTCGAGACCCTAAGTTTGGAAAAGACCCTAGGATTGAAAATTTCTATGTTCAAACTTTCTATAAACAAAACAATTATCTTAATTCTTCTCATATCCTCTCATCTATAATTCACCTTCAAAATTTTCTAGATGACCTACCTTTTGAATACCCTCAAGGCAAGATTGTTGATGACCATACCAAGAAGTGCAAGGAGTATTTTCACCACATGAAGCCTTACACTCAAGATTTTTCAAGAATTTGAAGAAAAACTTAGACTTCACAACAATCAAGAACACCCCAAGATATTGAGAGAAGATTTTTGAAGAAACTCAAGAAGATATAGATGAGACCACCAATCTAGTTTGTTAGAACAACGTTAACGTGTTAGTGTATTGATCATACCAATGAGTGTGGTATGACAATACTAGATGTTTTTGAAAACTTTATTGTCTGGTGTGATGATTGTGTTGTTATGTGTTGTTTTCAAGATGAGTTTCCTTGATCTGATGTGTCGGGGTAGGAATTCCTTCAATCTCTTTCTAAATCTCTACTCATCCCTACTAGACCAAACACAACACCATACTCATTCACCAACCATAGTGAGAACCATTTGGAATCATACAACCTTTACCCTATTGATACACAAGCCATCCCATTTGAGGAATGCTAGTATCAAATTTCTTTCTTTTGTGTGAAGGAACAATCACATCCATGATCAATGCCAACTACCTAATAAGGAGTATCCAACCAATCAACAAGTGAAGAAAGACAAGTGAACCCCAGGTTGCATGAGCTATGAAGATTTCAGAGCCAACTACACCAAGAGAAGAAGTAATGAAGAAACACAACTACCCAGTTTGTGTTACATGAGAGTTTGTTTAGAAATAGCATGATGTTTGCTTTCAATGATGACAACCAACAAGATGGAAGATTGCCAAGGACATAAAAAGACCAAGCTGAGAGTGACCAAAGTACTTCTGATTGACCCAAAGAGTGACCCCTCAGTGTCAAAGGTAGTTCAACAGATCTATGTTGGTCTACAACTCTACCACGAAGGAAAGTTCTACTCAAGCAAATCTCAAATCAATCTACACCGCAATCTAATGAAAATAGACTACCCACCAAAGCTTCTTTTAAGGGTGGTAGCCCACCTAGTTGTTCTGGAACCCAGTTGTTTTGGAACCCAGTTACCCAAATCTTTCTTTCTAACCTTCCCAAATCTCGGGACGAGATTTCTTTTAAGGGTGGTAGTCTGTAACATCCCTGATTTTTGGAAATCTCAAAAATCACAAAAATTTGAAACTTTTTGTTTTCATGTTTAGTAAGTCACCAAAAACCAAATGAGAAGCAAGAAACAAAGCAAAAACAATGCATATTTCAATGAAATTGAAATTACTAATCCTATTATACCTCTATTCCATAAACCCTAAAACCCTCTCAAATGAATTTTCTCACATAAAGAAATCCATTTTATCTTTAGCAAACTTTATTACATAAAAGGTTTTCAATTCAAATATTACCTTGAAATTATTTTATGGCAACAACAATAAAATATTTATAACCCTTAATAAAGTCCTAAGCCTCAAAAATATTTGATGAGAATAAAATGTTTTAATAATAACTTTTAGTTGTTATTCCAAGTTTTAAACATGAAGGGGTGAAAATGGAATGCATTGCTTTGAAAATAACATAACAAAAGGTTTTGAAAATAATATTATGACTTATGGTTTTATTCTAAACTTTATTGATCAACAATAATAATTAATTGATATGAACTAATTAAATAGCATTAAGTTACTATTAGTAGATCCTTCAACTCCTAAAATTATAAAATGTGAAAGTGGGTTAAAAATGGCTTTCCAAAAATAATATATGACATGTAAAATGTCTCTGAAATTTTATTTAGACAATAACATCAATTTATTATTTACTAAATTTTAAAAATGGCCTTAAAAGTATTATTAGTGTTTTATTTATTTTTTTCAAAATATAAAATTGTGAAAACAAGTAAAGTAACTTTGAAAAATAATGTTTTCAATTGGGAAAACAACATCTTAATTTGAGAAAACCACATTATTTTTATTAAACCCCAAGTCAAATAAATAAGGAAATTTTTCTATTAAGTGACTATGATGTTTTCATCTTATTTAAAAATTATAAAATCATGGAAACAAGTTGAAATGGTTTTGGAAAATAATAATTAACCATATTATAGTCTATGAAAATTTCCCAAACCCATTTCCCTATTTTATTATTATTTCTCATTTAATTGGAATATTAAGGCAATTATGAATTCATTTGAATTGGTATTTTGAAAAATTCAAAAATGGTGAAAACCCCACAAAAATGGTACTGTTGGGAAGTGTTGGAAATAATAGGAATTTAGAATTTTGTTTCATGTTATTTAGATTATTTAAACAGAAGATATAAATTAAATAAGAAAACAGGAATTAAAAGGAAAAAAATAATAATAACATCATCATCGTCTTCCTCCTTCCGTTACTGCACCGAAGAAACGCCCGATTTTAACTCGCGTTGAATTCTCGCGATTAAGCACGGGATTAATTGCCCGGAACCCCGCACCTTATAGCCCCAGATCCCCTCTCCAATTCCCCTCTCCCACCTCTGTTAATCATGCCCTCATGCCACGGAAATTCCTCGCCGGAGCTCTTACATCCCGCCGCCGTCCATAGTCGTTTCCGGCACAACCAGAGGTCATCTTTGCCCTCGTTTGGCACCCTTCTCTCTGCCATTTCCTTGCGCATCTTCTAAGGGCATTGGTTCAATTTTTTTTCGCAGTTAATCGTCCGCAACGACCACTCCCGAGGCTCGCCGGAGCAAACCGAGGCCGCCGCCTCGAGGTTTGCATGCCGCCATCGCCCCAAGCCACACCAGGAGCCCCCGTGGTGACCATCGATCTCCTCGTGCCGCGTGGCGTCTCCCTGTTCCCTCGCCCAGCCCCGGGACCCCCTCCAACGTCAACGCCGTCCACCGTATGCGCCGGCGGCCACCGCGCCTCCATTCTCCGGAAGCCTGCGCCGGTGAGGTAACCCTAGTCCCATCTGTGGCCGTTGGATCTTAATCCAGCCGTCCTTGTTATGTCACTTAAGCGAAGGGGTACCAGCCAATGGCATTGCGCCAAGTCAGCCGAGCATTATTTCGTTATCCGTCGCTCGGTGCAACACACAGCAGGCCCAAGCCCATTCCCTACCCATCGCCCTGCGCGGCAGATAAGCACTTCTCGGCCCAGCCTTTCTCTGGAATTAATTCCGAATAGAAATAAAAAGTAGTTTTTGCAGAAAAGCCCCTAGAACTTTGAACCATCATATCTTTTAAACCATAAGCCCAAATTTAGCAAACTTGGACTTTTTGAAATCCCCTGGATCTGTAGAATATTTTAGCACTGTTCAAATTCAAATTTGACAAACTTAAATTTGTTCAAATTCAAATATGCTTGTTTGATGAAATTTGGCATAATTCAAATTCTACAAATCCAAAAATTGTAAATAAAATATATTTGGAAACCTTAAGATGTGTACTTTAATATCCTCTGTCCCAAAACAATATTTGGACAAATTAAAATTGAATTTAGAATTAAGTTGTCTATTTGAGTATTTTTGACATAGATTAATGTCTATAAATATTTTCAATATAGTTCCTTTTGCAAAATTGCTCCATTTGGTAACCTTAAACCAGAGACATCAGTACCTAAACCTTTTGGACAACTTTGAACCATTCCCTTGTAAGTTGGACCAAAACTTCATCTTAGTGAACCACTAGTTGATCATGCCTTATATTTTGTTTGTATTCTTTCTACCATTGTTTGTTGTGGCCATTTTTGGATCCAAGACCAAGTCCCTAAAATTACCAAGTAGTGAACCTCAAACACTAGCACCTTAGTATTCTATCTACTTCTCCATTCTCCCATTCTTGCTTCAAGAATCCATCAAGTTAGCAAATAGAAAACAAGACTCAAGAAATAGAAGGTTCTTCACTTTCAACTTGGTAGCAACATGAAGAGAATACAAGGAGGATCAATGAAGAAATTTTGAAGAAAAGACTCCACCACTAGAGGAAACTCAAGGAAGTACAAGTGTGAAGAAATCCAGAAGAAAACATCTCCCTCTCTCTTTCTATCTTTCTTCTTATTTTTCTTTCCAAATTAACTTAGTAGTATTTGTGCCCATCCCATACCCAAACCAATTAGTGAAGTGAAAACCATGAAGACTATCAAGACCAAGAGAAGCACCACACCAAGGAAGGAAACAACTTAGATGGCATGATGATGATCTTCAAGAAGGCAATCACATGAGGCCTAGAAGCAATCCATACAAGTTGAAGAATAACAAGTTATTTTTATCCAACCATTGACCCAAATGGAAAACCCAAGACTTAGTAATATTTTCCCTTTGATGATGAAGTTAGTAGACCTACCCTAACCACAATGGAAAATACTAACATAGTCACTCAAATATTTTTGAAGGTGAATATGACCAAGTGCTTGCATGTATTACTTTAGTTGAAAAAGTAATATGTTTATTCTTAGAGAACTCTTGGAACTTCCTCGACAAGTATGGTTATAATAAAGTTTGATCACTACAAACTCAACCTAGTCCATCCCAAGTAAACCATTGGAATTTCCTTAACAAAGTATGAGACCCTTTAGAGAATGAATATTTCAACTCAAACCTAGACCTTGTCCTAACCAACTTGGTTAAGCCCCTTTTGATATGTTAGTTGCTATGTATGTTTTCTACACTTGTATGTTTGTTTGCTAGGATGTTTGTTTATTTTGTTTTTGTGTTTTCAATGAATAGATTGTACGAAGAGCAACGATCTTTTGTGAAGAGAGTGTGATTTCTTCACCAACTTCAACAAGGCAAGTAACACATCATAAACTACCCATTATTTTCTATATGCATTAGTTGATTTTGAGTAGTATGCATGATAGGAAATTTTTACTAAGTTATACTATGCTATTATCCTAGTAGTGTGTAGCCATCCCTTTTACCTTGTTATTTTGATAGCCTTAGAATTTACTAGGTGCTATGCAATGTTACAAATTGTTTTACTAGATGTTGAGGAAAAATCCTAAGTATAACTAATGAATGAACCACCTGGGTGGAAGTGGTAAGACTGGGTTATGTTGAGTGTTTCCTCAGGGCCCTTATCTAAGGGTTATTCCACTTGAGGTTGTCACTTGCGGATGGCCACCCAGGAACAAAGATATTACTATGTCCCTCTAAATCTAGTAGCTTCCCGTGCAGCCTTTTGACAATATGGGCTCTGTCTTGATCAATTAAGTTGTGAGGGTTCAGCCCAGGCTTGACAAGCAGATGTAGCAAAATTATAGGTGGAACGGGTCTTGCCGGTGGGTTTGGACTTCTTCTTCTGAAAGATCTCGTCTCAATTCTCTCCTTTCCATGATGCACTCCGGGTGTATAGGATGTTTGGGCTAATTGAAGACAAAGGGTGAAAGTGCACAACCTCTGCAGAGTTAGAAACTAAGATCTTAGCCGTGTCCCCGGTTATGGACAACTATGAGCAGCTGGACAAGGATTGACGGAAGAATCTCATCACCAATTTCAATAAGTAAAATTTTGACCA
Source organism: Alopecurus myosuroides (assembly GCA_028641055.1). Taxonomy (NCBI): domain Eukaryota; kingdom Viridiplantae; phylum Streptophyta; class Magnoliopsida; order Poales; family Poaceae; genus Alopecurus; species Alopecurus myosuroides. The sequence goes on along the minus strand of CM054062.1, from coordinate 358,657,960 downwards.
AGTGAAGAGTATTGTGGTGCTTGGATCTAAATCCAATGTTGCCACCCCTTTGAAAAGAAAAGTTTGTTTTACAAAAGAGATAGGACAAAACTGGCTTTATGCAAACTTAGCCTAAACTCCACTCAGCCAAATAAGCATGTAGCACTAGTCTTGCCATTTATATCCACCATAGTGTTACTTGCCAATACATTAAATTGTATTGACTCCCTTGTGGCTGCATATTCCATATTGCAGATATTTCTGAAGACGAGTGAGGATTTCGTTTAGGATCTCGAGACTATCGCCAACATGTTTTGCCTGTGGCACATGAAGAAGATGGGCTCAATGTTGTACTATGTTTTCCGCTGTATTTCTTTCTTTTCTGCTAGTCTTCTAAGACTATGCAAGTCGTAATCCTATTTTGTAAAGACTGGATCATGCGATGTAATAGAAATTGATGCATTTGCATGATATTTCATTTTGTACTGTGGTGCTAGCAATTGATCCAGGGACTAGCACAATAACACAGGTATTCCATCTTTATTAAAAGTTGGGATGCTACAAAATGGTATCAGAGCATTGTGTTGTCTGTAGTATTCGAGACCCTAAGTTTGGAAAAGACCCTAGGATTGAAAATTTCTATGTTCAAACTTTCTATAAACAAAACAATTATCTTAATTCTTCTCATATCCTCTCATCTATAATTCACCTTCAAAATTTTCTAGATGACCTACCTTTTGAATACCCTCAAGGCAAGATTGTTGATGACCATACCAAGAAGTGCAAGGAGTATTTTCACCACATGAAGCCTTACACTCAAGATTTTTGAAGAATTTGAAGAAAAACTTAGACTTCACAACAATCAAGAACACCCCAAGATATTGAGAGAAGATTTTTGAAGAAACTCAAGAAGATATAGATGAGACCACCAATCTAGTTTGTTAGAACAACGTTAACGTGTTAGTGTATTGATCATACCAATGAGTGTGGTATGACAATACTAGATGTTTTTGAAAACTTTATTGTCTGGTGTGATGATTGTGTTGTTATGTGTTGTTTTCAAGATGAGTTTCCTTGATCTGATGTGTCGGGGTAGGAATTCCTTCAATCTCTTTCTAAATCTCTACTCATCCCTACTAGACCAAACACAACACCATACTCATTCACCAACCATAGTGAGAACCATTTGGAATCATACAACCTTTACCCTATTGATACACAAGCCATCCCATTTGAGGAATGCTAGTATCAAATTTCTTTCTTTTGTGTGAAGGAACAATCACATCCATGATCAATGCCAACTACCTAATAAGGAGTATCCAACCAATCAACAAGTGAAGAAAGACAAGTGAACCCCAGGTTGCATGAGCTATGAAGATTTCAGAGCCAACTACACCAAGAGAAGAAGTAATGAAGAAACACAACTACCCAGTTTGTGTTACATGAGAGTTTGTTTAGAAATAGCATGATGTTTGCTTTCAATGATGACAACCAACAAGATGGAAGATTGCCAAGGACATAAAAAGACCAAGCTGAGAGTGACCAAAGTACTTCTGATTGACCCAAAGAGTGACCCCTCAGTGTCAAAGGTAGTTCAACAGATCTATGTTGGTCTACAACTCTACCACGAAGGAAAGTTCTACTCAAGCAAATCTCAAATCAATCTACACCGCAATCTAATGAAAATAGACTACCCACCAAAGCTTCTTTTAAGGGTGGTAGCCCACCTAGTTGTTCTGGAACCCAGTTGTTTTGGAACCCAGTTACCCAAATCTTTCTTTCTAACCTTCCCAAATCTCGGGACGAGATTTCTTTTAAGGGTGGTAGTCTGTAACATCCCTGATTTTTGGAAATCTCAAAAATCACAAAAATTTGAAACTTTTTGTTTTCATGTTTAGTAAGTCACCAAAAACCAAATGAGAAGCAAGAAACAAAGCAAAAACAATGCATATTTCAATGAAATTGAAATTACTAATCCTATTATACCTCTATTCCATAAACCCTAAAACCCTCTCAAATGAATTTTCTCACATAAAGAAAACCATTTTATCTTTAGCAAACTTTATTACATAAAAGGTTTTCAATTCAAATATTACCTTGAAATTATTTTATGGCAACAACAATAAAATATTTATAACCCTTAATAAAGTCCTAAGCCTCAAAAATATTTGATGAGAATAAAATGTTTTAATAATAACTTTTAGTTGTTATTCCAAGTTTTAAACATGAAGGGGTGAAAATGGAATGCATTGCTTTGAAAATAACATAACAAAAGGTTTTGAAAATAATATTATGACTTATGGTTTTATTCTAAACTTTATTGATCAACAATAATAATTAATTGATATGAACTAATTAAATAGCATTAAGTTACTATTAGTAGATCCTTCAACTCCTAAAATTATAAAATGTGAAAGTGGGTTAAAAATGGCTTTCCAAAAATAATATATGACATGTAAAATGTCTCTGAAATTTTATTTAGACAATAACATCAATTTATTATTTACTAAATTTTAAAAATGGCCTTAAAAGTATTATTAGTGTTTTATTTATTTTTTTCAAAATATAAAATTGTGAAAACAAGTAAAGTAACTTTGAAAAATAATGTTTTCAATTGGGAAAACAACATCTTAATTTGAGAAAACCACATTATTTTTATTAAACCCCAAGTCAAATAAATAAGGAAATTTTTCTATTAAGTGACTATGATGTTTTCATCTTATTTAAAAATTATAAAATCATGGAAACAAGTTGAAATGGTTTTGGAAAATAATAATTAACCATATTATAGTCTATGAAAATTTCCCAAACCCATTTCCCTATTTTATTATTATTTCTCATTTAATTGGAATATTAAGGCAATTATGAATTCATTTGAATTGGTATTTTGAAAAATTCAAAAATGGTGAAAACCCCACAAAAATGGTACTGTTGGGAAGTGTTGGAAATAATAGGAATTTAGAATTTTGTTTCATGTTATTTAGATTATTTAAACAGAAGATATAAATTAAATAAGAAAACAGGAATTAAAAGGAAAAAAATAATAATAACATCATCATCGTCTTCCTCCTTCCGTTACTGCACCGAAGAAACGCCCGATTTTAACTCGCGTTGAATTCTCGCGATTAAGCACGGGATTAATTGCCCGGAACCCCGCACCTTATAGCCCCAGATCCCCTCTCCAATTCCCCTCTCCCACCTCTGTTAATCATGCCCTCATGCCACGGAAATTCCTCGCCGGAGCTCTTACATCCCGCCGCCGTCCATAGTCGTTTCCGGCACAACCAGAGGTCATCTTTGCCCTCGTTTGGCACCCTTCTCTCTGCCATTTCCTTGCGCATCTTCTAAGGGCATTGGTTCAATTTTTTTTCGCAGTTAATCGTCCGCAACGACCACTCCCGAGGCTCGCCGGAGCAAACCGAGGCCGCCGCCTCGAGGTTTGCATGCCGCCATCGCCCCAAGCCACACCAGGAGCCCCCGTGGTGACCATCGATCTCCTCGTGCCGCGTGGCGTCTCCCTGTTCCCTCGCCCAGCCCCGGGACCCCCCTCCAACGTCAACACCGTCCACCGTATGCGCCGGCGGCCACCGCGCCTCCATTCTCCGGCAGCCTGCGCCGGTGAGGTAACCCTAGTCCCATCTGTGGCCGTTGGATCTTAATCCAGCCGTCCTTGTTATGTCACTTAAGCGAAGGGGTACCAGCCAATGGCATTGCGCCAAGTCAGCCGAGCATTATTTCGTTATCCGTCGCTCGGTGCAACACACAGCAGGCCCAAGCCCATTCCCTACCCATCGCCCTGCGCGGCAGATAAGCACTTCTCGGCCCAGCCTTTCTCTGGAATTAATTCCGAATAGAAATAAAAAGTAGTTTTTGCAGAAAAGCCCCTAGAACTTTGAACCATCATATCTTTTAAACCATAAGCCCAAATTTAGCAAACTTGGACTTTTTGAAATCCCCTGGATCTGTAGAATATTTTAGCACTGTTCAAATTCAAATTTGACAAACTTAAATTTGTTCAAATTCAAATATGCTTGTTTGATGAAATTTGGCATAATTCAAATTCTACAAATCCAAAAATTGTAAATAAAATATATTTGGAAACCTTAAGATGTGTACTTTAATATCCTCTGTCCCAAAACAATATTTGGACAAATTAAAATTGAATTTAGAATTAAGTTGTCTATTTGAGTATTTTTGACATAGATTAATGTCTATAAATATTTTCAATATAGTTCCTTTTGCAAAATTGCTCCATTTGGTAACCTTAAACCAGAGACATCAGTACCTAAACCTTTTGGACAACTTTGAACCATTCCCTTGTAAGTTGGACCAAAACTTCATCTTAGTGAACCACTAGTTGATCATGCCTTAGATTTTGTTTGTATTCTTTCTACCATTGTTTGTTGTGGCCATTTTTGGATCCAAGACCAAGTCCCTAAAATTACCAAGTAGTGAACCTCAAACACTAGCACCTTAGTATTCTATCTACTTCTCCATTCTCCGATTCTTGCTTCAAGAATCCATCAAGTTAGCAAATAGAAAACAAGACTCAAGAAATAGAAGGTTCTTCACTTTCAACTTGGTAGCAACATGAAGAGAATACAAGGAGGATCAATGAAGAAATTTTGAAGAAAAGACTCCACCACTAGAGGAAACTCAAGGAAGTACAAGTGTGAAGAAATCCAGAAGAAAACATCTCCCTCTCTCTTTCTATCTTTCTTCTTATTTTTCTTTCCAAATTAACTTAGTAGTATTTGTGCCCATCCCATACCCAAACCAATTAGTGAAGTGAAAACCATGAAGACTATCAAGACCAAGAGAAGCACCACACCAAGGAAGGAAACAACTTAGATGGCATGATGATGATCTTCAAGAAGGCAATCACATGAGGCCTAGAAGCAATCCATACAAGTTGAAGAATAACAAGTTATTTTTATCCAACCATTGACCCAAATGGAAAACCCAAGACTTAGTAATATTTTCCCTTTGATGATGAAGTTAGTAGACCTACCCTAACCACAATGGAAAATACTAACATAGTCACTCAAATATTTTTGAAGGTGAATATGACCAAGTGCTTGCATGTATTACTTTAGTTGAAAAAGTAATATGTTTATTCTTAGAGAACTCTTGGAACTTCCTCGACAAGTATGGTTATAATAAAGTTTGATCACTACAAACTCAACCTAGTCCATCCCAAGTAAACCATTGGAATTTCCTTAACAAAGTATGAGACCCTTTAGAGAATGAATATTTCAACTCAAACCTAGACCTTGTCCTAACCAACTTGGTTAAGCCCCTTTTGATATGTTAGTTGCTATGTATGTTTTCTACACTTGTATGTTTGTTTGCTAGGATGTTTGTTTATTTTGTTTTTGTGTTTTCAATGAATAGATTGTACGGAGAGCAACGATCTTTTGTGAAGAGAGTGTGATTTCTTCACCAACTTCAACAAGGCAAGTAACACATCATAAACTACCCATTATTTTCTATATGCATTAGTTGATTTTGAGTAGTATGCATGATAGGAAATTTTTACTAAGTTATACTATGATATTATCCTAGTAGTGTGTAGCCATCCCTTTTACCTTGTTATTTTGATAGCCTTAGAATTTACTAGGTGCTATGCAATGTTACAAATTGTTTTACTAGATGTTGAGGAAAAATCCTAAGTATAACTAATGAATGAACCACCTGGGTGGAAGTGGTAAGACTGGGTTATGTTGAGTGTTTCCTCAGGGCCCTTATCTAAGGGTTATTCCACTTGAGGTTGTCACTTGCGGATGGCCACCCAGGAACAAAGAGATTACTACGTCCCTCTAAATCTAGTAGCTTCCCGTGCAGCCTTTTGACAATATGGGCTCTGTCTTGATCAATTAAGTTGTGAGGGTTCAGCCCAGGCTTGACAAGCAGATGTAGCAAAATTATAGGTGGAACGGGTCTTGCCGGTGGGTTTGGACTTCTTCTTCTGAAAGATCTCGTCTCAATTCTCTCCTTTCCATGATGCACTCCGGGTGTATAGGATGTTTGGGCTAATTGAAGACAAAGGGTGAAAGTGCACAACCTCTGCAGAGTTAGAAACTAAGATAATAGCCGTGTCCCCGGTTATGGACAACTATGAGAAGCTGGACAAGGATTGACGGAAGAATCTCATCACCAATTTCAATAAGTAAAATTTTGACCAAGTGAAGAGTATTGTGGTGCTTGGATCTAAATCCAATGTTGCCACCCCTTTGAAAAGAAAAGTTTGTTTTACAAAAGAGATAGGACAAAACTAGCTTTATGCAAACTTAGCCTAAACTCCACTCAGCCAAATAAGCATGTAGCACTAGTCTTGCCATTTATATCCACCATAGTGTTACTTGCCAATACATTAAATTGTATTGACTCCCTTGTGGCTGCATATTCCATATTGCAGATATTTCTGAAGACGAGTGAGGATTTCGTTTAGGATCTCGAGACTATCGCCAACATGTTTTGCCTGTGGCACATGAAGAAGATGGGCTCAATGTTGTACTATGTTTTCCGCTGTATTTCTTTCTTTTCTGCTAGTCTTCTAAGACTATGCAAGTTGTAATCCTATTTTGTAAAGACTGGATCATGCGATGTAATAGAAATTGATGCATTTGCATGATATTTCATTTTGTACTGTGGTGCTAGCAATTGATCCAGGGACTAGCACAATAACACAGGTATTCCATCTTTATTAAAAGTTGGGATGCTACACCCTGGTGGCCCACCTCTGCCTCCCCTTTTGGCTGGCTTAGGCATCTGGCAAAATAGGAACTTCCCGATGTTTTCCGTGAATCGCTGATCTTCAGAAATATGGTATCTTGACGACCCTTTTTGCAGCAGAATTCTGGTTCCGGCAGTTAATTCTCCAATAATCATCAAACATGCAAAATAGATGAAATAACATAAGTATCATCTCGAAATATGAAATATATCGATGAATAGCAGTAAATTATGATATAAAATAGTGATGCAAAATGGACGTATCAATCAAATTGTTGGAATAAGCAAATAGTACTGACATCTAACTTGAACAACATTTTCTTGCCCCAAAGCAACACATCAGAGTTGAGTTCACAATCAAGAATTGACATTTATTCAAAGCCCCACAATAGTTAAAAGTCTAGATAACATGAATTTAGATGATTTCGAGGTATGTATTTTGTTATGAAAGATAGTTTTATTTTTTGAATATTTTTTATGTGAACCTATGCCTTTTTGTCATTTTCTATTCCGAGTGATTGCTCCATATTTTGTTAACATCTGGGAGGAGGATAGGTAGGAGATAGAGTTCATTATCAAGTTTGTGAAGTCTATGTTCGTTCATCCTTTCTCATGAATTTTTCTTTGTTTTCCACATATGGTTCTGTACTTCTATGGATGAAATGCCTAACCAGCTTCATTGCAAGTTGCATTTTTCTAATTGGGAAACTGCAAATACACACTTAAAACTCTATTTGAACTTGTGAAAATAAGCAGCCCGATGAAACGTTTAACAAGAGACCTATTTAGTCTCAAGTGAGTGATGACCCACAATTATAGGGGGTGTATCATAGTACTTTCGATAAATAAGAGTGTCGATCCCAACGAGGAGCAGAAGTTGCTGAGAAGCAGTTTGGATGAAGGATTCACTGTAAATACTAGGAGACATGTTTTCAGAGATTTTTGATATAGCAGAAAAATAAAGTACAAGTAAATAAAATACAGTAGTAATAATTGCAGCAAGTGGCCCAATCCTTTCTTGAGCAAAGTACAAGACGTTTGGTTTACTTATGATGACCAAACGTTCTTGAGGACACATGGGAATTTTGTCATGTGCATTCGTTTCATACAGTTGATTAATCTTTATTGTTTTGTAGGTTGTTGTCTGGGTGAACCTATGCTAATGCACTGCCCTAACTTGGACTAATACATACTTATGATTATACCCCTTGCAAGCATCCGCAGCTACAAGAAAGTAATTAAGATAAATCTAACCACAACCTTAAACTCTCACTAGTACAGAAACCCCTATCTGTGGCGCACCAAAATGCAATTCTGTGGTGCACCCCCCTTTTGTTAGGTGCGCCATAGACTGTACGCCATTAAAATAAAATTCTAGGGCGCACCGAAATCCATGCGCCATAGAATTATTTTTGAAATATTTCTATGGCGCACCCAAAACCATGCGCCATAGAATTTGTTTTGAAATATTGCTGTGGCGCACCCTCCACCATGCGCCACGGAATTGTTTTTGAATTAAAAAAAAAGCAGATCTGGCCGCCGGAATTTCGCCGGAGCTGGCCGCCGGAATTTTGAAATTTCGCCGGATGGTGGGTGGAGGAGGAGGAGGAGGAGGAGTAGGAGGAGGTGAGGAGGAGGAGAGGAGGAGGAGGTGGTGGTGGAGGAGGAGGAGGAGGAGGTCACCGGAGTTGGAGGAGGAGTACGAGCTCGCCGGAGCCGAAGTTAGAGGAGGAGAGGAGGAGGAGGAGGAGGAGGAGGAGGAGGGGGTCACCGGAGGTGGTGGTGGTGGTGGAGGAGGAGGAGGAGGTCACCGGAGTTGGAGGAGGAGGTGGAGAAGCACACCGGAGGTGGAGGAGGAGAAGTACGAGCTCGTCGGAGCTGGAGGTGGAGGCGGAGGAGGAGAGAAGTGGAGAAGTGAAGGAGAAGTGGAGGAGAAGGGAGAAGGGAAGGGGCGGGATTCGAATTTCGAATCCCGTCCAAAAATTTCAATGGCGCACGGGGGTTGGGTGCGCCACAAAAAGATGACATTTCTATGGCGCACCCACCCCCCGTGCGCCATAGAATTTTTTTTCTATTTTTTTTTTATTTTGTAGGAAAAAATCTTCAAATGGGCATAACTTTTTTTTCCTTTTGGAATTTGGAGAATCTAAAAAAATCTCACAGGCCGAAGGCGAGTGAGGTTGAGTTCCTTTTTTTCTCTAGTTTTTTTTTATCTTGGTCATTTTTTTCGACATCGTATGCAAAAGTGATGCCCATTTTACTTTTTTTAACGAACTTTTGCTCAGAAAGTCGAAATTCATATTTCAAAATTTGATAAAAAAGTAGACCTTAAACTCTCCATGCATCTATAAGGGATTTATTTTTTGATGCTTTTTAGGACTGCAACTCTACCGTGAAAAACTAGAAAGGCGTTCCCGGGGGGTGTGGAGAGAGAAAAAAAATCTGCGGCTCCATGTGTGGTTGGTGCGCCACAGAAATGTTGGATTCTGTGGCACCAATGCCCGTGCGTCATAGAATACGACATTTCTGTGGTGCACCAGATTACGTGCACCACAGAAATGTTCGCCTGCAATGATTGAGGCGGGCCCCCATCCAGTTTCTGTGGCGCACCCTTCTCTTGTGCGCCACAGAATCCAACATTGATGTGGCGCATATTTTGGCGTGCGCCACAAAATTTAATTTCTATGGCGCACCATTCTCTGGTGCGCCATAGAAAGGCAGTTTCCTACTAGTGTCTAGGATGCTACACTCCCTCATGCATCGGTTTCCTAAGGGGGTTTAGGTTTTTGTCACTCTGTCAACCTTACAATTAGTAGACGAATACACAATGCATTCCCCTAGGCCCATAAAGGTGAAGTATCATGTAGTCGACGTTCACATGACACCACTAGAAGAATAGCACCACAACTTAAATATCAAACAATTAAATGATACTCAATATAATTCCACTACTAACATCTTGACTTCTCCCATGTCGTCAAGAACTAAACGAACTACACACAAGACATCATATGGATCATGATTAGAGGTGATATAATGATGAATAACAATCTGGACATAAATCTTAATTCAACGGTTTCACTCAATAGCATCAACCACAAGGAGTAACTGTAACATCCCATTTTCGCTACATTAGGGTGTTGGTGTGTTTTTGGCATCTAATACATGCATGAAAACTTTGGTTACAATTTTGCATTTGAAAATAACAAATGAAATGACCAAAAAGCACTTAAAGTGGTTCCCCAAATTTTGTTTTAAAAACAAATTCAATTTGGGAAAAACAAAACATGGTTTTGTTGGAAATTTTGTGAGCTTTCCAAAAATAAGTTTTGCCAAATTTTCTCTTTACAAAAAGGCCCTCAAACCAATGGTTTATGTTCTGTTTTTTTTAATGGAAAACGGTCTCTCTGTGATTTCTAGAAGTTCCAGGGGTTTTTTGAAAAACCACCCCTTGTCTTCTACCTCCGAACGGTAAGCAGCTTGGTGGAGCTGCTCCTGCCGTCGATCCCGCGAGGGGATCCCCGCCGTCGCTTCTTCCTGCGAGGGAGGATAAGGACCGTGTGCTCTCCCTCTCCCTCGAGTTCCCTCTCACTCTCTGTGATCTCCTTCCGAAAAGAACCCTAACCCTAGCTCGCCGGCCGCCGCGATTTGGCGCTGCCCTGGACCGCGCCGGCCTACTCCGAGCACACCACGAGGACCACCTTGTCCTGCTCTATCTCCCCGCGAAAGGAATCTGTCAAGGAAGGCCGGAATCCCTGCCGCCGTGTGTTTCTTCTCCGACTCCGGCAACCGCCGCCGTGGCCGATTCCGGCGCCACCGCTGCCCCTCCAGTCTCCTCGACCCCTCCTACGCGCTCACGGTGAGGTTGCCGTCCTCCCCATGCCCCCCAACTTCCCCTACGTCTCCGTAGCTAATCTCCGCCGTGGTCGTTGCTCCGCCGCCACGGTATGGTCGCCGCCGGCGATCTCATGACCTTTTGGTCCAAGCCGCCACCACCCACCGATTCGTCATACCCTCCTCTGTATCGTGGTACCTCCGATTCAGAGAAATTCGCGGCAAATCATTCGATTTGATTTCATCAGAGAAGATCATCAGGGCCGCTGACGTCATCGTGATGTCACCGTGACGTCACAAATCCTTTTTTTTCTATTTCCAGAAAATGAATAAAATTTGATAACTTAATATCTTCCAAAATATTACTCTGAAAAATAAAAGGGAAGTATGGGAGTGTTCAGAAAAATGTAAACTATCTGAATATGTCATTTTCACACATTTTTTAGAAAGTCCAAAAATGACCATTTATTTAATGTTGTTTAATCATTTAAAAATAGAAAAATAAGTTTTTATTCAATACAATTAGAAAATTAAAAGTTATATACCATTTTGCTCAAAATGACAAATGCAACCTATTCATGATGTTTTCAAACCCATTTGAGCAATAAAAATTGTACTCACTTCTAAGATCGCCCGAAACCCCCTCCGGGGTCTATTTCGGGTTAATTTCGGTAAAATTGCATAATTGCGTACGAACCCTAGCAACCCTATCTTCATGTCTAGGGCTTTATTTCAGTGCATTAACTTGCTCATGCATACATATTGCGCATTGCATCGATGCCATGTGTTGATTTTTGTTATTCTTTTCGATGTTGTTCCCCCTCGGTAGAACATGATTCCGAAGAGAAGGCCAACAAATCCAATGGCGAATAATTGATCCTAACCGACAAGTCAAGCACTTATTCCTGAAGACTTTCTCTGGTTTTCTTGAAGCAAGGCAAGCATAACCTCTTATCTGCCCATATATGATTTCGAAAGACTTTTGATTCTCGTACATTGCACTCGATTCCAATATATCTTGAGTCAATAGATAGAGTTATCCTATTTATTTGCATAACCCAGATATCATGATTCAATGCTCCTAGCAGACATAGGATTTGTTTGTGTGTATCGCCAGAGCCTCAAATATGCCATGCTTAGTCATACATGCCTGCTGATCTCTGCTCCATCCGGTTGATGAATCAGAGCCACGAATGAATCTAGTATGATAGTATGCTGTGGAAAGTTAAGAGATCTTGTTTAATATGATTTAAAGGTGTGGATGACGAGACCACAGAGGGTCTGTGGTGGTTGTCTCGTTCATGCCCCTAGGAGCGAGTTCTCGTCTTCGAGCCAAGACTGAGCGTGCATCCACACGGGGATTGGATTCCCCTCGGTCTCAACTTGCCTAGTTTGTTCCATGAGTTGCCTAGTTCGGGCTTTCCATTTGGATTTGCGGGGATATTAAAACCTTTTCAAAACTAGGACGTGGCGATGTATCGGCGCTCTGCGGGTAGGTAACCGTCGAGCATTGCGCACAACGATAGAGACCCGGCAAGAGATGGCCACTCCCTATTGGCGGTCCATCTCTACTCGGAGCGACTGATGGAATATGCGAAGCAAGGGAAAGGTCGTGGTCAACCTCCCTCTGCCGACACTTCCCGGACTAGTGCTACCACCGGTGGCATTAAGAGTTGGTTGATACGTGTGGTTAAAGTTGTACACCCCTGCAGGGTTTAATCTTTTCGAAAAGCCGTGTCCGCGGTTAAGGACGACTTGGTGACGGATTCTGTGATCATAGACAACTTAAACGGAATGATTAAAACTTGCTGATAACGAATGAAGGATGCCTCCTCGGAGATGCCGAGAGGGGTTACCTTGTAGCATGAGTTACCGGAACAACTTGAGGTGGTGATCTTTGAAGCACGAGGTGCTGATCTGATTTGGTGGACTAAAAAGATGATGATATCAGTAGTTGAGTAGCTTCCTTATCTGTTTTCAAAATACTCCATCAAACGTGCTATTCCTACCTCAACTTGGAAAACAAAGATGGCTTTACGCAAAAACAACCTTCATAACTCTTTCTAAAAGAAGCATATATATAATAGGTTAACTAAGTCTTGTTGAGTACCTCGCGTACTCATGTTTGCTTAAACTTGGTTCAGGTGGAGTTCCTCAGTTCGGTGGTGTTTCGCCGTGGACATCGACGAGTAGTTCGGGGTTCCCAGGTGGCAGCCTGGAATCTATGGGCTGGGACGTCGCCTTATGTTGCGGCCTCTTAGGCCTTTTGGTTCTTGTTGATTAGCAACATAATTTGCCTTCCGTTGTCTGATGTAATGTTGGGTCATGTGACCTCTGCTTGTAAAGCTATACTCTAGTAACACATGCTTAATACAACTTTCATGTCTAGAGTGCTGCTTTGATCGGTTGTTGGTTTCGAGCACGTTCTTATACAGTTTTGGCTATGCATGCATAGTTGTCGCAGTCGAGGGGTTGTGAAGCCGATGATCCATGTCCGAGCCCGCCTGTCGATGTGATCGGCCTAGGGCGAGGTAACCCCAGTAACCCTCGATTGTTGTTGCACTTTCTGGACACATAGCAGCTCTGTATAACTTTGATCCCGTTCCTTCAGTTTCATCCGACTCGTGGACACTTGGGTATGCATAATTGGTTATGACTAGCATGGATACAAGGAGTAGTAGACCGGGGATCCGGACTACGTGCCGATGAATCTGTTCTGCTTGCCGTTGTTTGTTGAGGCCAGGGCTGGTAACCCTGAAGCCCTTGTGAGTCCATGGCTAGGAGCACATAACAGTATGTATATCTCTGGGTCCAGGGTCTGACAAAAGTTGGTATCAGAGCAGGACTGCATGTAGGAAAACCTTATTGCTTGGTCGATGTCGAGTCTAGTGTTTGTGAAAACTACTTTGAAATCTCAAATGGTTTGTGAAAACCTTCTTAGGATTCTTTTTACTCCTTATCTGGTATCGCTCTGACTCTGGGTCATCTTACCTGTTTTGCTTTGAAAAGGTTTTGCTATCTCTTCTAGTCATTCAAAACTCAGGTGCCTTCTTTGGCAAAGACGTGTTCTACCCAAGTTGACCTAGTGCTCAGTTTCTAGAGTCGTGTGTGTTCCATGTTCCGCTATCCCTCGATTCAAACTGGGGTATTTCCTTTCCATCCTAGTCTCTCAGAGTTGGGTGGATTCCACATACCCCTGTTCTAAAGTCTCAAAATCCCGAACCTCAAGATTTCCTTTTCATCTCGAATGTGTCCGTTATCTTCTGCTCAAAGTTCTTCCGAAGCTAAGTTTGTTGTCTTTTGAAAGATACTTCACGATTGCTATTCGTAGTGTCCTTTAAGGCACTAAGATAGTAGTTGTTCCTTTCCCAATGTTTCCAACCTTGGACTTGAACCGAAGGTCCCGGAATATGCTGAATTGTGGGGAGTTGGATCGTGTGGTTTCTTAGCCATGTGATGCTCATGCCATCAGTACAAGATGCTTACCTTTAACCCAAGTTCTGTTTCTTTGGATCCTGAGGAATATCTTCTACCTCAGGATGGCTAGGTAGTTTCAACTCCAATAGCCGTAGGTTTTCCCTTGTAATCAAGAAGGGATCACAACAATAGTGGTCATCTGGAATTCCACATCTTTGTTCCTATCTCGTCTATACCAATCTTTTAGCATGGGTTTTATAAATGAGTATAACCCTGTGCTTCAACTTAATCTTAGGATCTTCCCTGAGCATGATTCCACCCTTCAGTTGCCCTCAATCTCCATCCGTTGTTTGGAAACCAAGTTGCATATGTGTGTTGTATTATTCCAATGCATTTGCTCTTGTTTTCCGTCAAAAATTCCACTTTGGGATGTCAGGAGAAACAAACTCCAGTACCTCGTTCATCTCCAGGACCAGGTCAAAGTTTTGTAATCCGCAGATTAAAGAAGTTTCATTAGCTTCTATTCTGTTCTACCTCAGGGTATCACACTCCTTTATATCAAGAGGTCGTGTTAAGTTTCATGGCCTTAATGATGAAGTGATGCTCTTACACATCTTTACTCCCTCTTCCTCCAAGCTTGTATGCATGAGAATGATGGATTTTAGCATTGACATGTGTACCAGGTATTCTTAGCAATTCTTACTGATTCGAAAAGTCTAAGAAACATTTGTATCCTTTTTAGCACTATCGGTCACCCGGTTCCTATCTAAAGTTGACCGTGTTACCAAATCCGTTCATTCCGGTGCATATTCTTGGTCAAAGAGTTAGGTTCATGCCGAAGCTCTCAAGACCCTATCAGTTGCTTTGAAAAGCAAACCTCCTCTCGAATTCTAAGATATATCGGTAGGTTGTGATATTCTGGTTGTCTTTCCACAAGTATCATCAGGTTGTTACCTGGCCATAATGTCTAAGCAAAGGGTAATTTGAATTGCTCTTTTCTCCAAGAAAACAGTGCTGGATATCCTGGACTAGTTGGTTGAGCTTAAACAACAACTTGGAGAGTTGAAAGACAAAAGCTCATCCTAACTCGATCCTTCGTTATGGGATGTCCGGTTTCCTTTGTGTTGAAGCATGATATTATCTCCTTTTCGTAAATGCTATCACTCTACCTCTTGATTTGATTTGGGCTATCGTCAAATCAAGTTCAGCTCCAAGGACTATCTTGATGGTGTTTTCACTCACGGGGTTTGGCCGAGTATACCTCATGTCCTTTGGTCTGACCAATGTATTGCCTTGTTCATATATCATATGAATCCCTCTTCTTGGAGTGTTTCGATAAGTGTGTTTTCGAGCCCATCGATGACATTCCTATTTTCTCCAAGTTGTGAGAGGCTCATGCTGAACAAATGGCAACAATGTTGGAAACTTTCGAGAACCATCTTGGTGTCATTACTAAGTTTGTGTTCTGGATGTTCGAAGTGACTTTCTCGGGTTCGTGTGCTTTTGGTGAAAGTTGTCGCCATGGGTTCGAGTAAAGTTTTCTTGTTCCCTCGGGAATAATCCCTCGGTCATGCACGTGTGGTCTATTCTTGTGATGGTAGGTTGTTACTTACAATCCTAGAAGAGGTTTGTATCCACACAAAGCCACTGACTGATTATCCGTGACAGATAAGAAGTCTAAAAACTTCGTTATCTTTGTACCATCTTCCCAACAAGGACTCCGATGTGTTTCGTTGCAAGTAAACCATGTAGGTGCAACCGTCTTTCGCAAGTTGCTAATACATGAGTTTTGCAATCTCTCTCATATTGTCGAGCTTGACATCGTAGTCCATGTCTTGAGAGTCTAGTAAATGTATCTCAGTTGTAACCGGTGCAATTCCGCTGATCAAACATACTGAGTCTTGTTTGACAATCCACCAACCAGAGCTGAATCTCAAGCAGCAACGATGGTCGGTGTTTCCTCAAGGGTATTGAATCCGGCCTTTTCAAAATCCGGCATGGTTGATGTAGTGGTTGACACAACTAGCCGGAAGGCCTTATGTCATATCCCTTTGCATCCGTAAGAACAACAACTCCCCGTGAGAATTCTGGTGTGGCTCATTCTAACCAGTTT
Source organism: Alopecurus myosuroides (assembly GCA_028641055.1). Taxonomy (NCBI): domain Eukaryota; kingdom Viridiplantae; phylum Streptophyta; class Magnoliopsida; order Poales; family Poaceae; genus Alopecurus; species Alopecurus myosuroides. The sequence continues at coordinate 358,641,882 of CM054062.1, read as the reverse complement.
CCCCTTTCCATCCTTCCAAACCGGAGTTTTACTTCCACTTGTTTACCTATAGAAGGTTTGCGTAAGCGTGGCATCTAGAACATCAAGGAGAGTCTGGAAGTTGATTCCTCTAGTGTATTTTTGTCAATCCTCCAAAACTTCTGTTCTAGTGGAAACAAGTTCATCATGAGAATCATCTCGTGGTGTTTTGTAACCGCCGTTGATCAGCTTCCTTTTCCAAGTGGGTTGTACTTGAATTTCTGTTCTTATCACACATTGTGTGAATTTGTCAGTCACCTGAGCCATGGAGTCTTAACCATGTGGTAGATGTATGGCTATGTCCAAACCACCATAGGAAAGAGATTCCCTATTCCTTCTGGTGTTTCAATCCTCGTGGGTTAACCAGCCTTATGGCGTGACCAAGATTCCTTCCTACCTACGGTGTTCCAACATCTTTTAGTTACTCATCTTTTGTTGTGAAGTAACCTCCTGATATTTGACGAAGATCTCGACAAAATTTGACGGAATGAAAGTTCCTTCCTCCTCTGTGTCCACTCCGAAGAGTGAACATGATCATGTATCAAATTTTCTCTGACGCACGAATTACAGTGTTTTCTCGTGTTCTCCCTCGTCTGTGGATACTATGTTTTGGTATCCAAGACAATCCTTTCCATCTTGGTAATCTATTTTGAAGAAACCTTGATGTCATCAGTTGTCCAACCTTCTTCTTCCAAAAGGATTTAAAGTATTGTGCAAAGCTCATATTCTAAATCCTTTCAAGAACCATCATCCATAAACTTGAAACCATCTTTTATTCCCTCCGTTACCTTGATGTGTTTCATGCCTGTTAACTCAACAGTTCTTTACGAACATTCTTGTCCTGAGTTAGCCATGGGATACTCGATCTTCGTGAAGATCAAATCTTAAGAGTTTTCCCTCTCACCTAAGGTGTAGCCGCTGAAGAATCTTCGCAAGTGCTACGGATCAACCTCTTCAAGAAGAAAACCGTAAGGTTAGATCGTACAAAACCGATGTTCCTTCTTTCTTCTCCTTCGGGAATCTCGGGACGAGATTCTCGTAAGGGGGGTAGATTTGTAACATCCCATTTTTGCTACATTAGGGTGTTGGTGTGTTTTTGGCATCTCATACATGCATGAAAACTTTGCTTACAATTTTGCATTTGAAAATAACAAATGAAATGACCAAAAAGCACTTAAAGTGGTTCCCCAAATTTTGTTTTAAAAACAAATTCAATTTGGGAAAAACAAAACATGGTTTTGTTGGAAATTTTGTGAGCTTTCCAAAAATAATTTTTGCCAAATTTTCTATTTACAAAAGGCCCTCAAATCAATGGTTTATGTTCTGGTTTTTTTAATGGAAAAGGGTCTCTCTGTGATTTCTGGAAGTTCCAGGGGTTTTTGAAAAACCACCCCTTGTCTTCTACCTCCGAACAGTAAGCAGCTTGGTGGAGCTGCTCCTGCCGTCGATCCCGCGAGGGGATCCCCGCCGTCGCTGCTTCCTGGGAGGGAGGATAAGGACCGTGTGCTCTCCCTCTCCCTCGAGTTCCCTCTCACTCTCTATGATCTCCTTCCGAAAAGAACCCTAACCCTAGCTCGCCGGCCGCCGTGATTTGGCGCTGCCCTGGACCGCGCCGGCCTACTCCGAGCACACCACGAGGACCACCTTGTCCTGCTCTATCTCCCCGCGAAAGGAATCGGTCGAGGAAGGCCGGAATCCCTGCCGCCATGTGTTTCTTCTCCGACTTCGGCAACCGCCGCCGTGGCCGATTCCGGCGCCACCGCTGCCCCTCCGGTCTCCTCGACCCCTCCTACGCGCTCACGGTGAGGTTGCCGTCCTCCCCATGCCCCCAACTTCCCCCTACCTCTCTGTAGCTAATCGCCGCCGTGGTCGTTGCTCCGCTGCCACGGTATGGTCGCCGCCGGCGATCTCATGACCTTTTGGTCCAAGCCGCCACCACCCACCGATTCGTCATACCCTCCTCTGTATCATGGTACCTTCGGTTCAGAGAAATTCACGGCAAATCATTCGATTTGATTTCATCAGAGAAGATCATCAGGGCCGCTGACGTCATCGTGACGTCACCGTGACGTCACAAATCCTTTTTTTCTATTTCTAGAAAATGAATAAAATTTGATAACTTAATATCTTCCAAAATATTACTCTGAAAAATAAAAGGGAAGTATGGGAGTGTTCAGAAAAATGTAAACTATCTGAATATGTCATTTTCACACATTTTTGAGAAAGTCCAAAAATGACCATTTATTTAATGTTGTTTAATCATTTAAAAATAGAAAAATAAGTTTTTATTCAATAAAATTAGAAAATTAAAAGTTACATACCATTTTGCTCAAAATGACAAATGCAACCTATTCATGATGTTTTCAAACCCATTTGAGCAATAAAAATTGTACTCACTTCTAAGATCGCCCGAAACCCCCTCCGGGGTCTATTTCGGGTTAATTTCAGTAAAATTGCATAATTGCATACGAACCCTAGCAACCCTATCTTCATGTCTAGGGCTTTATTTCAGTGCATTAACTTGCTCATGCATACATATTGCGCATTGCATCGATGCCATGTGTTGATTTTTGTTCTTCTTTTCGATGTTGTTCCCCCTCGGTAGAACGTGACTCCGAAGAGAAGGCCAACAAATCCAATGGCGAATACTTGATCCTAACCGACAAGTCAAGCACTTATTCCTGAGGACTTTCTCTGGTTTTCTTGAAGCAAGGCAAGCATAACCTCTTATCTGCCCATATATGATTTCGAAAGACTTTTGATTCTCGTACATTGCACTCGATTCCAATATATCTTGAGTCAATAGATAGAGTTATTGATGAGGGGATAGTAACCCGGTATGCCGACTCTCAGGTGAGATCCGGCCCAAACGACGGATGGATCAAATCCGGCTAAGGACAAAGAAGCTTCTAGAAGGCCCAGGACTTGTAAGGATCGTAACCCGGATTGTGGGTTACGGTAAAGAAAGTTAGGGTTCGTATGAAGAGTTCGAATAGGACTCGAGAAGCGCTTTGTAAGGCAAGTCAAGGGGGATATGAGTACTATATAAACCAACCCCTGGGCTTCGCCTAAGGGAGATTCAAGTCATAACTGTAACACCTATTATCGAGTATCCAGCATAATCATATCGAGATCCGGCGAGTTGTTTTCCGGCTCTTAGATTGCTTTTCGCCATGTCTTCCTTCGAGCTACACCCTCTCCCAAATACCTGTGTCGACTTGCCCCTAGATCAGTTACCCCCGGTAACATCTGCCGTGATTATCCCACGACAGTTGGCGCCCACCGTGGGGCCTGCGTCCAAAGGTGTTTACATCACGGGAGAAGCTCGGAAGAGCATGAAGAACCTCATCGTCGGAGAAATCTACGTCAACGGCAAAGGAGAGAAGATGGTAGACGATTCTGGCTGGGGGCCAGAGTCGGACCACCTCGAAACCGGATCCATCGTGACAGTCGGCAGCATCAACGTCTTCATCGGTATGATATGTACTTCCAGTTTGAATTGTGATAATGTTGGATCTGATTCTATGTCAGGGGAAGACGCGTATGTCCGATCGGGAAAAGAAGAATCGATTGGAACAACGGGTCAGATAGAGAGGGAGGATGGTACCGAGTCTATACGGGATTTATCGGAGGACCGATACGAGAAGGAAAATAGCGAAGAGGAAGAACGGTACGAATCTACGCCAAGCATTATGCGCCGGGTTGCAGTTTATGCGGCCCCCGCAATCAATACCAATCAAGGAAACGCAGCCGCGGCGCCAGTCGGGGCGGCGCAGGTGCTGGCTCAGCAACAAGGTACGGCTGGCCCGATTTTGGCCCAGGTCGATGGAGAATCGGCATCAGTCACCAGTCGCCCAGCGGAGGAGGAGCGACACGCAAATATGTTTGGGTTCCAAGCAAACCGGACACCAGGGGCGGGCCCCTCGAATCCGCGTCACCCAGCTCTGTTTGATAATAATTTGATCTTGGATCCCACAGTCCTAGCTACAGTTATCACCCCAGAAAACGCAGCAGAGCGTGTAAGAGATCTGGACGTGGCTCGTCGTGCATTGGAGCAGCAAAGAAGGCAGGTAGAAGCAGAAAAGCAGGGGATGGCAGCGCGGCAGCGGGAACTGGATGACCTAGAGACCCGGCTTCGGGAGGAAACGACGAGGATTCACCAAAGGCACCGAACTATGTTACCGGCAACAGGAGGGGTTATCAACCCGACTGCCCTGGTGTTCACGCCTCAAGATCAGCCAATCCCACCGGCGAACCAAGGGACCATACCGCAACCAGCAACGGGAGTGCAGCCGGTAAACGCGCCAGCCGGGTTACCCTTGCCTCGGACGGGGGCGACAGCCGGCAACATCATGCCGCCTCCACCATCGCGATTCCGTACCCCAGCAGGTCACTACAACAACCCCATGGACAACGTGTATGCAGCAACACTCGCATTAAACCAGATTCCTGTAAGAGACTCGCCGCACGCAGAAGAAACCCGGCGAGCGATAGATCTGCTGCACACCGCGGTAGCACAGCAAGTCAATTATCCAGATCACAGAAGTGGGATGCATGGGACGCCATACGTAAGTCAACAACAGGGCAACGTCCAAACAAGCGCGGCACGACGAAGGGAAGAGCAACAGCAGATGCCACCCCCACCGCGCGTCCAGACAGTACCGGCAGTATCAGCAGCACAGGCAGTAGTGGACAGCTCCAGGGCCAGAAGAGCCGGGGCCGGGTCTGCAGCACACGATCCACCGGTGGCTCCTCACCCCGTGGCACCCCCGGCCGGGTCACGCATTTCCCGGGCGAGACCAGCCCCAACCACCCTTGCGGGACCCAAGTGTCTCTCGGATGATATCAGAGCGGAACCTTACCCGGAAAAGTTCAAAGAACCGGGGAAAGTAGTGAATTACGAGCCAACGATGGATCCGGAAACATGGTTAAGCAGCTACGAGATGGCAATGTCAATTCGCAACGCATCCGAGAATCTCCAAGCCAAGTTCATGTACTTAATGATGTCAGAGGGAGCAGCAAAGTTATGGTTCACCAATTTACCGGAAAAGTCGATCAAGTCGTGGGAGGAGCTAAAAACCGCATTTATCAAGCACTTCCATGGGACCTGTAGGAAGTTATTTACTATTGATGACTTAGAAAGGTGCGTCCAGAAGAAAGGAGAGTCAGCACGAAGCTGGGTACGCCGGGTTATGGAGATACTCCACTCATCTACAGATATCCAACCAAAGGACGCACTACAAGCTATGGCGAAAACATGTAAGTATGTTCCTTTAGTACAAAAGCTAACCCGCATGAAATCCAGCAGAAATGCAGCGGAGGTTACGATGGGAGAGTTAATGGATGCATGCAACAAACACGCTGCAACGGATACTACAGAAGAGGAAGTTGATGACAAGAAGGCAAAAGCAAACGCAAGTAGCAGTGGGAAGACCGGCAATGGATCGGCACCAAACAACAATGGAAATAGCCAGAACAAGCGCCCGTTTGAGGGGAGTTCCGAGTTTGTGGCCAATACAGAGGCCGGGTCTTCGAGACCTAGATCCGAAGGGAATTTTAATACCGGAAGTCACAATGGGGGACACTACCAAGTACCCCCAAGACCAAGCAACAGTTGGGACATATTTAGGATGGCGTGCCCGAAGCATAGCAGGAATGGCAAGCCGGCCAATCATTCACTAGAGCAATGTGCCGACTTACAAAGGTGGAAGAACGAAGAAGTGAACAGAGCTATGCGAGGTGCGGGCCGGGGAGGAGGTCCGGGTCTAGGTGGAAACTTGGGTAATGGGCCGCCCCCAGCCGGCAATCCGCCAGCTGGAAATCAAGGTAACAATCAAAATGGAGCAGGAGGTTTTCAAGCTAACCCCAAACAGCTGGGTCAATATCATGTGCACACTACAGGAGGCTCTAACAAGGATAAGAAGATACTGAAACAAGCAGTTAATTCGGTCTCTTCCGCTGTTCCAAGGTATTTGAGGTGGTCAGAACAAGAGGTAACATGGAGCAGGAAGGATCACCCGGATAGAGTTGATCACCCGGGAGTCTTAGCTTTGGTAGTGGCACCACAGGTCAACGGCTACGAGCTGAAAAAAGTCCTGATGGATGGAGGAAGTAGTATCAATATCCTGTACTGGGAAACTTTTCTGCGAATGGGCTTAAAGGAATCGCAGCTGCAAAAGAGTACAACAGTTTTTCACGGGATAGTGCCGGGTCACTCAGCATGCCCTGAAGGAAAGGTGGCACTGGAAGTAGCTTTTGGAGAGTCAAAGGATAATTATCGAGTCGAGTGGCTTACCTTTGAGATAGTAAAGTTGCGCAGTCCTTATCATGCATTGTTTGGAAGGCCGGCTTATGCCAAGTTCATGGCAAGACCGTGTTATGTGTACCTACAACTGAAAATCCCGGGTCCCAAGAAGACCATTACAATACACGGAAACCGGGATATAGCAGCTGAGTGCGATGAGGGAGACGCGGCAATGGCCGAGCAAGCCTGCAGGAAGGAAGAGCTCAAACATTACCGTTCTCAGGTAGACCTAGAAGAGAGGACAACGTCAAAAAAGCCAACCCCTGAGGGGGACAAAGCAAAAGTTAGGGCAGAACAAAACCCTAAGATGGTAGGCTTCATCAGGAGCAATACTTTCAAAACTCTCAGCAGGGAAGAAGAAGGCGTACCACCGTCCGCAGCTGATCACGTTCCAAGGAAGATATACCCGGACTGGCTAGCAAATCCGGTACTCATTACGAAAGGGCATAGCAAGTGGAGAATGTGCATCGGCCGTATCAACGCGAGGCCGATTCTCGAGAATAACTAAAGCAGTGTAATGGGCGGCAGGTTTCATACGCACTCTTTTCCTATCCAGGGTACCTAAGGGGACTGGAAGGTTTTTAATGAGGCGGCCTGCTGAATCAAAAAAGAAATTTTTATCAATAAAAGAAGATGGTTTCGAGTCTTATCATGGTCTTTGCTTCAGTTACAAGTAAGTAACATTGTTACTATCAATACATCAGTATCATCGAAATACATTACATGAATATAGGTCTCTGGGGGGTGATCTGCTTCAATAAGTAATCACAAGACCCGGAGACCCGGCCATGATGCCTATAAGTTATGGGGGCTGATTACTCGAAAAAACGGGTACAGCTGCAATCCTATAACTGGACAAAGGAGCCAAATTTCTTGGTTATTCTTACTTAAGCTCGATGTGACTCGCACTAAAGTGGCATGATCTGTTCGCGTACGATCACAATCAAATTATGCAGCCCAGTGTGGCTTGCTTGATCTTGTTTTTCGTATAGACGCAACGACATGGTATCCACGCGAAAGCCGGCTTATAGTACAAGATAATCAAAAGGGTCATCTAAACCACAAGTCCATGCAGAGTATAAGGCTAAAAAAGCCGGAAACTCAACAAATATTAAGCATGACTTCAGTATTTATGTAAACAGATATTGGTATTCAGCTTGGTAAACAGCAGTATGTCATCTGAGAAAGGCCACGCCCCTATAGCTCGTACTTTGGGTCATGGGGACTGGGGACTTCGAAACAGAAACAAACTGTTTTAACTACCCAAGCCTGAAAACCTTAATTTCCGAGTATTGGGGACTTAAAGAAAGGTTCCTCTATCAAAACCTACGATACTCGGTTAGCCGAGTCTCAAAAGGAAACTGAAAACAAGAGTTCGAAGTATCGAGAATAAGCTTATAAGTAACACAAGGATCGAGATTATCAAAAGCCAGGGGAGGCAAAGAGTTATCATAAGATTAATAAGCATACAGTCATAGTATCAGCGTCAATGGTGCACAAGCGCACCACCAAAAATCATATCAGTCTCGAGAAACACAAAGCGTTGGGTAGCGTCCTACTCGGCGTCCTGAGAGTGGTCCTCCGGGTCTGAATCTTGGACTTGCTCCTTGGCCTTACCAGCAGCTTTACCCGGGCTCTTCACTTCTGGACGAACAGGCGGAGGCACGGCTGGGGTAGAGGTAGACGGCTTTACGCCCAGTTCTGCTTCCCTCTTTGCAGCCTCTTCCTTCCTCCTAGCCAGATCAGTCGACCATTTGTCCAACATATCAATAGGGGGAGGCGCCTCCACCAGGATAACCTTGCCCTCAGAATCATACGAGCTCATAATTGTGTTTAGATCCATCTTGTCGGCCAAAGCTGTGGCTGAAGGACGTACCGCAGATTGTATAGCTTTGAAATCCTGGGGCTTGAATTTGGACCCGTCAGCTTTAAATTCTGGGAACCCGGATACTATCTTTGCCGGGTCAAGCTTTGGAAAATAAGCCTTCGCCAGCGTTAAAGCCCGGGTCACCCCAATTCGGCAGGACGAACGCTTCAGTATTTCAATCCATCCAGGTGCTGTGGAAAAGGCCTGTATAAGGGTCTCCTCGCCCGGGTATACCTCAGAAGGCCACTTGATAGCATCCAGCAAAAGTTTCGTGCCGGCAAAAAACGTCCGGAGCACAGTTTTCAGAGTTTTTACTTGAGTAATGGCATTCTCCTCCGGAGCAGCAAGGTTAGCACCTGCAATCCAAACATGTGAAAGCATATCAGTCATGTTGGTTATTACAGCGGCAAGATAGAGGTACGCAAATTAATCGCAAATAGCAAACTTACTTAGCAAGATACGGTAAGTGTCCGTAAGCTGAGCCGACAGGTTATTCAGCGAGGACTGGGCAGCATGGTACTTCTTCTTGTATGAGGAGACATCTTTTTTCAAAGTCTTTATCTCCGCTTCAAGGGCCTCCCTACGCTTAACTTCAGCCAGCAAGAGCTGCTCAGCCTTAAGTAACGCTTCATCTGACTGAGTAATCTCTGCCTGCAAAGGCCGGGTGAAGCTGTAAGCCGGATATCGCGAGAGTATTTTATCTGAGGAAATGATTGCCGGCAAGTACTATGCGAAGTACCGAGGATAATTAAAAAAAAAAAATTATACTCGGGACTTGGGGACTGGATGTATAATAAGGAGTATCAAGTGAAAATTACCTGATGTGCTGCAGCCATACGTTCTAAGACAGTCCCTTCTGAAGCTTTCATGGCAAGAAGAGCGCTCATCAGCTGGTTAAAGTCAGCGTTATCCGAGTTAGATGGCTCGGGTACCTGGAAAGTGGGAAAAGGAGCATTTCTTGTAACAGGAGGTGGCACCCGGGTCATCCGAATGTCGGAGTCTGGTCCCCCTCCCGCGCTTGAAGCTGCCCCCTTCTCCTTCTCGCTCGTGTGCGAAGCGATTGGATACTCGGCGTCATGCCTAGCTGGCTCCGGTGGCGACATTTGCTCGTCGCCAGCCGTAGTGAAGGCATCATCAGCCGACTCGCCCTCGACCCGGACTTTAGCTTCGGTGTCCTCCTGGTCGCTACTAATAACCGTGGCTCTGAAGAAGGTGCAAAGGCGTAATTAATCTTTGGTTATGGAAAGAAAGGGGATGAAAGTTCGGTATAATATCCGGAAAAGGCGTTTACCCGGTGTTTACTGGGAAGTCCGAGGGGAAGCCGTCACTAGACCCGGAAGAGACTGAGAAATGGCAAGAGAGGTCTGGGATTACGTTACAAAGGAATGATTGGAAAGAAGTTTTGTTTACAACAAATACCAGGGTGTTGAACCGGGGGCGGCGAAGCAACCGGGTTAGGGGTCTCGTTGCCCGGATGATTCCGGGTTACTCGGCGCCTAGTCATGGGTGGCTCCTTCAGTTATGATCAAAAGGGGTGAAGATGGGGTTAGCCCCGGAGTGACGTTATGGGAGCAAAAAACCAAAGTGTAAGGGGATGAAGTAAAAACCTGGAGGGCTATCCTCTGGGATTTCCTCTTTGTTCCGGTTCTGGTGGCTGGCTCCGGCTCTTCCTCCTCGCTGGTGGACCCGCCCCTGCTGTCCGTTTCTTCTTCTTCGCTTTGGTCCTCTCGCTCTGAGAAATGTCCGAGTTACAGCATAAAGAAGAAGAAAAGGCAGGATATAACGTGTGCAAAGGAATCAAGTAGGTACCTTCATTCGAGTCAACGATATCGTCTTCCTCCTCCCCGTCTTCGGAATTAGGAGTGGAGTCGACCGTCCAAAAGTCATCATCGGCCTGAGGAGAAGATGCCAGGATAGTGATTAATATCGAGTCAAGAGAAGCGAATAAAAGTAAGTGTTAGAAGTCAAAATCAAAAGGCAGAAAACTTACTCCAGGGGTTGGATTCTCGAGGGTAAAAGGTTCTAGTCCGGCTATGCTCCGGATTACTTCGAGCTTCTCTGTCAGGAAACCCTTAATTGTTTTGTTAATGTCACCCGGAGCAAGGGTGCGGGTGGAGAATCGGATTGGGTCCGTGGTTTGACCCGAGTATTCGCACATCAGCTTCTCACGAATGGAGTTTGGCTGAATGCGGAAGCTAACCCAGGTCTTCACCAGGTTTAGCCCGATGAGGCCTCGGGCGGACAAGATGGAGATCCTAGCTAATAAAGGCAAGATCGCCTCCCTGTCCGGTTCAGACGCGAAGGCGTTGAATGTCTCGGAGATGTCAAGTTGACCCTCCGAGTAACCCGGCAACTTCTTTTCGCCGGGTGGAGAGGTATCCTGGCAGTAGAAGTACGAAAGCTGCCAGTGCTTTACGTGGGAATTGAGAGAAATAGGAGGCATCAGGGAGTTCTTGCGGCGCTGGATAGAGACCCCGCCGCAAGTGAGAAGTGCGCCGTCGCCGCTTTCGCGACACGGCTTGCACTGAAAAAGTTCGACGAAGAGGGCTAGACTTGGCGGTGTGCACAAGTAAGATTCGGAAAGAACAATAAAATGGGAGATGTTCAAAATGGAGTTTGGACCTATATCGAAGATACGGAGGTTGTAATGGTCTAGGACGTCACGGAAGAAGGGGTGACCCGGAGGCCTAAAGCCCCGGGTCACATGTTCAACGAAGCATATTACCTCATTCGTCGCTGGAGAAGGCCGGGTTTCATTGCCTGGCACTCGCCAGTGGATAGACTCCTGTGGAGGTAGGGTTCCAAGCTCGACCAACTCCTCCAGCTTGGCCTTGGTGACGGAGGACTTCCCCCAATTGGCCGATATGGAGCTTGTGGATTTAGCCTTATTCGGCTGTTTCCCCTGCCTCTTGGGTGCCATGGGATTGACCTGGTAAAACATCAAAGGAAAGGACGTAAGGAACAAAAACTTGGAAGTTAGCAGGCAAGCAATTACCCGCAATTTGAACATAACCCGGCTATTGCCTCGCTGGGTCAAGAATGATTTATCCGGGTATCAAGTGACCTTACAAAATACATGGAGCTTTCCGTAAAAGCAAATGTTTGGAGGAGTTAGGGGGATGCTTATATGCTTACCATCTGCGAATGAGTCGGAGAAGTAAGATTTTCTGAGGAAGGAGAACAAGGGCGGAAATTTCAGATGGCCCGAGCTTAGATTGGGAATCCTATTTCTAAAATTGTGACCAGATTAACGATTACTGGAGTTAGGGGAGTAATATAAGCTATGAATCCTATCCATAGGAATGTTTATGGTAAGTATCGGTGAGTTAATCCGGCGCAGCCCGAGAAATTGCGGACCGCTCGATTCAGATCTAATTAGAGGAAGAACTAAGAAATTGCGGGGGTAAGTTGGAGGATGTAAGGGACTTACTGAAGGAGATTGGAGTAAGGCCTTGCGGAGACAGATGGCGCAAGATTCGTGTCCTTTCGTGGTCGTTGGCCGGCGAATCGGAGGCTTGACGGTGGATTCGGGAGCTGGTGCGGCTCGCGCGGCGGCGGAGCGCAAACGAAGGCGGATGGGCTCCGGCGAGATGCGTGGGGTTCCCGTGGTGGCGCTCTGCGAGCTTGAACTTGGGGAGAAGAGAAATGGGGAAAGTGAGCCGTTAAGGGTTGAGTTTGCCTCCTGGGGCTTATTTATAATAAACCGGGTGGAAAAGCTTATCCTAACGGGCGAAACCCGGGGGTTGCGGAGTAATAGTTGGACATTTTGAAATTTGAAGACGTGCTTTATGTGCACTTAGATATGGTCCCGAGAAAAGAGAAGGGGGGAATCTCTTTCCTGGTATTAGCAATAATTATCGAAGAAGGTGCGAAGTCATGGAGTTCCTTACTAAAGCTCGAGTCTGGAAGATTAAAGGAGAACCCTTGAGGGAGAGCCGGGCTTTTACTTGGCTTCCTTGGTACCAGTCACGGCTATTCATCAGCGCGCTGCGTCCTGATTTTCATATGTTTGTGTCTTATATTTCTGTAGGGAATAGCCGGCGCTTCGAAGAGTAAATCTTGGAAGCCCAGGCTATTCTGGGGACTACTGATGAGGGGATAGTAACCCGGTATGCCGACTCTCAGGTGAGATCCGGCCCAAACGACGGATGGATCAAATCCGGCTAAGGACAAAGAAGCTTCTAGAAGGCCCAGGACTTGTAAGGATCGTAACCCGGATTGTGGGTTACGGTAAAGAAAGTTAGGGTTCGTATGAAGAGTTCGAATAGGACTCGAGAAGCGCTTTGTAAGGCAAGTCAAGGGGGATATGAGTACTATATAAACCAACCCCTGGGCTTCGCCTAAGGGAGATTCAAGTCATAACTGTAACACCTATTATCGAGTATCCAGCATAATCATATCGAGATCCGGCGAGTTGTTTTCCGGCTCTTAGATTGCTTTTCGCCATGTCTTCCTTCGAGCTACACCCTCTCCCAAATACCTGTGTCGACTTGCCCCTAGATCAGTTACCCCCGGTAACATCTGCCGTGATTATCCCACGACAGTTATCCTATTTATTTGCATAACCCAGATATCATGATTTAATGCTCCTAGCAGATATAGGATTTGTTTGTGTGTATCGCCAGAGCCTCAAATATGCCATGCTTAGTCATACATGCCTGCTGATCTCTGCTCCATCCGGTTGATGAATCAGAGCCACGAATGAATCTAGTATGATAGTATGCTGTGGAAAGTTAAGAGAACTCGTTTAATATGATTTAAAGGTGTGGATGACGAGACCACAGAGGGTCTGTGGTGGTTGTCTTGTTCATGCCCCTAGGAGCGAGTTCTCGTCTTCGAGCCAAGACTGAGCGTGCATCCACACGGGGATTGGATTCCCCTCGGTCTCAACTTGCCTAGTTTGTTCCATGAGTTGCCTCGTTTGGGCTTTCCATTTGGATTTGCGGGTATATTAAAACCTTTTCAAAAATAGGACGTGGCGATGTATCGGCGCTCTGCGGGTAGGTAACCGTCGGGCATTGCGCACAACGATAGAGACCCGGCAGGAGATGGCCACTCCCTATTGGCGGTCCATCTCTACTCGGAGCGACTCATGGAATAGGCGAAGCAAGGGAAAGGTCGTGGTCAACCTCCCTCCGCCGGCACTTCCCGGACTAGTGCTACCACCGGTGGCATTAAGAGTTGGTTGATACGTGTGGTTAAAGTTGTACACCCCTGCAGGGTTTAATCTTTTCGAAAAGCCGTGTCCGCGGTTAAGGACGACTTGGTGACGGATTCTGTGATCATAGACAACTTAAACGGAATGATTAAAACTTGCTGATAACGAATGAAGGATGCCTCCTCGGAGATGCCGAGAGGGGTTACCTTTTAGCATGAGTTACCGGAACAACTTGAGGTGGTGATCTTTGAAGCACGAGGTGCTGATATGATTTGGTGGACTAAAAAGATGATGATATCAGTAGTTGAGTAGCTTCCTTATCTGTTTTAAAAATACTCCTTCAGACGTGCTATTCCTACCTCAGCTTGGAAAACAAAGATGGCTTTACACAAAAACAACCTTCATAACTCTTTCTAAAAGAAGCAGATATATAATAGGTTAACTAAGTCTTGTTGAGTACCTCGCGTACTCATGTTTGCTTAAACTTGGTTCAGGTGGAGTTCCTCAGTTCGGTGGTGTTTCGCCGTGGACATCGACGAGTAGTTCGGGGTTCCAGGTGGCAGCCTGGAATCTATGGGCTGGGACTTCGCCTTATGTTGCGGCCTCTTAGGCCTTTTGGTTCTTGTTGATTAGCTACATAATTTTCCTTCCGTTGTCTGATGTAATGTTGGGTCATGTGACCTCTGCTTGTAAAGCTATACTCTAGTAACACATGCTTAATACAACTTTCATGTCTAGAGTGCTGCTTTGATCGGTTGTTGGTTTCGAGCCCGTTGTTATACAGTTTTGGCTATGCCTGCATAGTTGTCGCAGTCGAGGGGTTGTGGAGCCGATGATCCATGTCCGAGCCCGCCTGTCGATGTGATCGGCCTGGGGCGAGGTAACCCCAGTAACCCTCGATTGTTGTTGCACTTTCTGGACACATAGCAGCTCTGTATAACTTTTGTCCCGTTCCTTCAGTTTCATCCGACTCGTGGACACTTGGGTATGCATAATTGGTTATGACTAGCATGGATACAAGGAGTAGTAGACCGGGGATCCGGACTACATGCCGATGAATCCGGTCTGCCTGCCGTTGTTTGTTGCGGCCGGGGCTGGTAACCCTGAAGCCCTTGTGAGTCCATGGCTAGGAGCACATAACAGTATGTATATCTCTGGGTCCGGGGTCTGACAGTAACTAACACCGAGAAAATTTCCCCTATGAAATAGAAAAGATTCAACCCTAGATGTTACAGCGGAACAGAGTGAAGCGATGGAGACGATGGTGATGGAGTTGGAGATGATGATTATGATGATCCCAATGAAGTCCAGCTCGATGACGGTGATGATGGCGATGATTTTCCCCTTCCGGTAAGAAATTTCCCCAGCAGATTTCTCCCTGCCAGAGAGTTTTTTCTCTTTGTTGTTTCCCGCCTAATACGTCCATTTTGCATCAATATTTTATATTGTAACTTTCTGTTATTCATTGATATATTTCATATTATGATGCATTAATTATGTTATTTCATCTGATTTTTGCATGTTTGATAATTATTGGAGAATAAACACCGGGACCAGAAATTTGATGGAAAAAAGCACCGTCAAGATACCCTAGTTTTGAAGATCAAAAGAAGAAGGGGGCATCGTAGGAGTCTTAGAAGTTTAGAAGAGGGAGCCAACCACGAGGAGAGCGGTAGGGGGGCCACCAGGGGCCCACGCCACCATGTGGCGCCCCCTTGGCCGCGCCGCCAGGTGGTGTGGCCACCCTAGCCCACCTATGGCCACCTCCTTTCTCGTACTTGACCCCCAGAAAACCCTAAGTCACAGAGAAGCATGAAGGAAATATTCCGCCACCTCCTTGGGGCGGAAAACAACAGAGAGAGAAAAGCTCTCTGGTAGGGAGAAATCTGCCGTGGAAATTCCTCCCCAGAGAGGGGAAATCGTCCCCATTGTCACCGTCATTGCTCCGGGCATCATCGACATAATCCTCACCACCAGCACCATCACCCTCGCTGTCCACCTTCATCCCGCAATAACAATTAGGGTTCTATATTGTTGTTTTCCACTAGATCTCTCTCCCAGTGTGGATTACTTGTTTGTAGTTGGTGCCTACGAGATTTATCGGTGTTTGCACTTTATGACCAGATTATTATTCATCATTTTATCACCTCTGATCATGATCCATATGATGTCTCGTGAGTAGTTCGTTTAGTTCTTGAGGACATAGGAGAAGTCAAGATGTTAGTAGTGGAATTATGTTGAAGTAATATCTAATGGTTTGATATTTAAGTTGTGGTGTTATTCTTCTAGTGGTGTCATGTGAACATCGACTACATGACACTTCACATTTATGGACCTAGGGGGATGCATTGTGTATTTGGCTACTAATTTTGGGGTTGCCGTAGTGACAGAAACCTAAACCCCCGTTAGGAAACCGATGCACGAGGGAGGGTAGGATCCCAGAGTTTAAGGTTGTGGTTAGATTTATCTTAATTACTTCTTGTAGTTTCGGATTCTTGCAAGGGTTTTAATCACATTTATTAGTCCTAGTTGGGTGGTGCATTAGCATAGGTTCACCCACACAACACCTATCAAAACAATAAATATTAATCAACTATATGAAACGAAAGCGCTTAACAAAATTCCAATGTGTTCTCGAGAATGTTTAGTCATCATAAGTAAAAAACGGCTTGACCTTTGCTTTAGAAAGGATTGGTCCACTCGCTGCAGTTATTATTATTGTCTTTTATTTACTCGCACTTTATTTACCTGATCTGTCAAAAACCACCAAAACCATGTTTGCTACTGTTTATAGTGAATTCTCTATCCAACATGCTTGTCAACACCTTCTGCTGCTCATTCGTTTCGACACTCTTATTTATCAAAGGTACTAAGATACACCTCCTATACTTGTGGGTCATCAAGACTATTTTTTGGCGCCGTTGTGGGGCAGTGAAGCGCTATTGGTAAGTGGAATTGGTATGAGAAACTTTTACTCTAAGTGTTGTTTTTATTTTTGTCTACTGCTTTATTTTATTAATGAGAATCTGTTTGGTTCTTTTTTAAGAGTACTGCTACTACTGCTAATGTAGTAGATGACCCGAGGTTTTCTCAATTGGAATATTTTAAAATACCTATGAGAATTGTTGAACGTGTTATGGATAACTGCTATTTTGGAGATGAAACTGTCCATCCTGGTGATCATTTACTCTTTATACATGAATTATGCGAGTTATTCAAGTGTGACGGTATTACAATGGACCAAGTTAAGAGGAAATTATTCTCTTTATCACTGAAGGGCAGAGGTGCGAAATGGTTTAAAATGTTGAAGAATGGTAAATCTATTGGATGGGAGGAAATTGTACCTCTCTTTTATTCTAAATTCTATCCTCCTAGTGGGATTCATAAAGATCAGAATCAAATATATAATTTTTTGCCTCGTGATGGAGAGAGTAGTGCTAAATCTTGGGGGAGATTGAAGTTATTAATGCTCAAATGTCCCGTTCATGAGCTCCCCAGTAATATTGTCATCAATAATTTTTATGCAAGGCTTTCTCTTCATGATAAGGATTATTGGGTGCTTCTTGTTCTGGATCATTCAAACATATGAAGGAAGAAGCTAAATGGGATCTTCTTGACCGTATTCAAGAAAACACCGAAGGATGGGAGAATGACAAAGGTACAAAGTCATGTATAAATTACGATTATGAATGCATTAAAGCTTTTATAGGAACCAATGATTTCTATAATGTTAGTGTTGTTTGTGGTCTTGACTTTCAAGTCTTTGCAAATTGTTTTAAGGATTTGCCTCCTATCTTGATATTCTCAAAATGGAGTTGATCCAGTATCATGCACCTTATAAAGATACTGTTAATTGTGTTCCTGCTAGAAACATAGAAGTGCATGTTGTTAATCCTGCTGTGCCCGAACCTTATATTGAGAAAATGCCTTTCCCTGCTAAGGTAAAGGAACATTCTATTATAGCTAGTGTGGTTAAGAAAAGTATAAAGAAACCTATTGAACCTGATGAACAAATAAATGTAGAACCTACAGTAGCTATAATTAAAGACCTTGTCTCTGAGAATGTAGAGGATCGACACATTAAGTTCTGTGAGGGTGCTTCTAATATTGTTTCACATCCTAGTAGATCTAAGAAAACTAGTGTTTCTATCCTTTATGTTAGGATACGTGATCATTGCTACTATGGTTTGTGTGATATTGGTGCAAGTTCTAGTGCTATTGCTTATGAGTTGTATAACGAAATCATGATGAAATTGGTCCTTGTGAACTTGAATATGTTGTGGTGGTTATTCAGCTTGCTTATAGAGAAACTATCTTTCCGATTGGTATTGTTAGAGATGTGGAAGTTTTATGTGGTAAAACCAAATATCCTGCTGATTTTCTAGTACTTGGTACAACTGCTAGTAAACTTGTCCTATCATTTTTAGTAGACCTTTCTTGAATACTTGTGGTGCTGTTATAGATTGTAAGAAGGAGAAAATATTGACTAAATTTGATGGAAAATCTTATGAGTTTAATTTTTTCAAATTTGCTAGACCTCCTTATGAATCTGAATTGCGTAATGAAGATTTTAGATTTGAACAGCTTGCCTCTATTTCCCTTGCACCAAACAATGTTTTGCAGCAATACATGGAGGACCACGAAAGTGAGGTCTTTATGGAAGAAAGAAATGAAATTGACGATAGTATTCTTCATCAACGAGTGATATTGAAACATAATTTACCTGTGGAAGATTGGGGTACCACATTACCACCCAAGGAGGATCATGTTTTCGATTTAAAACAATTTCCTGATGATCTTAAATATGCTGATATTGATGAGAAGAAAACATATCATGTTATTATTAGTTCTAAACTTTCACTTAAACAAGAGGAAAGGTTATTGGAAATATTGATAGAACATTGTGGAGCTATTGGATATACTCTTGATGATTTGAACGGGATTTCCCCTACTATATGTCAGCATGTTACTAATATTGAACCAGATGCAAAGCCAGTTGTTCAACATCAACGCTTTTTAATTCCTAAGATGAAGGAAGTGGTAAGAAATAAGGTATTAAAACTCCTTACGCTGGTATTATTTATCCTATTGCTGATAGTAGATGGGTAAGTCTTGTGCATTGTGTTCCTAAGAAAGGAGGGGTGACTGTTATGCCTAATGAAAATAATGAGCTTATTCCACAAAGAGTGGTAGTTGGTTATAGGATGTGCATTTATTTTTGGAAAGTTAACAAGGTTACTAAGAAAGGAGGGGTGACTGTTATGCCTAATGAAAATGCTAGATAGGTTGTCTAAGAACACTCATTTTTGCTTTCTTGATGGTTATTCTGAGTTGTCGATTCACCTGCACCTGAAAGTGGACTAGTTATCAGTGGTTTGTCAGTAGTAACAGTTTTACAGTAGCAGCAGTAGTGAAATAATAACATCAGTGATATGAAACAGCAACAGTGGTGATTGGAGTAAACAGCGAGATTAAATACTGTAGGCATAGGGATAGATGAACGGGCGTTGCATGGATAAGATAGTTCATATTATAATCAAGTCATGGGCTTGCAGGTAAATAAGATAAATCATCCAAGCACTAAGTAACCATAGGCATGTGTTCCATAAATAGTCGTACGTGCTCACAATGAGAACTTGCACAACATCTTCTGTCCTACCAGCCCGTTTTCAGCGGGGCCTTAAGGGAACTACTGGTAATTAAGGTGTTCTTTTTAATAGAACACCAGAGCAAAGCATTAACACTCCGTGAACACATGTGATCCTCACATCACAGCTATCCCCTCCGATTGTCCCAAATTCTGTCACTTCGGGGCCTCGGGTTCCGGACAACAATATGTGTAAACAACTTGCAGGTATGATCAAGAAACAATAATTATCATCGTGATTCAATAACAAGTTCAGATCTTAGATCATGGCACTCGGGCCCAAAGTGACAAGCATTAAGCATAACAAGTTGCAACAATGTCAATAGCACTAATAGAAGATACTAGGCACTATACCCTAACAATTACGACATTATTACATGAACGATCTCATCCAATCCCTACCATCCTCTTCAGCCTACAGCGGGGGAATTACTCACACATGGATGGTCGATGGAGAGGCGTTGGGGATGATGATGGAGATGATCTCCTCCAATTCCCCATCCCGGCAGGGTGCCAGAACGGAGTTTCTGATCCCCGACTCGACGTTCGGGATGGCGGCGGTGCTCTGTTGTGTTTCTGTGGAATATGACAAACCCCCTCGCGTTTTAGGGTTGAAGGCTATTTGTAGTCGAAAGGAGAGTCCGAGAGGGGCTCTGGGTGGCCCACACCATAGGCGGGCGCAGCCAAGGGGGGCCACGCCAGGGGGTGGTGTGGACACCCTGTGGCTCTTCTCCTGGCCCTCTTCTGGCTCCCGGTGTCTTCTGGGGTGAAAACACCAATGGGATCTTTTCTGGGCAATTTCCCGAAAGTTGATTTTTCTGCACAAAAACAAGACACCAAGGTAATTCTGCTGAAAAAATCGTTAGTCCGTGTTAGTTGTATTCAAAACACACATGTTTAGAGGAAAACAATAAGAAAAGTGTTCGGAAAAGGAGATACGTTTTTGACGTATCAACTCCCCCAATCTTAGCTTATTGCTTGTCCTCAAGCAATTCAGTGACAACTGAATGCGATAAAAAACTTTTACGAACACATTGTTTCATATGATGTAAACATACTCACTATATGATCAAATACTTAATTATGCTCATGATAAGATACATGCAAGATACTGACACTTAATAGCTATGCAAACCATGAAGAGATAACAACATGATAATAATAAACAACATGAAGCATAACTATTTGCAAGATTGTAATATTCATAATAAGATCTGATAAAGTGGTATCTCACTTGCCCTTAAGTGTGGGGCAAAACATAAATGCCAGGGCACCTCTGAAGTTCAAGGGAAGACTAGAAGTAAAGATATCAAATATGCAAGTATCAAAGTTGTACCACAATCAACCGTACTTTGGGAGAAACACATCACACTAAGAATGATAATTATGCTCTCAAGAAAGTGCTCAAAGAATATGGCGGAGACTAAACATAAAAGTAAAACAAAGGCCCTTCACAGAGGGAAGCAGGGATCAAATCGTGTTCTAGAGCTTTTTATTTTGTTAATCAGGGGTATTGAAAACATTTTTAAGAGTGGTGTATGCTTATGTCAACGAATGGTAAACAGAAAATACAGTACGTCACAAGCCAACTGGATTCACAAGAGTAGATCCCATATGAAGAACGCATCTGGGTAGACCCTCTTTCTCTTTTGTTTACACAATTATGCTTTGACTGATAAATTAGGGGCAAAAATAGTGAAGATAATTTGTGTGTATTAATTTAGGGTTGGGCACCCCGCTGCCAGCTCTTCTATCATTTGGATAAGCGGATGAAGCCACTAGTCCAGGGTGTGAAATCTAATCAACGAGTGAGATAAAGATTCTCTATTTACGTCCTCATGAGCAAAAAGAGTGGCACAAAACAGGAGTAATTTTTAGAAGGTTTTAAAGGTAGCACATGAGCAATTTACTTGGAGTGGCGGTTAAATACCACATATAGGTAGGTATGGTGGACACATTGGAATAACTTGGTTTTCAGGGATTTGGACGCACGAGTAGAGCTCATACTCAGTACAGGTGAAGGCTAGCTATAGACAGAGAACAACAATCGAGAGAGCAACAACCATCATAATCATGTTTGCGACAAAGTAAAATTAACTGAGGCATAAAATTGATACCAGAACTCTGAGGCAAAATAAATCATCGAGGCTTATTGACTTTCTGTTTTCAGTCTTAGCATGCGTGAGCATGTGCCAAGTCGATTCAAATGAAACAGTCAGAGCAGGCTACCACAATGTCATACCCTTCTATGAATAGAACAATGCGAACAAATATTTATGCGACTGGTCATTTACTATTAATAAATTGGAACAAAACATGAGAGAGCATGAACTATTAAGCAACCATTAAGTCACATATATCTTATAAGAACAAACTAAGCATGCTCACATAGATGGATATATGTACAAAAATGAAAGCAAATAGAATTCATACCAGCCTCTCACCACACTTGAATTGTCGTAGATCGTCATTATTGCTCTTCACTTGTGGCTTGAATAATATATAATGAAAACCAAACTCCAATGGAATCACGAACGACTGTTGAAATCTGCAGCAAACTTTACAAAACCAAAGAAGAACAACAAATATTTTTGGGTTTTTCAATTAAAGCACGATCAAACAAGAACAAGCAAACAAAGCAAAATCTTTTTGGGTTTTCAAAATGAAACAAGAACAAAAGAAAGAAAACAAACAAAACAAAATATTTTTGGGTTTTTGAATATTAAAATGCGACTAAAGAATAAAGCAAACCAACTAAAGAAACAAACAAAGAGAAACAACAGAAATATTTTTGGTCTTTTTGTGTTTTGGAAAGCGAAAACAAAAACAATAAAAACAAAAGAAGAGAAATAAAACAAAAGCAAACGAAAGAAAACAAAGAGAAGCGAAAGAAAAGAAAACATGGATATACAAAGAACCGACTGAACATGATATGTAAACGAGCGTGATGTCAGTATACCATCCCCCAAGCTTAGGCTTTTGGCCTAAGTGGATATCAATCGTGGCACGTGAATTATCCCCACTGTGGTGGGTCATCCCTCACGTGGTTGTACTCGGGCGAATATGAGGAAGATGATGCAGCGGGCGCATAGTCATAGCCGGGGTGCTGATATGGAATCCCCGTGGCATCATAGGGCCTGAAGAAATCACCATCGTCCCCCTCTCCGGCATCCTCCCCTTGATGGGCGTGATGCTCAAGGTATGTGTCGAGCTCACTCTCAGAAAGCTCCCATCCTTGCCTGCCATTAAGATCAAACAAAGGGTGTGCAGGCAAAAGTACTTCCCTAACAGTTTTAATAAATCTCCACCTAGATTGTTTGGAGAAAGTTATTTCAAAGGATAAGTTGTGCAAGTGGACATGTGTAGAAAGGAAATTTTGTTAAACCATGGAAACAAGATTAAGCCTCTCTAAAGGAAACTGCACGTCTAGATGGTGTGGCTCCAAACCATGCAAAGCTAGCAAGCGCGAGGCAATAAGACCTCCACCAACTCCGCCCTTCTCACGGTTATGTGAGAGACGGTAAGCAATCAAAGCACCAAAGCTATAGGGCCTATCATGTCTCAAGGCAGTTCCAATAAACGCCAAATCATAGAAAGATAGCTTGCTAGCAGTTTTTCAAGCTAACCCACATTTAGAAATAAGAGGCAAAGTATCGAATGCTAGGAAGTTGGATTTCTCGAATTTTACCGCACTCCCCTGTGAAGCTTCTGCCTTGTTAAATCTCTCCATATAAATCTAGCAGTGGTTTGGGCTGCCCACTTATCTTCTCACAAGACCCCTACTCGGGTACTTTACTGGCTGCACAAAAAAACACTAAAAGGCAGGCTCACAGCTTTATTATAAATTTTATAGTGGACCATTGGGTTAGTTGAGGACCACTTGAAAAGAAAATCCTGCACCACAGACATAGTTAATTTCGCATATTGGATGGGTTCATCCTCAATGAAAGGGTTCAAGCCTGCATTCTGCACAAGGGTGTTGAAATCCTGCAGAATTCCTATAATCTGCATAAATTCCTGACACGGATAAATCGATGGGAACACCCTTTCTTCGCGGTGCACGAGCATGACCTCATGCAACTCCAACTCATGCTGGTTTAGTTGATAAGCATTGTGCTCCATCTCTGAAATTTTTCAACAATCATCACAAAATTAATTTCAAGCAACTATAAGGTGGAGATTACCATAGGAACTTATATGAGAGCTAAACATACATCAAAAATACATTATTTCTACTCAAATCAAGCATGCAAACTCACATAAGTTGTCACCTACTATGGAAAAATACTCAATAAATACTTCACTAAAAAAATTCTACTTGGATCATCAGAGGAGTCACATACCGGAGATCAAACACACCAAATATCATCACAAATGATGGGATGAAGAAGGAGATAGAAAATCCAGAGGAAGAACAACAAGAACACGGGTTCCAGGAAATGTTTTCAGCTTGTCAGGTGAGAGAGAAGACTTTGGCAGTGGAGAGAGTAAGTGGAGGGCCAGGGGGCCCACACCATGTGCTGGCGCCACCCCGTGGTGTGCCTGACTGGTGGGTCCCCCTGGGTCTCCCAGGTGTTTTTTTGCCTCTTTTTTGACGTAAAAAATTATTTTAATTTTTCTGGAATTTTTCAAGAAACTTTATTTTGAGGTATTTCCAGAATTTTAATAATTAATAAAAACCAGGAAAACGAAAGTGAAAAGGTGGAAAAAAACCAAAAACAACACCACAGAGGTTCTATGACACTCTAATGAAAAAATATCCAAACAAAACAAAGGTGGTAGTGGTGAAAACAAAAGTATGGATGGTGAAAACATGCATATCCTCGGAAATCAGAGTGAAAACATCAAGAAAACATGCATAATGATGGTGGAAAACATGATTGTACTCAATTAATAATGTGATAACATAAGTAAACATGGTAAAAACAAAATGTGGAAGGTGAAAACATTGTCCTCTTCATTCAAAATCATTTTGTTAACAAGGGTGATCAAGTCTTGCTACCAAAATAATTTTATGTGAAACAAAACTTTGTTTCTGACTAAATAAGTATGTTACCTCAACCTTGATAGGCATAGTCTCAATCTTTATAATTTCATATTCTTTTGGTGGTGCTGGTATGGGACAATAAAATTCTCCAATCTTGATGGTCTCAATATTTTCAATTGAATTTAGACCATATTTTCTACCAATCTTCTTGGGAAAATAAACAATGTGCTCTTTATCATTAACATTAAAAGTAACTTTTCCTTGGTTGTAATCAATAACATCCCCTGCAGTATTAAGAAAGGGTCTTCCAAGAATAATAGACATATTATCATCTTCAGGCATTTCCATCACAACAAAGTTAGTTAATATCATACAATTATTAGCAACTTGAACATGAACATCCTCACATATACCCACAGGAATAGCAGTAGACTTATCAGCCATTTGCAAAGATATCTCGGTTGGTATCAACTTTTCTAGGAGGAGTCTTTTATAGAGAGTAAAAGGCATGACACTAACTCCAGCTCCTAAATCACACAAAGCAGTTCTAACATATTTATTTTTAATAGAACAAGGAATATTAGGTATACCAGGATCTCCAAGATTCTTAGGAACCTTGCCATTAAAAGAGTAATTAGCAAGCATGGTGGAAATTTCCTCATTAGGAATCTTCCTTTTCTTAGAGACAATATCTTTCATATATTTTGCATAAGGAGGCAATTTAATAGCATCAGTTAAAGGAATTTGCAAGAAAAAAGGTTTCATCCATTCACAAAACTTGTTATAGTGTTCTTCTTCTTTTGATTTGTGTTTCTTATTAGGATAAGTCATTGGTTTTTGTACCCAAGGTTCTCTCTCATTACCATGTTTATTAGATATGAAATCTTCCTTGGTGTACTTTGCAGTTTTAGTTTGCTTTTCAGGTTCAGCTACAGGTTCTTCTTTATCAGAAGCATCATTCTTTTCATTACCACTTTCAGTTTCAGCATCAGAGACAGATATAATATTAGGATCTTTAGCAGGTTCAGAGGATTCTACAGCAGTTTTATGTTTCTTTTTTTTTCTTAGTATGAAAAACATCATTATTAGTTTGCTGAGAATCTTGTTCAATTCTTTTAGGATGTCCCTCGGGATATAATGGAACTTGTGTACCAATACAACTTCTAGTTCTTATTTCATAAGCATGTTTTTCTTTAGAAACATTAACTACCAAATCTTTTTGCACTTTAGCAAGTTGATCAATTTGAGTTTGAACCATTTGAAAATGTTTAACAAGCATTTTAACATCATTAGAGGTTCTTTCTATAATACCTTGCAAATCATTAATAGCTCTAGAGTTTTCCATTAGGTGATTTTGCACTCTCATATTAAAATTATCTTGCTTAATAACATAATTATCAAATTCATCTAAGCATTGACCAGGAGGTTTACTATAGGGAATATCTCTACTATTAAAATATTGGAGAGAGTGTACCTCAATGGGTGATGAGTGAGGGATTGGCTTACATAATTCTTCTATAGGTGGAGGATTCTTCACATTTTCAGATTTAAAACCCCTCTCTTTAAGAGATTTCTTGGCTTCTCTGATCACTTCATCATTTAATTCAATCATTCCCCTCTTCTTGGGTGTTGGTGTTGGTACTGGAGTAGGGGTCGGCTCAGGCTCAACCATAGTCCAATCATCATGATTTTGGCTTATTTTAGCCATTAATTCATCAGCTTCTTCTCGAGTTCTTTGCCTGAAAACACAACCAGCACAACCATCCAGGTATGTCCTAGATTCAACACTTAGTCCATTATAGAATATATCAAGAAATTTATTATCTTCTAGATTATTCCTAGGTGTAGCCCTAACTAAAGAACAGAACCTTGCCCAATATACATGCAATTTCTCTTCTTCCAATTGTTTGTAATTAAATATATTTTGTAAAGCAGCATGTTGAGCACTAGCAGAAAAATATTTCTGAAAGAAAGCATTAACCAAACCAATAGGACTATCAATAGATCCAGGAGACAAATTATTAAACCAAGTTTTAGCTTCATCTTTTAATGAGTGATGTCTACGCACGCTTCTATTCTTGTAGACATTGTTGGGACTCCAAGTACAGAGGTTTGTAGAACAACAGCAAGTTTCCCTTAAGTGGATCACCCAAGGTGTATCGAACTCAGGGAGGTAGAGGTCAAAGATATCCCTCTCAATCAACCCTGCAATCAAGATACAATAAGTCTCTTGTGTCCCTAACACACCTAATACAATTGTCAGTTGTATAGGTGCAATCAAGATAAATATGGCAGCAAGCAAACATGTAGCAGAAAAGGCGGAAAATGGTGTTTCAATTCTTGGAAATAAGGCCTAGGGCTCCTACTTTCACTAGAGGACACTGTCAACAATGAAAACATAATTGAATGCATAAATATCATTTCTTCACTATGCTACTCCGAACCACTCTCCGGTCGAATAACAAACACCAATCATTGCGTAGGGCTATAACAACACTCCTCAAGTCTATATTCCCTCTCTAGGGCACCCCACTCTATCACTATGAGTGCCCTAAATTAGTACTAAACAAACGCCACAATTTCATAGGTTCATCTTCCAACACAAGATATAAATATCATGCTAAACCACACGGTGCACACAGTATCACCTTTACACCGCGATCAAAGTGTTTATGGAGATAACAAAACCACTTGAGTAGCATAACAGATGAAGATCACATCTACATATTCAACTAGATTACAAAACTCATGATCACATAAAGATCACACCATGTGAGAGAGAGATGAGGCACATAGCCAGCGGTAGAGCCCTCAGCCCCGGGGGAGAACTACTCCCTCCTCATCATAGGAGACAGCAACATTGATGGAGATGGCGATGGACTCGATGGAGATGACTTCCGGGGGCACTTGTAGAGACCCCAAACCGGAAGGTTCAGAACCCCTCATATGCATACATTCACGATCCCAGGAAGATCAGTCGTGAACAACATACGAAAGTGGTACACAGATACAATATCCATTACACGAATAAAAGCAGTCTTACAAGCCAATGGTCACATGACCAAGTCTTTAATCACTGCCACGCAGGGCAGGCAAAGTCTTACAACATCTAAACAGCGGAAGATAAACGTAGATAGCCCATGTCAAGCTTTCACCAACAGGCTGCTGACCGGGAGCCGGGCCTAGTTCGCGCAGTCGTCGGAATAGTACTCCTCCTCGTATTCCTCCTCAGGTGGTACCTCCTCAAAGTCTGGCAAGTATATACCAGGGGCGAAACCAAATGAGTACGTTTGAATGTACTCAACAAGACATCCTTCATACACTTACAAATGCATCATGCTTATATGGTAGATAGGTAGGCCATACATAGGGCTTTCTACCAATGATGTTCATGTAAGATGACATCACCGTTGCAGTCATATAAATCTGTATCTTTGTTGAAGAAGATACTTCACAAGAAAATAATATAGTTTTCTTTCTCTTGTCGATATCGCATGTACAAGAGGTTTTGTAAACTTGTTTTACAAAAGGAAGTTTTTTCTTGCAAAACTTCTTGGAACAACATGTCCAAACTTCATTGGTACCTTCCGGGTACACCACTTCTGTTTTGAAAACATCTTTTGAAAACTCAGCACAATACTAGCTACATGGCCTTTCAACTGCCCATATCCAAGGGCTCGGCTATTCTGAATAGTTTTACTCTGCAGAGGTGGTACACATTCCACTAGATCCAAAACTCTGCCATGGACCACCCATGGATCGACACAGCGATATGCAAGCACCAGAGAGTTGATCCTAACTGTCCACTCTGACACAAGCTAGTATATGCTTATTCCTTCAGGTGGGTTGTCTCCCCGGCATCAGGTCCCGCCTTGCCTAGTCAGGAGGCCCAGCTGTCGCATCCGGAGGGAAAATTAATCCCACACTGTGTATGTCCCGTTTCTCCCTCCTGGCGACACTTCGGTTCAGAGAATCAGCTCCTCTATAGCATTTTGGAATAAAACATACACTAACAAGTTCAAGCATCTAGATAGGCCCCATACCCATATAGGGGTAGAGTGGCAGTACATCTTGGTTGTCCAACGAAGACTAGGGTATGTGCCTTTTGTAAACATTTGAAAACACCTTCATAGTTTTTCCTTCGGTGAACAAGGTCCCGCCTTTCCACCAGCATCTCCTTGTAGAACCATCTCTGTTTTGCAAAAGCACATTTTAAAGTGGTCCACTTAGGGACTCAAGATTATTGTTTAAGACGGTATTTATATACCTTATAGTGGCTAAGGGATTGGTAACACCAAGTTGACTAATGGCAAGTGATATATAATATATATATAATAGTAGTAATATTATTCACTCAATAAAATAGTTTTAGCAAACAAGTTTTGAAAATTTCAGAAGTATTTGAATGCATAAAGGTATTGGGAATATAACAGCAAGCTTTAAGGATGGCTTGCCTTGGAGGTACTGAGGATCCGGGTCTTGCTCGCAACAGGAATGGCAGTAGTACCCGCCTGTCCCGACTATGTCCTCATCGTTTTCTATCGTCGTAAAGGAAAAGTAAAACATCCTATCAGAACCTTACCAACCAACAACTTGACTCAAACACAACATACAGCAAGCAAAAACACTCATAAGAATAATATACAAGCCCCTAAAAATATTCCACACAAACATGCATCAATAGTAGTAATATTACGTACTACTACTACCACAACTACGATAGTTGAGCTAGTTTGTTTTTCAACCAAATGGTATGGAACCAGTGGGTGTCCCACTATGTTTTCCATGCCATTTGAGAGGTGTTATGCCTCTGGTCCATCTTGTGCAAACCCAATAATTCATAGTGCAAAAAATGCAACTAGGTATTCTAGTGCAAACCATTAATACTAACAATAATAATCAAACCTATGCATGCATTCCTAAAAGATTCAAAGTAGCTTACAGAGGATGAAACAAGTAAATAACAGTACCAAAATGGTACTGGATCCAAGTAAAAACATCCCTATAACTAGGATAAAAATCTAGCAAAACATTACCACACAAGTATTTCATGAAATGAATCTAGAGATTTCTACTATGCTCATTTTAATACTCAAACAAATACTAAACAAGCATGGATTTTTGTCAAGGACTATATGTGAGTAAAACTATCTAATAACACTCAACATACCACTTATACATGCTAGAAAACAGATTGGCATAATCAAACAATGATTTACAAAATCAAAATATTCACTTTATTTTTAACAGAAACATGCACTTTCTTAGATCTGTCACCAATTTAATTCTAAAGCTCAACAATTTACACCAATCTAGGGATACATAGATATATCTAATATCTAACAGATACAATTGGATTTGCATCAAAAGGTGTTATAAAAAAAATCCTAAAATTCATGGAACATGGTACTGGTGTTTTACCAAAATGGATACCATTTCAAAATGGTAGCTCTCCTTGGGCTGAGGTCAAGCCCTACTGGTAGATCTAGTCAAGATCTACTCCAGGAATTTTAGTTTGCTCCTTTTAGACATTCCATCAAAAAGTTATGCCCTAAACATTTTCACTGACAGTCCTCAGTTCAAGATTTTTCATTTGTTCATCATTCATCCAAAACCAGATCAGCTTGCTGCCATCGTTCAAGATTTCGTTCAGGTACCTCTGTGAATTTTTGCACATTTTATAGTTTAGTTTAACATTTTCATTTTTGATTAAAGTAAACAGCCAGATCCTGAATAGATTGAAAAAGAATTAAAAACCAGCACAGTGGGCTGGTCAACGCCAGGGGCGCGGCCCAACTGCGCTCGGTGGCCCGCCTCGCTTCCGCGACGCGCGGGAACGGGCGTACCGCTTCGCGGTTTGAGCGTGGCCGCAGATCCAGAGATCTACGGCGCACAGCCACCCTCCTCTCTCTCTCCCTATTCTATTTCTTCTCCGGCGAGGTTCACGGAAACCGGCGGCGAGAGACGAGCGAGGCTCACCTAGGGGGGTGCAGGGCCAAGGGAAGTGGTCGGGGAAGTCGTGCGTGGTCGATGCAGTGTAGAGGTACAGCAGCAACGGCGCGGATCCACTCCAATCGACGGTGACGTGTTCGGGTGCCGCGGCGGCTCCGACGAGGTTCTCGGCTTCTCTGCAAACGAGGGGAGGTGGTGTGGCTTAGGGTGGGGTTACAGACGTGGGGGAGTTCGTCTAGGGTAGTGGTGGAGGCTGCGGTGGTCTATGGAGGGTGTATTTCTCCTCGGGCTGCCGCGGTGGCCGCGGAAGAAATCCGGCGATTCACTCTATTGCGAGCAGCTCGGGAGCATGGCTGGGTCTGGGAAGTGACAGTGAGTCGAGGGGAAGATGGTGCACTGGTTTGGAGGCTCGGGGGCGGTTTATATAGGGCTGGCGACGGTGGTGCACGCTCGGGCATGTCCGTGCGCCCGCGGCGAGCTCGTGCACGCTCTGGCACGGCCAGGGGTGCTCTTTCCGGGCCCGTGGGAGGTTCCAACTCGCCTAGGTGTGCTCGACAGCCACTTGCATCGTGCCAGGGCGCGGATGTGCAAGGGAGAACGCCACTGTGGCTCGGGATAGGGCGCAGCCTGTCAGGCGCACATCCCTTCTCTCCCGTTTCTCTCCCCCCTGAAGTTACCTCCCTCTCTCTCCCATTAGTCAAACTCGATGCAAGTTGATGTGCAGAGCTGGGAGTGGTTGGGGCCAGCTTCTAGAAGCCCCAAACCGTGCTCAAAAAGAATTACTGAGCTAAAAGATATAAGCATTTGAAAAAGGCTCGAGTTCACTGTTTCTGAATCCAAAATTCAGTTAAAATTTCAGGCCTTTAAAATTATTTAACTTTTGTTTTCCAAGCATGGTTCTGTTAAGCATCTTTAGTACTTTTCAAAACAGAAAACAGATTTAAATTTGAGTAACATTTGCTTGGTGAAAAATAAGTGGAAAGAGGGCTGGTTGGTTTGTTTGCACTGTTTTCCAAAAGGGCACTTTTCTGCCTTATTTCTTAGCATAAAACCATCAAGCAAAACATTGTTTTTGTGATTCCAAATTCTCAACTAAGTCATCCAAAATGTATTATATATATTCAAGATCACATTGATGACTTAAAATCCCACAATGTGAAATTTTATATTATGAAAAACAAGGGTGCAAAACCCTTACTAGGCTTGTTTTTCAAGCTTGTTTTTATTTGGGAAAATTGTGATTTCACTTTGATTAATTTGTTTTATTAGTTCCACTTGACTCAATAATCAAATGTAAGTTGTTTTCAACATTGCCACTTGGGTTTTGAGTTAGGGTACCAAGGTTTACAAAAATAGAAAAGAATTTAAGATGATCAGAACCTCAGAAAACAAGTGGTTTGTCTTTAAATAAAAATGCTTGCTTGCATAGATAGTCATAGCTCAAGTATGTAACACCTGGGGTGTTACCCTAATAGAGAGTTGTTTGTTTTCTTTTTTGCTTGCATCATATGCATCACATTGCATTGCACCATGTTTGCATCACAACTGAAAATTCAAATCAATTTAAACTTTCACCCCTTGCTCAAACTTTCCAATTTCAAACTTGCAAACTAAACCACTCATTTGTTTTTCAATAGTTTGAAATTGTTTTAATCAAATTGCCTGCTAAATAAAATTGTCCCTGTTATTAAAACCCTAATGGCTAATTCAAAAATTCAAATCAAATCACTCCTAATTATCATACTTCAATATGGGTGTAACTATTAAAATTTGGCAAACAAATTAAATGCAATAATGTTGGTATGATTGCTTGAATTTGTTAAATAAAAATTTGCTATTTCCAAAATTCCCAAAAATCAAACCTCAAATTGGAATTCAACTAACACATTAAAAATCAATTAACATTCTAAATTTTGAAGTTAATGATTAACATTACTTTATGTGCTGTTTTGCAAAATAACAAAATTTATTTATAACCTAAAAAGAAAAACCCTAACCCTTCTCTATCTCTCTCTTCCTTTTATTCTTTACAAAAAAAATCAGCTAATAGGAAAAAAAAAATAAAAAAATAAAAGCCAAAGGAGGGGGCAGCCCACCCCTTTCCTTTCTCTTCTCCACCCTAGCCCATTACCCTTTCTGGCCCACCCCCTCTTTTCTGTCGCCTTCTTCAACCTGTACGATCATCTTGAGAACCGATCGATCATCCCCACCCCACGCCGATGGCCTGCCGTACTAGGCTCTCACCACCATAAAACATCCCCCTCCCCCCTCTGCTAAACCTAGCCACCCTAGTCACTTTCCTCTAGCGCCGCCAACTCCTCTCCCTCTTCCCCCCGAGTCCATCTGTTCTTCTGAACCACAACGCTGCCTCCCCGTCAGTCCATCGCCGTCAGACCACGGCCTCCTCATCGCGGCAACGACCTGGTCGCCTCGAGGAGCATCTGAGGCGTAAAATGGAGCCGCGGCGGTCCCCGGCGTCTCCCCGTACCCTCGCCGTTTGCTGGGAGGGACCGCAGCGGCCGCGCCGTCGCCGGACTTTCCTCCTCTCCACTGTCAGTCGACAGCGTCGACAGCAGCCCGACGCAAGCGCGGTGAGCCTCTGCTACTCCCCTTCCCCTCTCTCATGTTTCCCCTCCGCTGCACACGCACACCACCCCCCCCCACATCAAGCACGCACACGTACGGCAGTCGCGCACAACGGTGATCACCCGCCGGCGTCGTCCTCTGTCAAGCCGTGGAAGAAATTGGTCGTCAGTTAGTTCAGTTAAGGCTCACATCTGAACATTACCTTGCACTCGCCCTAGATACTGACAAACTGAAACCCACAGCGCAGTGGTAGCGCTGTTCTGTCGCGCGCGCAAGGGCCTGGGATCGATTCCTCTGCTCCGCAGAGAAAAAACCACCTTTTTTTTGTGCTCGCGCAGCTGACATCCGTGCCCCACCCGTCAGCCGCGGTGGCTGCCACGCGCGCGCGCGCAGCGCCACGCTGGCTAGGCCCCACGGGGCAGTGGCGGTGTGTAGAGTGCAGCGCGGTAACCAACGCCTTCCACATTTCTGTTTTCTAATTAATTCCTTTTAAATAACAGATTTAAACCCTAAAATTAACCTTTAATAACTTTTAATCTATAACTCTAAAAAGTAAAAGTTGTATATGTTTTCTGCTCCAAATTAATAGATCTATCCAAATAATCCATTTGTTTACTGTTTTGAAATTCCAAAATGCAATTTAAATTTGAATTCAAACAAATCATTTGCAAATTGCTAAAATCCATAACTAATTCATTATTAATCCAAATAATGCAAATAAAATATGTTTTCCATACCATTTTGAATAACCTTTTCAAATATAATTTTTGTTTCCTGTTTGGGATAATTTAAATTGCCTAAATATTTTAATCCTTGTTTAATTCATTTAAATTTGATAAAATCATAACTTGCTCAAAATAAAATAATTTTGACATGCAAAATATGTTTTCAAACCATCAAAGTGTGAACTTTTCAAATGTGAGTTTGAATTTATGTTTTGAACAAATAAAACTTCAAATAAATTCAAACTTGATTCAAATCAATTAAAACTTGTTTAATATTGTTTAATTCATAATAAATTAATCCTAATTCCTATTTCAATAATTGAAACATGTAATCCAACTAAAATTTGATGTTCTCTTCAAATACAAATTTTGTATTATTTTGAACACTTTAACTTTATGAAAACAACAATTGCTTGTGTGACATGTTTAAGTAACCAAACTGTCCAATCTTAACAATAATTTCCAAACTTGTTAAACCTTATTTCCAATTGATTCTATTCTTGTTATTTTGTTGTTTTCCTCATCCATGCATCATGCTAATCCACTTTCACATATTGTTTAGTTGGAAAACAATTGTTTCAGCCATAATTCATGGGCTTTTCATATGCAACTCAAATTGCATATGGGTCCATTTAAATCTGTTTATCTTGTCAACTAGTTTATTTCTATGCATCCATTAAATTGTCATGCATCCATGTCTTGATCATGCTGGATCTTTTGCCGTCGTAGTAATTGTTGCATCTGGTGTTTGTTCGAGGTTCATTGCTTCTTCCCGGATAGGACGTTGAGATGATGTGAGCAACGACAAGTTCTGCTACCTTGCGGGATCTCGGGCAAGTATACTCACTTGCTGCCATATGGCTGCCTTTCATCACTTGTTACCGATTCTTTCCGTTGATTCTTTTCTGCTAGCCTTAGTAGTTGTTGTTTATGTTACGAACCCATCACATGAATCCCTTAACCTTGATATTGCCTCACCTCCATACCTATAACCATTGCTTGTTGCCCGTGTCTTATTATCATGCTTAGGGTTGTTTTGCTCGAGTCTATTACCCGTTACTTTCTGTTACTACTTTATTATCGTTCTGGGGGGGGCTCGATGTTAATCAATCAATCCTGTTAATGCTAATGGTAATAATAATTTGATGATAAGGCACCGGCAGGAGGCCCTTTGTGGTTTTGAGGCCTGCTAGTGTCGACCCTAATAGGAAAAGGGTCTTGTCTACTGATCCATGATGAGCGCACTACCCGCATGTGGGAAGCGAGTATGGGCGCCCCCTCAATTTGACTCGATTCGCATCTCGTCCAAATCGCCTCATTTAGTTCGGGATTTCCATTTGCTGCATGCATGATCTTGCGAGCCCTTGGATCCCAGGTGGAACTTTCGTAGTCGGCATATAGGGGGACACGGTCTTAGAGTGCTATGAGGGTCCCTTTTCTTCGGGGCTCGATTAGCCGTGCGCCCAAGGTTCTTTGGGCTTGATGCGAAGAAGAGTTGAGTTGTGTAGAGTACCTCGCTTGGTGGAAGTGCATTCCATCTGGCGGGATATTCTTGCGTGTACGGCCAAATTGGTGCAACCCTGCAGGGATAATCTTCTCGAGAAGCCGTGTTTTCCGCGGTTATGGATTACTTGGTGAAAGTACTGGCTAACAAGTACTCAGGACAACTTAAACCTAATGATTAACAATCTTTCACCCCATGATTAACAACTTGACTAGTAATAGGCTTATTGACACAATAATCTGAACCATCATTAATCCAACCGTGTGAGTTATCCTCGGATTGCTTCTTCGGATAAGGGGCGAGAGCCAGGATGGGTTTGTTTGAAGTTATCTTTCAGTTGGTTACAATACTCGATCTCATCTTCTTTCTGTTAGTCGGAAGTTGTAGTATCTCTCTGTAGTTGGTTAGTGCAGCCTGCTATCGCTTATTTGCCATAACCCCTTCCTTCCCGTTGATCCCAAAGTATTTGTATCTTGTGATGACTGGCTACGCCGGTATCTTGTGAGTATGGTTTATCCACTTGCCAGTACTTAACCGTACTGACCCACGAATCTTTTTCGTGGCTGCATATTCAATATTGCAGTCAACAGGTTTGAAGTCTGACGACGTTAGCTTGGGAATCCCTCCGGCTTGGCCTGGGCAGGGATTGGACGCCTTCGTTTATCTTCAGGACTCTTAGTCCAATTTGTATCTTGTCCGTAGCCGGACACTATGTTGTTTCTTCCGCTGTTATTTGGATCTTTGTATTGTATCAGTTGTATCCCTGGCTCGTTTGAGTCATCTTGTAAATCTCTTTTCTGTTGTTGTTGTGGATTATTCGTGAACTATTGTAATGTTATCACCAGTGGCAACCTGGAATCGGTTATTATGTGGATTTTGGCGGGAATGCTGAAATCTGCATAGTGCCCGATCTCGGGGCGTCACAAATGGTATCAGAGCCTTGGTTCCGATTCCCGAGATTGTTTCGATACGAATGGTTATCGAAGCAACGGGTCCGCAAAGCCTGTAGGATAACCTAGCTAACGGTCGTTGTTTCTAGAATGTCAAAAACTATTTCTGCTAAACTATTTTGGAAAACATCTCGATAGGATTCTTGTTTTCTCCTTACCCCTATTCTATTTCCCCTCCCATCTTATTTGTTTTGGAGTCTACTCTCGTACTCAATCTTTCAAAGTGTTAGGATTCTACGTGGGTGGACGTTTTCCGAGCCCTTAACCTAATAGGTTCGATCATCGGAAGATTCCTGGTGGAAGAACATCGTCGTCACTCCGAGCCAGAATCCCTTGTTAGTGGTGTCGAGAAGCCCTTGTTAGTGGTGTCGAGGAGATCAACCGGAAGCACGAAGAATCGATAGTCGAATTTCTTTCCCCTCCCGGGTTAGCAGGTGGATTGCGAGGGCGCAATCCCTTGTTAGTGGTGTCGTCTGTAACACCTGGGGTGTTACCCTAATAGAGAGTTGTTTGTTTTCTTTTTTGCTTGCATCATATGCATCACATTGCATTGCACCATGTTTGCATCACAACTGAAAATTCAAATCAATTTAAACTTTCACCCCTTGCTCAAACTTTCCAATTTCAAACTTGCAAACTAAACCACTCATTTGTTTTTCAATAGTTTGAAATTGTTTTAATCAAATTGCCTGCTAAATAAAATTGTCCCTGTTATTAAAACCCTAATGGCTAATTCAAAAATTCAAATCAAATCACTCCTAATTATCATACTTCAATATGGGTGTAACTATTAAAATTTGGCAAACAAATTAAATGCAATAATGTTGGTATGATTGCTTGAATTTGTTAAATAAAACTTTGCTATTTCCAAAATTCCCAAAAATCAAACCTCAAATTGGAATTCAACTAACACATTAAAAATCAATTAACATTCTAAATTTTGAAGTTAATGATTAACATTACTTTATGTGCTGTTTTGCAAAATAACAAAATTTATTTATAACCTAAAAAGAAAAACCCTAACCCTTCTCTATCTCTCTCTTCCTTTTATTCTTTACAAAAAAAATCAGCTAATAGGAAAAAAAAATAAAAAAATAAAAGCCAAAGGAGGGGGCAGCCCACCCCTTTCCTTTCTCTTCTCCACCCTAGCCCATTACCCTTTCTGGCCCACCCCCTCTTTTCTGTCGCCTTCTTCAACCTGTACGATCATCTTGAGAACCGATCGATCATCCCCACCCCACGCCGATGGCCTGCCGTACTAGGCTCTCACCACCATAAAACATCCCCCTCCCCCCTCTGCTAAACCTAGCCACCCTAGTCACTTTCCTCTAGCGCCGCCAACTCCTCTCCCTCTTCCCCCCGAGTCCATCTGTTCTTCTGAACCACAACGCTGCCTCCCCGTCAGTCCATCGCCGTCAGACCACGGCCTCCTCATCGCGGCAACGACCTGGTCGCCTCGAGGAGCATCTGAGGCGTAAAATGGAGCCGCGGCGGTCCCCGGCGTCTCCCCGTACCCTCGCCGTTTGCTGGGAGGGACCGCAGCGGCCGCGCCGTCGCCGGACTTTCCTCCTCTCCACTGTCAGTCGACAGCGTCGACAGCAGCCCGACGCAAGTGCGGTGAGCCTCTGCTACTCCCCTTCCCCTCTCTCCTGTTTCCCCTCCGCTGCACACGCACACCACCCCCCCACATCAAGCACGCACACGTACGACAGTCGCGCACAACGGTGATCACCCGCCGGCGTCGTCCTCTGTCAAGCCGTGGAAGAAATTGGTCGTCAGTTAGTTCAGTTAAGGCTCACATCTGAACATTACCTTGCACTCGCCCTAGATACTGACAAACTGAAACCCACAGCGCAGTGGTAGTGCTGTTCTGTCGCGCGCGCAAGGGCCTGGGATCGATTCCTCTGCTCCGCAGAGAAAAAAAAACCACCTTTTTTTTGTGCTCGCGCAGCTGACATCCGTGCCCCACCCGTCAGCCGCGGTGGCTGCCGCGCGCGCGCGCGCAGCGCCACGCTGGCTAGGCCCCACGGGGCAGTGGCGGTGTGTAGAGTGCAGCGCGGTAACCAACGCCTTCCACATTTCTGTTTTCTAATTAATTCCTTTTAAATAATAGATTTAAACCCTAAAATTAACCTTTAATAACTTTTAATCTATAACTCTAAAAAGTAAAAGTTGTATATGTTTTCTGCTCCAAATTAATAGATCTATCCAAATAATCCATTTGTTTACTGTTTTGAAATTCCAAAATGCAATTTAAATTTGAATTCAAACAAATCATTTGCAAATTGCTAAAATCCATAACTAATTCATTATTAATCCAAATAATGCAAATAAAATATGTTTTCCATACCATTTTGAATAACCTTTTCAAATATAAATTTTGTTTCATGGTTTGAATAATTTAAATTCCCTAAATAATTTAATACTTGTTTAATTCATTTAAATTTGATAAAATCATAACTTGCTCAAAATAAAATAATTTTGACATGCAAAATATGTTTTCAAACCATCAAAGTGTGAACTTTTCAAATATGAATTTGAATTTATGTTTTGAACAAATAAAATTCAAATAATATCCAAACTTGAATTAAATTCAATTAAAACTTGTTTAATATTGTTTAATTCATAATAAATTAATCCTAATTCCTATTTCAATAATTGAAACATGTAATCCAACTAAAATTTGATGTTCTCTTCAAATACAAATTTTGTTAATTATTTTGAACACTTTAACTTGATGAAAACAACAATTGCTTGTGTGACATGTTTAAGTAACCAAACTGTCCAATCTTAACAATAATTTCCAAACTTGTTAAACCTTATTTCCAATTGATTCTATTGTTGTTATTTTGTTGTTTTCCTCATCCATGCATCATGCTAATCCACTTTCACCTATTGTTTAGTTGGAAAACAATTGTTTCAGCCATAATTCATGGGCTTTTCATATGCAACTCAAATTGCATATGGGTCCATTTAAATCTGTTTATCTTGTCAACTAGTTTATTTCTATGCATCCATTAAATTGTCATGCATCCATGTCTTGATCATGCTGGATCTTTTGCCGTCGTAGTAATTGTTGCATCCGGTGTTTGTTCGAGGTTCATTGCTTCTTCCCGGATAGGACGTTGAGATGATGTGAGCAACGACAAGTTCTGCTACCTTGCGGGATCTCAGGCAAGTATACTCACTTGCTGCCATATGGCTGCCTTTCATCACTTGTTACCGATTCTTTCCGTTGATTATTTTCTGCTAGCCTTAGTAGTAGTTGTTTCTATTACGAACCCATCACATGAATCCCTTAACCTTGATATTGCCTCACCTCCATACCTATAACCATTGCTTGTTTCCCGTGTCTTATTATCATGCTTAGGGTTGTTTTGCTCGAGTCTATTACCCGTTACTTTCTGTTACTACTTTATTATCGTTCTGGGGGGCTCGATGTTAATCAATCAATCCTGTTAATGCTAATGGTAATAATAATTTGATGATAAGGCACCGGCAGGAGGCCCTTTGTGGTTTTGAGGCCTGCTAGTGTCGACCCTAATAGGAAAAGGGTCTTGTCTACTGATCCATGATGAGCGCACTACCCGCATGTGGGAAGCGAGTATGGGCGCCCCCCTCAATTTGACTCGATTTGCATCTCGTCCAAATCGCCTCATTTAGTTCGGGCTTTCCATTTGCTGCATGCATGATCTTGCGAGCCCTTGGATCCTGGGTGGAACTTTCGTAGTCGGCATATAGGGGGACACGGTCTTAGAGTGCTATGAGGGTCCCTTTTCTTCGGGGCTCGATTAGCCATGCGCCCAAGGTTCTTTGGGCTTGATGCGAATAAGAGTTGAGTTGTGTAGAGTACCCCGCTTGGTGGAAGTGCATTTCCATCTGGCGGGATATTCTTGCGTGTACGGCCAAATTGGTGCAACCCTGCAGGGATAATCTTCTCGAGAAGCCGTGTTTTCCGCGGTTATGGATTACTTGGTGAAAGTACTGGCTAACAAGTACTCAGGACAACTTAAACCTAATGGTTAACAATATTTCACCCCATGATTAACAACTTGACTAGTAATAGGCTTATTGACACAATAATCTGAACCATCATTAATCCAACCGTGTGAGTTATCCTCGGATTGCTTCTTCGGATAAGGGGCGAGATCCAGGATGGGTTTGTTTGAAGTTATCTTTCAGTTGGTTACAATACTCGATCTCATCTTCTTTCTGTTAGCCGGAAGTTGTAGTATCTCTCTGTAGTTGGTTAGTGCAGCCTGCTGTCGCTTATTTGCCATAACCCCTTCCTTCCCGTTGATCCCAAAGTATTTGTATCTTGTGATGACAGGCTACGCCGGTATCTTGTGAGTATGGTTTATCCACTTGCCAGTACTTAACCGTACTGGCCCACAAATCTTTTTCGTGGCAGCATATTCAATATTGCAGTCAACAGGTTTGAAGTCTGACGACGTTAGCTTGGGAATCCCTCCGGCTTGGCCTGGGCAGGGATTGGACGCCTTCGTTTATCTTCAGGACTCTTAGTCCAATTTGTATCTTGTCCGTAGCCGGACACTATGTTGTTTCTTCCGCTGTTATTTGGATCTTTGTATTGTATCAGTTGTATCCCTGGCTCGTTTGAGTCATCTTGTAAATCTCTTTTCTGTTGTTGTTGTGGATTATTCGTGAACTATTGTAATTTTATCACCAGTGGCAACCTGGAATCGGTTATTATGTGGATTTTGGCGGGAATGCTGAAATCTGCATAGTGCCTGATCTCGGGGCGTCACAAAGTACAACATGATGGATAACACAAGGGCCATAAAAGTTTTTGTTGGCTCCAAAAATTGGATTCCTTGTGTGAAAACAAGTGTGCTAAAATTGGGGTGTGACAGACCTCCCCCCTTAAAAGAATCTCGTCCCGAGATTCGCGGGTTTAGTCTTTGAGGAAACCAGGGAATTCTTTTCTGATAAAATCTTCACGCTCCCAGGTTGCTTCCTCCTCAGAATGATTCGTCCACTGAATCTTAAGGAACTTGAAAGCATTCCTCCTGGTAGCACGAACATTCTCCTCAAGTACCCGCAGGGGTCGATCATGGTAGGTCAAATCATCGTTGAGGTCACTGGTCTTGAAGTCAATGTCTTCGTAAGTGAGGTTCTGCTCAGGTACTTGAAGACACTTCCGGAGCAACGACACGTGAAAAACATCGTGAAAGGCTCTAATACCAACTTTGTAGAGGCCCCAAACCGGAAGGTTCAGAACCCCTCATATGCATACATTCACGATCCCAGGAAGATCAGTCGTGAACAACATACGAAACTGGTACACAGATACAATATCCATTACACGAATAAAAGCAGTCTTACAAGCCAATGGTCACATGACCAAGTGTTTAATCACTGCCACGCAGGGCAGGCAAAGTCTTACAACATCTAAACAGCGGAAGATAAACGTAGATAGCCCATGTCAAGCTTTCACCAACAGGCTGCTGACCGGGAGCCGGGCCTAGTTCGCGCAGTCGTCAGAATAGTACTCCTCCTCGTATTCCTCCTCAGGTGGTACCTCCTCAAAGTCTGGCAAGTATATACCAGGGGCGAAACCAAATGAGTACGTTTGAATGTACTCAACAAGACATCCTTCATACACTTACAAATGCATCATGCTTATATGGTAGATAGGTAGGCCATACATAGGGCTTGCTACCAATGATGTTCATGTAAGATGACATCACCGTTGCAGTCATATAAATCTGTATCTTTGTTGAAGAAGATACTTCAGAAGAAAATAATATAGTTTTCTTTCTCTTGTCGATATCGCATGTACAAGAGGTTTTGTAAACTTGTTTTACAAAAGGAAGTTTTTTCTTGCAAAACTTCTTGGAACAACATGTCCAAACTTCATTGGTACCTTCCGGGTACACCACTTCTGTTTT
Organism: Alopecurus myosuroides; assembly: GCA_028641055.1. NCBI lineage: Eukaryota > Viridiplantae > Streptophyta > Magnoliopsida > Poales > Poaceae > Alopecurus > Alopecurus myosuroides. Next base: position 358,600,272 of record CM054062.1, on the reverse strand, counting down.
GAAAACATCTTTTGAAAACTCAGCACAATACTAGCTACATGGCCTTTCAACTGCCCATATCCGAGGGCTCGGCTATTCTGAATAGTTTTACTCTGCAGAGGTGGTACACATTCCACTAGATCCAAAGCTCTGCCATGGACCACCCATGGATCGACACAGCGATATGCAAGCACCAGAGAGTTGATCCTAACTGTCCACTCTGACACAAGCTAGTATATGCTTATTCCTTCAGGTGGGTTGTCTCCCCGGCATCAGGTCCCGCCTTGCCTAGTCAGGAGGCCCAGCTGTCGCATCCGGAGGGAAAATTAATCCCACACTGTGTATGTCCCGTTTCTCCCTCCTGGCGACACTTCGGTTCAGAGAATCAGCTCCTCTATAGCATTTTGGAATAAAACATACACTAACAAGTTCAAGCATCTAGATAGGACCCATACCCATATAGGGTTAGAGTGGCAGTACATCTTGGTTGTCCAGCGAAGACTAGGGTATGTGCCTTTTGTAAACATTTGAAAACACTTTCACAGTTTTTCCTTCGGTGAACAAGGTCCCGCCTTTCCACCATCATCTCCTTGTAGAACCATCTCTGTTTTGCAAAAGCACATTTTCAAGTAGTCCACTTAGGGACTCAAGATTATTGTTTAAGACGGTATTTATATACCTTATAGTGGCTAAGGGCTTGGTAACACCAAGTTGACTAATGGCAAGTGATATATAATATATATAATAGTAGTAATAGTATTCACTCAATAAAATAGTTTTAGCAAAAAAGTTTTGAAAATTTCAGAAGTATTTGAATGCATAAAGGTATTGGGAATATAACAGCAAGCTTTAAGGATGGCTTGCCTTGGAGGTACTGAGGATCCGGGTCTTGCTCGCAACAGGAAAAATGGTAGTAGTACCCGCCTGTCCCGACTATGTCCTCGTTGTTTTCTATCGTCGTAAAGGAAAAGTAAAACATCCTATCAGAACCTTACCAACCAACAACTTGACTCAAACACAACATACAGCAAGCAAAAACACTCATAAGAATAATATACAAGCTCCTAAAAATATTCCACACAAACATGCATCAATAGTAGTAATATTACCTACTACTACTAACACAACTACGATAGTTGAGCTAGTTTGTTTTTCAACCAAATGGTATGGAACCAGTGGGTGTCCCACTATGTTTTCCATGCCATTTGAGAGGTGTTATGCCTCTGGTCCATCTTGTACAAACCCAATAATTCATAGTGCAAAAAATGCAACTAGGTATTCTAGTGCAAACCATTAATACTAACAATAATAATCAAACCTATGCATGCATTCCTAAAAGATTCAAAGTAGCTTACAGAGGATGAAACAAGTAAATAACAGTACCAAAATGGTACTGGATCCAAGTAAAAACATCCCTATAACTAGGATAAAAATCTAGCAAAACATTACCACAAAAGTATTTCATGAAATGAAACTAGAGATTTCTACTATGCTCATTTTAATACTCAAACAAATACTAAACAAGCATGGATTTTTTTCAAGGACTCTCTGTGAGTAAAACTATCTAAGAACACTCAACATACCACTTATACATGCTAGAAAACAGATTGGCATAATCAAACAATGATTTACAAAATCAAAATATTCACTTTATTTTTAACAGAAACATGCACTTTCTTAGATCTGTCACCAATTTAATTCTATAGCTGAAAAATTTACACCAATCTAGGGATATATAGATCTATCTAATATCAAACAGATCCAATTGGATTTGCATCAAAAGGTGTTATAAAAAAAATCCTAAAATTCATGGAACATGCTACTGGTGTTTTACCAAAATGGATACCATTTCAAAACGGTAGCTCTCCTTGGGGTGAGGTCAAGCCCTACTGGTAGATCTAGTCAAGATATACTCTAGGAAATTTAGTTTGATCCTTTTAGACATTCCATCAAAAAGTTATGCCCTAAACATTTTCACTGACAGTCCTCAGTTCAAGATTTTTCATTTGTTCATCATTCATCCAAAACCAGATCTGCTTGCTGCCATCGTTCAAGATTTCGTTCAGGTACCTATGTGAATTTTTGCACATTTTATAGTTGAGTTTAACATTTTCATTTTTGATTAAAGTAAACAACCAGATCCTGAATAGATTGAAAAAGAATTAAAAACCAGCGCAGTGGGCTGGTCAACGCCAGGGGCGCGGCCCAACTGCGCTCGGTGGCCCGCCTCGCTTCCGCGACACGCGGGAACGGGCGTACCGCTTCGCGGTTTGAGCGTGGCCGCAGATCCAGAGATCTACAGCGCACAGCCACCCTCCTCTCTCTCTCCCTATTCTATTTCTTCTCCGGCGAGGTTCACGGAAACCGGCGGCGAGAGACGAGCGAGGCTCACCTAGGGGGGGGTGGGGGTGCAGGGCCAAGGGCAGTGGTCGGGGAAGTCGCGCGTGGTCGATGCAGTGTAGAGGTACAGCAGCAACGGCGCGGATCCACTAGTGGAAACAACCCCTTTCGTCCAGGGGGGCAGGTGGCATCTGTCCCGGTTGCACCAAAACCCGGGACAAGTGCCATGCATTGGTCCCGGTTCGTGTGCCCGAGGCAGCAGAAACCACCTGGGGGCATCTGTCCCGGTTCGTGGGGAGCCAATGGTCCCGGTTCGTGGCACGACCCGGGACGAATCCCTAGCCACAGGCCAGGTGGCGCGCGCATGGGCATTGGTCCCGGATCATCCCCCTAACCGGGACCAATGTCCCTTCCCCTACAAATGCGGCCATAGCCCCCGTCCCTTTTTTTTAAGCTTGGGGGAGTGAGAGAGAGGTGTGGGTGGTAGTGTGTATTGTACCTCGTGGCGCGGGAGTCCTGCCGCGTGGCGCGGGAGTCCTGCGCGTGGCGCGGGAGTTGTAACGCGTGGCCATTATTGCGCGTTATAAACTGCCGCACCTCCACTCCACGCACCGTCGTGCCACCACCATGCCTCCGAGGAGGAACAACACTACCGGTTTCCGCGGAGTCCGATCGCGGCAGAACGGAATGTTCACCGCGACTATCCGCTTCGGGGACGACCGCATCCCCCTCGGCTCCTTTGCGACGGCCTGGCGCCTCAGCCGCCTGCGGTCGTTGATGAATTTTAGCGACTGCCACACCCTCTGGGAAGCGGAGGCCAGGGCGCCGACGCCGCAGATCGTCACTGCCGCCGACCACCGCCACCTCAGGCACCGCGCGTTTCAGGGCCTAGTCGACGCCAGGGACGACCGCGTGGTCCGCGAGTATTACCGGAACAATCCGGGTGAGGAGAGCGCCGACGAGGAGCTATGGCAGACCCGCGCGGCTGAGCGGGCGGAGCGGCGCCTCGAACGCCACCTCGAGTTAGATGCCGCTCGGGAGGCAAGGACGAAGGCGCTGCAAGCGCTTCGTCGGGCCGACCACGCCGGCGAAGTCTGGGCCTCCGACGATCCGAGGTGGGGGCCTATCTCGGAAATACCATCATGCACCTCCTCCGACGACGAGGAGGTCACCGACGACGACGAGGACGAAGAGTAGCGCGCTAGCGCGTCTGTTTTCTGTTGGCTGTTTAATAAAATAATTTGTTATATTCCGGCAAACAGTGGCCCTCTAGCTCGTCTGTTTTCTGTTTTCCGTGTGATTTTTCCTGATTTGTTGGATTCAGATCTAATGGCATTTCGATAGACGTTAAAAAAGAGGGGGACATGTATTTCGATAGATAAACAAGGCACGGTACACATAATGGCAAGATTGGATCTAAATCTAAACGGAGAGCATAGATCTAAATAAACAAGGCAGTACATAATGGCAAAAGTGCATCGATCTACTAGTCATACTCCTGCCTAGGCCTATAGTACATGTACTCGTAGTCGTTGTAGTCGCCGCCGCCGTCGTCGTCACTATCGTCTGACGGTGCTCTGCACTCCCTCGGAGGATCACGACTCCAGGGCTGGGTCTGAGGGTAGCGCAGGCGAGGGATATCGCCGGCCCTGATGTAGTCCATGACGCTCTGTAGAGTCCGGCCGGACCACCATAGCCGACGAGCGGCCTCGTGATAGTTCCCAGGAGGCAGACCGTCGTCCTCATACCTGGCGATCGCCCTCTCACGCCGATTGATGAAGAAGGCATCCCAAGTATGCTGGTTATCGGGATGCCAACTGGGATTCCTCCGCTGCTCCGGCGTGAGCTCGTGGTAGTAGTGCTTCGTGATGGCCGCCCGACGCGCCACACCTTGAGGAAGAGGAGGGACCGGCACTCCTCCGGCGCTCAGCATCCAACCGGCGAGAACGTTGTAGCCGCACGGGCAGGGGTAGTTCGAGGCGGAAAGTGCCTCCGCCTGGATGAATGTTAGAGTGGGTACGGTAGAAGCCATGAGAGAGTGGTGATTTTGTATGTGTTTATGGCAATGGAGTGGCAATGTATACATATATATAGCGAGAAGAAAACATCCCTTTAGTCCCGGTTGGAGCCGTCCGATCAGGGCTACAGTGTGTTTCTTTCGAGCTGCTGTGAGCCGTTGGATGAGGTGTTTCTTAACCGTTGGATCAAAACCCTAGCTCAACACTTTGTGAGCCAGAGGACCCTATATATATATAGCCCAGCTTCATACACCGGTCAGTTCATCTCCCTGATACAAAACATCCGGATCAGCTTCATACCCTATTTGTATTTCAGCGTCTGTTTTCTGTTTAAAGTAATTATTACTAATTTTAAAACAATATAAGATATTTATATTTAAATTAAGTGCAAATAGTGAAATAGTTAATAGTTTGAATAGTTAGAATAATTATTTAGTTAAACAGAAAACGGATTTGAATTACTTATGCAAATTCAAACAATTTTAATGTTGTAATTTTTTCCTAATTTGAAACTATATAAAAGTTATTCACGTGCATATTTAATATATTCAAATTTTGGCGCTAAAACAATTGGCCAAAAGTACTTCTGGTCCCGGTGCGCGACCAGCCGGGCCTTCCGTCCCGGTCGGTGGCAATAACCGGGACGAAAACCCCTTCCGTCCCGGTTGGTGGCAACAACCGGGACGGAAGGGGCTTTCGTCCCGGTTGTTGCCACCGAGCGGGACGAAAGGGGGACAGGATATATACACGTCACCGCCCCCCTCAGCTCCAGACCGCGCGCAGGGACGAAAGTGACGCCGCCAGGCTGCCCATTTTTTCCGTTCCCCCGCGCCGCCCCTCGCCCCGTCGGCGTCCTCGCCTCTGCGGCGCCGTCCCTACGTCCCGTCGCGCCAGGCGCCGCCCCTCGCCCCGTCGGCGCCCTCCTCTGCGGCGCCGCTCATTGCCCCCGTCGGCGCCCTCCTCTGCGCCGCCACCCCTCGCCCCCCACGCGCCGCCCCTCGCCCCGTCGGCGTCCTCCTCTGTGGTGCCGCCCCTCGATCCCGTCTCGCCCCCGTCGGCGTCCTCCTCTGCGGCGCCGCCCCTCGCCCCACGCGCCGCCGGCCCGCCGCTGCCCCGCGCCGGCCTCCACCGCCCCGCGCCGGCCTCCACCGCCCCACCCCGCGCCGGCCTCCACCGCCCCGCGCCGCCGGCCCGCCGCTGTCCCAACAGGAGGTAAGGCCTGCCTCCATCTCGCCCTAACCCGAGGCCTTTTTTGTTTTTTCCCTTTTTTTTACTTAATTACTGTTTTTTATTAGTGTTACAAATGTTAGAGTTATTAGTTTATGAATGTTAGAAATTTTAGATTAGACTTATTAACTTTAAATTTGTTTAGAATTGATATAAAAAATTTAAGAATTTTAGAAATTTTAGATTAGACTTAGCAATTTTAGATTTGTACGTTTAGAATTGATATAGAAAATTTAAGAATGTTAGAATTATTAGTTATTAGACTTAGCAATTTTAGATTCGTACGTTTAGAATTGATATAGGAAATTGAAGAATGTTAGAATTATTAATTATGAATGTTAGAAAATCTAATTAAGATAGTGTTATAAATTTAAGAATGCTAGAAATGTTATCGTATGTTTAAATATTATTATGCATAAGCAATTTTAATGAATTGGATCTGAAATATATACTTACTCTTTTTGTATAGTATGGAGCCAAGAGACGAAGATGCCGAAAATATGATCGAGTGTTTAATCCGCGGGCCCGACGTAGAGCCCGATGTGAGCCAGTGGATGAACGACTCCGGTGAGGGAGATCCGGTGCTCACCCAGGGAGACGACTCCGATGAGGGAGAAGCCGACGGCTCCGATATGGGAGCAGCCGACGGCTCCGGTGGAACCATACAAATTACAAACACCGGCTCCGAGGTGCATATATATATATATGTTAATTAATGAAGCATCCGTTGTCTATATACATGTATTAACAGTCTTTATATTTTTAGCCATCCGATTCAAATATATCAACCGGAAAAAAGACTAAACGAGGCGCAACAAAGAAGTTGAAAGATACAGAAAGATACAGGATCGACACGATCACAGCAGACGGCGCACCCGAGCTTCCCGCTGATGTTGCCCAAAAATTTGTGAAGCAATGCGGAGTGCTAGTTAGAGATCACATCCCGATCACTGTTAATGAGTGGAATGAGCCAAAAGATCCGCAGAAACAAGGAATTTCATATGTCGGCAAAATAGCCAAAGATCATCTTTTCTCAAAGATTTTGGCTAATTTCAACTTACCCGTGCCGGAGGTGGACGAGAATGAAGCGGATGTGACTGAGGCCGATGTTACTAAAATGAAACATGAGATACGGGAAAAGGTCAAAGCGTGGACCCTGAAAAAGATGGCCGAGCAATTCAAAAACTGGAAGAAAAGATTGAACCTGGATTATGTTAAGAAGAACAAGACTCCTGATTTCACTCAAGGGTATGAGAAAATAAAACCCGTATGGGCAGACTTCGTGAAGTACAAGTTGGCAGAGAATAAACTGGAAAGGACGAAAACAAATGAGAAAAACGCCGCCAAAAAGGTATATCACCATGTTATGGGGCAAGGTGGCTACAAGGGTTCTAGTCCCAAGTGGGAGACATGGGAGAACAACCTGATTCAGCAGGGGATCACTCCCGAGCCGTTCTTGTGGGTCGAGCGGACAAGGTCATGGTTCTACGAGCATGGGGGCAGGTTGGACGCCGAAGGAAAAGCAATATATAACCTAAGGCATAAAAAGAGTCGTCCTCTACCCATAGAGAAGCTGAGAGACGCAATAAAGGATGTTAAAGATGGGAAGTTCGTGCCAGATAGAGAGAACGACGAGCTCACACGAGCCCTAGGGAATAAGGAACACGGAGGGCGTACACGAGGCACAAAAGGCACTCCTCCGTGGAGTGTTGCGTTCGACTCCACCAAAAAGTTATACCCAGATAGAAGCCGTCAACGTAAAAAGGACAAGGAGGCAGCTGAAGCAGAGAATCAGGCAAACTGGAGGCGTCAACTTGAAGAAATGGTAAAGCTGACACAGGATGTAGCAAAGAAGCAGCAGGACCAAATTAACACACTTAGCCAGCAGATAGTGTCTACCGGCGCAACAGTACACATGGTAGAAGTTCAAGTCGAGGCTCCCGACGCCGCACATTCTCATCGCAAAAGCAGCGTTGCATCCACGCAGCTACCGGGTGATGATGCACCGCCGATGATTCACCCGGTGGATGAGATCACGCAAATGACATCCTGTGAGCTCCACGTGAAGGTCGTCAATATAACCATCAAGGCGGCGGCCGGATATGCCTTACCAATTGGCAACGAACCAACTCACCATAGTCTTCCGGTTCCACGGGGCTACGCTGTTGTTGGGGTCGATGAAGTTGTCAACGGATTCGAGCGGGTAAAGCTTGATTTTCCTGAAGGTGAAGACGAAGAGTTGACTGAACTCGGAGAAGCCAAGAACTTGACCGTTCTATGGCTAAAGGAATGCATTGTGCTCACAAATCAGACGACAAAGCCATCGAATCCTCGCCTTTCTCCAGCGCAAAGGTCTCCAGCGCGGTCGTCTTCGCAACGCATGCCGTCTCCGGCGCGGTCGCCTACGCCGTGCACGTCTCCAGCGCGGTCGCCTACGCCGCCGCGTCAGCCCTCTCCGCCCACTAAGTTTCTGCCGAAACGTAAAAAATCACTGAAACGTCAACGGTCACCCCTCCCGAAGGTACCAAAAGAGGTACCCAAGTTACCTTACGACTATACTCCCGAGGAAACCCAGAAAATTGCAAAGGACGAATACGATGCGTGGAAATCAAAGCGGAAGGAGAAGCAAAAGCCAGATTTCCCTGAGACCGAAGAAGAGATAGAACGAGCTTGGAAAATGGTGAAGACTCTTCATCAACCCGAGCCGAGTCTGTCATCTGACTATGACCGCTCTATTCTGAAGTCACACCAGGAAATGGTGCGGTCAACGAAGAGTAGTAGCGCAAGCGGGAAAAAGGGGAAATCAGTTTCTCAACTCGGAGAGCAGAAAAACAATCCACGTCCCCGCTCAAAGTGATTTCCAATACCCAGGTGGGGCCGAGCACTAATATTGCTGATGAGGATATTGATCCGGAGTTTATAACACTGTACGCAGACAAGGCAGCTGATGCGGGTTTGTCCATTGCTGAGTATATGCAAACAGTGAACTACTTCCCCGCAGCTGAATGTGCGTACAAATACGAGTACGGGAAGCCTCTTGTCAAACCCGAGGAGATAAAGGATCTACCAACGAAAATGCGAAGAGTGCATAGTTGGTATATGCAAGCCGCTGATGAATCTGAGGACTGGCTATGTCTCAACGTTAAGGACGAGCACTATGGAACTGGAAATGGATATGTTATGATTCAATTTGAGGAATTGTTTCAGTTATACCAGCAGCAGGCCCTCGACAAATCTATCCTTAGTGCCTATTGTCTGTAAGCACTTATTTCTCTAGCTCACCTCATTCAATTGCATATATATTCATATATATATATATAGTACACTCATATATTATAATTGCAGAATGAAGATTCTCGAATGCAAAAGAGGTGGAATCTATGATATTGGGTTCATTGATCCAAATATTATTTTTGAAAAGACTCTTCGGCAATCTCCCAAGGATACAGAAAATAATATTCGGAGGGCAATAATATTTAACCAACACCGACGGGAAATACTATTTCCTTACAACTTCAAGTAAGTGTGTTACTCTGTTGTAAACATTCTGTTTTCCTTACTCGATGTTCATTGTATAATTGATGAGTTCTGCGTGCGCAGCTTCCACTATATTCTGCTAATCTTCCAAATTGACAAAGGAAAAGTAATTGTAATGGACTCAAAACGTAAACCCCTCTCAATGTGGGCTGACATGCAGGAAATGATCCAGCGGTAATTTCAATCTTTATTAATTTCAGTATTTATATATTGCAATATATCGACTACTTTGTTTCATTTTCGGATATCAAGTAATTACTAACTCTTTTTATTCTTTTTCTTTCTCGGGTAGGGTTTGGAAGAGGTTCATAAAGAAGTCTCCCGGTGAATGGGAAAAACAACTTACATTTGATGTTGTGCAAGTAAGTACTATCTAGATCCGTGCCCATCTCCTTGATTCTAGTGTCGATACCATTATCATGCCTGGTTGATTATTATTTTGATTGAAACAATCTTCTCGTATAGTGCTTGCAACAAGGAGACGGGAATAACTTGTGTGGATACTACATTTGCGAGTTCATTCGTCAGACCACATCTCCCAAGGGCAGAAATTTAAAGCAACTTCATGTACGTTAGTCGTCAATTCTTCTTATTACTATCTATTTTAGTTAATTAGCTTCATATATTTTAGTGACCACTCTTCTTTATATTAGATCGAACGGCTTCGGGACGGTCTTCTACCTAGGGACCGCATACGAGCAATTCAGGAGGAAATTGTGGGCTTCTTAGATGCAGAGGTCATAAACGTAGATGGAGAGTACCATGCCTCCAGTTGGAACTAAGTTTGATTTTGTAATACACTCCATCGGTCATGTAATATGCTCGATATACTTTGCTTCTGTAATAAAAGTGTTTCTTATTCTGCTTTATATACTTATTCACTCGTGCGATCCGGGGGCTCGGTGGAGGGTCCACCGAGGCTCCTCTCTTCTCGAGGTCCAGGGAGGGGCCGCCAGGAGGTCTCGGGGACCAAAAAACGGAAATTGTAAATTTCTGCCGCGGCAGAGAAAAGGGCAAAAGCCCTGCCGCGGCAGAAGGGGCATGCATCCCGGGTCGTATTCAGAACCGGGACTAATAGCCCTGGCCAGGTTCCAGCGCTCGGGCCACCTGGTCAGCCCCATTTGTCCCGGGTCCTGCCACAACCGGGACCAATGGGGAGGGGTATTTGTCCTGGATGCCCCGTCCCGGTTGCACAACCGGGACAAATGGGGGCCTACGAACCGGGACTAAAGCCCCTGTTTCCACTAGTGATCCACTCCAATCGACGGTGACGTGTTCGGTTGCCGCGGCGGCTCCGACGAGGTTCTCGGCTTCTCTGCAAACGAGGGGAGGTGGTGTGGCTTAAGGTGGGGTTACGGAGGTGGGAGAGTTCGTCTAGGGTAGTGGTGGAGGCTGCGGTGGTCTGTGGAGGGTGTATTTCTCCTCGGGCTGCCGGGGTGGCCGAGGAAGAAATCCGGCGATTCACTCTCTTGCGAGCAGCTCGGGAGCATGGCTGGGTCTGGGAAGTGACAGTGAGTCGAGGGGAAGATGGTGCACTGGTTTGGAGGCTCGGGGGCGGTTTATATAGGGATGGCGACGGTGGTGCACGCTCGGGCATGTCCGTGCGCCCGCGGCGAGCTCGTGCACGCTCTGGCACGGCCAGGGGTGCTCTTTCCGGGCCCGTGGGAGGTTCCAACTCGCCTAGGTGTGCTCGACGGCCACTTGCATCGTGCCAGGGCGCGGATGTGCACGGGAGAACGCCACTGTGGCTCGGGATAGGGCGCAGCCTGTCAGGCGCCCATCCCTTCTCTCCCGTTTCTCTCCCCCCTGAAGTTACCTCCCTCTCTCTCCCATTAGTCAAACTCGATGCAAGTTGATGTGCAGAGCTGGGAGTGGTTGGGGCCAGCTTCTAGAAGCCCCAAACCGTGCTCAAAAAGAATTACTGAGCTAAAAGATATAAGCATTTGAAAAAGGCTCGAGTTCACTGTTTCTGAATCCAAAATTCAGTTAAAATTTCAGTTACTGAAATTCTACTAAGTGTTAAGAAAAACAGAGGGGTTAGCTGAAAGTTGGGTTGTTTTTCAGGCCTTTAAAATTATTTAACTTTTGTTTTCCAAGCATGGTTCTGTTAAGAATCTTTAGTACTTTTCAAAACAGAAAAAAGATTTAAATTTGAGTAACATTTGCTTGGTGAAAAATAAGTGGAAAGAGGGCTGGTTGGTTTGTTTGCACTGTTTTCCAAAAGGGCACTTTTCTGCCTTATTTCTTAGCATAAAACCATCAAGCAAAACATTGTTTTGTGATTCCAAATTCTCAACTAAGTCATCCAAAATGTAGTATATATATTCAAGATCACATTGATGACTTAAAATCCCACAATTTGAAATTTTATATTATGAAAAACAAGGGTGCAAAACCCTTACTAGGCTTGTTTTTCAAGCTTGTTTTTATTTGGGAAAATTGTGATTTCACTTTGATTAATTTGTTTTATTAGTTCCACTTGACTCAGTAATCAAATCTAAGTTGTTTTCAACATTGCCACTTGGGTTTTGAGTTAGGGTACCAAGGTTTACAAAAATAGAAAAGAATTTAAGATGATCAGAACCTCAGAAAACAAGTGGTTTGTCTTTAAATAAAAATGCTTGCTTGCATAGATAGTCATAGCTCAAGTACAACATGATGGATTACACAAGGGCCATAAAAGTTTTTGTTGGCTCCAAAAATTGATTCCTTGTGTGAAAACAAGTGTGCTAAAATTGAGGTGTGACAGCACTTCCCCGTCCCGGCAGGGTGCCAGAACATAGATCTGTCCCCCGAAACTTGTCGGTGGCGGCGGCGGAGCTACGGATGTATTTTGTGGAAAAGGTCGATTCCCATAGGGTTTATGCATCGGGGAGTATATATGGGAGAAAGGGCGGTGCCGAGAGGTGTTCAGGGGGCCCACACCCCTAGGTGGCGCGGCCAGGGGGACCCGCGCCACTATGGTGTGGCTACCCTGTGGCCCCCCTCCGGGTCTTTTCGGTACTTCTGGAAGCTTCCGGGACTTCTAAGACTTCTGGATTTCGAATTTTCCAATTCCAAGAATATTTCCAGAACAACTTTTCTAAACTAAAAACAACAGAAAAGAGGGAACTAGCTCTATGGCATCTTGTTAATAGGTTAGTCCCGGAAAACGTGTAAAAAATGCTATAAAGAAGGGAGAAACATGTAGAAATTGGCATAATATCATCATGGAGCATCAGAAATTATAGATACGTTTGAGACGTATCAAGCATACCCAAGCTTAGTTCCTACTCGTCCTCGAGTAGGCAAACGATGAAACAAAATAATTTCTAAGGTGACATGCTACCACACAATCTTGATCATAATATGTAAAGTAGAGCATGTAAACTAGGATAAAATGAACTAAATCTATGATATATATTTGATATCAACAAGTAATGCATAAACAAATAAGAAAGAAGTAAAACTTTTAATGAATCAATGCTAATAGACTATAAACCGTGCAAAGTTTATTAGAGATGATTTAAGCTTTCAATAACAAGAATATCATGCACGTCAAACAATCTTCACAACCCCTATTAGGATCATGTCAAGCTTTCCACACGATGCAATGCTTGAATCTTAAACTATTTGCGCACTAAAAACAAGCAAGTGTTCTGCGTTGGTCCCTGGCACCGGGATGTTATGGCAAAGAGAACTTTATGGGGGGTTTGGAAGGTCAATGGAAGAAAGGCTCACAAAGTTGAAAGTGGTCATTAGACAAGAGAAAGTCTTACAACCGAAGCTATGCAAGGATTAGGAATTGCCACACAACGGATGCACATAGAGCTATAAGTGTATGAAAGCTCTCCAATGGAACTAGTGGGGCTGCAACCAACTTTCTTTCTCACGAAGACCTAGAGCTCATTTTACGAGGCTCATCATTGGAATATACAAGCCAAGTTCTATAATGTAAAATTCCCCACATAGTTATGAACGAATGATAATATGAAAACTCTCTCCAAACTTAAGTATTGGTGCTAAACATGAAGCACAAGTGTGATATAAAGGATAGTGATGCGCCCCCTCTCTCTTTATTCTCTCTTTGGCCATTTTTCCTTTTTCTTTTTGGGCCTTTTCATTTATTTATTTTTTATATATCCTTCTGGTAGGGGCAACATCCTATATTACAATGAATCATCACACTTTTAGTACTCATAACTCATAATGGAATATCTCTAATGTATCCAACTGCATGCTCCTGCCAGTGTAGCAGTATGCATAAATAACCATGAAGCTCATCATCAAGTAACATAATGGAGATGGATGTTGTGCAGCAATACATCTCGGAATGGATATGGAAATGCCATGATAGGTAGGTATGGTGGCAGTTTTGAGGAAAGATATATGGCCTTGTGTGTAGGAGAACAAAGTCTCCCACGGGATTTGTATGCACTGGCGAAGTTTGCACCAACTCTCTATGTGAGAAAGGGCAATGCACAGTACAGAAGAGGATAATAAATATGGATGGTGGAAGTGCCAGGAACTGCAACATAGTACTCACAAGTTAAAAGATTACATCAAGCAAATCATCTTACAAGGAACAATGCAAATCACTCCAAGAGGGTCTGTGGCAGTGACAAGTCACTGTTAGCTACCCCGACCGTAGCGCGTAACAAAAGGCCGATCAAAAATGTATCACTCGTAGCAATCATATACCATTGTTTCCATCAGCTGGTAATTTAAGTGTGGCACAGTTTCAAGTTTCTTAGACCAACCATTAAAAGTTTATACTTCCTAGTCCTTCCCGTTCATCCATTAAGAAAATTAATATCTCAAAACAACAGCAGTGATTCAAGTGAAGTAGTTTAGTGATCTACAAGACCATGCGAATTTTTCCACTATACCAACTATCACATAAGAATTTCTATTCCCAACCAAGCACATATATGAGACAACAAAAGCTCTCTCTAAGCATATAGCAATGAAAACTAGAGAGTACTAACAGCTCTTAATAAGAGATAAATGCAAAACAAAGGCTAAACACAGTATTAGCAAAAAGTGAACACTCACAGAATAATATGAATGAAAACAAGAGTGTTTTAAGCAATAAAAACAGAGCGTGTCTCTCTCCCAAACGAGTATGATAAGATCCAACCATAAACTACAGCTAATAAAACTAAACAAACTCAAAGAAAAAATAAAAGACGCTCCAAGTAAAGCACATAAGATGTGACCGAATAAAAATATAGTTTCACTAGAAGTGACCTGATAATTTGTCGATGAAGAAGGGGATGCCTTGGGCATCCTCAAGCTTAGATGCTTGAGTCTTCTTGTAATTTGCTGGGATGTACAACCGTGGCATCCCCAAGCTTAGTATCTTCGCTCTTCTTGATCACATCATATCATCCTCTTCTCTTGACCCTTGAAAACTTCCTTCACACCAAACTTCTCACAATCTTCATTAGAAACGTTAGTGCAATCGAAATAATAAATTCACAAAGTTCAGTTTCAACACAATCCTAACACTAATAACACATCAGTTACTATCATAGCTTATTTTAAAACTCTTTTTCTTAAAGAACACCAAAAGAAAGAGATTAAGAGGCAAATGCAATTATTGGCAGAAACCTGTCAAAACAGAACATCGGGTAAAGATCGATTTTTTCGAAACCCTTCTGTTTCTCAAATCAAAAAGTGGTCAACTAAGAAACATTGCGGAATTATCTGAGGAATAAGCAAAAAAAATCATATCATTATGATCTTCTAGGATTTTATACGATGTTTTACGGTGGACAGCAGAAATCTGTTTTCTGCGAAGAAATCCGAAAACCAACTCCAAATTTCGTCAGAAACTTTACTTTGCACTACTAAAACACGAAAAGAAAGAGATAAAGGAGTTTCTACAGAAGTATACAACCCCTTGACCCAAAGAAAACAGAGAAAAACAAAGGAAAAACAAAACCATGGGTTTTCTCCCAAGAAGTGTTTTTCTTTAAAGCCTTTTAGATAGGCATGATAATTTGAGAAGATGCCCACATAAGAATTATGAATTGAAGCAAAATAGAGCATCAAGAAGCAAATGTAAAAAAAATTAAGTCTAACCCACTTCCTATGTAAATAACAAGTCAATAAAGCACAAAGTGGCTAGCATAGGAAAGCAAAACAAGTGCAACTTCAAAAATTTCAACATAAAGAGGGGAAACTTAATATTGTTGAGATGCATAAAACCATGTTTCCCTCTCTCATAATAACTTTTAGTAGCATCATGAATAAATTAACAATATAGATATCACATAAAACATTCTTATCACGAGCCACATGCATAAAAGAATTAATACTCTCCACATAAGCATAGTCATTCTTATTAATAGCAGTGGGAGGAAATTCAACAAAATAGCTATCATTATTATTCTCATCACCATAACCATTAAATATAGGAGGCATAGTATCATCAAAATAAAGTTTCTCCTCAATAGTAGGTGGACTGAAAATATCATATTCATCATTGTAATCATCGTATATAGGAAGAATAATATCATCATAAGGAATAGAATAGTTATCCTCCAAAATGTGTTCATTTGTAAACATATCATTATTTTTACTAGGAGGAGATGTATCAAGCATATAATCATTAGTAGCAAAAGAATTTTCAAACACATCATCCACAAGTTTAGAGCTTTCTATATCATCATTTTCAATATCAAAAGTAGTGTGCTTTTCCCAATCATGATCACTACTATATGTAACAGGCATAGGCTCATCATCAAAGAAAATTTTCTCCTCCGTTCTTGGGGAACTAAAAAGATCATTTTCATATAAACTAGCTTCCCCATGCTTAGACTTTTCCATAGAATTAGCAATAATGGTTTTTAAAGAGTTCATACTAATAACATTGCCACTAGCATGCAAAAAAGTTCCATAGGTTTTTTAATTTTCTCTTCAAACACTTCATGTCCTAACTCAAGATAAATATTATAAAGCTCTCTCATTTTTTTTCATTTAAGCATAAAGATAAAAACAAGCAACAAGTAAAAATAAGCCTAACTAGTGAAAATAAAAACAAGAAACAAAAAACATATAATTGCAGAATCTAAAGGAAATAACTTCGAGCATTCACACCCAAGGATGTGAGTACCTTTTATCTTACCTCCCCGGCAACGGCGCCAGAAAAGAGCTTGATGTCTACGCACGCTTCTATTCTTGTAGACAGTGTTCAGCCTCCAAGTGCAGAGGTTTGTAGAAGGGCAGCAAGTTTCCCTTAAGTGGGTCACCCAAGGTTTATCGAAATCAGGGAGGTAGAGGTCAAATATATCCCTCTCAAGCAATCAATAATAGCTCTAGAGTTTTCCATTAGGTGATTTTCCACTCTCATGTTAAAATTATCTTACTTAATAACATAATTATCAAATTCATCTAAGCATTGATCAGGAGGTTTACTATAGGGAATATCTCTACTATCAAAATATTGGAGAGAGTGTACCTCAATGGGTGATGAGTGAGGGATTGGCTTAGATAATTCTTCTATAGGTGGAAGATTCTTCGCATTTTCGGATTTAATACCCCTCTCTTTAAGAGATTTCTTGGCTTCTCTCATCACTTCATCATTTAATTCAAGCATTCCCCTCTTCTTGGGTGTTGGTGTTGGTACTGGAGTATGGGTCGGCTCAGGCTCAACCATAGTCCAATCATCATGATTTTGGCTTATTTTAGCCATTAATTCCTCAGCTTCTTCTGGAGTGCTTTGCCTAAAAACACAACCAGCACAACTATCCAGGTATGTCCTAGATTCAACAGTGAGTCAATTATAGAATATATCAAGAAGTTTATTATCTTCTAGCTTATGCCTAGGTGTAGCCCTAACTAAAGAACAGAACCTTGCGCAAGATACATGCAATTTCACCTCTTCCAATTGCTTGTAATTAAATATATTTTGTAAAGCAGCATGTTGAGCACTAGCAGGAAAATATTTCTGAAAGAGAGCATTAACCAAACTAATAGTACTATCAATATATCCAGAAGACAAATTAACAAACCAAGTTTTAGCTTCATCTTTTAATGAGTGATGTCTACGCACGCTTCTATTCTTGTAGACAGTGTTGGGCCTCCAAGTGCAGAGGTTTGTAGAACAACAACAAGTTTCCCTTAAGAGGATCACCCAAGGTTTATCGAACTCAGGGAGGTAGAGTTCAAAGATATCCCTCTCAAGCAACCCCGCAATCAAGATACAAGAAGTCTCTTGTGTCCCCAACACACCTAATACAATTGTTAGTTGTATAGGTGCACTAGTTCGGCGAAGAGAGAGTAAAATACAAGTAGTATGGATGATAATAAGTGATAATAGAAATCTGAAATAAATATGGCAGCAAGCAAACATGTAGAAGAACATGCGGAAAACGGTGTTTCAATGCTTGGAAATAAGGCCTAGGGCTCCTACTTTCACTACAGGACACTCTTAACAATGAAAACATAATTGAATGCATAAATATCATTTCTTCACTATGCTACTCAGAACCACTCTTCGGTCGAATAACAAACATCAGTCATTGCGTAGGGTTGTAACAGCACTCCTCAAGTCTATATTTCCTCTCTAGGGCACCCCACGCTATCACTATGAGCGCCCTAAATTAGTACTAAACAAACGCCACAATTTCATAGGCTCATCTTCCAACACAAGATATAAATATCTTGCTAAACCACACGGTACACACACTATCACCTTTACACCGTGATCAAAGTGTATACGGAGATAACAAAACCACTTGAGTAGCATAACAGATGAAGATCACGTCTACATATTCAACTAGATTTCAAAGCTCATGATCACATAAAGATCACACCATGGGAGAGAGAGATGAACCACATAGCTACCGGTAGAGCCCTCAGCCCCGAGGAGAAATACTCCCTCCTCATCATAGGAGACAACAACGGTGATGGAGATGGCGGTGGAGTCGATGTAGATGACTTCCGGGGACACTTCCCCGTCCCGGCAGGGTGCCAGAACAGATATCTGCCCCCCGAAACTTGTCAGTGGCGGCGGCGGAGCTACGGATCTATTTTGTGGAAAAGGTCAATTCCCCTAGGGTTTATGGATCGGGGAGTATATGTGGGCGAAAGGGCGATGCCGGGAGGTGGACAGGAGGGCCACACCCATAGGTGGCGCGGCCAGGGGGACCCGCGCCACCCCATGGTGTGGCCACCCTGTGGCCCCCCTCCAGGTCTATTCGGGACTTCTGGAAGCTTCCGGGAGTTCTAAGACTTTTGGATTTCGAATTTTCCAATTCCAAGAATATTTGCAGAACAACTTTTCTGAAACTAAAAACAATAGAAAACAGGGAACTGGCTCTGTGCATCTTCTTAATAGGTTAGTCCCGGGAAACGTGTAAAATGTTATAAAGAAGGGAGAAAACATGTAGCAATTGGCATAATATCATCATGGAGCATCAGAAATTATAGATACATTTGAAACATATCAAGCATCCCGAAGCTTAGTTCCTACTCGTCCTCGAGTAGGTAAACGATGAAACAAAATAATTTTTGAGGTGACATGCTACCAAACAATCTTGATCATAATATGTAAAGTAGAGCATGTAAACTAGGATCAAATGAACTAAAGCTATGATCTATATTTGATATCAACAAGTAATGCATAAACAAAGAAGAAAGAAGTAAAACTTTTAATGAATCAATGCTAATAGACTATCAACCGTGCAAAGTTTATTAGAGATGATTTAAGCTTTCAAGAAAAAAAATATCATGCACGTCAAAAAATCTTCACAACCCCTGTTAGGATCATGTCAAGCTTTCCACACGATGCAATGCTTGAATCTTAAACTATTTGCGCACTAAAAACAAGCAAGTGTTCTACGTTGGTCCCTGGCACCGGGATGTTATGGAAAAGAGAAAATTATGGGGTGTCTGGAAGGTCAATGGAAGAAAGGCTCACAAAGCTGAAAGTGGTCATTAGACAAGGGAAAGTCTTACAACCAAAGCTATGCAAGGATTAGGGATTGCCACACAACGGATGCACGTAGAGCTATAAGTGTATGAAAGCTCTCCAATGGAACTAGTGGGGGTGCATCCAACTTGCTTGCTCACGAAGAACTAGAGCTCATTTGAGGAGGCTCGCCATTGGAATATACAAGCCAAGTTCTATAATGTAAAATTCCCCACATAGTTATGAATGAATGATAATATGAAAACTCTCTCCAAACTGAAGTATTGGTGCTAAACATGAAGCACAAGTGTGGTATAAAGGATAGTGATGCGACCCCTCTCTCTTTATTCTCTCTTTGGCCCTTTTTATTGGGCTTTTTCATTTATTTATTTTTTATATATCCTCACCAGTAGGGGCAACATCCTATATTACAATCAATAATCACACATTTAGTACTCATAACACATAATGGAATATCTATGATGTATCCAACTGCATGATCCTGCCAGTGTAGCAGCATGCATAAATAACCATGAAGCTCATCATCAAGTAACATAATGGAGGTGGATGTTGTGCAGCAATATATCTCGGAATGGATATGGAAATGCCATGATAGGTAGGTATGGTGGATGTTTTGAGGAAGAATATATGGGCTTATTTTTAGGAGAAAAAAGTCCTCCCACGGGATTTGGATGCACTGGCAAAGTTTGCACCAACTCTCAATGTGAGAAAGGGCAATGCACAGTACCGAAGAGTCTAGCAAATATGGATGGTGGAAGTGCCAGGAACTGCAACATAGTACTCACGAGTTAAAAGACTACAGCAAGCAAATAATCTGACAGGGCACAATGCAAATCACTCCAAGAGGGTCTGTGGCAGTGACAAGTCAGTGTTAGCTACCCCGACCGTAGCGCGTAACAAAAGGCCGATCAGAAATGTATCACTCGTAGCAATCATATACCATTGTTTCCATCAGCTGGTAATTTAAGTGTGGGACAGTTTCAAATTTCTTAGACCAACCATTAAAATTTTATTTTTACTAGTCCTTCTCGTTCATCCATTAAGCAAATTAATATCTCAAAACAACAGCACTGATTCAAGTGAAGCGGTTTAGTGATCTACAAGACCATGCGAATTTTTCCACTATACCAACTATCACATAAGCATTTCTATTCCCAACCAAGCACATATATGAGACAACAAAAACTCTCTCTAAGCATATAGCAATGAAACTAGAGAGTACTAACAGCTCTAAATAAGAGATGAATGCAAAACAAAGGCTAAACGCACTATTAGCAAAAAGTGAACACTCACAGAATAATATGAATGAAAACTAGAGTGTTCTTAGCAATAAAAAAGGAGCGTGTATCTCTCCCAAACAAGTATGATAAGATATAACCATAAACTACAGAAAATAAAACTAAACAAACTGAAAGCATAAATAAAAGACACTCCAAGTGAAGCACATAAGATGTGACCGAATAAAAATATAGTTTCACTAGAAGTGACCTGATAATTTGTCGATGAAGAAGAGGATGCCTTGGGAATTTCCAAGCTTAGATGCTTGAGTATTCTTGAAATTTTCTGGGATGTACAACCGGGGCATCCCCAATCTTAGGCTCTTCACTCTTCTTCATCACATCATATCATTCTCTTCTCTTGACCCTTGAAAACTTCCTTCACACCAAACTTCTCACAATCTTCATTAGCAATGTTAGTGCAATCGAAATAATAAATTCACAAGGTTCATTTTCAACACAAGAATAACACTAATAAACATATTATCTACTGTCAAAACTTCTTTTACAACTCTTTTTCTCAAAAGAACACCAAAAGAAAGAGATCAAGAGGCAAATGCAATTATTGCCAGAAACCTGTCAAAACAGAACAGCAGGTAAAGATCGATTTGTTCGAAAATCTTCTGTTGCTAAAATCAAAAAGTGGTCAACAAAGAAAAGTTGTGTAATTATCTGAGGAATAAGAACAAAACATTTCAGATAATTATGATCTTCCAGGATTCTATACGATGTTTTATGGTGGACAGCAGAAATCTGTTTTATGCGCAGAAATCCGAAAAACCAACTCCAACTTTCGTCAGAAACTTTACTTGGAACTACGAAAACATGAAAAGAAAGATACAAAGGAGTTTCTACAAAAGTATAAAACCTCGTGACTCAAAGAAAACAGATAAAAACAGAGGAAAAATAAAACCATGGGTTATCTCCCAAGAAGTGTTTTTCCTTAAATCCTTTTAGCTAGGCATGATAATTTGAGAAGATGCTCACATAAGAATTATGAATTGAAGCAAAAGAGAGCATCAAGAAGCAAATGTAAAACAAATTTAAGTCTAACCCAGTTCCTATTAAAAATAATCTTGTAAAAGAACAAGTCAATAAAGCACAAAGTAGCTAGCATAGGAAAGCAAAACAAGTGCAACTTCAAAAATTTCAACATAAAGAGGGGAAACTTAATATTGTTGAGATGCATAAAACCATGTTTCCTTATCTCTTTATAACTTTTAGTAGCATCATGAATAAAATTAACAATATAGCTATCACATAAAACATTCTTATCACGAGCCACATACATAAAAGAATTAATACTCTCCACATAAGCATAGTAATTCTTATTAATAGCAGTGGGAGCAAATTCAACAAAATAGATATCATTATTATTATCATCACCATAATCATTAAATATAGGAGGCATAGTATCATCAAAATAAAATTTCTCCTCAATAGTAGGTGGACTGAAAATATCATATTCATCATTGTAGTCATCATATATAGGAATAATATCATTGTAAGAAATAGAATAGTTATCCTCCAAAATGTGTTCATTTGTAAACATATCATCATTTTTACTAGGAGGAGATGTGTCAAGCATATAATCATCAGTAGCAAAAGAATTTTCAAACACATCATCCACAAGTTTAGAGCTTTCTATATCATCATTTTCAATATCAAATGTAGTTTGCTTTCCCCAATCATGATAACTACTATATGTAACAGGCATAGGCTCATCATCAAAGAAAATTTTCTCCTCCGTGCTTGGGGAACTAAAAAGATCATTTCATATAAACTAGCTTCCCTAAGCTTAGACTTTTCCATAGAATTAGCAATAATGGTGTTTAAAGAGTTCATACTAATAACATTGCCACTAGCATGCAAATAAAGTTCCATAGGTTTTTTAATTTTCTCTTCAAACACTTCATGTCCTAACTCAAGATAAATATTATAAAGCTCTCTCATATTTTTGTTGTTTTCCATTTAAGCATAAAGATAAAAACAAGTAACAAGTAAAAATAAGCCTAACTAGTGAAAATAAAAACAAGAAACAAAAAGATATAATTGCAGAAACTAAAGGAAATAACTTCGAGCACTCACACCCGAGGATGTGAGTACCTTTTAGCTTACCTCCCTAGCAACAGCGCCAGAAAAGAGCTTGATGTCTACGCACACTTCTATTCTTGTAGAGGTTTGTAGAACGGCAGCAAGTTTCCCTTAAGTGGATCACCCAAGGTTTATGAAACTCAGGGAGGTAGAGGTCAAACATATCCCTGTCAAGCAAATAATTAATAGCTCTAGAGTTTTCCATTAGGTGATTTTTAACTCTCATATTATAATTATCTTGCTTAATAACATAATTATCAAATTCATCTAAGCATTGATCAGGAGGTTTACTATAGGGAATATCTCTACTATCAAAATAATGGAGGGTGTGTACCTCAATGGGTGATGAGTGAGGGATTAGCTTACATAATTCTTCTATAGGTGCAAGATTCTTCACATTTTCAGATTTAATATCCCTCTCTTTAAGAGATTTCTTGGCTTCTCTCATCACTTCATCATTTAATTCAATCATCCCCCTCTTCTTGGGTGTTGGTGTTGGTACTGGAGTAGGGGTCGGCTTAGGCTCAACCATAGTCCAATCATCATGGCTTTGGCTTATTTTAGCCATTAATTCCTCAGCTTCTTCTGGAGTTCTTTGCCTAAAAACACAACCAGCACAGATTCAACAGTTAGTCCATTATAGAATATATCAAGAAGTTTATTATCTTCTAGCTTATGCCCAGGTGTAGCCCTAAATAAAGAACAGAACCATGCCCAAGATACACGCAATTTCACTTCTTCCAATTGCTTGTAATTAAATATATTTTGTAAAGCAGCATGTTGAGCACTAGCAGGAAAAAATTCTAAGAGAAAGCATAAACCAAACCAATAGGACTATCAATATATCCAGGATACAAATTATTAAACGAGGTTTTAGCTTCATCTTTTAATGAGTGATGTTTACGCACGCTTCTATTCTTGTAGATAGTGTTGGGCCTCCAAGTGCAGAGGTTTGTAGAACAGCAGCAAGTTTCCCTTCAGTGGATCACCCAAGGTTTATCGAACTCAGGGAGGTAGAGGTCAAAGATATCCCTCTCAAGCAACCCTACAATCAAGATACAAGAAGTCTCTTGTGTCCCCAACACACCTAATACAATTGTTAGTTGTATAGGTGTACTAGTTTGGTGAAGAGAGAGGCTCCTACTTTCACTAGAGGACACTCTCAACAATGAAAACATAATTGAATGCATAAATATCATTTCTTAACTATGCTACTCCAAACCACTCTCCGGTCGAATAACAAACACCAATCATTGCGTAGGGCTGTAACAGCACTCCTCAAGTCTATATTCCCTCACTAGGGTACCCCACGCTATCACTATGAGCGCCCTAAATTAGTACTAAACAAATGCCACAATTTCATAGGTTCATCTTCCAACGCAAGATATAAATATCATGCTAAACCACACGGTGCACATACTATTACCTTTACACCGTGATCAAAGTGTTTACGGAGATAACAAAACCACTTGAGTAGCATAACAGATGAAGATCACATCTACATATTCAACTAGACTACAAAGCTCATGATCACATAAATATCACACCATGGGAGAGAGATGAACCACATAGCTACCGGTAGAGCCCTCAGCCCTGGGGGAGAACTACTCCCTCCTCATCATAGGAGACAGCAACGGTGATGGAGATGCCGGTGGAGTTGATGGAGATGACTTCCGGGGGCGATTCCCTGTCCCGGCACGGTGCCAGAACAGAGATCTGTCCCCCGAAACTTGTCGGTGCGGCGGTGGAGCTACGGATGTATTTTGTGGAAAAGGTCGATTCCCCTAGAGTTTATGCATCGGGGAGTATATATGGGCGAAAGGGCGATGTCGGGAGGTGGTCAGGGGGCCCACACCCCTAGGTGGCGCGGCCAGGGGGACCCGCGCCACCCTGTGGCCCCCTCCGGGGCTCTTTGGGACTTCTGGAAGCTTCCGGGACTTCTAAGACTTCTGTCTTTCCAATTTTCCAATTTCGATAATATTTCCAGAATAACTTTTCTGAAACTAAAAACAACAGAAAACAAGGAACTGGCTCTGTGGCATCTTGTTAATATGTTAGTCCCAAAAAACGTGTAAAAATGCTATAAAGAAGGGAGAAAACATGTAGAAATTGTCATAATATCATCATGGAGCATCAAAAATTATAGATACGTTTGATACGTATCAATGAGAAAGGGAATAATTTAGTAACAAAGTAACTATGTTTCTTAAGATCATCAGAGAATAAACTACTCAAAGAGGAGAGCTCATTCATATGTTTCATAGCACTTCCATTTTTCAGTACCACAAAAAGGTTCTTTCACAACAATAGATATATAAGATAAATTAAAAGAGAAATCATAATCCTTATCTCTAATATTAATAGGAGAAGTGGCAAACTTAGCATCAGGAGATAATTTATATTTAACAGCACGACTTTCAATAAGACGTATAATAGCATCTTCATCATCCATAGATTGTATTTTATCAATAAGATCATCACTAAGTTCAATATAGGAATCGTCAAAATCGTCACTAGGATTTCTCTAAACTCAGGTGTAAAAGAAGGAGTAACAGGATTTTTATCAGGAGATTCAGTGTTTGTGGTAGACGCTAGGGTTCTACCAGTCCTCGAACGTAGGTTGTATGGGTGGAAGTGAGGGCGGAGGAGCTCGGGCTGCTGTCGCCGGCAGCGGGGCACCGTCACAGCGGCTAGGGTTAAGGGCCGACTCCTCTGGCAGTCGGCAATAAGATATATCTTTATTGCTTAATTATCACGAAGGGGTACATGTGTTTATATAGGAGGACAGCTCCTCTAAACCCTAGATACTATTGGACTAAGCCCATAACTAGCCGCTAGTGAGCCTCTTGCGCGCATATGTAATACCGACCATAACATCTCTCCCCGCCTTCTCAAACAGCTCGTCCTCGAGCTGAACTTCTAGAAACTGCTGGCTGAGATCATCAAGCTTCTCCCAAGTAGCCTCTTCCTCCGGCATGCCTGTCCAATGCACCAAGACATGCGGCACGCCCCGACGCTGATGTGCCTGCATCACCCGCGCTACTGCCACTGGAGCTGGCACGAGGCGCCCATCTAAAGTAAGAGCAAGAGCCGGTGTCGCAGTAGGAGGGTCTCCACGGTAGGCCTTCAGGAGGCCGACATGGAAGACGTCATCCAGTTGAGAGCCCGCTGGCAGCTCGGGCGGTAGGCGAGCGTGCCGACACGCTCCAGCACACGAAAGGGACCGGCATAGCGAGGCCCCAACTTGCGCCTGGAGAGCGGATCCAAAGACTGGGTGGTCCCATGAAGGAGGCGCAGCCACACCCAGTCGCCCACCGCGAACTCCGCCTCGTGATGATGCGCATCATAGTAGTTCCGGGCCAGCTGCTGTGCTTGGAGAAGACGCTAGCGTGCCTCAGCCAGTATCTCGTCGCGGGTGCAGAGCAACTCGTCCGCCGTGTCGGTCCGAGCCGAACCAGGCTCATATGGGAGCATCGCCAGAGGTGGGCGCCCATAGACCACCTCGAAAGGCGTGGTGTGCAAGGTGGAGTGATAGGAGGTGTTGTAGCAGTACTCCGCCCATGCTAGCTAGTCCACCCAAGCTCGTGGAAGATCCCTAGTCACGCAGCAAAGGTACATGGTGATGATCTTGTTGACGACCTCGGACTGGCCGTCCGTCTGGGGATGAAACGCCGTGCTCATGCGAAGCTTCACGCCTGCCAACCCAAAGAGATCCCGCTAGACGTGACCCATGAAAACAAGGTCACGGTCGCTGACGATGGATGAAGGGAAGCTGTGGAGGCAGACGATGCCGTCGAAGAAGGCGCGCGCCACCGACGCAGCCGTGTAGGGATGACCGGGAGCGATGAAGTGTGCGTACTTGGAGAAGCGGTCAACCACCGTGAGGATGACGGACTTGCCCCCCACCTTCGGTAGCCTCTCGATGAAGTCCATGGATACGTACGACCACACCTGAGAGGGTACGTCCAACGGCTGCAGGAGACCCACGGGCCTGAGTGTCTCCGTCTTGTTCCGCTCGCACGTCACGCATGCCCGCACCCAGTCGCGCACCAGGGCGACATCCCCAGGAATGTAAAAATCAGCACGAAGACGGTGAAGGGTCTTCTGCATGCCCTCGTGTCCTTCAGAGTGAGCCAAGGTCAAGACCTGGTGGTGTAGGTCGCCCTGATCAGGCACAAAGATGCGGCGGCCATGGAGGAGCAGCCCCTCGTCCATGCGCCATGGGGCGGCCAGCTCGCCATCGGCCAGGCGATGTGCCAGTCGTGGTGCGTTCGTGGCGGTCGAAGTAGCGCGGCGGAAGTCGTCGAGGAAGATGAAGCACGGGCCGG
Source organism: Alopecurus myosuroides (assembly GCA_028641055.1). Taxonomy (NCBI): domain Eukaryota; kingdom Viridiplantae; phylum Streptophyta; class Magnoliopsida; order Poales; family Poaceae; genus Alopecurus; species Alopecurus myosuroides. The sequence continues at coordinate 358,573,553 of CM054062.1, read as the reverse complement.
AGCGGATGCACAAGACCACGCCGGTCGTGGCGATGTCGGACACGTCCTCAGTGTCGCGGCGGGAAAGGGCGTCGGCGACCGTGTTGATATGGCCGGGGCGGTACTCGATGGTGAAGTCGAAGGTGAAGGGCTTGCTGATCCTCTGATGCTGAGGCACGGTGGAGAGGCGCTAATCCAGCAAGAACTTCAGGCTGTAGTGGTCCAGCAAGAAATTCAGGCACGGTGGAGAGATTGCTGATCCACTGATGCTGAGGCACGGTGAACGTCCGACCCGAAAGATATGGCCGTCAGTGACGCACCGCCTGGACCAGCACGATCAGCTCGCGCTCATAGGCTGCGAGCTTGTGATGACGCGCTTCGAAGGGGCGACTGAAGAAGGCCAGGGGTCCCTCGCCCTGGTGGAGCACGGCGCCGAAGCCGATGCCGAAGGCGTTGCAGTCCACCACGAACGGCACGTCGAAGTCCGGCATCTGGAGGACAAGTCCTGTTGTGAGCGCCCGCAGGAGGGCGGCGAACTCCGCGGCCGCCTCCTCGTCCCAGGAGAAGGCATCGCGACGAAGGAGGCGCATCAGAGGTGTGGCGATGAGGCCGAAGTCCCGGATGTACTTCCGGTAGTAGCCCGCGAGGTCCAAGAAGCCGCACAGAGCCCACGGTGACTGTGGGCTCGGCCACTCAGCCACGGCGGCGACCTTGTCCGCGTCCATCGCGACACCGTCCACCGAGATGACGTGGCCCAAGTACGCGACGGATGTCGTGCCGAACGAGCACTTCGAGTTCTTCAGGTGAAGACGATGCGCTCGAAGCTCATTGAAGATGATGGCCAAGTGTTGCAGGTGCTCCGCCCAGGATGAACTGTAGATAAGAATGTCATCAAAGAAAACAAGCACAAAGCTGCGTAAGTAGGGGCTAAGCACGTCGTCCATCAGGGCCTGAAACGTTGCCGGCGCGTTGGAGAGGCCGAACGGCATCACCAAGAACTCAAAGTAGCCATGGTGAGTGTGGAATATCGTCTTCTCGATGTCGTCCGGGTGCATGCGCACCTGATGATAGCCTGAGCGCAAGTCAAGATTGATGAAGAAGAACTCTCCATGTAGCTCGTCCAGGAGCTCATCCACGACGGGGATGGAGAACTTGTCCTTGGACATCATGGCGTTGAGGCTGCAGTAGTCGATGCAGAAACGCCACGTGCCATTGGCCTTGCGTACCAGGAGCACCGGGGCGGAGAACGGCGACGTCAAGATCCGGATGATGCCCTGCGCGAGCATGACAGCCACCTGGCACTTGAGCTCGTCCTTCTGCAGCTAGGGGTATCGGTACGGGCGCACTACAACAGGCACCGTGTCCGGCAGCAGGTGAATGCGGTGGTCACAGGCCCGCGCGGGGGGAGGCCCTGTGGCTCGTCAAAGAGGTCGTTGTGCTGCTGCAGGAGGTCGGCCAGGAGGGGGTGCGCCTCGTCAAGGGCGGCGGCCATCAGGTGGAGCTGCGGGGTCGCGCCGGTGCTGCCAATGCCTGTCCGCTAAACGCGACGGCCGCCCTCGCGCCAGAAGACGAGGGACAGCATGTCGAGGTCCCAAAGGATGGGGCCTAGTGTGCACAGAAAATCAACGCCGAAGATGAAGTCGTAGCAGCCCAGGTCGATGCCGACGCAGTCAATGGAGAAAGGCTCGTCGCCGATGAACACGGGGACCTGTCGCGCCACGCCCTGGCATGTAAGACGGTACCCGTTGGCGATGGCGACGCTGTACCGTTCTGCGCCCGCCGGCTGGAGTGCGGGGCGGCACATGGCGGTGTTGGACAAGAAGTTGTGCGTCGAGCCCGTGTCCACGATTGTCTTAAGTTGCGCCCCATTGATCGTCACCGGAAGCAGCATTGTCTTCGTCGTCTTGATTCCTGCCATGGCATGAAGCGAGACGATGAAGGCGGACGCGTCGACCGGCCCGTAGGTCGTGACGCCAGCTGCGGTGATGGCGGCGGCCGCGAGTTCCGCAGTGAGGGACTCCACCTCAGTGTCATCGACGGTCCCCAAGTAGAAGATGCGAGCGCACGTGTGACCCGGCGCATATTGCTCGTTACAGTTGAAGCAGAGGCCCTTGCGACGAAGCTCGAGCTGCTCGGCCGATGTCAGGCGCTTGAAGGGTTGTGTCTGCGCGGGGGTAGTCGCGGACGTGGCCGGCAGGGCGGGTCGCGGCAGTGGGGTGAGGCGGCTCCCGCGGACGGTGGGGCCGAAACGCTGGAGGCACAGGTCGCGGAAACGCTCCCACGAAGGCATCCCGCCCTCGTCCTGCTCGAGGGCGTAGTACCACGTGTGTGCGGCGCCACGGAGGTGGTAGGAGGCGATCCACGTGCGGTCGGACGCGAGCATCCGCTGCCCCCTGAAAATTTGGTCGCACTGGTTGAGCCAGTTCAGGGGGTCGATGGTGCCGTCATAGGTGGCGAACTCCATCTTGGTGAAGCGGGGCGGCTGTTGCACATGCGGAGAGGCCGCGTAGGCGCCCTCCTCGCGATCTCGGGCGAGGGGAGACCCCCCTACGTATGGCGCAACGATCCCGCCTAATCCGCCGAAGGAGGGGACGGGCTGCCGTAGTACCGTTGGCTGGAGAGGCGCCGTCGTGTAAACGGGCGTGTCGACCCACGACGGAACAGGGGATGGCCACTTGACCTGGCTGAGCCGGCTTCCGCGGGGACGACGGGGACCGGCGGCGGTAGTGTGTGCAACGCGGCCGTCGACGGCGGGGGCGGCGGATGTTGGGCCGCCTGCAGCTCTGCGAGCTGCTGATTGATGTCGCGGATGTCCTGCGCCACCTCGGTCATTGAGAGGGCGGGCGGCGCATCTGACGCCGGTGGTTGTAGCCCCTGCGGTATCTGCTGGAGGTGACGGAGGAAGTGGCGGCGGTGTTGTGGGCGGCGTAAGAGGTGATAGGGAGGCCGATGGACGACATCAAACCAAAGCAATCTGATACCAAATTGGTAGAAGCTAGGGTTCTACTAGTCGTCGAACGTATGTTGTACCGGTGGAAGTGAGGGCAGAGGAGCTCGGGATGCTGTCGCCGGCGGCGGGGCGCCGTCGCAGCGGCTAGGGAGGAGGGCGGCCGCTAGGGCAGAGGCGGTGGCTAGGGTTAAGGGCCGACTCCTCTGGGAGTCGGTAATAAGATATATCTTTATTGCTTAATTATCATGAAGGGGTACATGTGTTTATATAGGAGGACAGCTCCTCTAAACCCTAGATACTACTGGACTAAGCCCATAACTAGCCACTAGTGGGCCTCTTGCGGGCATATGCAATACCGACTATAACAGTTTGCAATATTTTTAGCTTTAGCAATAGTAGCATCTAAGAAAGGACCGAGAGAACCACTCTCATCAAGCATAGTAGAAGCATCATCAAAAGTAACATAAGTATTTTCAGATTCAGCAGAAGTAGCATGTGTAGCATGTGGTGGTGTAAGCAGCTTACTCGTAACATACGGTGAATCAAGAGCAACAGAGGTGTTCAGAGTTGTACCTCTTCTTGTAGTGGATGGCAATATAGGAACTCTTCCATCACGAGTCTTACCCATGATGAATGATTGGATGTAGATAATAGTACTCTCCGGTGAGCTCGCAAATAAAGCTATGCTCCCCGGCAACGGCGCCAGAAAATAGTCTTGATGACCCACAAGTATAGGGGATCGCAACAGTCTTCGAGGGAAGTAAAACCCAAATTTATTCGACACAAGGGGAGCCAAAGAATATTTGTGAGCCTTAACAAGTGAGTTGTCAATTCACCTGCACCTGAAAGTGGACTAGTTTGCAGTGGTTTATCAGTAGTAACAGTTTTACAGTAGCAGCAGTAGTGAAATAATAACAGCAGTGGTATGAAAACAGCAGTAGTGGTGATTGGAGTAAACAACGGGATTAAATACTGTAGGCATAGGGATAGATGAACGAGCGTTGCATGGATAAGATAGTTCATATAATAATCAAGTCGTGGGCATTGCAAATAAATAAGATAAAGCATCCAAGCACTAAGTAACCATAGGCATGTGTTCCGTAAATAGTCGTACGTGCTCGCAATGAGAACTTGCACAACATCTTCTGTCCTACCAGCCTGTTTTTAGCGGGGCCTCAAGGGAACTACTGGTAATTAAGGTGTTCCTTTTAATAAAACACCGGAGCAAAGCATTAAAACTCGTGAACACATGTGATCCTCACAACACAGCCATCCCCTCCGGTTGTCCCAATTTCTGTCACTTCAGGGCCTCGGGTTCCGGACAACAATTTGTGTAAACAACTTGCAGGTATGATCAAGAAACAATAATTATCATCGTGATCAATAACATGTTCAGATCTGAGATCATGGCACTCGGGCCCAAAGTGGAAATCATTAAGCATAACAAGTTGCAACAATGTCAATAGCACTAATAGAAGATACTAGGCATATGCCCTAACAATCACGGCATTATTACATGAACTATCTCATCCAATCCCTACCATCCCCTTCAGCCTACTGCGGGGAAATTACTCACACATGGATGGGGGAAACATGGATGGTCGATGGAGAGGCGTTGTTGATGACGATGGCGATGATCTCCTCCAATTCCTCCAGAATGAAGTTTTTTATCCCCGAATCGAGGTTCAGGATGGCGGCGGCGCTCTGTTGTGTTTCTGTGGAATATGAAGAACCCCTCGCGTTTTAGGGTTGAACGATATTTGTAGTCAAAAGGGGAGTCCGAGAGGGGCTCTGGGTGGCCCACGCCATAGGCTGGCGCGGCTGATGGCTAGGTTGAGACTCCAAGTGCAGAGTGTGTAGCTAGTGGCAAGCCTTCTTCCCCACGAGGGGGACTCGAGGGTTTATATCGAACTCTTGCGGAGCCAGTATTTCAGCAGTTGTCTTCCAAGCTTCCTCCAGGATCCTGCAAACAAGTAGAGAATTTCGTGCCCTCAACCTCACCAGGTGGTTGTCAAGCACAAGGTGTGAGACTTCTAAATTGCAATGCAAAACTGAAAGTAAATGTGCAATAATTAAATCTACTACTAAATGCAAATGAGAAAATAAATATGCAATGGATTGTTTTTGTATTTTTGTGATGCAAGTGGTGATGGAGATAATGTAAATTCGAATTGGATATGCAAGTAAAGTAAAGTGCAAGTAAAGTAACTAGAGTGTTTTCTTATATTTAAAATAGGACCGGGGTTCATGGTTTCACACTTGCATTCTCTCAAATAAAGTGGTAGACGGTGGACATAAAGAATTACATGTGAGATTACAATAACATGTTTAGCATTGAGTACTTTCATATGGGCATCACGTCCTAGCATAGAGATCTCTACGGTCATATTAATCCCTCTTATACTCCACCAAGATGCGAAATAAATCATAACACCTCGATAATTAAGGAAAAACCAGAGTATAGCTTTAAGCAATGTGACATGAAGTTGAAGTAAGAACTTGCTAGATCTAGTCATGGAGATTGATTAGTGTCACTTCAAATCCCTGGTAACAAGGTACTCCTTTTTATCCCTAGTGAGGTAACTAAGAAAGGTTTAATAAAACCTAAGTGGATCGCTGAACTTCTGTCACTTTCACAGCACTAGCCACCCCCCGTTACTCCAACTAATGCACCCATCACCCCACACACGTTCTCAAGAACTAGATTGATCAAAGCTAGCAAATAAGAACGGGGTACATAAGATACATCTACTCAAATAACTCAAGAGAAACAATTGCAATCTCAGATTCAATAACTCATAGAAAAGATCCACCACATAGGAATTACAACGGTGCCCGTAATCATGTGAGGCAGATCATACGTATCTAATTAGTGAAGCACATAGAGAGAGATACAAGTGCTACTTCCACAAACCCATAGCCCTGGGGTGGACTACTCCCTCTTCATGGAGATGTCGATGGTGATGACGTTGGAGGGGTAGGAGATCACACCGGCGGCGCCCCGCCGGAGTTTTCCCCCTCCAATCTAGAACTTCTGGTCTCTGTTTCGGTGTTTCGGCGGCGCTCTCTCCGTAAGGGTACGGGGGGCCCTTTTTATAGTCGGTTTTAGGTCAAGACGGAGTCGGTAAGTCGAAGATGGAAGGAATTGGGGCCACAGGGGCCAAAAGGGGGCCTCTCACGCGGCCAAGGAATCTGGCCGCGTGGAGGGTCCTCTTTTGGGCCTCCTTGCCCAATTCTCGTGGATCCTTCGCTCGCAAGTCTTCTCCTTCCAAGAAAATGACCCCCGCAGATTTTTAGGTGATTTCACGGAAGTTTGCCCCCTGAAACGGCAAAAATATAGAAAACGGGGTTTCTGACAGGCAGGGTTAATTCCATAAAAGTTGGGGGACTTTGTAATTTAACCCCAAAATACTATAAAACATTGAATTATACCCTTATATGATGCAATATGTAATAGAAAACCATGTGAAAATATGCAAAATTCATCTATGCATTTTACATGCATCAACATCCCCAAGCTTAACCCATGCTCGTCGTCGAGTATGAAGGTGATAAAACTAAGATGGGTTTTGCATATTGAAACAATCATGGGATATCAAGGAGGATTATTCATGCTACATATAATCAAATGATTAATACTAGAAATGAGTAGCAATATACAATTCATGTTGTAAGAAATATCAAATATGCAAGAAAAGATGCTTCATGAAAGTTAACAAAGTGTATAATGAAATAAAAGCACTATGGACCAAATGCATACACAAAATGAAAAATAAAATCCTATATTGGTCAAAGAATAGCATAATGGAGAATAGAAAATATGGTGGACACTTTGGATAAAATTGAGTAGAGGTAAAACATGATCAAGTCTTATTTAGCCTCTAAATTATTCAACTAAAATTACTAATTGAAATGTGGTATCCATTGATCTAGGACTCTCATTGCCCCTTTATCACTAGCATCTTAAAATTGTGAGTATTGAAGTAATGAGAATGACAAGGTGGTTGAAAGCCTCATGCCCCGTGAGTGTGAAAACCTACTCCATGATTACTCAACTTAAGATTCCTAATAAGCTTTGTACAATCATAATAAGTATTAATGACATCATAGAGAACCTCAAAGAGGTAACTCTTGCCCCATGACATGGAAACAAGCCCATGTTACAGTGACAAGATGAACAAACGGAGTAGACTCATCCTCCTTTTTATTTTCATTCACTATTATGCATAGCTTCTTATTTTATTATAGGATGTGTTGTAGAGTCACTCAAGCTGTAAGTAAATTTCCACCATGATAAAGCATGGCTTGGGTTAGCGGCCCAATGCGTTTCTCTAGTCATATAGATACTTACTCATCAAAACTTACTATTCCTCTATTTCATTTCGGCATGACAGGAGTCCAAAAACAAAAGTACATGATATCAACCAAATGTGATTTTTTTGTGCAATGTTGAAAGCTTTCCGGTGATACCCGTTTATAGCTAGCTCCCAACCACACACTTGTCAAACGCAAAACGTGTGGCTCCCATTATTGGGTCATGTTTATTAGATGCATAAAAAGTAAAGTGTGCCTTCAAAAGTTCGTGAGAGTCCTATCCCAAGTTCAACCCATGACAATTAATAAAGTGAATATCTTAATTTAGAACATAAATAACACAATAACATGGTGAACATACTCGGAATAGCAATGAAGCTAATGGGAAGATATGGTGGACTCAGTGGAAATACTTGGCCAAGGAGTGTTGGAAACAAGTTTTTACTTGTTGGAATTTTTAAATTTTTGGGCTAGCAAGAGGGAGATAGTTGACCAGATACTATGCATGCATATGTCCATATAACTACTCATTTCATGAAAAACTAAATAAACCAGCAATTAACATCAAGGACATGAATAAGAGATAGCTCAAGACAACATTATTGCAAATTTCTACACATAAAAAGCCTATAAATCATGCAAACATATGTAGCTCTTCAAATCAACCATGGCATCCCTATTCCAAGTAATAATACTAGCATCCAATACATTCCAACCCCAAACTCCAGTAGCTCAATCTCATATAAAATGATGGTGGTGGTCTTATCAAAACAAAAATAAAAACAAAAACTAGACGCTTCAAGTCTCTACGATAAATGCTTTGCTTAGAAAATCAGAAAGTAGATGTGTGCTAACCAAAAGAGTGTAGCTCCAGTGGGGTGTTCATCACATCTCCAAGCTTATGGCTTTCACCATTCTTGTATGTCTTGAGGCGCAGCTCCTCTATTCCCTGTGAAAAAACTTCACAAAACATGTTTCTCCCATTCTTTTTCTGTGGGGTGAGATTAGCAAGGACAAACAAATCACATGCTTGCTATGCAAAATTCCAAATAAAATGCTCCAGTAGATATACAATAAGGTTCATTATGTTGTATGTTCACTCTCTTGCTTGAAAGAATCATGGAAATTCGATTCCCAAGCCCAAAGAGTGCATAAAACAAAAGAAGGCAGAATCTGTCCAGAAAAGCAGAAGCAGCAAAACGAACGTTTTTTCCTAAGCTAGACTCATCAAAAAATTAAGCCAATTTTTGTGCTTACAGAAGACAAAAAGTTGCAGAACATAATACAAAATTATCTCAATCCGACATACCAATAAAAAACGTAAAATAATACGGTGAGAAGACTCGTGCTGAAACAGAAATTTCATGCACTAGGATAGCAACTTATAAGTCCAAATGGGTTTGACTTGACTCTTTATTGAAAACTCCAGAATTAAAACAAAAAAACTAATATCTTGAGACATCAAGAGGACACTAGGAAAATCCAAACAAAAACAACCGGGTTGCCTCCCGTAAAGCGCTTTCTTTATAGCCATATAGCTAGGCTTTACTTACTTGATAATCAAGAGGGATAAAGCTCATGAGGGAGCTTGTTCTTCAGCGTGCCCCTCTTCCTTGGGAAGTGCTCCATGCTTTTCTTGTGAGGGAACTGAAACTTGACATTCACTTCCTTGGAGTCTATGATTGCACCTGTAGTACGAAGAAAGGGTCTACCCAAAATAATAGGACTAGGGGATTTATCCCCCATATCCATAATAATGAAATCAACGGGTACAAAAGTCATGTCCAATTCAATCATAACATCTTTTACTTGTCCTATAGCATGTTTAGTAGAGTTATCAGCAAGGACAAATTCACTTGAGCACTTTTCTAAATTTTCTAGTTCTAGCAATTCATATAATTCTTCAGAGAGTACCGATACACTAGAACCTAGATCTAACATAGCACGGTGAATTTCTTTTCCAATTGAAACTAGCACCTTGGGGATCCATGCATCCCCAAGCTTAGGAGGTATCATGGCCTCATTCTTGTACCTAGCAATTTTTTCTTGCAAGACATGATTAGCAATATAAGATCCAAAGCCAGGTTGATTAACATTTATAGTGGGATCACTAGCAAATTTTTATAGAGTAGCAATAAGTTCTTGCAAGCTACTTTTTTCTAAATCAATCAATGGATCCTTAATTTCAGTAAGCATCATAATTTCCTCTACTTTACTCTCTAATTTAGCTAGCATGCTTGATTCATGAGGACTAATTTCATCTTTGCTAGCAAGATAAGACATATATGGAAGTAAATATTCAGGGTACTTCACTATTTCATTCAAAGTTTCTTCTAAGCTAGTAGGGACATGCTCACTTGTATTCTCAGCAATATGATCAATATTTTCAATAATAGGATCAGCAATAGTAATAGAATTCATTCCTACACTAGGTTGTGCTTGTGGCTTCCCTGCTGACATGCTTAATAGAGTTGCTTGATTATCAGCTAATTTTGACAATGCTTTATCTAAATTCGAAGATTGAAGTTGCAATCCTTTAATATCACTACTAATGGATGCAATAGACTTATTTAACTCATGTATCATAGCATTGTGACTAGCAACCTGTTCCATAAGCAATTTATTAGATTCAGAAATTTCACTAGAAGGCTTCCACTTATTTTCATTAGCATTAGGATATGGAACAAAAGGTTTATTTGGCACATAAGGAGGTTTACTATATGAATTGTAAGCATTACCAAAACCATTGCTACCATAATTCCTAACAAAATTAACATCCACACTTTCAGAATTACTACCAACTAGCTCCTGCAAAGGCACATTCTCCATATTTTGTTTATTAATAAAAGCAAGAATAGTGTCCATTTTAGAAGACAAATCATTGGTTTCTTCAATTGAGTTTATTTTCTTAGTGGTATTGGGTGCTCTTTCAGTATTCCATTGACTATAATTTTGCAATATGCTTTCTAATATGCTCTTAGCCTCTCCTACAGTTTTACTCATAAAGGCACCTCCAGCAGCAGAATCAAGTATATTTCTAGACATGTACTTTAGACCATTATAAAAAGAGTGTAGTATGGTCCATTCATTTACTCCATGTGATGGGCATGTTCTAAGCATTAATTTAATTATATCCCATGCCATGGCTACATGTTCATTATCATTTTTCCTAAATGAGAGGATACGATTCCTATTTGTAACATCCCAAGTATGAAAAACCAACCCTAGATGTTTGTTTCTTGTTTAAATAAAGTTTTGCATCATGTCATCATACTCATTGCATTTGTTTTCCTTTTGATTGCATCTGTTTTTCCTTTGTTTTCACAATTCAAATTCAAACAATATTTCAAATGTTTGTTCATACTTGTTATGTTACAGCTTTTCAAATAAAAAGTTCAAATAAAAACAACCAATTGTTTCCAATTAATCCATAAGGTTCAACTATTAAAAATGGTGGCTTTTAATCAATCAATTAATTCAAATGTTGTTCAAAATTCAAATCAAATCACAAACAGCAACCCTTTGGAATTAGTGAAATTTACAAAACAATTCTAAGCATTTCGTTTCATATAAAATGGAGGGTTCAAACATTTGGAAATGTTTCTTTTAATTAAATCACCAATATTCAAAATTCATACAATTTCACTCAATTACAAAACAGCAACATAATTCAATTATTTTTGGAATTCAAAACTGGCAATCTGTTGTTATTACATTAAGGAGTTGTCACAAATTTTTCCCCTGATTTTTCCTAACTCCAAACTCTCATTTTCTTCAATTTCTATTTTCTGCAAAAAAAAAACAGAAGAAGAAAAAAAAAAAGGAAAAACGCTTACCAGAGGGGGGGGAAGCCCAGCCCACCTTACCTTCCGCGCGGCCCGGTACCGGTTCGCGATCGTCTTCCCGCGGTACGGCCGCGCATCCGCCGGTGCCACGTCGCCGCCGTAACACGCCGACGGCCACTGTGCCTCCCCTAGCCCTATAAAGCCACCCTAGGACCCCCCGAGCTTGCCCTAGCCTACCTGCCACCCTATCCCCTCGAGCACCGCCGCCGTTTTCCTCTCTCCCCGCCGGATTCCACCTCTCTGCCACCGCCACCGAGCTCTCTCTCTGAATCCTCCATGGCCGCCGCCGTTCCCGTACCCCATCTTCCACGTTGACCACGGTAACGAGCTCACCTCACCTTCCTCGAGCTCCTGGACACCACAGCAGCCGCGGGGATTCACCACAACGCCGCCGCCATCATCAACCTGTCGCCGCCGGAATTTCTTCCTCGGGCCTCTGCAACCCCTACGCCGCCGGTGAGCACCACCGTATCCCTCTCCTCCTTCCTCTCTGGCACGAGCACATGCACCACCTGCACACTCCCGATGCCCACGAGCAGCACGGCCCAGCAGCAACCACGGCAGATCGCCGGCGACCACGGTTCTGTCAGCGAAATTCAGATAACCTGCGCGTAACTGAATGATAACCTATTTGCGTTTGCGTTACTGACAAAACTGAACGAGCAGCGCACTGGTAGCAGCGTTGCGCGCGCACGGCTCGGTCGCGAGTTCGAACCCTGGCTTCCGCGGAATAAAACCCCATTTTTGCGCAGCGCACTGACAGGGTGGCCCCCCTGTCAGCTGCTGTGAGCGCGTTGCTGCCACGCGAGCATCCACGCTGGCCTGGGGCCCTCTGTCAGTGGCATTGGCTGGCCACTGCGGAGTAACAAAAGAATTTCAGCCCCTTTTCTATTTTCAAAACAAGTCCTTTTAATTACAGTTTGGTCCTTAATTTTAAAAAGCTAATAACTTTTATTTTGTAACTCCAAATAACAAAAATAAAATATGTACACTGCACCAAATTTATTTCTCTACCTGTTTATAACATTTGTAATCTATTTTGAATAATTCAAATGCATCCAAATTTCAAATTCAAACAATTCATTTGAAATTTGAATAATTGCATAACTAATTCATACTTAACCCAACTAATGCAAATAAAATATGTTTTCCATACCATTTTGAACCATCTTTTCAAATATAAATTTTGTTTCATGTTTTGAATAATTAAAATTGCTTAAATAATTTAAACCTTGTTTAAATCATTTAAATTTGCTAAATTCATAACTTGCTCAAATTAAAATAATTTTGAACATGTAAAATATGTTTTCAAACTAGAAAAGTATAAACTTTTCAAATATGAATTTGGATTTATGTTTGGAATAAATAAAATTCAAATAATATTCAAACCTGTTATTAATTCATTTAAAACTTGTTTGATCTTGTTTAATTCATAATTAAATCAATGTAATTCCTTTTTCAATAATTGAAACATGTAATCCACCTAAAATTGTGTGTTCTTTTAAAATATGAATTTTGTTATCTGTTTTGAACAATTTAACTTGCTGAAAACAACAACTGCTTGTGTAACACCTTTAAGGAACCAAAATTTCTTAACTTAATCAATAAAATTCCAAAATTGGTTAACACTATTTCCAATTGGTTCTATTGTTGTTATTTTTCTGTTTTCCTCATCCATGCATCATACTAATCCACTTTCACCTGTTGATTAGTTGAAAAACAAATATTCCAACCATAATTCATGGGCTTTTCATATGCAACTCAAATTTGCATGTGGGTCCATTTAATCATGTTGTTACCACACCAACTAGTTTATTTTGATGCATCAATTAAATTGACATGCATCATCCCATGATTGTGAACTATGCCATGTTATTGATTGTTTATCTTTCTGCATTGTTTGTTTGCTTCTTCTCGGATAGACGATGACGTTGAGACAGACGATACTTACGACACCCCTTCTGAGGATCTAGCTCAGTACCAGGCTGCTGAGTTTGCAGGCAAGTTATCACTCACATGAACCACTGTGTTCCTTTCAACATTGGTTACCGATACTTTCCGTTGTCTATTTCTGCTAGCCTTTTGTATCGTTGCTTCTGTTACGAACCTATCACATGTTATCCCTTAACCATGATATTGCCTCACCTCCACACCTATAACCCTTTGCTTGTTGCCCGTGTCTTACTAGCATGCTTAGGGTTGTTTTGCTCGAGTCTGTTACCCTTTACTTTCTGTTACTGTATTTTCTTTATATTCTGGGGCTCGATGTTAAACAACAACCTGTTAATCCTGAGGTAATAATAATTTGATGATAAGGCACCGGCAGGAGGCCCGGCGTGGTTTTGAGGCCTGCTAGTGTCGACCCTCATAGGAAAAGGGTCTTGTCTACTGATCCATGATGAGCGCACTATCCGCATGTGGGAAGCGTGTATGGGCGCCCCCCTCAATTTGATTTGATTCCCATCTCGTCCAAATCGCCACACTTAGTTCGGGCTTTCCATTTGATGCACGCATATGCAGGTACGAACCCGAGGCCAGGGTGCAACTTTTGTAGTCGTCATTTAGGGCGGCGTGGTCTTAGAGTGATATGAGGGTCCCCTTTTCTTCGTGGGGCTCGATTAGCCGCGCACGCACAACACGTGGTTCTTTGGGCTTGATGCGAAGAAGAGTTGAGTTGTGTAGAGTGCCTCGCTTGGTGGGTTTGATTCCCGTCTGGCGGGATATTCTTACGTGTACGGCCAAATTGGTGCACCCCTGCAGGGATAAATCTTCTCGAGAAGCCGTGTTTTCCGCGGTTATGGTTAACTTGGTGAAAGTACTGGCTAACAAGTACTCAGAACAACTTACACCTAACTAATGATAACTTGACTAGTAATAGGCTTATTGACACAACAACTTGATCCATCATTAATCCAACTGTGTGAGTTATCCTCGGATTGCTTCTTTGGATAAGGGGCGAGATCCAGGATGGGTTTGTTTGGAGTTAGTTATAGTTGTTTACGATACGCTATCTTATCTCCTTTCTGTTAGCCGGAAGTTGTAGTATGTTCTGTAGTTGGTTAGTGCAGCCAGCTGCCGCATCTTTGGTATTCCCCTTTCTTCCGTTGAACCTAAAGCATTTGTGCCTGGTGTTGACGGGTTACACTTTGGTGAACTGTGAGTCTTGCTTGCCAGTACGTTTATGTACTGACCCCTTTGGGGCTGTGGTTTCCGCAGACTACGATTACGAGGATCCCCGTGACGGCTACTACGTGGAGTTTGACGAGGCTGCTGACGAGTAGATAGCGGACCCGGGCAGGATCCGAGACATCGTGGATGGGCTCCGTCTTTTCGTTTCCGGCTTCTTAAGCCTATTTGGATTTTGTCTGTACTCAGACCCTTTGTGTCGTGGGATAATCACGGCAGATGTTACCTGGGGTAACTGATCTTGGGGCAAGACGACACAGGTATTTGGGAGAGGGTTTAGCTCAGAAGAAAACATGGTGCAATTCGATCTGGTAGCCGGCAATCAAAGTCGCCGAGTCTCCGATCTTGATATAACAACTCAACTCTGGGATTACACTGGATGCTCGATATCACACGATGTTGCTAGGATTCTTAGATCTGCCCAAACTAGACGTAGGGGTCGGTTTATAAAGCACCGTACCCTCCTGACTTGCCCTCCAAGGCGCACCCGGAATCCTACCCGGATACTGCTTACAAACCCTAGCTTTCCTTACCGCAACCCACAATCCGGGTTACGAGGCCTACAAACTTTGGGCCTTCCAGAAGTTTCATTATCCTTAGCCGGATCCTGCGCCGTGTCCCTTGGGCCGGGTTACACCTTGGAGTTGGCCTACCGGGTTATTATCCCTCCATCAGTAGTCCCCAGAATAGCTTGGGCTTCATGGATCCCACTTGAAGCGCTTGCTATTCCCTGCAAAGATATCAAACATACGGGCATATAGAGACCGGGTTAAGACGTTTTGATGTTCAGCCAGGCCTCACTCCACGGTAGCCATGCAATAACCCGGGTTTTTCCTCCGAACACCTTGACTCAAATTTCCGGGCCCAAATCATAATAAAAATCCCAGGATCCCATGCTCGATAATCAATCCTGATATCCCGAAGTTAACCTCCTTCTTTCTTTTATCCAGATGCCCTGCTCCATATTTGGCGCATATTTCACAAAAACCACGTGAACAACCGTCACCCCATGACTTCCGGCTTCTGGCCATCGGGATAAGCTCACCCTTACTCTATAAATAACACTCAGAGGGTAACCCTAAATTCATCACCACGCCACAACTTCCCCTTTCTCTCCTTGCTCCTCGCTTCCTCGCAGCACCGCCGCCAGAGGCTCGCGCACATCATCAAGGCGAAATTGCTTCCAGCCGCGCTCGCCCTCAAGCCGTCCCGCGCCGCCGCCAAGTTCCGCCATCACACCTTCATTCCTCTCGCCAAGAATCGTGAAGGGGCACTCGAGTCACGCCGCCCAACACCGTCGCTTCCAAACCTCAATCTCTCCAGTAAGCCTCTTACATCTGTCTAACTTATCCTTGCAATTTTTCCAATTTCAGCCAGGATCGAATCTGGGTCAACCTGCGAACCACTTTTCTGATTACATCAAATTAGATTGATTCGACATCCACCAGCTCTTTTAACCGCCTGCTATATAGTCGCAACTCATCCCCTACCAATATTAACCATCAAAACTCCTGTAGGATCAATCGCAAGCTTTCCCATCTAGATCCGTTCCTCCTCGATTTTCCGCTCTCTGCATTAACACCCGGAAAATCCTCTTTTTCCAGCTACTTTACTTGCAATAGATACATGGGCAACCACCCATCGACCCCAAATGCCTTTCCATATGTAAGTGACCTATAATTTCCGCAGTTGCATTCAACACCCGGATACTTTGTAATTTCCGCACCACAGCATGATACCCGGATAATTCTCAGCTTCATACTTTCTTGACACCTTACACTCACATACTTCAACACTCCCGGGTCTTATTTGATACACCTCTTTTTCTGGTGCTTTGCAGGTTGATCCCATGGCTCCCAAACGACAAGGAAAACAACCGACCCAGGCGAGAAATACCCAAAGCATATCCGCCAACTGGGGGCGTTCCACAACTACGAAAGCCAAGTTGGAGGAGCTAGCCGAATTAGGAACCCTCCCTTCTCAGAAGGACATTCACTGGAGGGCGCCAGGCAGTGAGACCCGGCCCACACCCACAGAAAACGAGGTAATCTGCTTCGTAGAGCACGTGACCCGGGGATTCCGTCCTCCGGGTCACCCTTTCTTTAGGGAGGTCTTAGATCACTATGGACTCCGAATGTTCGACATAGGGCCTAACTCTATGTTGAACATCACCCACTTCATTGTTCTCTCTGAATCGTACTTGTGCATGCCGCCGAGTTTAACTCTCTTCATCGAGTTATTCCAATGCAAGCCGTGCCGCGAAAGCGGCGACGGAGCGCTCCTAACCTGTGGCGGGGTATCCATCCAGCGCCGCAGGAATTCTCTGATGCCAACCCTCAACCTACACTCCCACGTCAAACACTGGCAACTGTCCTTCTTTTATTGCCGCGATACCTCCCCTGACAGTGAAAAGAAGCTGCCGGGTTACTCAGAGACCCCCTCGAGCCCTCCGAGTCTTTCAGTGCCTTTGCATCAGATTTGGACAGGGAGACAATCCTTCCCTTGCTAACCAAGATGGCCATTCTCTCAGCCCAAGGCCTCCTCGGGCTCAATTTAATAAAAACATGGGTTGACTTCCGGATACAACCCAACTCCGTTCGCACCAAACTGATGTGCGAGTACTCCGGGCACACCACAGATACGCTCCGATACTCCACCAAAAGCTTTGCAGCCGGCGATACTAACAAGACCATCAAAGGCTTCTTAACGGAGAAGCTGGAGGTGATAAAGGGCATCACCGGGTTACCCCCGTTTACTCGGGACAACCCGGCTCCAGCGGTAATACCTGATATCCATAACTTACTTCCGTACCTTGACTCGATACAGCTTCTAACCCTTAGTCTCATTCCTTTGTCTTAGGCTGATGACCCTTTCTGGAGAATTGAACCCTTCCCCCCTTCCAGAGACCCGGAAGATGAGGACGAGCCGGCTGATGGTAGTGAAGGTATTTGCACAGGATCTGCATATTTTTACTTGTATTACTTCCCTTTCGTTTATCTTTTCTCCAACTAACACACACTCGATTCGCAGGACTGGAAGACGAAGGTGAGGCCAACAAGGATGACCCGGAAGCGACTGAATCAGACCAAGAAACAACAGTCGGAGCCAAAAGGAAAACCAGAGGAGCCGTGTCCAAGGTTCCTTTTTCCTCGTTATCCTCTGAACCTTATTCCTTTGACGCCATGCGACGACTTAACCATCAATTATCAAATTCGTCGTGCTTGAAGGACTCCTCCCCAGCCAAGCGCAGAGTAACTCGGAGCTCCCCGGGTGAAGATCCCCTTAACCCGGGCATCTCTATTTCCTCGGTTCCTCGTGGCGGCGCTCCTCCGCCTCGTCCTTCCGACTCTCCTCAACGCCACCCTTCTCCTAACCATCCACGTGCCGGGCAATTCCGGGTCCCGTTGGTAGTTCCCGTGGCAGCCTCATCTGCTTCCAGCGGCGAGCTCCCGCCTGATTATACCATGAACGCCGGGTAAGTTTACGCTACATGATTTCCTTTTATGCTTAACAAGTTTCCACTCAAGCCACCATCATCACTGATAGCCGCTTTTTCTCATCTTTCTTTTAGCGCTCAAGCCGTCGTTAGCGACCCGGAAAATATAGAAGCAGATAACCATCATGCGGAGAAACCGACTGACCATGTGGACGCCGCGACTGGCGATGATACGGCGAATAATCAGGAACAAGGCCCTCTGAACAACCCACTTCCCCGAGCTGCCGGATCTCCTTCCTCATACAAGGATGAGTTCTCCCAACCCGGCCACCCAAACTGTCCGGGTCTCAACTCCAAGGGCGGGGAGAGCCCCCCAACCAAACGACCAAGCTGCCGGCTCTTCCGGTGCTCGATCCGAGGAACTGACCTTTACCCAGATGCTAGAAACCCTTCGCACTTTAAGGTCCAATGAAGAGAACATCTTGGGAGCTTTGATTGCCAAACACGAGGTAAATCCGACTAATATTGCTTATGCCTTTATCCAGTCCCCAAGTTCCGAGTGAATTGATTCATAATTTACTTGGGACTTTGTTATACAAGCGACTGATAACTTATTCCTCTACCCAACTGATCCTTTGTTTGCATGCATGGAGGCTTTCGTAACTCAATCCGAGGAAAAACTGGCGGGCGCCACCAAGCTCATCGAAAAGGAGGTAGCTTTACGTGAGGCAGCCGAGGCCGAATCTAGGAGGAATAAGTTGATAATGAGAAAATATAGGAAAAGGGCTCACCGGGCAGAAGATGACCTAACAAGCCTTTCCGTCCAAATATCAGACACATATCGTGCTTTACTTGGTACGTTTTCTCCTCCGGTTTATCTTTTTGATAGATAGCAATAGTTTCCCGACTTATGTCTCCATTTCCTCAGGCCCGGACGAAACCATGCCGGAAGAAGATGACATGGCCAAGCTGAAAACCATGAATAGCGCTATCCGGCAACTATGTGCCGGAACCAGATGGATCCTTGATGAGTTGCGGTGGCCGGGCAGAGGACATGTTGATCTGAAAAGGCTGTTGGACGCCCTATCCACTGTTCCCGAGTGGATTCGGCACTGGAAGCGCTCATCTTGCCGGGTTGGAGTGACCCGGGGGCTTGCACTTGCGAAAGCTTATCTCCCCAAGCTCGAGCTAGCGAGGCTTATGGGCGGCTTCCCAGAGTTCAAGCTTGACGGATCCAAGTTTTCAGTAAAGGATTTTCAGGCCGTCCAGAAGGAGGTCCGTTACCCGGCCAGCGTAATTGCTGATGAACTGGATGTTAACATACTTGTTCCATCATATGATTCTGCCGATAAAGTAATTAAGTCGGATCTTCCTGAGCCGTATGACATGCTGGCTCGGTGGAAGGAGGAAGCTGCTGCGATAAGGGCGGAGGCTGCCAAGAAGCAAGCTGAAGCCGGCTCTGCTCCTGCTGCCTCAACACCAGTCGTTCCGCCCCCTGCAGGGGCTGGTACCGCTGATCCGGGTGCTGCTGCTACCACCAATGATGGCAAGGGTAAGGCCAAGATGGACGCCGAGTGATACATGGTTTCTAATGCCTCTTCTTAAGCGCCAGTCGGTCGACATACTTTTTGAAACAGTCATATTTTGGGCGGTGCGCCTGTGCACCTTTGATATTTTTTCACCAGGATTTTGTAATGCACGCTAAGGCCTTGATATACTCGATGCCTGTTCCGGCCTTTTTAAGTTTAAGCTCATATGTTCTCGATATCTAGTTTTGTTTATTGTTCCTTTTGTGAAAACTCAATTTCCGGGTCTCATGGGTATTGACAAGCGGATTTTGCTTCGAAGTCCCCAAGTCCCCAAGACTCGGATATTTGGATTTTTGCAACTATACAAGTAAGCCAGTTTTTCTCTTTTCAAGATTTCAAGCTACCGGGCCCGGATTGCCGAGTCTAGGACACTTGATCTTGAAAAGGGAACAAAATTCTTATTGCTTTTTTCACAAAGATCCACGAGTTGTTTCACATAGGTTTTGAAGTTATGCTTAATAGTCGTTGAGTTTCCAGCTATTCAGCCTTGTACTCTGCATAACTTGTGGTTTAGATGACCCTTTTGACTGTCTTGTACTGTAAGCCGGCTTTCGCGTGGATACCATGTTGTTACATCAATACGAAGACGTAGCCAGCCAATCCCCATCGGGTTTCATGACTAACTGCCATCGTAAGCGAACAAATCATGCCACTTTAATGCGAGTCACATCGAGCTTAAGTAAGAATAGCCAAGAAATTTGGACTTCTTTGTCCGGTTATAAGATTTTAGCCGTACTCGTTTGCAAGTAATCGGCCCTTATAACTCATAGGCATCATGGCCGGGTCTTTGAGTTTGTAACTGTGCTTTTTAAGCGACCAGCCCCCAAGACCTAGATATACGCATCGTACTGAGAATACATAACCTGATAACAACCATCTCTTTTCTTGATAACTGTAACATCCCAAGTATGAAAACTCCCCTTAGAATGTTTGATTTCCTGTTTAATTAAAGTATTGCATCATGTCATCATATTGTTGCATTTGTTTCTGTTGTGTTGCATCTGTTATTCTTTGTTTTCACCATGAAAGTCAAACAATTTCAAATGCTTGTTTTCATACTTGTTCTGTTACAACTTTTGGAATAAAAATAACAAGTGGAAACAACCAAATTGTTCCATTTTATTTCCTATTGGATCACTTATTAAATTGTTGCTTAATTCAATCAATCACTTTAATCAATTAATTCCAAATTATTTCCAAACTCAAACCATTTCTCAAATCTTTAAACTTTTGAATCCATGAATTGCACCACTAATTTGAATTCCTTAAATCACTTTTAAACCCTAAAGAAAACCCTATTGAAAAATACTTTGTTTTCTAATATTAACTAATATTGCAAATTTCAATCAATTTGATTTTATAACAAATCTCCAAAACAATCAAACTCATTTTTTTTAATCAACTTAAATCATAGGGTTCACCCTATTAAAAGTTTGTTTCCAATAATGTTTTCCTAATACAAAAATCATTCAAATTGGTTTAAATCCCAAGCATCAATTATTTTCAAACTTTCTGTAAAACAACAACTTGGCAGTGTTTCTTTTAATCTAATTAACTTAACCTCATTTTTCCTACAATTTTTACTAACCTAAATCCCATGTTTTCTACCAAAACCTATTGCTACAAAAAAAAAAACAGAAGAGAAAAAAAAAAAAAGCAAAGCAAGCAGCAACAGCTAACTAACATAAACCAGCCCAGCCCGTTTCCCTCTTCTTGGCCCAATACCCCCTTCCACTGTCGCTGTCTTCTTCCCCACGGTGATGTCACCTGTACGAACGCTTTCGGAGCCACTCGATCCTCCCCACCCCGCTCGATGTGCTGCCGTACCACCCGCCTCTCTCCATAAAACTCTACTCCCTCGAACCCTAGATCCCTAGCAACCCTAGTTCCTAACCATCCTAGCGCCGCCGCCTACCGCTGTCTTCCCCATCTTCTCTGTCCCTCCTCTGAAACTCTGCACCGAAACACCACCGTCAGGCATCACCGCCACCTTACCAGCTCCGGTCATCCTCGAGACAAGCAAGCCCCGGGAATGGAGCCGTGGTGGCTCCATCTCCCTCCCCGTATCCTCGCCTCCTGCTGGGATCAACGGAGTGGGCCGCGCCATCGCCGTCAACATCTGCCGGCCTCGACCACGAACAGCGACAGCGAGCGCAGGTGATCGCCCGCTGCTCCTTTCCCTGTCCCTTCCCCTTCGGCTCTGTCCGCCTCCACCACTCACTCTGCACGCCCACGAACTGCACACGGCCCGCGCCACGGCCGCGCGGACAGCACGCCGCCGTGATGCAGCGATCCGCCAACGCATCTGTCCGCTCGCTCTGAACCTGCACGAACTGAACAATGTTCAGTTAAAGTTCGTAACTGACGATAAGTACAGGTTAAGCCCCCCCCCGTTCCGTTCCCTGTCACGATTCGCAGAGAGCCGCAGTGGCTAGGCCCCGTGCGCGCAAGCCCTGCTTCGCGGGATCGAATCCCAGGGGAGGCAATTGCCTCCCCAACTTTTTTCCCTGCGCGCACAGCCCTGGGGCCACAGTCAGTGACCCCCGTGGCCACCTCAGCCTCCACCCAGCCTGCCGCACACGCCACGCTGGCTAGGCCCCGCAGGGCAGCGACTGGGGTTAAACCCAGTGTCGGTAACAAAAGGAATAAATGAATCTGTTGAATTCCTATTTCTTTTAAAATAGCAGAATAAGCATTAAAACTTCAAAAATCAATAACTTCAAATCCATAAATCCAATAAATAAGAACTTTATATGTTTTCTGTTCAGAATTTATTAATCTTTCCAAATAATCAATTTGTGCACTGTTTTGACTTTTCCAAAAACATTTAAAATTCAAATTTGAATAATTCAAATGCAATTTGTAATAATTCATAACTAATTCATCCCTTATCCAAATAATGCAAATAAAATATGTTTTCCATACCATTTTGAATAACCTTTTCAAATATAAAATTTGTTTTCTGGTTTGAATAATTTAAATTGCCTAAACTATTTAAATCTTGTTTAATTCAATTAAAAATTGTTTAATATTGTTTAATTCATAATTAAATAATCCAAAGTCCAATTTCAACATGTGAAACATGTAATCCAACTAAAATTTGATGTTCTTTTCAAATATAAACTTTGTTATTTCTTTTGCACACTTTAACTTGTTGAAAACAACAATTTCATGTGTGACATCTTTAAGTAACCAAAACTTCAAACTTAACAAATAATTTCAAAACTTGTTCCAATCCTTTTTCACTTGCATCTATCATTGTTATTTTGTTGTTATTTTGTTGTTATCATCATGCATGCATCATGTTTAACTACTTACACTTGTTAATCAAATGTAGATCATTGCTTCAACCTGAACAATTTGCATCCATATGCAATTCTCATTGCATATGGATCCAATTAAATTGTGTTACTTGTCAAGTAGGTTACTTTGATGCATCTATTAACATGACATGCATCATTCCATGTTTGTGCACCTATGCCATGATAATGATTGCTTATCTTTCTGCAATGTTTGTTTGCTTCTTCTCGGATACACGACGACGTTGAGACCGACGATACTTACGACACCCCTTCTAAGGAGTTAGCTCAGTACCAGGCTACTGGGTTTTGCAGGCAAGTTATCACTCACATGAACCACTGTGTTCCTTTCAACATTGGTTACCGATACTTTCCGTTGTTCTTTTCTGCTAGCCTTAGTAGTAGTTGTTCTGTTACGAACCTATCACATGAATCCCTCAAACCTGATATTGCCTAATCTCCCTTCCTACAACCCATTGTTTGAGCCAGTGTCTTACTAGCATGCTTAGGTTGCTTTTGCTCGAGTCTGTTACCCGTTACTTTCTGTTACTATATCTATTACGTTGTGGGGGCTCGATGTTTAATCAATCAATCATGCTAATGTTACTATTAATAATAAATTTGATGATAAGGCACCGGCAGGAGGCCCATGAGAGGTTTTGGAGCCTGCTAGTGTCGACCCTAATAGGAAAAGGGTCTTGTCTACTGATCCATGATGAGCGCACTACCCGCATTTGGGAAGCGAGTATGGGCGCCCCCCTCAACTTGACCTGATTCGCATCTCGTCCAAATCGCCTCATTTAGTTCGTGTTTTCCATTTGCCGCATGCATGTTTTTGCGAGCCCAGGCCAGGGTGGAACTTTCGTAGTCGGCATATAGGGGGACACGTTCTTAGAGTGCTATGAGGGTCCATTTTCTTCTGGGCTCGATTAGCCGTGCGCCCAAGGTTCTTTGGGCTTGATGCGAAGAATGGTTGGTTGTGTTGAGTGCCCCGCTTGGTGGGGTGATCTCCCATCTGGCGGGCCATTCATGAGTGTACGGCCAAATTGGTGCAACCCTGCAGGGATAATCTTCTCGAGAAGCCGTGTTTTCCGCGGTTATGGATTACTTGGTGAAAGTACTGGCTAACAAGTACTCAGGACAACTTAAACATAATGATCAAACATGTTACACCCCATGATTAATAATTTGACTAGTAATAGGCTTATTGACACAATAATTTGAACCATCATTATTACAACTGTGTGAGTTATCCTCGGATTGCTTCTTTGGATAAGGGGCGAGATCCAGGATGGGTTTGTTTTGAAGTTATCTTCAGTTGGTTACAATCCTCGATCTTATCTCCTTTCTGTTAGCCGGAAGTGGTAGAATCTCTATAGTTGGTTAGTGCAGCCAGTTGCAGCATCTTTTATATCCCCTCTCTTCCGTTGAACCCAAGGCATCTGTGCTTGGTGTTGACGGGTTACACTTTGGTGAACTGTGAGTCTTGCTTGCCAGTACGTTTATGTACTGACCCCTTTGGGGCTGTGGTTTACGCAGACGACGTTTCCGAGGATCTACATGGTGGCAACTACGTGGAGTATGACGAGACTGCTGACGAGTATATAGCGGACCCAGGCAGGATCCGAGACTTCGTGGATGGGCTCCGTCTGTTTGTTTCCGGCCTCTTAGGCCTATTTGGTTCTTGTCTGTACTCAGACATGTTGAATGCTTCCGCTGTATGGTCATGATGTGTTGTTGGGGCATGTGCCCTCTGAATGATTGTATTTGCTATCTCTGCTCTAATGAGAGCCCTTTGCAACTTATTTCAATCTTTTGTGTCGTAGAGATCTGTTGTGATATCACTTGTTAAACGCCGTTGACGTACCATGTGTGTATGGTTTGAAGTACGTCGACGGAAGTGCCTTTGATCTCTAGTGGATAGTTTACATCGACGATGGAATAGCAGGGCTTGTGTTGTCGCGCATAAGCGCAGGCCTACCAGGAAGCTGGGACGTGGGAGCAGTTATGCCCCATAATCCAAGCATCTGCTATCCAGTTCGTACGGTGAGTATCCCCTAGAAATCAGGGTGCGACAAATGGTATCAGAGCCTGTCTGCCTGTAGGATCCCTTTTTACTGGTCGCAGTTGAGTCTAGAAACTATTTTGTAGCTATATAGGAAAAATGAAACGTGAGAGTAGGAATTCTGTCATTTTTCTTCTTTCCCCACCCACCCTCCCTTTTTCTGGTAAGGAAGTGCAACGGTGTTTTCCCTTCTCATCTAAACTTTCAAGTTAGGATTTCACGAATTCTGGTTTCTCTGGGATAGTTATATCTACTAGTCCATAGGAATGGAGGTGGTTGTGACATGATTTATCATGTTGCCTACTCACGATTGAGAACGGTGGCAAATAGGCCCCGGAAGGAGATCCTCTATTCCTTAAGCAGTAGATATTGATCCTTTAGAAGCCCGGATGGGTTTTTCCATAGTACCTTAGGAGTTTTGTTCTCGTTTTTCCCGGTGTTGCTTCGTTATCCTGTTTTTCTCAACATCCTTTTCGTCCGTTGAAATCTTGTTGTTGTTTTCCACTTCAAATCTTCTACCGGCGTCTAATCAAAAACTTCCCCGTAAACTATATTCCAGCTAAAGTGTTATTTCATACCAGAGCATCACATTCCTTTGTGTCAACAATCTTTTCCACAACATACAACCCAATTCTGGTTCCACTAAGCAATCAAATTTCTGTTCACTCTCCGGGAATCTCAACTGTTGAATTCCAACATAAGTAAGAACAATCCAATCCTAATGGGAGGCCACATATTCCTCGTTACTCTCATGTTGATGATTCTGACATTGATCTCATTCTTAGTTTTGGATTGATGTCAATAACTCTGTTCCACCATTCTAGCCAGATAATCTATTCTCCAAATGAATCAAGTTCCATTCAGCTATACACCCTTGGTGCAAAATCTCTCCCTTTACTTGAAAATGTTCCGGTGGTTTCCAAATTCCCTGACGTCTATCCAATGTGCACGATGTGTTCACGTGTAACAGCTCAAGTGGATCTTCCCAAGAAGTTTTCGGACCTTCTCTTTTCTCAGCAGGAATCTCGGGGCGCGATTCCTTCAAGGGGGGGCGTTTTGTAACATCCCAAGTATGAAAACTCCCCTTAGAATGTTTGATTTCCTGTTTAATTAAAGTATTGCATCATGTCATCATATTGTTGCATTTGTTTCTGTTGTGTTGCATCTGTTATTCTTTGTTTTCACCATGAAAGTCAAACAATTTCAAATGCTTGTTTTCATACTTGTTCTGTTACAACTTTTGGAATAAAAATAACAAGTGAAAACAACCAAATTGTTCCATTTTATTTCCTATTGGATCACTTATTAAATTGTTGCTTAATTCAATCAATCACTTTAATCAATTAATTCCAAATTATTTCCAAACTCAAACCATTTCTCAAATCTTTAAACTTTTGAATCCATGAATTGCACCACTAATTTGAATTCCTTAAATCACTTTTAAACCCTAAAGAAAACCCTATTGAAAAATACTTTGTTTTCTAATATTAACTAATATTGCAAATTTCAATCAATTTGATTTTATAACAAATCTCCAAAACAATCAAACTCATTTTTTTTAATCAACTTAAATCATAGGGTTCACCCTATTAAAAGTTTGTTTCCAATAATGTTTTCCTAATACAAAAATCATTCAAATTGGTTTAAATCCCAAGCATCAATTATTTTCAAACTTTCTGTAAAACAACAACTTGGCAGTGTTTCTTTTAATCTAATTAACTTAACCTCATTTTTCCTACAATTTTTACTAACCTAAATCCCATGTTTTCTACCAAAACCTATTGCTACAAAAAAAAACAGAAGAGAAAAAAAATAAAAAGCAAAGCAAGCAGCAACAGCTAACTAACCTAAACCAGCCCAGCCCGTTTCCCTCTTCTTGGCCCAATACCCCCTTCCACTGTCGCTGTCTTCTTCCCCACGGTGATGTCACCTGTACGAACGCTTTCGGAGCCACTCGATCCTCCCCACCCCGCTCGATGTGCTGCCGTACCACCCGCCTCTCTCCATAAAACTCTACTCCCTCGAACCCTAGATCCCTAGCAACCCTAGTTCCTAACCATCCTAGCGCCGCCGCCTACCGCTGTCTTCCCCATCTTCTCTGTCCCTCCTCTGAAACTCTGCACCGAAACACCACCGTCAGGCATCACCGCCACCTTACCAGCTCCGGTCATCCTCGAGACAAGCAAGCCCCGGGAATGGAGCCGTGGTGGCTCCATCTCCCTCCCCGTATCCTCGCCTCCTGCTGGGATCAACGGAGTGGGCCGCGCCATCGCCGTCAACATCCGCCGGCCTCGACCACGAACAGCGACAGCGAGCGCAGGTGATCGCCCGCTGCTCCTTTCCCTGTCCCTTCCCCTTCGGCTCTGTCCGCCTCCACCACTCACTCTGCACGCCCACGAACTGCACACGGCCCGCGCCACGGCCGCGCGGACAGCACGCCGCCGTGATGCAGCGATCCGCCAACGCATCTGTCCGCTCGCTCTGAACCTGCACGAACTGAACAATGTTCAGTTAAAGTTCGTAACTGACGATAAGTACAGGTTAAGCCCCCCCCCCCCCGTTCCGTTCCCTGTCACGATTCGCAGAGAGCCGCAGTGGCTAGGCCCCGTGCGCGCAAGCCCTGCTTCGCGGGATCGAATCCCAGGGGAGGCAATTGCCTCCCCAACTTTTTTCCCTGCGCGCACAGCCCTGGGGCCACAGTCAGTGACCCCCGTGGCCACCTCAGCCTCCACCCAGCCTGCCGCACACGCCACGCTGGCTAGGCCCCGCAGGGCAGCGACTGGGGTTAAACCCAGTGTCGGTAACAAAAGGAATAAATGAATCTGTTGAATTCCTATTTCTTTTAAAATAGCAGAATAAGCATTAAAACTTCAAAAATCAATAACTTCAAATCCATAAATCCAATAAATAAGAACTTTATATGTTTTCTGTTCAGAATTTATTAATCTTTCCAAATAATCAATTTGTGCACTGTTTTGACTTTTCCAAAAACATTTAAAATTCAAATTTGAATAATTCAAATGCAATTTGTAATAATTCATAACTAATTCATCCCTTATCCAAATAATGCAAATAAAATATGTTTTCCATACCATTTTGAATAACCTTTTCAAATATAAAATTTGTTTTCTGGTTTGAATAATTTAAATTGCCTAAACTATTTAAATCTTGTTTAATTCAATTAAAAATTGTTTAATATTGTTTAATTCATAATTAAATAATCCAAAGTCCAATTTCAACATGTGAAACATGTAATCCAACTAAAATTTGATGTTCTTTTCAAATATAAACTTTGTTATTTCTTTTGCACACTTTAACTTGTTGAAAACAACAATTTCATGTGTGACATCTTTAAGTAACCAAAACTTCAAACTTAACAAATAATTTCAAAACTTGTTCCAATCCTTTTTCACTTGCATCTATCATTGTTATTTTGTTGTTATTTTGTTGTTATCATCATGCATGCATCATGTTTAACTACTTACACTTGTTAATCAAATGTAGATCATTGCTTCAACCTGAACAATTTGCATCCATATGCAATTCTCATTGCATATGGATCCAATTAAATTGTGTTACTTGTCAAGTAGGTTACTTTGATGCATCTATTAACATGACATGCATCATTCCATGTTTGTGCACCTATGCCATGATAATGATTGCTTATCTTTCTGCAATGTTTGTTTGCTTCTTCTCGGATACACGACGACGTTGAGACCGACGATACTTACGACACCCCTTCTAAGGAGTTAGCTCAGTACCAGGCTACTGGGTTTTGCAGGCAAGTTATCACTCACATGAACCACTGTGTTCCTTTCAACATTGGTTACCGATACTTTCCGTTGTTCTTTTCTGCTAGCCTTAGTAGTAGTTGTTCTGTTACGAACCTATCACATGAATCCCTCAAACCTGATATTGCCTAATCTCCCTTCCTACAACCCATTGTTTGAGCCAGTGTCTTACTAGCATGCTTAGGTTGCTTTTGCTCGAGTCTGTTACCCGTTACTTTCTGTTACTATATCTATTACGTTGTGGGGGCTCGATGTTTAATCAATCAATCATGCTAATGTTACTATTAATAATAAATTTGATGATAAGGCACCGGCAGGAGGCCCATGAGAGGTTTTGGAGCCTGCTAGTGTCGACCCTAATAGGAAAAGGGTCTTGTCTACTGATCCATGATGAGCGCACTACCCGCATTTGGGAAGCGAGTATGGGCGCCCCCCTCAACTTGACCTGATTCGCATCTCGTCCAAATCGCCTCATTTAGTTCGTGTTTTCCATTTGCCGCATGCATGTTTTTGCGAGCCCAGGCCAGGGTGGAACTTTCGTAGTCGGCATATAGGGGGACACGTTCTTAGAGTGCTATGAGGGTCCATTTTCTTCTGGGCTCGATTAGCCGTGCGCCCAAGGTTCTTTGGGCTTGATGCGAAGAATGGTTGGTTGTGTTGAGTGCCCCGCTTGGTGGGGTGATCTCCCATCTGGCGGGCCATTCATGAGTGTACGGCCAAATTGGTGCAACCCTGCAGGGATAATCTTCTCGAGAAGCCGTGTTTTCCGCGGTTATGGATTACTTGGTGAAAGTACTGGCTAACAAGTACTCAGGACAACTTAAACATAATGATCAAACATGTTACACCCCATGATTAATAATTTGACTAGTAATAGGCTTATTGACACAATAATTTGAACCATCATTATTACAACTGTGTGAGTTATCCTCGGATTGCTTCTTTGGATAAGGGGCGAGATCCAGGATGGGTTTGTTTTGAAGTTATCTTCAGTTGGTTACAATCCTCGATCTTATCTCCTTTCTGTTAGCCGGAAGTGGTAGAATCTCTATAGTTGGTTAGTGCAGCCAGTTGCA
Organism: Alopecurus myosuroides; assembly: GCA_028641055.1. NCBI lineage: Eukaryota > Viridiplantae > Streptophyta > Magnoliopsida > Poales > Poaceae > Alopecurus > Alopecurus myosuroides. Next base: position 358,544,023 of record CM054062.1, on the reverse strand, counting down.
GCATCTTTTATATCCCCTCTCTTCCATTGAACCCAAGGCATCTGTGCTTGGTGTTGACGGGTTACACTTTGGTGAACTGTGAGTCTTTCTTGCCAGTACGTTTATGTACTGACCCCTTTGGGGCTGTGGTTTACGCAGACGACGTTTCCGAGGATCTACATGGTGGCAACTACGTGGAGTATGACGAGACTGCTGACGAGTATATAGCGGACCCAGGCAGGATCCGAGACTTCGTGGATGGGCTCCGTCTGTTTGTTTCCGGCCTCTTAGGCCTATTTGGTTCTTGTCTGTACTCAGACATGTTGAATGCTTCCGCTGTATGGTAATGATGTGTTGTTGGGGCATGTGCCCTCTGAATGATTGTATTTGCTATCTCTGCTCTAATGAGAGCCCTTTGCAACTTATTTCAATCTTTTGTGTCGTAGAGATCTGTTGTGATATCACTTGTTAAACGCCGTTGACGTACCATGTGTGTATGGTTTGAAGTACGTCGACGGAAGTGCCTTTGATCTCTAGTGGATAGTTTACATCGACGATGGAATAGCAGGGCTTGTGTTGTCGCGCATAAGCGCAGGCCTACCAGGAAGCTGGGACGTGGGAGCAGTTATGCCCCATAATCCAAGCATCTGCTATCCAGTTCGTACGGTGAGTATCCCCTAGAAATCAGGGTGCGACAAATGGTATCAGAGCCTGTCTACCTGTAGGATCCCTTTTTACTGGTCGCAGTTGAGTCTAGAAACTATTTTGTAGCTATATAGGAAAAATGAAACGTGAGAGTAGGAATTCTGTCATTTTTCTTCTTTCCCCACCCACCCTCCCTTTTTCTGGTAAGGAAGTGCAACGTTGTTTTCCCTTCTCATCTAAACTTTCAAGTTAGGATTTCACGAATTCTGGTTTCTCTGGGATAGTTATATCTACTAGTCCATAGGAATGGAGGTGGTTGTGACATGATTTATCATGTTGCCTACTCACGATTGAGAACGGTGGCAAATAGGCCCCGGAAGGAGATCCTCTATTCCTTAAGCAGTAGATATTGATCCTTTAGAAGCCCGGATGGGTTTTTCCATAGTACCTTAGGAGTTTTGTTCTCGTTTTTCCCGGTGTTGCTTCGTTATCCTGTTTTTCTCAACATCCTTTTCGTCCGTTGAAATCTTGTTGTTGTTTTCCACTTCAAATCTTCTACCGGCGTCTAATCAAAAACTTCCCCGTAAACTATATTCCAGCTAAAGTGTTATTTCATACCAGAGCATCACATTCCTTTGTGTCAACAATCTTTTCCACAACATACAACCCAATTCTGGTTCCACTAAGCAATCAAATTTCTGTTCACTCTCCGGGAATCTCAACTGTTGAATTCCAACATAAGTAAGAACAATCCAATCCTAATGGGAGGCCACATATTCCTCGTTACTCTCATGTTGATGATTCTGACATTGATCTCATTCTTAGTTTTGGATTGATGTCAATAACTCTGTTCCACCATTCTAGCCAGATAATCTATTCTCCAAATGAATCAAGTTCCATTCAGCTATACACCCTTGGTGCAAAATCTCTCCCTTTACTTGAAAATGTTCCGGTGGTTTCCAAATTCCCTGACGTCTATCCAATGTGCACGATGTGTTCACGTGTAACAGCTCAAGTGGATCTTCCCAAGAAGTTTTCGGACCTTCTCTTTTCTCAGCAGGAATCTCGGGGCGCGATTCCTTCAAGGGGGGGCGTTTTGTAACATCCCAAGTATGAAAACTCCCCTTAGAATGTTTGATTTCCTGTTTAATTAAAGTATTGCATCATGTCATCATATTGTTGCATTTGTTTCTGTTGTGTTGCATCTGTTATTCTTTGTTTTCACCATGAAAGTCAAACAATTTCAAATGCTTGTTTTCATACTTGTTCTGTTACAACTTTTGGAATAAAAATAACAAGTGAAAACAACCAAATTGTTCCATTTTATTTCCTATTGGATCACTTATTAAATTGTTGCTTAATTCAATCAATCACTTTAATCAATTAATTCCAAATTATTTCCAAACTCAAACCATTTCTCAAATCTTTAAACTTTTGAATCCATGAATTGCACCACTAATTTGAATTCCTTAAATCACTTTTAAACCCTAAAGAAAACCCTATTGAAAAATACTTTGTTTTCTAATATTAACTAATATTGCAAATTTCAATCAATTTGATTTTATAACAAATCTCCAAAACAATCAAACTCATTTTTTTTAATCAACTTAAATCATAGGGTTCACCCTATTAAAAGTTTGTTTCCAATAATGTTTTCCTAATACAAAAATCATTCAAATTGGTTTAAATCCCAAGCATCAATTATTTTCAAACTTTCTGTAAAACAACAACTTGGCAGTGTTTCTTTTAATCTAATTAACTTAACCTCATTTTTCCTACAATTTTTACTAACCTAAATCCCATGTTTTCTACCAAAACCTATTGCTACAAAAAAAACAGAAGAGAAAAAAAAATAAAAAGCAAAGCAAGCAGCAACAGCTAACTAACCTAAACCAGCCCAGCCCGTTTCCCTCTTCTTGGCCCAATACCCCCTTCCACTGTCGCTGTCTTCTTCCCCACGGTGATGTCACCTGTACGAACGCTTTCGGAGCCACTCGATCCTCCCCACCCCGCTCGATGTGCTGCCGTACCACCCGCCTCTCTCCATAAAACTCTACTCCCTCGAACCCTAGATCCCTAGCAACCCTAGTTCCTAACCATCCTAGCGCCGCCGCCTACCGCTGTCTTCCCCATCTTCTCTGTCCCTCCTCTGAAACTCTGCACCGAAACACCACCGTCAGGCATCACCGCCACCTTACCAGCTCCGGTCATCCTCGAGACAAGCAAGCCCCGGGAATGGAGCCGTGGTGGCTCCATCTCCCTCCCCGTATCCTCGCCTCCTGCTGGGATCAACGGAGTGGGCCGCGCCATCGCCGTCAACATCCGCCGGCCTCGACCACGAACAGCGACAGCGAGCGCAGGTGATCGCCCGCTGCTCCTTTCCCTGTCCCTTCCCCTTCGGCTCTGTCCGCCTCCACCACTCACTCTGCACGCCCACGAACTGCACACGGCCCGCGCCACGGCCGCGCGGACAGCACGCCTGTAACACCTGGGGTGTTACCTGTTGTTTGCTTGCATCATATGCATCACATTGCATTGCACCATGTTTGCATCACAACTGAAATTTTCAAAACAATTTAAACTTTCACCCTTGCTCAAAGATTTTGCAATTTCAAACCTGCAAACTAAACCCCCCCCCCATTTGTTTTCATTAGTTTGAAAATTGTTTTAAACAAATTGCCTGCTAAATAAACTTGTCCCTGTTGTTAACAAACCCTAATGACTAACTCAAAAATTCAAACCAAATCTTTCTTCAACTTGTTGGGTTTAATTCAAATAACTATTTTTCAATCAAATTAAATCTTAGGGGTAACCCTATTTAAAAGCATGTTTTTATAATGGTTTATTAATATTGAAAATCCTCTAAATTGGTTTCAACTACAAACTTTATTTTAAATATCAAAATTATGCAATCAATCTTGGAATATGGTTTCTAAATTCCTAACTAGCCTAACCTAATTTTTCTGTAATTTTTATTAACTTAAAACCTAGCCTTTTCTCCCAAAAGCAAAACTACAAAAAAAAATAAAACAGAAAGAAATAAAATAAACAACTAACTATCTAACGCGCGCAGCACCTAACTACCGCCTGGCCCAGCCCACCTAGCCCCTACAGCGCGCGCAGCCAGCCCAGCATCCACTTACCGGTTCGAAACATGACGTCACCGTCCCCTCCGCGTACGGCAGCTCATCCACGGCCTCCACGTCGCCGTACGGCCGCGCAGACGGCCAGGAGAGCGCCGCGGCCGCTATATAGCAAGCCCTGAACCCTAGGAGCTAACCCTAGGCCCCAGGTTTCCGCCTCCATCGCGATCGCCGCAGCTTCCCTCCTCTCTGTCGCGTTACCCTCTCTCTGAAACTCACCGGAGAGGATCTCCTCTGAACTCGCGATCGCCGCCACCGCCACAACACGCCATCCACCCACCTGATCACCGGAATCACCCCGCCTCCTTGAACTCTTCCTTTCACACACCGCAGCATCCTCGGAGACGTGCGGAGTCGACGCCGCCGTGGTCGACATCGCCGCCGGCCACCGAGACGCCCCTTTTCTGAAACTTTGCACGCCGGCGCCGTTGCGGGCCTCCTTCAGCCGCGCCAACCGCGGGAACCGCACCACCGCGACGTCTCCTGTCGTTTGGACACCGGAGGGAACCCGCTCAGCCGCCAGGACGACGCCGCCGTCATCGTCGACCCCGCCACTGTCACCTCGCCGACGGGAGCGTCTTCGTCGAGCCTCTGCACGGCGACAGACGTTGGTGAGCCACCGAGATCTCCTCCCTCCCTCTCCTCTCTGTTGTGCATCCAAGTCTGCTCACGCACGCATCCATCAGCAACACACCGCGCGAGCACGTCGCCGGTGAACTTCCCTCTGTCAGCGTTCAGGTCGCGGCAGGTGTTGATCTTCAGAAAGTTTCAGTTTCGTTTTCAGTAACCTTATCCTAGCTGCGCCCTTGTTACTGTCAAACGCGCGCACACAGCACACTTGGTTCAGACCGCAACGCGCAAGCAGGCCGTCGTGGGTTCGAGTCCCCGAAGCGCACCTTTTTGGAGATTTTTCTCCCTGTGTAGCGGCCCCACCCGTCAGCGGGCCTGTTTGCCACGCAAGCTGTTGCTCGGTGCCACGCTGGCTAGGCCCACGGGGCAGAGACAGTGGTTAGCTAACGGCTCGGTAACAAACGATTAAAATCAAATCTGTTAAATTCTACCTCTTTTTAAATTGGCAGAATAAGCAATAAACTTACAAATTCAATAACTTTTAATCTGTAAATCTAATAACCAAACTTTGTATATGTTTTCTGTTCAAAATTTTATAAACTTTCCAAATAACTTATTTGCGTTCTGTTTTGAATTTTCAAAATGCAATTTAAATTCAAATTCAAATAATTCAAATGCCATTTGTAATAATTCATAAATAATCCATACTATGTCCAAATAAGTCAAATAAAATATGTTTTTCATACCTTTTTGAATGTTCTATTCAAATATAAATTTTGTTTTCTGTTTTGAATAATTAAAATTGCCTAAACCATTCAAACCTTGTTTAATTCAACTAAAACTTGTTTAATATTGTTTAATTCATAAATAATTAATCCAAAGTCCAATTTCAAAATGTGAAACATGTATTCCAACTAAAATTTGATAACCTTTTCAAATATCAACTTTGTAATTTGTTTTGCACACTTTAACTTGCTGAAAACAACAATTGCTTGTGTGACATGTTTAAGTAACCAAACCTTTTCCAAACTTGTTTTATTCCTTTTCCTTTGCATCTATCATTGTTATTTGTGTTATCTTGCTATCATCATGCATGCATCATGTTTAACTACTTACACTTGTTAACTAATGGTAGATCATTGCTTCAACCTTAACATGTGCATCCATATGCAACTCACATTGCATATGGGTCCATTTAAACTTGTTTATCTTGTCAACTAGTTTACCTTGATGCATCTTTAAACCTGTCATGCATCCATATCTTGATCATGCTGGATCTTTTGCCGTAGTAGTAATTGTTGCATTCCGGTGTTTGTACGAGGTTCGTTGCTTCTTCTCGGATAGGACGTTGAGATGATGTGAGCAACGACAAGTTCTGCTACCTTGCGGGATCTCAGGCAAGTATACTCACTTGCATGCCATATGGCTGCCTTTCATCACTTGTTACCGATTCTTTCCGTTGATTCTTTTCTGCTAGCCTTAGTGGTAGTTGTTTCTGTTACGAACCCATCACATGAATCCCTTAACCTTGATATTGCCTCACCTCCATACCTACAGCCTTTGTTTGTGCCTGTTCTTATCTAGCATGCTTAGGTTGTTTTGCTCGAGTCTGTTACCCGTTACTTTCTGCTATTACTTCTTTATGTTCTGGGGGTTCGATGTTTAATCAATCAATCAATCATGCTAATGTTACTATTAATAATAAATTTGATGATAAGGCACCGGCAGGAGGCCCAGGGTGGTTTTGAGGCCTGCTAGTGTCGACCCTAATAGGAAAAGGGTCTTGTCTACTGATCCATGATGAGCGCACTACCCGCATTTGGGGAGTATGGGCTCCCCCTCAGTTTGACCCGATTCGCATCTCGTCCAAATCGCCGTACTAGTTCGGGCTTTCCATTTGCTGCATGCATGATCTTGCGAGCCCTTGGATCCCGGGTGGAACTTTCGTAGTCGGCATTTAGGGCGGCGTGATCTTCCAGTGCTATGAGGGTCCCCTTTTCTTCGTGGGGCTCGATTAGCCGCGCACGCACAGCACGCGGTGCTTTGGGCTTGATGCGAAGAAGGGTTGGATTGTGTTGAGTGCCCCGCTTGGTGGGAGGCATCCCATCTGGCGGGATATTCATGAGTGCGGTTGCTATGGTGCACCCCTGCAGGGTAAATCTTCTCGAGAAGCCGTGTTTTCCGCGGTTATGGATTACTTGGTGAAAGTACTGGCTAACAAGTACTCAGGACAACTTAAACCTAATGATCAACCATGTTACACCCAATGACTAATAATTTGACTAGTAATAGGTTTATTCACCTAATAACTTGATTGATCTTAATACAACTGTGTGAGTTATCCTCGGATTGCTTCTTTGGATAAGGGGCGAGATCCAGGATGGGTTTGTTTGCAGTTATCTTTCAGTTGGTTACTATCCTCGATCTTATCTCCTTTCTGTTAGTTGGAAGTTGTAGTATTCTCTCTGTAGTTGGTTAGCGCAGCCTGCTGTCACATATTTGCAATAACCCCTTCCTTTCCGTTGATCCTAAAGTATTTGTAGCTTGTGATGACTGGCTACGCCGGTAACTTGTGAGTATGGGCTTTGTCCCCCTTGCCAGTACTTAACCGTACTGACCCACGAATCTCTTTCGTGGCTGCAAATTCCAACTTGCAGTCAACAGGTTTGAAGTCTGACGACGTTAGCTTGGGAATCCCTCCGGCTTGGCCTGGGCAGGGATTGGACGCCTTCGGTTATCTTCAGGACTCTTAGTCCAATTTGGATCTTGTCCGTAGACGGACGTTTGTTTCTTCCGCTGTTACTTGGATCTTTGTATTGTATCAGTTGTAACCCCGGCTCGTTTGAGTCATCTTGTATCTATCTGTTTCTGTTGTAATTGTGGATTATTCGTGAACTGTTGTAATGTTAGCATAAGTGGCAACCTGGAATCGGTTATTATGCGGATTTGGCGGGAATGCTGAAATCTGCATAGTGCCCGATCTCGGGGACGTCACAAATGGTATCAGAGCCTTGGTTCCGATTCCCGAGATTGTTTCGATACGAATGGTTATCGAAGCAACGGGTCCGCAAAGCCTGTAGGATAACCTCGCTAACGGTCGTTGTTTCTAGAATGTCAAAAACTATTTCTGCTAAACTATTTTGGAAAAACATCTCAATAGGATTCTTGTTTTTCTCCTTATCCCTATTCTATTTCCCCTCCCATCTTATTTGTTTTGGAGTCTCTCTTCCTGTCTATCTTTCAAAGTATTAGGAATCCTACGTGGGTGGACGTTTTCTGAGCCCTTAACCCAATAGGTTCGATCATCGGAAGATTCCTGGTGGAAGAACATCGTCGTCACTCCGAGCAAGAATCTCTTGTTAGTGGTGTCGAGAATCCCTTGTTAGTGGTGTCGAGGAGATCAGCTGGAAGCATGAAGAATCGATAGTTGAACTTCTTTCCCCTCCCGGGTTAGCAGGTGGATTGCGAGGGCGCAATCCCTTGTTAGTGGTGTCGTCTGTAACACCTGGGGTGTTACCTGTTGTTTGCTTGCATCATATGCATCACATTGCATTGCACCATGTTTGCATCACAACTGAAATTTTCAAAACAATTTAAACTTTCACCCTTGCTCAAAGATTTTGCAATTTCAAACCTGCAAACTAAACCCCCCCCCCCATTTGTTTTCATTAGTTTGAAAATTGTTTTAAACAAATTGCCTGCTAAATAAACTTGTCCCTGTTGTTAACAAACCCTAATGACTAACTCAAAAATTCAAACCAAATCTTTCTTCAACTTGTTGGGTTTAATTCAAATAACTATTTTTCAATCAAATTAAATCTTAGGGGTAACCCTATTTAAAAGCATGTTTTTATAATGGTTTATTAATATTGAAAATCCTCTAAATTGGTTTCAACTACAAACTTTATTTTAAATATCAAAATTTTGCAATCAATCTTGGAATATGGTTTCTAAATTCCTAACTAGCCTAACCTAATTTTTCTGTAATTTTTATTAACTTAAAACCTAGCCTTTTCTCCCAAAAGCAAAACTACAAAAAAAAATAAAACAGAAAGAAATAAAATAAACAACTAACTATCTAACGCGCGCAGCACCTAACTACCGCCTGGCCCAGCCCACCTAGCCCCTACAGCGCGCGCAGCCAGCCCAGCATCCACTTACCGGTTCGAAACATGACGTCACCGTCCCCTCCGCGTACGGCAGCTCATCCACGGCCTCCACGTCGCCGTACGGCCGCGCAGACGGCCAGGAGAGCGCCGCGGCCGCTATATAGCAAGCCCTGAACCCTAGGAGCTAACCCTAGGCCCCAGGTTTCCGCCTCCATCGCGATCGCCGCAGCTTCCCTCCTCTCTGTCGCGTTACCCTCTCTCTGAAACTCACCGGAGAGGATCTCCTCTGAACTCGCGATCGCCGCCACCGCCACAACACGCCATCCACCCACCTGATCACCGGAATCACCCCGCCTCCTTGAACTCTTCCTTTCGCACACCGCAGCATCCTCGGAGACGTGCGGAGTCGACGCCGCCGTGGTCGACATCGCCGCCGGCCACCGAGACGCCCCTTTTCTGAAACTTTGCACGCCGGCGCCGTTGCGGGCCTCCTTTAGCCGCGCCAACCGCGGGAACCGCACCACCGCGACGTCTCCTGTCGTTTGGACACCGGAGGGAACCCGCTCAGCCGCCAGGACGACGCCGCCGTCATCGTCGACCCCGCCACTGTCACCTCGCCGACGGGAGCGTCTTCGTCGAGCCTCTGCACGGCGACAGAACTTGGTGAGCCACCGAGATCTCCTCCCTCCCTCTCCTCTCTGTTGTGCATCCAAGTCTGCTCACGCACGCATCCATCAGCAACACACCGCGCGAGCACGTCGCCGGTGAACTTCCCTCTGTCAGCGTTCAGGTCGCGGCAGGTGTTGATCTTCAGAAAGTTTCAGTTTCGTTTTCAGTAACCTTATACTAGCTGCGCCCTTGTTACTGTCAAACGCGCGCACACAGCACACTTGGTTCAGACCGCAACGCGCAAGCAGGCCGTCGTGGGTTCGAGTCCCCGAAGCGCACCTTTTTGGAGATTTTTCTCCCTGTGTAGCGGCCCCACCCGTCAGCGGGCCTGTTTGCCACGCAAGCTGTTGCTCGGTGCCACGCTGGCTAGGCCCACGGGGCAGAGACAGTGGTTAGCTAACGGCTCGGTAACAAACGATTAAAATCAAATCTGTTAAATTCTACCTCTTTTTAAATTGGCAGAATAAGCAATAAACTTACAAATTCAATAACTTTTAATCTGTAAATCTAATAACCAAACTTTGTATATGTTTTCTGTTCAAAATTTTATAAACTTTCCAAATAACTTATTTGCGTTCTGTTTTGAATTTTCAAAATGCAATTTAAATTCAAATTCAAATAATTCAAATGCCATTTGTAATAATTCATAAATAATCCATACTATGTCCAAATAAGTCAAATAAAATATGTTTTTCATACCTTTTTGAATGTTCTATTCAAATATAAATTTTGTTTTCTGTTTTGAATAATTAAAATTGCCTAAACCATTCAAACCTTGTTTAATTCAACTAAAACTTGTTTAATATTGTTTAATTCATAAATAATTAATCCAAAGTCCAATTTCAAAATGTGAAACATGTAATCCAACTAAAATTTGATAACCTTTTCAAATATCAACTTTGTAATTTGTTTTGCACACTTTAACTTGCTGAAAACAACAATTGCTTGTGTGACATGTTTAAGTAACCAAACCTTTTCCAAACTTGTTTTATTCCTTTTCCTTTGCATCTATCATTGTTATTTGTGTTATCTTGCTATCATCATGCATGCATCATGTTTAACTACTTACACTTGTTAACTAATGGTAGATCATTGCTTCAACCTTAACATGTGCATCCATATGCAACTCACATTGCATATGGGTCCATTTAAACTTGTTTATCTTGTCAACTAGTTTACCTTGATGCATCTTTAAACCTGTCATGCATCCATATCTTGATCATGCTGGATCTTTTGCCGTAGTAGTAATTGTTGCATTCCGGTGTTTGTACGAGGTTCGTTGCTTCTTCTCGGATAGGACGTTGAGATGATGTGAGCAACGACAAGTTCTGCTACCTTGCGGGATCTCAGGCAAGTATACTCACTTGCATGCCATATGGCTGCCTTTCATCACTTGTTACCGATTCTTTCCGTTGATTCTTTTCTGCTAGCCTTAGTGGTAGTTGTTTCTGTTACGAACCCATCACATGAATCCCTTAACCTTGATATTGCCTCACCTCCATACCTACAGCCTTTGTTTGTGCCTGTTCTTATCTAGCATGCTTAGGTTGTTTTGCTCGAGTCTGTTACCCGTTACTTTCTGCTATTACTTCTTTATGTTCTGGGGGTTCGATGTTTAATCAATCAATCAATCATGCTAATGTTACTATTAATAATAAATTTGATGATAAGGCACCGGCAGGAGGCCCAGGGTGGTTTTGAGGCCTGCTAGTGTCGACCCTAATAGGAAAAGGGTCTTGTCTACTGATCCATGATGAGCGCACTACCCGCATTTGGGGAGTATGGGCTCCCCCTCAGTTTGACCCGATTCGCATCTCGTCCAAATCGCCGTACTAGTTCGGGCTTTCCATTTGCTGCATGCATGATCTTGCGAGCCCTTGGATCCCGGGTGGAACTTTCGTAGTCGGCATTTAGGGCGGCGTGATCTTCCAGTGCTATGAGGGTCCCCTTTTCTTCGTGGGGCTCGATTAGCCGCGCACGCACAGCACGCGGTGCTTTGGGCTTGATGCGAAGAAGGGTTGGATTGTGTTGAGTGCCCCGCTTGGTGGGAGGCATCCCATCTGGCGGGATATTCATGAGTGCGGTTGCTATGGTGCACCCCTGCAGGGTAAATCTTCTCGAGAAGCCGTGTTTTCCGCGGTTATGGATTACTTGGTGAAAGTACTGGCTAACAAGTACTCAGGACAACTTAAACCTAATGATCAACCATGTTACACCCAATGACTAATAATTTGACTAGTAATAGGTTTATTCACCTAATAACTTGATTCATCTTAATACAACTGTGTGAGTTATCCTCGGATTGCTTCTTTGGATAAGGGGCGAGATTCAGGATGGGTTTGTTTGCAGTTATCTTTCAGTTGGTTACTATCCTCGATCTTATCTCCTTTCTGTTAGTTGGAAGTTGTAGTATTCTCTCTGTAGTTGGTTAGCGCAGCCTGCTGTCACATATTTGCAATAACCCCTTCCTTTCCGTTGATCCTAAAGTATTTGTAGCTTGTGATGACTGGCTACGCCGGTAACTTGTGAGTATGGGCTTTGTCCCCCTTGCCAGTACTTAACCGTACTGACCCACGAATCTCTTTCGTGGCTGCAAATTCCAACTTGCAGTCAACAGGTTTGAAGTCTGACGACGTTAGCTTGGGAATCCCTCCGGCTTGGCCTGGGCAGGGATTGGACGCCTTCGGTTATCTTCAGGACTCTTAGTCCAATTTGGATCTTGTCCGTAGACGGACGTTTGTTTCTTCCGCTGTTACTTGGATCTTTGTATTGTATCAGTTGTAACCCCGGCTCGTTTGAGTCATCTTGTATCTATCTGTTTCTGTTGTAATTGTGGATTATTCGTGAACTGTTGTAATGTTATCATAAGTGGCAACCTGGAATCGGTTATTATGCGGATTTGGCGGGAATGCTGAAATCTGCATAGTGCCCGATCTCGGGGGCGTCACAACGCCGCCGTGATGCAGCGATCCGCCAACGCATCTGTCCGCTCGCGCTGAACCTGCACGAACTGAACAATGTTCAGTTAAAGTTCGTAACTGACGATAAGTACAGGTTAAGCCCCCCCCGTTCCGTTCCCTGTCACGATTCGCAGAGAGCCGCAGTGGCTAGGCCCCGTGCGCGCAAGCCCTGCTTCGCGGGATCGAATCCCAGGGGAGGCAATTGCCTCCCCAACTTTTTTCCCTGCGCGCACAGCCCTGGGGCCACAGTCAGTGACCCCCGTGGCCACCTCAGCCTCCACCCAGCCTGCCGCACACGCCACGCTGGCTAGGCCCCGCAGGGCAGCGACTGGGGTTAAACCCAGTGTCGGTAACAAAAGGAATAAATGAATCTGTTGAATTCCTATTTCTTTTAAAATAGCAGAATAAGCATTAAAACTTCAAAAATCAATAACTTCAAATCCATAAATCCAATAAATAAGAACTTTATATGTTTTCTGTTCAGAATTTATTAATCTTTCCAAATAATCAATTTGTGCACTGTTTTGACTTTTCCAAAAACATTTAAAATTCAAATTTGAATAATTCAAATGCAATTTGTAATAATTCATAACTAATTCATCCCTTATCCAAATAATGCAAATAAAATATGTTTTCCATACCATTTTGAATAAACTTTTCAAATATAAAATTTGTTTTCTGGTTTGAATAATTTAAATTGCCTAAACTATTTAAATCTTGTTTAATTCAATTAAAAATTGTTTAATATTGTTTAATTCATAATTAAATAATCCAAAGTCCAATTTCAACATGTGAAACATGTAATCCAACTAAAATTTGATGTTCTTTTCAAATATAAACTTTGTTATTTCTTTTGCACACTTTAACTTGTTGAAAACAACAATTTCATGTGTGACATCTTTAAGTAACCAAAACTTCAAACTTAACAAATAATTTCAAAACTTGTTCCAATCCTTTTTCACTTGCATCTATCATTGTTATTTTGTTGTTATTTTGTTGTTATCATCATGCATGCATCATGTTTAACTACTTACACTTGTTAATCAAATGTAGATCATTGCTTCAACCTGAACAATTTGCATCCATATGCAATTCTCATTGCATATGGATCCAATTAAATTGTGTTACTTGTCAAGTAGGTTACTTTGATGCATCTATTAACATGACATGCATCATTCCATGTTTGTGCACCTATGCCATGATAATGATTGCTTATCTTTCTGCAATGTTTGTTTGCTTCTTCTCGGATACACGACGACGTTGAGACCGACGATACTTACGACACCCCTTCTAAGGAGTTAGCTCAGTACCAGGCTACTGGGTTTTGCAGGCAAGTTATCACTCACATGAACCACTGTGTTCCTTTCAACATTGGTTACCGATACTTTCCGTTGTTCTTTTCTGCTAGCCTTAGTAGTAGTTGTTCTGTTACGAACCTATCACATGAATCCCTCAAACCTGATATTGCCTAATCTCCCTTCCTACAACCCATTGTTTGAGCCAGTGTCTTACTAGCATGCTTAGGTTGCTTTTGCTCGAGTCTGTTACCCGTTACTTTCTGTTACTATATCTATTACGTTGTGGGGGCTCGATGTTTAATCAATCAATCATGCTAATGTTACTATTAATAATAAATTTGATGATAAGGCACCGGCAGGAGGCCCATGAGAGGTTTTGGAGCCTGCTAGTGTCGACCCTAATAGGAAAAGGGTCTTGTCTACTGATCCATGATGAGCGCACTACCCGCATTTGGGAAGCGAGTATGGGCGCCCCCCTCAACTTGACCTGATTCGCATCTCGTCCAAATCGCCTCATTTAGTTCGTGTTTTCCATTTGCCGCATGCATGTTTTTGCGAGCCCAGGCTAGGGTGGAACTTTCGTAGTCGGCATATAGGGGGACACGTTCTTAGAGTGCTATGAGGGTCCATTTTCTTCTGGGCTCGATTAGCCGTGCGCCCAAGGTTCTTTGGGCTTGATGCGAAGAATGGTTGGTTGTGTTGAGTGCCCCGCTTGGTGGGGTGATCTCCCATCTGGCGGGCCATTCATGAGTGTACGGCCAAATTGGTGCAACCCTGCAGGGATAATCTTCTCGAGAAGCCGTGTTTTCCGCGGTTATGGATTACTTGGTGAAAGTACTGGCTAACAAGTACTCAGGACAACTTAAACATAATGATCAAACATGTTACACCCCATGATTAATAATTTGACTAGTAATAGGCTTATTGACACAATAATTTGAACCATCATTATTACAACTGTGTGAGTTATCCTCGGATTGCTTCTTTGGATAAGGGGCGAGATCCAGGATGGGTTTGTTTTGAAGTTATCTTCAGTTGGTTACAATCCTCGATCTTATCTCCTTTCTGTTAGCCGGAAGTGGTAGAATCTCTGTAGTTGGTTAGTGCAGCCAGTTGCAGCATCTTTTATATCCCCTCTCTTCCGTTGAACCCAAGGCATCTGTGCTTGGTGTTGACGGGTTACACTTTGGTGAACTGTGAGTCTTGCTTGCCAGTACGTTTATGTACTGACCCCTTTGGGGCTGTGGTTTACGCAGACGACGTTTCCGAGGATCTACATGGTGGCAACTACGTGGAGTATGACGAGACTGCTGACGAGTATATAGCGGACCCAGGCAGGATCCGAGACTTCGTGGATGGGCTCCGTCTGTTTGTTTCCGGCCTCTTAGGCCTATTTGGTTCTTGTCTGTACTCAGACATGTTGAATGCTTCCGCTGTATGGTAATGATGTGTTGTTGGGGCATGTGCCCTCTGAATGATTGTATTTGCTATCTCTGCTCTAATGAGAGCCCTTTGCAACTTATTTCAATCTTTTGTGTCGTAGAGATCTGTTGTGATATCACTTGTTAAACGCCGTTGACGTACCATGTGTGTATGGTTTGAAGTACGTCGACGGAAGTGCCTTTGATCTCTAGTGGATAGTTTACATCGACGATGGAATAGCAGGGCTTGTGTTGTCGCGCATAAGCGCAGGCCTACGAGGAAGCTGGGACGTGGGAGCAGTTATGCCCCATAATCCAAGCATCTGCTATCCAGTTCGTACGGTGAGTATCCCCTAGAAATCAGGGTGCGACAATAACCATCTCTTTACTTGATATGAAAAATGTAGGTCAGCAAGCCGCCTCATTAAAAACCCGTCCAGTCCCCAAAGGTACCCTGGATAGGAAAAGAGTACGTCAGAAAACCTGCTGCCTATTACACCGTGCAATTCCACTTGCCAATATAGTCTTTACTAAGTATAATACGGACGTAGCTGAGCCACGTTCCATGGTCTATCTCTTTCTTGCATAGATGAAGTGGTGTGTGCGGTGTCGTTGACTGTAGCCGACTCTTCCCTCGCATCTATCAAATAATATGATCCGTTATGCAGATTCCGGCTTATGATAAATGGTCCTTCCCATGGTGGTGATAATTTGTGTTTTCCTTCGTTTGACTGTACCAGGCGCAGAACCAAGTCTCCTTCCTGGAATACCCGGGTCTTCACACGCCGGCTATGATACCTCCGTAGATCTTGCTGATATATGGCTGATCTTTCCAGGGCTTGTTCTCTTTGCGGCGTCCTGCCGGGTTTTTTCGTTCTCTACTTCGACGTAAGCTGATACTCTAGGCGAATCGTGAATAATGTCACTCGGTAACACTGCTTCCGCACCATAAACCATGAAGAAGGGTGTCATCTGAGTGGATCTGTTAGGTGTAGTGTTGATACCCCAAACCACAGAAGGAAGTTCTTCGACCCATGCACCAGCAGCCCTGACACAGGGAACTCGCAATCGTGGTTTTAATCCGCGAAGCAATTCTTGGTTTGCCCTCTCCACTTGTCCATTGGCCTGGGGATGAGCCACCGATGCCACATCGAGCCGGATTCTATTGTTGCCACAAAACTTCTCCATCTCACCAAGGGACATGTTGGTTCCATTGTCGGTAATTATGCTGTGGGGGTACCCGAACCGGTAGATAATCCTTTTCAGGAACTTGACTGCTGTAGCTGCTTCGCAATTAGTAACTGGCATAACCTCAACCCACTTGGTAAACTTATCAATAGCCACCAAAAGATGTGTCTTCTTGCATGGTGACATATGAAAGGGGCCAACCATGTCCATACCCCAGACGGCAAACGGCCAAGTTAACGGGATAGTCCGCAACTCCATAGCCGGCACATGGGTTTGGCGAGCGTACCTTTGACATCCGTCACACCTTGCTACCAATCGTTCCGCATCCGCTAGGGCCGTGAGCCAGAAAAACCCGTGTCGATAAGCTTTAGCCACAAGAGACCTTGTGGACGCATGATGTCCACAGTCGCCTTCATGGATTTCCTTGAGAATCTGTCTGCCTTCTTCCGGCGCTACGCAGCGCAAAAAGACTCCTGCTGCACTTCTCTTGTACAATTCCCCATTGATGATAGAATATCCCTTTGCTCGCCTCAAAATTTGCCTTGCTAATACCTCCTGTTGTGGTAACTCGCCTCGTGATAGGTAGGCCAAAAACGGTTCTGTCCACTCGGGAATAGTACGTACAGTGGCTACGAGTCCTGAATCCGGGTCTTGATTTGCCAATTCCTCCTCTGACTCGATTTTAACTGATGGTCGCCATAATTCGTCCAGGAAAACGTTAGGTGGAACCGGCTCTCTGCGCGAGCCGAGTCTGGCGAGGGTGTCGGCTGCCTCATTCTTTCTTCTGTCTATATGCTCCACCTCATACCCGGAAAAACATCCTGCAACCCTATCAACTTCCCTGCGGTATGCTGCCATAGTTGCGTCCTTTCTATCCCACGTTCCTGACACCTGCTGTACCACAAGGTCCGAATCTCCGAAGCATCGTATCCTCTTGATGTTCATCTCTTTGGCTACCTTTAAGCCATGCAATAGGGCCTCATACTCGGCCACGTTGTTGGAACAGTCGAAGTGAATTTGTAGCACGTAACTCAATTTGTCTCCTTTGGGTGATGTTAGCACCACCCCAGCTCCTGATCCCTCGTACTGCTTTGATCCGTCGAAGTGCATGATCCATGACTCGGAATTTGGAACCGTTGCAGTCATGCCTGTATGTGTCCAGTCGTTAACGAAATCAATTAAAGCTTGAGATTTGATTGCTGACCTGGGTTCGTAGTTGATATGATAATCCCCCATCTCTATCGCCCATTTGGCTATTCTTCCCGTCGCGTCCGAGTTTCTGATGATATCCGACATTGGTATTGAACTAACCACTGTTATGGGATGTTCTTGGAAATACGGCTTCAGCTTCCGGCTGGCCATAAAGACCCCGAACACCAACTTTTGCCAATGTGGATAGCGCTGCTTCGCTTCTGATAGTACCTCGCTGACGTAATAAACCGGCCTCTGAACCGGGTATCCTTTCCCATCCTCTTGGCGTTCCACAACAACTACTGCACTCACGGCTCGGGGGTCAGCTGCCACATATAGTAACATAGGTTCTTTAGGACCCGGCGCCGCTAGTACTGGTGCTTCAGATAACTGCTTCTTTAGTGCCTCAAATGCCTCGTCCGCCTCTTGATCCCACACGAACTTATCTGATTTCCGCAAGAGCCGGTACAATGGTATTGCTTTTTCTCCGAGTCTGGATATGAATCGGCTCAAGGCTGCTACGCAGCCCGTGAGCTTTTGAACATGCTTCAAATTTTCCGGTTTTTTCAGACTCTGGATGGCCTTGATTTTATCCGGATTTGCCTCGATTCCTCTCTCGGAAACTATGAAGCCGAGTAATTTCCCAGCTGGAACTCCAAACACGTACTTTGTCGGGTTAAGCTTCATCTGATACCTCCTCAAGTTTTTGAACGTCTCCTTTAGATCATCGATAAATGTCTCCGCCTTCCTAGTCTTGATGACCACGTCATCCACATAGGCATGGACGTTACGTCCGATTTGGTCCTCAAAGCACTTTTGAATACACCGTTGGTAAGTTGCGCCAGCGTTCTTCAACCCAAACGTCATAGTTTTATAACAAAAGGCCCCAAAAGGGGTTATGAATGATGTTTTCTCCCAATCCTCCCTTTTGAGCTTAATCTGATGATACCCGGAATATGCGTCCAGGAAGCACAACAGATCGCTTCCAGCTACTGCGTCTATAATCTGATCTATCCTTGGCAGCGCGAACGGATCCTTTGGGCAATGTTTGTTGAGACTCGTGAAGTCAATGCACATCCTCCACTCGTTGGTCTTTTTCATCACCAGAACCGGGTTAGCCAACCAATCCGGGTGAAATACTTCCATGATAAAGCCGGCTGCCAATAGCCGAGCGATCTCTTCGCCTATAGCCTTCCTTCTTTCCTCATTCATTTTCCTCAAACCTTGCTTCACGGGCCTGGACTTGGGATCCACATGCAAACTGTGCTCAGCCAATTCTGTAGGGATACCCGGCATGTCGCTAGGTGTCCAGGCAAACACATCTGCATTCGAGCGAATAAACTCCACGAGCGCTCCCTCCTGCTCTTTTCCCAGGTTAGACCCTATGGTAAACTGCTTAGTAGAATCCCCTTCGACAAAATATATCTTCTTGGTGTCTTGCGCTGCCTTGAATTTTGCTCTCTCATCCTCAGTGTTCGGCTTTTTCAAGGCTGTTCTATCGTCCGGATTTACTTGAGACCGGTAATATTCGAGCTCTTCCTTCCTGCATGCCTGCTCGGCCATAACTGAATCTCCTTCGTCGCACTCGGCCGCTACATCCCGGTTCCCATGTATAGTGATGGTCCGTTTAGGACCCGGGATTTTCAGCTGCAAATACACGTAGCACGGCCTAGCCATGAATTGGGCGTAAGCCGGCCTCCCAAACAGTGCGTGGTAAGGACTGCGCAATTTGACCACCTCGAACGTGAGCCACTCAATTCGATAATTATCCGTCGATTCTCCAAAAGCAACTTCCAAGGTGATCCTTCCCTCGGGGCTCGTCGAGTGACCTGGCACGATCCCATGAAAGATTGTCGAACTTTTTTGTAACTGAGACTCTTTGAGACTCATCCGTAAGAAGGTTTCCCAATAAAGGATGTTGATGCTGCTTCCACCGTCCATCAGGACCTTCTTCAATTCGTAACCATTAACCTGTGGGGCAACCACCAATGCCAAGACTCCTGGACGCTCTATTTTCTCCGGATGGTCTTTTCTACTCCATGTTACCTCTTGTTCCGCCCATCTGAGATGTCCCGGCGCGGCCAACGAAATCGAGTTTGCCGCTTGCTTTAATGTCTTCTCGTTCCTGCTGGAAGTTCCTGTAGTATGCACATGATATTGTCCTTTTAAATTAGTCGTTCGTACCGTGCCGATGAAGATGTTGACCCGGCCGATCGTCAATATAGATCCGGACTCGAGGTGATCCGATTCTGGCCCCCAGCCGGAATCGTCCACCATCTTTTCTCCTTCGTGGTCGATGTAGATTTCGCCAATGACAAGATTTTCCATGCCCTTCCGAGCTTCTCCCGTGATGTAAACACCTTTGGACGCAGGCCCCACGGTGGGCGCCAACTGTCGTGGGATAATCACGGTAGATGTTACCTGGGGTAACTGATCTTGGGGCAAGACGACACAGGTATTTGGGAGAGGGTTTAGCTCAGAAGAAAACATGGTGCAATTCGATCTGGTAGCCGGCAATCAAAGTCGCCGAGTCTCCGATCTTGATATAACAACTCAACTCTGGGATTACACTGGATGCTCGATATCACACGATGTTGCTAGGATTCTTAGATCTGCCCAAACTAGACGTAGGGGTCGGTTTATAAAGCACCGTACCCTCCTGACTTGCCCTCCAAGGCGCACCCGGAATCCTACCCGGATACTGCTTACAAACCCTAGCTTTCCTTACCGCAACCCACAATCCGGGTTACGAGGCCTACAAACTTTGGGCCTTCCAGAAGTTTCATTATCCTTAGCCGGATCCTGCGCCGTGTCCCTTGGGCCGGGTTACACCTTGGAGTTGGCCTACCGGGTTATTATCCCTCCATCACTTTGAATGCTTCCGCTGAGATGTAATGATGTTATGTTGGGACATGTGTCCTCTGGATGATTGTATTTGCTATCTCTGCTCTAGTGAGAGCTATTTGCAACTTATTTCAATCTTTTGTGTCTTAGAGATATGTTGTGTTATCATTCTGTTAAACGTCGTTGACGTACCATGTGTGTATGGTATGAAGTACGTCAATGGTAGTATCCTGATTTCTATGGGATGGTTTGCGTAGACGATGAACAGTAGGGGTTGGTTGTCACACATACGTGTGTTGGCCTACTCGTAAGAGATGCGGGTGCCGGTAAGCCCCGTAATCCAATCAACTACTGTTCAACGGAACTGCGAGTATCCTCTAGAAGTCCGGGTGCGACACTATTTTGCAAAATTTTAACGGGAGGATAATATTTCTTAATGAAAGCTTCTTTTAAATCATCCCAAGACTTTATACTAGCTGTAGGTAGTGAAAGTAACCATTCTTTAGCCTTTCCTCTAAGTGAAAAAGGAAATAATTTCAGTTTTAAAACACTACTTTCCACATTTTTAAATTTTTGCATATCACATATTTCCATGAAATCATGAAGATGCATAGAGGCATCCTCCATAGCACTACCACCAAATTTCTCTCTAGTAATTAAATTCAATAAATAGGACTTACTTCATAGCTTTTGGCTTGTATTTCAGGTGTAGTAATTGGCCTAGCAATGAATTGGTCATTGGGTGTATTTGTCTAGTCACTTAATTTAGTTCTATCACCCATTTTAACAGTTTTTATGTAGTTTTTAATTTTTTATGCAAAACAAAAGTAAAGTAACTAAGTAAATTCGAAATACTAAAATAAACTAGATAACTAAATGCAAAACTAAAATGCAAACTAAAATAAAATATGCAAGACAAAACAAAAACAAGAACAAAAAAAAAAAACAAGACAAGAAACAAAACAATCTACTTGAAAGAAGGTGGAGATAGAAAGGATGGTACTCACGTAGGTGCAACCTCCCCAAGCTTAGGTGTTTGCACACCTTGTTGGTGATGAAGACTTCTTGTGAGCTCCCTTGGACAACTCCTTCACCCATGGCTCCTCGGCAACGGCGCCAGAAAAACGCTTGATGGCTAGGTTGAGACTCCAAGTGCAGAGCGTGTAGCTAGTGGCAAGCCTTCTTCCCCACAAGGGTGACTCGAGGGTTTATATCAAACTCTTGGGGAGCCAGTATTTCAGCAGTTGTCTTCCAAGCTTTCTCCAAGATCCTGTAAACAATTAGAGAATTTCGTGCCCTCAACCTCACCAAGTGGTTGTTATAGCGTTCCCACATTTAAATAATGTAAGGACACATGTGTTATTGTGCTAGTCCCTGGATCAATTGCTAGCACCATAGTACAAAATGAAATATCATGCAAATGCATCAAATTCTATTACATCGCATGATCCAGTCTTTACAAAATAGTATTACAACTTGCATAGTCTTAGAAGACTAGCAGAAAACAAAGATATACAGCGGAAAAAAAGTACAACATTGAGCCCATCTTCTTCATGTGCCACAGGCAAAACATGTTGGCGATAGACTCGAGATCCTAAACGAAATCCTCACTCGTCTTCAGAAACATCTGCAATATGGAATATGCAGCCACAAGGGAATCAATACAATTTAATGTATTGGCAAGTAACACTATGGTGGATATAAATGGCAAGACTAATACTACATGCTTATTTGGCTGAGTGGAGTTTTGGCTAAGTTTGCATAAAGCCAGTTTTCTCCTATCTTTTATCATAAAACAATTTCATCTATATAGGTATCACTGATAGAAACCAGTGAACCTTAACTAAAATTAAGGAGTACCACTGATAGAAATCAGGGTAAACTCCTACCCTTGTTCACCCATCAAAATTTATTATGAAGTTGGCATGATGAGATTCTTCCGTCATTCCTTGTCCAGCTGCTCAAATTGTCCATGACCGGGGACACTGCTAAGATCTTAGTTTGTTGACTCTGCAGAGTTTGTGCACTTTCACCTTTAGACTCAAATCAGCCCAAACATCCTATACACCCTGAGTGCATTAAGGAAAGGAGAAGATTGAGACGAGATATTTCAGAAGAAATTCCACCACCGTCAGGCTTGACCCGTTCCAACCTATACCCCCTACATCTGCTAATCAAGCACTGGTGAGTTCATTCAACTTAGTTGATCAAGACAGAGCCCATATGACCAAAGGCTGCACGGGAAGCTACTAAACTTAGAGGGACATGGTAATCTCTTTGTTCCTGGGTGGCCATCCTCAAGTGACAACCTCAAGTGGAATAACCCTTAGACAAGGGCCCGGAGGAAACACTCAACATAAACCAGTCTTACCACTTCCACCCAGGTGATTCATTAAACTTAGTAGTTTTATCCTTAACATCCAAATAAAACATTCGAAGAGCATCGCAATTCCACTAAGTTCAATGTCTTCTATACTAGAAGGATATAGAAGGATGGCTACACACTACTTGGGATATTAGCATAGCATAATATAACTTTGTAAAATTTCCTATCATGCATACTACTCAAAATCAACTAGTGCATATAGAAAATAATGGGTAGTTGAATGATGTGTTACTTGCCTTGTTGAAGTTGGTGAAGAATTCACACTCTCTTCACAAAAGATCGTTACTCTCCGTACAATCTATTCATTGAAAACACAATAACAAAATAAACAAACATGCTAGCAAGCAAACAAACAGGTGAAAAGAACATACAAAATAACATAGCGAAAGGAGTTTAACTTAGTTGGCTAGGACAAGGTCTAGGTTTGAGTTTTGAAAGATTCATTCTATAATGGTTCAATACATTGTTAAGGGGTTTCCAAGGGTTTACTTGGGAAGGACTAGGTTGAGTTTGTAGAAAACTAACTTTATTATAAACATACTTGTCGAGGAAGTTCCAAGATTTCACTAAGGTGATCTCACTATCTCAACTAGGGTAACACATCATAAAGTGCAACACTTAGTTGTTTTCATCAAACCATTTGAGTACTCTAAGTTAGTCTTTCCATTTTGGTTTAGGGTAGGTCTAGATTCAACTAACTTCATAACAATGGAGATAACAAGATAAGGTCTTGGGATTTTCCATTTGGGTCAAGGGATGGACAAAAACAACTTGTTATTCTTCAACTTGTGTGGATGGCTCCAAGTCTTCACATGCTTGTCTTCTTGAAGATTATCTTCATGCTTCTATTGTAGTCTTGTTCCTTCTATGGATTCTTCTCTTGGTCTTGATAGATTCTTCATGTCTTATCACTAGTTGGTCCAAGGTGGGATGGCCACAAAATATCACTAAGTCTATTTGGAAAGAAATAAGATGAAAGATAGAAAGAGAGGGGTTTGTCTTCTTCTTGATTCCTCCATGAATTTGCACTTCCTTGAGTTGCTTCTAGTTGTGGAGTAAAAGTCCTTACTTTAATTTCTTCAATGATATTCCACATATCTCTTCATGTTGCCACCATGTTGATAATGAAGTTTCCTTCTTGTGCTTGAGTCTTGATTTCCATTTTGTTGACTTGGTGAATTATTGAAGCAAGAATAGGGGAGTGGAGAAGTAGACAGAAAGACTAAGGTACTAGTGTTTGAGGTTCACTACTTGGTCTTATATGTGATTGACACATACTAGGGACTTTATCTTGGCTCCAAATAGCCATAACATCAAAGAATAGATGATAGAAACAATTTCTAAGACATGGTTGTCATGAGGTGAAACATATGTGTGATAATTGGCTAAGTCTTCATGAAAATGTTTCTAAGATGGTCAAGGGGTTTATACAAAGTGTTCTCTAGTTCAAGGTTACCAAATTGAACAACTTTGCGAAAGGAACTACATTGAAATTATTTATAGAAATTAATCTATGTCAAAATACTCAAATAGACAACTTAATTCTAAATTCAAATTTAATATGATCAAAAATTATTTTGGGACAGAGGGCATGAAAGTACACATCCTAAGGTTTCCAATTATATTTTATTTGCAATTTTTGGATTTGTAGAAGTTGAATTATGCCAAAATTCATCAAACAAGCATATTTAAATCTGAACCAATTTAAGTTTGTCAAATTTGAATTTGAACAATTCTAAAAGATTCTACAGATCCAGGGGATTTCAAAAAGTCCAAGTTTATCAAATTTGGCCAAGTGGTTAAAAAGTTATGAGGTTTCAAAGTTCTAGGGACTATTCTGCAAATTTACAATTCTATTTTTATTCGGAATTAAAACCAGAGACAGGCTGGGCCGAAAAGGTCTTATCTGTCGCGCGGGGCGACGGTTAGGTACTGGGCTTGGGCCGGTTTCACGTTGGGCCGAGCGACGGATAACATATTAACACGCATGCCGACGTGGCGCTCTGTGATTCGCTCGTACCGGTTCGGTAAGTGAGTCTATCCTACGCGTCGGATGAACATCAAATGGTGCAGGATCAAGGAAGCTCACCAGGGGCGCGGGGTTCACCGGAGAATGGAGGTGCGGCGGCCGGCGGTGCAGAAAATCGACGGTGGCGGCGATCCAGTGGTCTTCTGGGCTAGGGTAGGTGACAGAGGGGTGCGGCGCGACGCGCTGATCTCGTTGGCGATGGTGGTTTGCGTCCTCGTCTCCTCAATCGACGGCACCAAGCAGAACCCGAGGCGATGATGGTGGATCAACTCCGGCGAGCCCGATCTCATCACCCTGTCGATCAAACACACGGGTAAAGGATTAGGAGGATGAGGTGTTTCACGAGAAGAGAATAGAAGGAAAGGGAAGGTCACGGGCTGCTCAAAACCTCGACGATAAGCTCGAATTGGCGGCGGAATCGGAGAAGTTCAGCGAGAAATAACGGCCACTAGGGGGCGCAATCCACAGGGAGAGGAGGGAGAAATGAGAGAGGAGGAGCAGAGATTTAAAGGGGAGGGATCTGCGATGGCATTGATGCACTTAAACACGCGGAATCAAAGTGAGAAGAAACGGATGTTCTTCCGTTTCCAGTGCTTGAAGACGATGATGACGCCAGCATGACGTCATCACTTTTTTTTATTCCTGTTTTCTTGTTTATTTTATATCTTATGTTTTATAACTCCAATTAACCTCATTTAAATTTCTAAAATCTTGAAATATTAATACCTTTCCAACAATATCATTTTTGTAAACATTTCAGCATATTTTATTTTTGAATTTCTGAAAATTGAAATGATTCCTTAATAGTGATTAATGTGATTTTTAATTTAGAAATTTATAAAGTATAAAAATTTGTCAAATTAAATTTCAGTAGCTTTATAATGATCAAATACTATTTTCCAAAACCAAAACAGAGTGTTTTCATCTTTTATAATTTTTAAAATATGATGAAAACATTAATAGTTACTTAATAGAAAAAGAGGGTTAATTATAGAAATATGATTTAAATGATTTTAGAAAACATTTCTATGGTTCAAATTATTGTTTTCTAGGGCCTTTTAAAATGTTTTCAACATATGAGTAATTCACTCAGGGTATCTTATTAACATAATCAAAACAGAAAATTTTAAATTGAGGGTGAGTAAGAAGAGAGAGATTTTCTCAAATAAAAATGTTGTTTTCCCAATTGAAAACATTATTTTTCCAATGCACTTTACTTGTTTTCATAATTCGATAATATATATAACACCTTATTGTTTTATTGATTGACATAATACTTGGAAAACAATTAACCAGCTTTTATCCATTTGAGGTTAATAATAATAGTGTCATAATTTTTAGGAGACATGGAGAAAATATTAGAGATAGTAACTCTTTGGTTTTTAATTATCATAATCATTTTCAAAATGGTAGTTGAGTTGAAAACATGTCTGATAAAGATGTTTGCCAAGATAATATTTTATTCACATGGGGGAACATATCTTATTTTAGAAATAGGCTTTAGGGTTTTTGGAATTAAGGAAATTTGGATTCTTCATTCCAATTACATATTGTTTTCTTTTCTTTCGTCCTTTTATTTGGGTTTTTGGTGACTTGCTTTATCATGAAAAACAAAAGTTTCAATTTTTTGTGATTTTTCAGTTTTCCAAAAATCAGGGATGTTACAGTTGTCAAGCACAAGGTGTGAGACTTCTAAATTGCAATGCAAAACTGAAAGTAAATGTGCAATAATTAAATCTACTACTAAATGCAAATGAGAAAATAAATATGCAATGGGTTGTTTTTGTATTTTTGTGATGCAACTGGTGATGGAGATAATGTAAATTCGAATTGGAGATGCAAGTAAAGTAAAGTGCAAGTAAAGTAACTAGAGTGTTTTCTTATATTTAAAATAGGACCGGGGTTCATGGTTTCACACTTGCATTCTCTCAAATAAAGTGGTAGACGGTGGACATAAAGAATTACATGTGAGATTACAATAACATGTTTAACATTGAGTACTTTCATATGGGCATCACGTCCTAGCATAGAGATCTCTACGGTCATATTAATCCCTCTTATACTCCACCAAGATGCGAAATAAATCATAACACCTCGATAATTAAGGAAAAACCAGAGTATAGCTTTAAGCAATGAGACATGAAGTTGAAGTAAGAACTTGCTAGATCTAGTCATGGAGATTGATTAGTGTCACTTCAAATCCCCGGTAACAAGGTACTCCTTTTTATCCCTAGTGAGGTAACTAAGAAAGGTTTAACAAAACCTAAGTGGATCGCTGAACTTCTGTCACTTTCACAGCACTAGCCACCCCCCGTTACTCCAACTAATGCACCCATCACCCCACACACGCTCTCAATGACTAGATTGATCAAAGCTAGCAAATAAGAACGGGGTACATAAGATACATCTACTCAAATAACTCAAGAGAAACAATTGCAATCTCAGATTCAATAACTCATAGAAAAGATCCACCACATAGGAATTACAACGGTGCCCGTAATCATGTGAGGCAGCTCATATGGATCTAATTAGTGAAGCACATAGAGAGAGAGATACAAGTGCTACTTCCACAAACCCATAGCCCTGGGGTGGACTACTCCCTCTTCATGGAGATGTCGATGGTGATGACGTTGGAGGGGTAGGAGATCACACCGGCGGCGCCCCGCCGGAGTTTTCCCCCTCCAATCTGGAACTTCTGGTCTCTGTTTTGGTGTTTTGGTGTTTCGGCGGCGCTCTCTCCGTAAGGGTACGGGGGACCCTTTTTATAGTCGGTTTTAGGTCAAGACGGAGTCGGTAAGTCGAAGATGGAAGGAATTGGGGCCACAGGGGCCAAAAGGGGGCCTCTCACGCGGCCAAGGAATCTGGCCGCGTGGAGGGTCCTCTTTTGGGCCTCCTTGCCCAATTCTCGTGGATCCTTCGCCCCGCAAGTCTTCTCCTTCCAAGAAAATGACCCCCGCAGATTTTCAGGTGATTTCGCGGAAGTTTGCCCCTGAAACGTCAAAAATATAGAAAACGGGGTTTCTTACAGGCAGGGTTAATTCCATAAAAGTTGGGGGACTTTGTAAAACCCCAAAATACTATAAAACATTGAATTATACCCTTATATGATGCAATATGTAATAGAAAACCATGTGAAAATATGCAAAATTCATCTATGCATTTTACATGCATCAGCGGCCAAGGGGGGCCAAGCTAGGGGGTGGTGTGGCCACCATGTGGCTCTTCTCCTGTCCCCCTCCTGGCTCCCGGGGTCTTCTGGGGTGAAAACAACAATGGGATCTTTTCTGGGCATTTTCCCGAAAGTTGATTTTTCTGCACAAAAACAAGACCCCAAGGTAATTCTGCTGAAAACAGCGTTAGTCCGTGTTAGTTTTATTCAAAACACACAAGTTTAGAGGAAAACAATAAGAAAAGTGTTCGGAAAAGGAGATACATTTTTGACATATCAATGCTTAAAGATGTTATTTTCCCTAGGTTTGGCGTGCCTAGATATCTTATGAATGATGGAGGTTCTCACTTTATTCATGGTGGTTTTAGAAAACCCCTTTCTAAATATGACTTTAATCATAGAATTGCTTCACCTTATCATGCTGGAACCAGTGGGCAAGTAGAATTATCAAATAGAGAAATTAAATCTATCTTGCAAAAGACTGTTAATAAATCTAGGAAATTTTGGTCTGATAGGTTAAATGATGCTTTATTTGCTTATAGAACTGCTTATAAAAATTCTATGGGTATGTCTCCTTATAAAATGATTTATGGAAAATTTTGTTTGTTGCCTTTAGAATTAGAACACAAAGCTTATTGGGTAGTGAGAGAACTAAATAGAGATTTTAAACTTGCCGGTAAGAAGAGAATGCTTGACTTTATTTCTTTATATGAATGGAGAAGTGAAGCTTATGAAAATGCTAGACTCTTCAAAGAGAAAGTTAAACAAATACATGAGAGGAGAATTCATAAAAGAGAGTTTCATGTTGGTGAGAAAGTTCTATTGTATAGGTCTCGTCTCAGATTTTTTGCAGGAAAATTACTCTCAAGATGGGAAGACATTTTATTATTGAAGAAGTGTACTGTTCGAGTGCAATTAAAATTGCTTCCCTTAAAGATAACACAACACAAGTGGTGAATAGGCAAAGATGCAAACATTATATTTCCGGAGATTCTTATGATGAAGATGTTGATACTATTCAAGTGGTGACTCTGGAAGAGTTTATTAGAGAGAAGATTCCAGAAACTACAGAGTTCATTTTCGAATAGGTAATGGTTCTATTAAAAAAAGTTTGTGTATCTCTTTCCAACTTATATTTTTATCATTTATTGAAAATATGAAAAATATTGAGCCGAAGAAGGGTAGGAGTCGGTGCCCGAGGGCACCATGCCACCTGGGGGCGCGGGCACACCCATTGTCGCGCCACCCTACGGTGTGGAGGCCCCGGATCCCCTCTCCCACCCATTTTCGACCTACACTTTCCTTTCGTTACGTATATTTTTTTATATGTAATCCCCCGGACCCCTTGAGGTCGTATATCATTTTCTCGTCGTGTTTTCGGTTCGATCTGTTTTCAGTTTATAAGAACCATGGTCTCCAACAATAACAACACGGGGACGGAGCCTATGGAAGAGATCTCCAAGACCCTAAGCCGAAGGAGGAGATCGGGAGTAGAGCTGAAGGATAAGTAGAAGAAGACTCGCACGTATACCCTCGTGCCACCCTCGCAAGCATTGGAGTGGTAGCAAAACCCTTCGAGTTCAACCAAGGGGCGCACATGAGCACTATAGGGAAGGTTCCACGTCACTTCTTAGATGAAAGGACACCACCATTAGGCATCAAAAACCCTTTTCATACTTTCATCCATGAGCATCAATTTAAGAGGGTACTGGTACGTCATAAATTTATCTATAATTTCTGATGTTCCATGTTGTTTTCTTGTTATTTGCTACATATTTGATATACACTTTATATCATTTTTATCGATTTTGTGGGACTAACCTATTGACAAAATGCCACAAAGTCAGTTCTTGTTTTCTGCTGTTTTTAGTTTCAGAAAAGTTGTTCTGGAAATATTCTCGGAATTGGAAAATTCGAAGCCCAGAAGTCTTAGAATTCCCGGAGGTTCCACGGAGTCCCAAAGAGACCCGCAGGGGGGCCACACCATAGGGTGGCACCCCTGGCCGCGCCACCAGGTGGTGTGGGCCCCTCGGGCACCCATCGCCATCTCCCTTTCGCCTATTTATTCCCCTCGGATAGTTAACCCTAAAAATATACCACCTTTCCACGAAAAACATCTGAGGTTGCCGTCATCGTCAACCTGAGATCGGGAGGGTTCTGGATTTCTCCCCGGCACCCTTCTAGGAGGGGAAATCATCACCGGAGGGCTCTACACCACCATGCCCGCCTCCGGAGTGATGCGTGAGTAGTTCATCCATGGACTACGGGTCCAGAGCAGTAGATAGATGGTTGTTCTCTCCACTTTATGCCTCATGTTTAGATCTCGTGAGCTGCCCTACATGATCGAGATCATCTATTTGTAATACTACAGGTTGTGTTTGCTAGGATCCGATGAATGTTAAATGATATGTCTCTTGATTATCAATCTATCATGTTTATCTTCATGTGTATGTTATTTATGATCTTGCATGCTCTCCGCAGTTAGTAGATGCTCTGGCCAAGTAGATGCTAGTGACTCCAAGAGGGAATATTTATGCTCGGTAGTGGGTTCATGCCTCCTTTGCATCTATGCTCGAGTGACAGAAACATGACAGATGGAGAATGTGTTGCTGTCATTAGGGAGAAAACAACAATGTTTACATTACACACTTTGCTTAATGCGATTATCCGTTGCTTGCAACTTAATACCCAAGGTTTGTTCGGATGATATTCCGAGGGTGGATTATTAGTCATAGATGCAGTTGGATAACGGTCTATGAGTCTTGTTGTAATGCCCGCATGAATCACACAGTAATCATCATGTCATGCATGTTTCAATATCTATCAATTGCCCAGCTGTAATTTGTTCACCACACATGTTGTCTATCTTTTATGGAGAGACACCACTATTGAACTGTGGACCCCTGTCCATTTTCTCATACTGATAATACAACCATTGCAATTACTGTTTTCACACTATTTTCACATCGCTACTATTATTTTAACATTGCTCTCCTAATGTTTTCCACACCATACATTTAACCTCTTTTTTATTAGCAAAACCGTTGAGATTGACAACCTCACTGCTTTGTTGGGGCAAGGTGAACTGATTGTGTTGTGTAGGTTCCACGTTGCTGCTGAACCGGTAGTGCGCCCTACCACATCAAATGCATCAAACTTCTAAAGTTTCTCCTTTCTCCTACTGGTCGATTCAACCTTGGTTTCTTTCTGAGGGAAAACTTGCTGCTTCACTCTTCACACCTTACACTTGGGGTCTCCCAACGAGTGCAAGCCCTGCACCATCAAGCTTTTCTGGCGCCGTTGCCGGGGAGGAAGAGAATTTCTGCAAGGGGAGTCTATCACTTCCAATCTCTTTACTTTGTTTTAGTTTTTCTTAGTTTATTTTATTTATATTTTTTGCTTCTCTATATCAAAAACACAAAAAATTAGTTCTTATTCAAGTTGTTATTTTGTTATCCTGTTTTTGTTTTGCTTGTTACTTGGTTTATCATGTCTAGTTTCAATGGTTGATTTCTTTGAAACTAGATCTTATTGGCAAGGTGGGTTCACGGAAGATCAACAAAAATATTATAAGGAACGACGCTTGTCATGAAAAGGGAAACACTTGTGGGAACAAATTGATAAATTATATATCATTGCTAGAAACTTGTGCTCTACTTATAATGTTACTTATTGCTTTGAGAAATCTTGTTGCTTTAGGAGGTATAAACACCTCCCTTTTCAATGTGGGTATAATGATGATGTTACCATATCTTCTTATGTTAAGAGAAATTATGACTTTGATGATGTGGAACAAATTGAGGAATTTATTGCTTGGAAGGGTGCATTCGAAATCGCTTATTTGCTTGAAAATATTGATGATGCACCTTATAAATATGAGATTTATCATATACTTGAATATTGATTTGAAAATTACAAGGATTGTAATTACTACATAATTCAATATCTTAGAAGATGCTATCCACCAAAGGAAGTAATTGATGCCTTGCAGGAGCCTATGAAGAAGAAATTGCTGAATCTAGAAGCTCATTGGTTGAAAAAGAGGAGGAGAGTGATGATCAAGAGGAGGAAGAATGGAGCTACCCATGTCTACCTCCAAATTAGAGTAACTCTTTAACTCATAATTGTGATGATCCTATTGATGCTTTTGAAATATCCCTTTTTGATGAAATTGATACTTGCTATACTTGTGACCTTGATACTACTATGAATGAAACGTGTGAGAATGATATTGCTACTGTTATTTATGATGATCCATGCTACTTTGATAAATCCCATGAGAATCCTCTATTTATTTCAACTATTGATATGCATGATAATGAGGAAGTTTGTTTAGAAAATTTATATGGTAATGATCTGGGTTATGGTCCTATGTTACTTGATTTTATAAATTACAATGCTACTGAAAATATGATTGCTATAATGTGTCCCATACCTTTTAAGAGTGACCAATCATCTTGTTTTGCTATTTCAAAAACTGGGAACGAAGAGGACTTTATTCTTAATTTTGATCCCACTATTTTAGAGCTTGATATGAATTGTGTGCTTTTAGACCATGAAAAACATGCTTATTGTGATAATTATGTTGTTGAGTTTGTTCATGTTACTAAAACACTTCTCTTTTCTGTTGAAAGTTTTGAAATTGCTCTCATTCTACCTTCCCATGATTTCTAGTTTGAGCTTATTTAATTTATTTATTTACAAGATTCCTATGCATAGGTAGTGGGTTAGAATTAAATTATAAAATGGTTTATAGAAAATCTTGTCACTTGCCACTAGAATTAGAACACAAATCTTATTGGGCAGTGAGAGACCTAAATAGAGATTTTAAACTTGCTGGTGAGAGAAGGTTGCTTGACTTAAGTTCTTTAGATGAATGGAGGAGTGAAGCATATGAAAATGCTAAGCTCTTTAAAGAGAAAGGTAAAAGGTGGCACGATAAGAGAATTATTAAAAGACAATTTCATGTTGGTGAGAAAGTGCTATTGTATAGGTATCGTCTCAGATTTTTTGCAGGAAAATTACTCTCAGGATGGGAAGGACCTTTTGTTATCGAAGAGGTATATCGTTCGAGGGCAATTAAAAAAAATTCCCTTGAAGACAACACTTCACAAGTAGTGAATGGCCAAAGACTCAAGCATTATATTTCTGGAGAACCTTATAATGAAAACGTTGATTCTATTCGAACCATGATCCCGGAGGAATTTATTAAGAAACATATTTCAGAATCTTCAGAGTCAGGTTTTGAATAGGTATCAGTTTTGGTAAGCTCGGCAGAACGCGGCGGCGGAGGACATCATCCAAGTTGCGCGCGAGATGTTCGACGTATTGCTTAGGCGAGTTGTCTGCCTGCTCGCATCTGCATTTCCTCGGTGATTCTCAACACGGAACCAACCAGGTACAGTTTTCGTCGCTTTGGACTGGTGATCATTTAGAACAAGGGGAAAACCATTGGTAATTATCACTTACTGCTAATACACAGAGTGGCATGTTTGCCGAAGAACATGACAAACCATCCTCTGTTATATGTGGTGGTGCTGCTGCTGGACTTGCTGACAGATGTAACAGGAGGAGGCCGTCAGGAAGCTGAACCAGAAGAAGAGAAAGGTGAGGCTGTTCATGTTGCAGCAAAGCGGGCTTGCCATCCCAATCCCAACAGCTCAGTTGGCCACGGGAGAAGCACAAAGGCGCAACACACACACAATACCTATATAAAGCACTCTATCTATATGTTTTGCTCAGTTATGTGTACTGATCATCTCGTTGATGCACCTGACCAATACTTGAACCTGGCATCAGGTGAAAAGTTTGACGGTAACCGAACAAGGAACTTAAGCAACTGGATATCATGGCAGTTTTTATGTTGAAGGTCTGTCCAGTACCTGCTACTCTGCGTTTGCACTAGTACGAGCTCTTCGCTTAATTGGGTTCACAGATTTGATCCGAACGGAGGCGGGAAGCGGCGGCAGCTTTTCTTCTCCTACTTGAAACGAAGCTAGCGGAAGCTCTTCACATCCAGGACGCCCACTTCTACACTGAATGTGCAGTGTTAGCATCAGCGGCAGCGGGCTACAGCTATTTTTTCGGCTACAGGACATTGGCAAAATCGGCCATTGCTAGCACAGCTTCAAGCAAGCTTCTCCTTCCAGCCAAGGAAGGTGTCTCCCATCAACAGTAGTAGTAACTTCAAAGCTCGTCATCAAGCGCTAAAAATTCAGTCTACATCTTTGGCTATTCGCTGTTTATGTTCACAACGAGGACAATGTCCAGGCAATGATAGTCTCTCTGTAACCAGCGTGACGCCTTTCACGCTAGTTTCTGTAAAATCATTCTATTCAAAAAAAAAAAATGCTTATGTAACTTGCATGCTAGGTGAAATCTTAGCATTTGGAGAATTATTCTGTTCTGAACATAGCTTCTGGTATTTACAGCTTTGCTCGGTGTGTTACATGTGACTTAAAATCTGAAGTTTATAGCACACACGATGTTCTGTGAATTTTATGGTTTCTGTTTGTCAGAGGATTTTGGAAGAAATATGTGAGATGGTTTTGTCTGAATTCATGACACTTTTCTCTGGAATGGAATCTGTATGTATGCTAACCTGCAACAAGTAGTAGTTGATATAGATGCAACAAGCTGATTCTTTAGTAGCCATCAGAGGAGGTGTGGCCCGAGCCCGACCCTTGGACCTGGAATTTTGCTACAGGTCTCAACTTGCGTCTTGAAACAGAGATGATTTGGTATGGGAGATTGCTCTATTTTCTCACACAGTTTTTACACGTATATATGATCTTAAATCTGCTCTAGAATTTTCCTTGAGATTTGCTGGGAGGAATTTGTTTTGCAGATAGATCCCCCAGGATGTTATTTTCATGTTTGTGGGGAGGTTGTGTTTTTGGCTGGATATGGTGTTTTCCTTTGCATTAGAGTAAGGAGTTTTGCACACAACGCAAAATCTGTAGTTAGCCGGTTTGACAAGTAATCAGCTCACTGGGCCAACCGTCAGTAGCAACGTGGCAGCCACGTGTCCACTTGAGCCTTGTACACCGACCAAACCGATCTTGTTTCAACCCATTCGAACAGAGAGAGATGGGAGCCTCGACAGGTATCAGAGGCTCAGAGCCTAGCGTGTGATCTGGCGACAATGGACAAGGTGAGCTCTTCACGTCCAACTTCTGGCCCTGCACCGACGGCATGCCCTCCGGCGAGGACTGCAGAGTGCAGACAGATCGTTGGGGACGCCGATCATGGCCATCCTACCGGCGAACGCCTCTGGACGCACACATGCTAGGAGCACGCCGGCCATGGTGGACTCCCAGTCCCTGGACCGCACCCAGCTTCGACAATCCATCATGTACGCGTGTAGTACTGCTGACAAAAGCTATGGTAGGACTAGGCGTTGGCCGCCTCGGAAGAGAAGAGCAGTGACGCCGGGCCCGGCACCAGTGAGCCAGCTTGTTGCCGTCGTACATGTGCACAGGCGCGCTCACCACAAACGTGTCGGCGTCGAGGTCGCCGTCCTTGAGGACGAAGGCGTGCATCTTCAGCCGTGGGCATCCAAGGCCACGGCATCCTGCTGCGTGCCGAGCGCCACCGTTACGCTGCAGCCTGCAGGTTGAGTGGAGACGTGGGCTGCGAGGCGGTGGTGGTCGTGCTCACTGCCGCCGACATCGTCTTCCGTGGCTAGGGAGGACGGCGATGACAAAGGAGGAGGAGCTGCCGGCGCCGTAGGCGGGGTGCTGAGACCGTTTTGCTGTAGAGGTTCTAGTGGCCACGGTTGCTGACACCTGCGTCCTGACAGCGTGTCCAGCATGCTAATTTTATGCCAAATCGGGTCCAGCAGCGGGTCCGCGATCGTCGCGGGTGGGTGTGGTCCGGTTCGATCATCCAATAACCAGGAGAAAACCGGGGTGCTTATTAGAGCATCCACTCGGAATGCACATTCAGCATGAAAACAACAACAACAAAAATACCTTGAAAGGGGTAATGTGTGGCACAAGTTTAAGGTAAAGTCGTTAAAGATGTGAAAAATCTACCAAACGAGGTAGATGGAGTAAATTACATAAAACTAGCACAATTGAGGCCGTGGTTGCGATTCAGTAACGATCTTAGGATTTTTCGCTGAAATCTACTGATTCTGAGGCACGTTGTTACAAATCGCACAAAATTTGAGTTGATCAAGTTTTGACACGATTTCTAATGTGTGGGACCCTATCTTTCCTGAGTTAAGGGACGCACATTTCATCGAGCAGTTGCCGTGCGACGTGACGGCGGGTCGGCCTTGTGGTGCCATCTCCGAGCTCGTCCTCTTCTGCTCCGGTCCGTCGCCGCTGGCCGTCAATCTGTTCCGTTACCTCTGCTTCATCGTCGTCCCTGAATCGGTGCTTCTGGGCATGCTCCAGCGCCTCCAGTCGCGCCGGTGCTATCTCGGTGTTCCCGGAGCGGCCGTACGCGTCGACCACGACAGAGCCGACCCGAGGGTGAGCATGTCTGGCAAGCACCTCGACTCCGGCATCTTGTTTCCACCTCTGCACCGGCGTCGTATGCGCGCAAGACGACGACAACCCGCTCAGCGAGTACTTCCGCGTGTCCGCCTTGAACCTCACACTGCATGCTGAAGGCTGGGACAAGCTCCTCCTTGCCGACTGCTGCCCGGAAGCTCTAGGAGATACAGTTGAGTGGTACGCGGCGAGCACTGCGGCGGCGGGGCCGAGGCAAGCGCGGCGACCTGATCCGTTGCACACAGACCAGTTAGGTGGCGCGCGGGCTGTTGGGGTCAGAGAGGCGGCGCCGCGGCGGGTGCTTGGGCGACGAGTCCAGGGCAGACACATGGGTGCTGTCCACGCGCATCGTGCTCCATTGAAAAAGAAGAGACGCAAGATTTCAGGTAAACCCACTAGTTGACTCTGTTCGGGTCAAAGAATCTTACGTGGCGGTCTCTTTTCCATTTATAATTCTTGACAGCTGTTCGGGTCAAAGAAGGCTGTCACAACTTGATCAAATGAAATTTTGTGCGATTTGTAACGACGTGCCTCAGAACCGGTAGATTTTAGAAAAAATTACCAAAATGGGTACTGACTCGTAAACACGGCCTCAATTGTGGTGGTTTCATGCAATTTACTCAGGCAAATGCCTTCACAAACTTGAAACCATGGGTACAAAATAAAATTCATTTTAAATATTATAATATTCAAAGAACAAAATTACCATTTTATGTTCCTTCTTAGTTACACTATTAGACACTTCAAACGTCATAGTTTGTAATGGTATGGCTTCTTTTGTTAAATAATTCATATTATGTTGGTGAAATCAGTGATCTAGGTATACATGTGCCATCCCTATAAACCCAGAAGAGAGGGAGTATGTATGGTTAATAAAATTGCAATAATTGATGCATTTAGAGTATATATAGTTAATAGAATTGCTATAATTGCCCCGTCGAGGGCGACAACGGAGTCGTGCGGCAAGGTCGGCGCGAGCACGGGACGGGTGCATGGGTGGTTGGGAGGGCGAGGAAATGGGGAGTGGCGTCGGGTGAGAGGAAGAGCGGCGGCATCGGGTGAGAGGGGGGAGGAGAGAGACATGCATAGCGATTTGGAGCGAAGAGGAATAGAATAAGGGAGAGTGTGAGAGGCGGGTCTGCCCTTTTCTCTAGATCCACATCAGTAGTAGCGTGGGCCACGCCAGCATAGTTCCCACTCGTAATAATACTATATTTTTTTATATATACTATATATATATATATTAGATGTTGTAATATTATTTAATCTATATAAATTATATAGGGGTGAGGCATTTTAACTCCCCGAGCTCGCATGCCCCCTGATTAAAAAAAAATCTAAAATAATATTACAACCAAAAAATATTCTGAAAAAATATTACACCAAGAAATTCGTTGTGTTCTGAGATTTCAAATATACTTTATCCAACGACTAGATTCTTTCTCTATCTATAAATAGCACCTACATCCCATGCAACGGTTAAGGTTGGAAAAACCGAGCATAATTCCAAAGATTCCCATGTTCTATTCAATCAAGTTTACCCCTCCTACTCTCAACATTATCCGGGGCTGAAATCCCGAGAGTTAGAGTTCGAGTTTGGTTGAGCATAAAAAAAAGAGTAGGTTGCGGCCGACAAGATCATATATTTTTACTATTGGATATTTGGCATCTCCTAGACAGCTAGGTTCGCCATCGAGCATCCGGTGTGTGGACTTTCCGCGGCAAGTTTGTAAAGGTTCAGAGACCACCTTAGATCTACCCCGGTGGTCGGGCCAAGTGGGTGATCCTTGTGCTAATGCACAATAGGGATTATCATCAAGTGGGTGATTTTTGCTGGATAGAGTGCATGCATGCACATCCCCTCCATCGGAGACATAGATCAGATGCCAACAACTTGAACTATGGGAAAAAAACTCAGGTCTACTCGCTTCCTTATCTCTTTATTGTATATCTTCTTGCATGAACCTATCATGTTAAAAAAATTCCCTCATGTTTCTCATATCTTCTTGCATATCGTGCCTACCTCGTAGCTATCAGATTTTGTCCTCTACATTGTCCATCTCGTGAATTGTTCCTTTCTCTGTGTTTAATAAATTTACTCGCATAATTCAATCCTTGCACAATACTCTATTATATATGAATCAAGTCTTTTGTCTTAGTTTGATTATGTATCTAAATTATACTCTTATCTCTATGAACTGTTGATTTGAGCCGTATTTATTTTAAACTCCTATTCACACCTCTAGTATTTGTACCACGTTCTTTCAGTTGGGATCAGTTGTTGTATACATATGATTATAAGAAGCACGTTGTTAGGGAGGATACCAAAGTATCAAATTTATTATTCAAACTTGGTAGAATTATCGCCATTTTATGTACATGGGTCATTACTCGAAGTGGCGCTATTCCAATACCACGTATAGATATGTTAAATTACTATAACCCATGTAACTAGTAAGACACCCTTAGCCGCAAGAAAACCGGTTAAGATTAATGCCAATGGCTTAATTTAAACTCCAGAAGTTTCTACAATATGCGTGCTAAATCATACACTAGAAATCACCATAGAATATCTATTTGACCCTATGTTCTTGAGTTCCTTACTAGAATACATATCTTATATACAATTTGTGCAATCATAAATAACTCAAGAGCGCTTTTTTAATAAGTGATCCTAACTTACTTGGTTTGGGAAGGGAATGTACAACTCATACACCTAGGTCCAAGTCCTAACAGACACATATATGGATTCATAATATCTAAAAAAAATAACAAACATCTTTTTGAATAATATGTTTTAGTTTAGTACAATATAGTATATGTCCATTGAAAAAAATTATGATTGTGTACAAATAGTGCATAACTAATATTTAGCAACATGATGACATGATAAATTATGCAAAATAAACAATAGAATAATATATTACTTAAAACTGGTAAATTAATTTTAGAAAATAAAAAAGTTTAGTATAAATCAGCATTGCGGATATCTTATATACAATTTCTGTTACTTGGTTTGGGAAGGGAATGTACAACACATACACCTATCTAGGTCCAAGTCCTAACAAACACATATTTGGATTCATATTATCTGAAAACAATAGATGTAGGGCTTCCCCTACATCATTCTTTTAAAAAAATAACAATTTTTTTTTGAATAATATGTTTTAGTTTAGTACAATATAGTATATGTCCATTGATAAAAATTATGATTGTGTACAAATAGTGCATAATTAATATTTAGCAACATGACAACATGGTAAATTATGCAAAATAAGCGATAGAATAGTATATTACTTAAAGATGGTGAATTAATTTTAAAAAATAAAAAAAGTTTAGTGTAAATCAGCATTGCTGATATCAACGAGGAAACGCCATGGCAGTGTTTTCTAGAATTGGCCCTATTTCACTACCACATGTAGAGATATGAAATTATTATAACCCATTGTAATTATTAAGACACCCTTTAGCTGGGAGAAAAATGTGAAGGTTTGTGGAAATGGTTCAATTTAGACTCTAGAAGTTTCTAGAAATATGATGACTAAAGCACCATAAAATATGTATTTGACCATATGTTCTTGAGTTCTTTACCACAATACATATCTTATATAAAATTTATGCAATGATAAATAATTTAAGAACAAATGTTTTCTTAGTTTGGGAAGTGAATGTATAGCCCAACCACCTAGGTCCCAGTCGTAAAAGACACAATTTTTTTGACACCATTACTGTGGGGGAATCCCCCACAGCCCCCACTTTATTAAAGAATAAAAAATTTATTTACAATATTTACAAAAAGTAAAAGAAACTAGGAGATGGAGTTAATCCATGATGTCAAAAAAGGAAGAGTAGCCTTCTTCACCCTATACTTAAGAAGAGTGATCTCATACAGGAAAATAGATTTCCAACCTTTGAAGGTTGGTTTAATATTATTGAAAATCCATCCATTTCTTTGCTTCCAAATACCCCAACAAGCCAAGATCACAATCTCAGCAAAGCAAGGACCTGAGAAACAATTATTGGCAAACTTAAGAGATTCTGCAGTGTTTCTAGGAATCCATGGAATTTGTAAATAATTCCAAACTTGAGTGCTGAATTGACAATTGAAGAAAGATGCCTCCAATCTTCAACAATATGGGCAGCACAAAGGACACAATCCTGTGTCTCAGAAACATGCCAATTCCTCCTGGTGAGCATTTCCTTTGTATTAATCCTGTCATGAAGGATCAACCAGGCAAAAAAATTATGTTTGAATTGGCATTTACTTTTCCATAACCAAATCGAGACAAAATCAGAATGGATGTGTGCAAAACTATATTTATAGAAGGCACTTGGTGAGAATGCCTTCTTAGAGATTGAGCTAATCCATCTGTCCATCTGATTGGTGGAAAGAAGCAACTGTTGAGTAATAGAACAAAGTTCTAAGTACTCCTGATGGGCCAAGGATGACAAAGGCAATGAAAAATTATGAAGCCCATCCTCAACCAGCAAGAAGTCTCTGACAGATTGCAGCTTATCTTTAGCAAAAGAAAACAATCTAGGAAAAGACGCAAATTTGGGTTCTTATTATTTCGAAAGCAATATATTTATCATTCCTTTCAATAAATAAATAATGTTTTTAATACTACATTTTAGCTTAGTACAACACAATATATGTCCATTGATAAAAAATATGATTGTGTAACAAATAGTGCATAACTAATATTTATAAACATTACTATGTGGTAAATTATGCAAAATAAACAATAAAATATTGTATTCATTAAAACATGTAAGTTAGTTTTAGAAAATAATAAAGTTAAGTATAAATCATTATTAGCATTGCCAATGTCAGTGAGGAAACACCATGACTTTCCATAACGTCTTCACTGACGCTCCTGGAATTCTTGTAGTGGTAACACATGTACATGGCAAAAAAAAGTACTTTAAGCGCACTAGCTTGAACAACGACAATATATATGTTAGCTCCGCGTCTAGCAAGATGTTTTCAATGAACTCGTATGACAAACTGGAAAATAATGTGCTCGCTATTCAAAAGGAGCTGGACAATTCTAGCTGATAATACAACCTTGTCGAACGACAAAGCGCCATCAACGGTTGACACGAGATTAGGACGATAGGACGTGCTTTGAATCAAGATTGATCATTAGGTGTTTTCGTATTTGTTTGAATTGGATTTGTCTGGTGTTGGTTGTCGAGATTCACTAGTTAGGTAATGTTGGAGTGCAGATGTGGTCAGGTTATTCCTTGAAAATATTGCAATGATGTGTGGTGCAATTTTTAAATAGGTGATGTCCGTTTTATTAGTTGGCACACAGACATGTCATTTTTTAGATGTAGTTTTACCACCGCAGACGTGTTTACTTCCACCTGGCAGTACCTATGACTTGCGGTTTTAAGAATACCATATGCCAGTTTAGAAGATTATGATACATGTGAAAGAGGCGCCTCACAATAACAAGGTTAGTATTTACCTCGACGTGGCCTACACATCATTTTTGTTTTTAATCTTCAAAGAGGGTCCATGTATTAGGCAACTTGTGACTTGATACGTCTCAGAAACTTATGTATAATTTCTGATGTTCCATACTGTTTTAATGCCAATTCACTAGTGGAAAGAGGGCCTTTTGTCCCGGGTCGTAAGGCCCATTTGTCCCGGTTGTGCAACCGGGATGGGATGGCCGGGACAAATGGCCCGTCCCATTGGTCCCGGTTGTGCCAGGACCCGGGATGGTAAGCACAGGCCACGTGGCGAACCTGGGCCAGGGAGTTCGTCCCGGTTCGTTCAAGGGACCGGGATGGATACTGTTTTGACAAAAAAAAAATATAATCGTCCAGGCCCCACGTTTTTTTGGGCTCCTGTCTCCCAATCCCGAGCCGGCCTCCCCTTCCCCAACCGCGTCCAGGCCCACGTCTTTTATTAAGCCCACTGGTCACATTTTTCGTCAAAAGGGCCCACTGGCCCGCGTGTTTTATTATGGTCAGTCAACGGTTCGAAGGGCCCACTGGCCAGCGTCTTTTATTATGGTCAGTCAATGGTTCGAAGGGGCCACTGGCCAGCGGCCGTTGGCTGGCTCGCCTGGTCCCTTAATTTAAGACTACAGGACGGTCAAAGGGCCACTGGCTCGCCTCGTCTTCCCGCCCCGCCTCGGCTTCCCGCGCCCCCACTTCCCCACGCGCATTCATGGCCGCCTGCAACCGCCGCCACGTCCAGGCCGCCGGTTGGCATGCCAGCCCACCCCGGGTCCTTTTTAAAGGCCCCCCGCCGCCCGTACAACCCACCCACCCCGGCCGCGTCCCTGGCAAAGCAACCCTAGCCGCCACCATGTCCCGCTGGTTCTCGAACTCCGGCAAGCGCCCAAGGAACGACGACGGAGGCTCCTCGAGCGGCGCCGGCCGCATCCCACCCCCGCCGGCGGAGGCCTTCGGCTACGGCCCTGGAGGTGTCCGCCTCGGCGGGGTGCCGCGCGTCCCCGCGCCACCACCGGCTGCACGCCCGCCGCCCAGCGCCGCGCCCAAGGGCAAGAGGTTCCGCCGGTACGTCCGGGTGGACGAGGCCGAGTGGCACTGGAACAATGCCACTCCGGTGTTCTATGCCGACGTCCACCTCCCGGACGGCTGGCACCTGAACCCCCAGCGGATCCCTGTGCCGCCGGTCCCGACCGGCCAGGCGCTGCTTGAGGAGGTCGACCGCCGGCGCGAGCTCCTGCCGGCCCCCGTCCGCAGGGAGCGCGCGTACGCGCGCAGCTCCCCCTACTGGGCCGCCTGGCTCGAGCAGGAGCACGAGCTGCGCCGCCGCTCCTTCATCCCCGCCCCCCACGAGGCCAACGTGGACGACTACCCCCCGCCAGCGCCCGGCCGGGAGAGGGAGCTATGGCTCCTCGTGGACGAGCCGGAGGACTTCTCCGGGGAGGAGGACCCCGAGCTCCGGGCCGCCATGGAGGAGGCCTGCGAGCGCTCCCGCCGCTCCCTCATCGACGACGAAATCAAGCGGTGGGAGCGGGTCGTGGCCGCCGCCGCCGCCGCCGCCGCCATGCCGCCGCCGCCGCCACCCCCTAACGAGCCTGCTGTCCCCTGGTGGCAGGCGATGAACGCCGAGCTGGAGGCGTCCGAGGACCAGCCGGAGCCGCAGCCGCTCCCACCAGGCCTGGAGTACGGCATGAAATGGGCCTGGACCGGCGGCGTTTGGGCGCCGGGGTCGCCGGAGCAGGAGGAGGAGCTGCCCCCTCCGCCCCCTCCGCCGCAGGAGGTGCTGCCCCCGCCACCGCCGTACCCGCCTCTGATGCCCCCGATGCCTGCACCCCCGGCCCAGGCGCCGCCTGCCCACCTGTGGCAGCCGCCCGCCTACCACTGCCTCTCCGACGACGAGGACGACTAGATCGGCGCCGGTCGCCTGTGGCCGCGCCGCCCCCCTATTCTATATAGACAACGCCCCTAGCTACCCCCCCCCCAAGAAACGGCCGGCCGCCTGTGGCCGCGCCGCCGCCCCTTATGCAAGTACGGCCGGCCGCCTGTGGCCGCGCCGCCCCTATGTAAGCAAGGCCCCTGGCCTTATTTTAATATAAGTTGTGTTTCCCCTAATCTACTGTGTCCCTACCCCATCCCCGCCGGCGGTGGTGGAACGCCGGCGGATCTGTCCACTCGTTCCCGCCGCCGGCAGGGCTTCGCCCAGCCATATCCACTCGTACCCGCCCCTGGAGTGTCCGCTCGGCCTGGAGAGAGGGCCGCGCTTTTTATACACCCGGGCCTTTAGTCCCGGCCCGTGCCACCAACCGGGACTAGAGCCCCTTTGGTCCCGGTTGGTACCACGGCCCGGGACCAAAAACAAATTTCGAATTTCGGTGGCACCCCTGCGCGCCCAAAATTTTTTAGCGCCAAACTTTGAAAAGTGTTAAGTTTGCACATTAACAACTTCTATATAGTTCCAAATTTGACAAAAATTCCAACATGAAAAATGCTAGAATTTGCAAAACTAATTTAAATCCATTTTTCGTTTAACTAAATAATTATTCTAACTATTGAAACTATTAATTATTTTTTCATTTGTATATAATTTGAATATAAAAATGTTACAATTTTTTATTTCTCTCGTGATCTTCCTAATTCAAAGCGAATTGTACCTTATTGACACGGTGAATTTGAGATTTTCGTCTACAACAGAAAAACCATCAGACTTGTTGTAGATGACTTAACGGCTTTCAAGATTCTAGAATAGTGGTAGAATAAAGCAGGTTGCTCGCCCTCCAGACCCCCAATCACAAAGTCAAAGCGACCATATCTAGCAATAAATGATGCAATTATATCATTAGTGAGAGACTTCACGTCGGCAATCTC
Organism: Alopecurus myosuroides; assembly: GCA_028641055.1. Lineage (NCBI taxonomy): Eukaryota > Viridiplantae > Streptophyta > Magnoliopsida > Poales > Poaceae > Alopecurus > Alopecurus myosuroides. The sequence continues at coordinate 358,499,587 of CM054062.1, read as the reverse complement.
AATTAAAGTGCCAGTTTGTGTCTGATCCCACCAACCCCTCAGAATCCTCCTATTAACTTCACCTATCTCAACTGAAATCATTGTCTTCATGTGGATGCCAAGCCTATGCAAAGCTATCTCTCCTCCTCCAATACCGGAGAATTGCCAAGAGACATGTTCTTTAACACCGACAAGTGGCAACCCACAGTATCAATTTGGAATGAATTGCCAAGAGATTTGTACCTCTCTCTCTTGGCGACTCCCCTTGTGTGGTTTCTTGCGAGACCGAGTAAAAATTCCATCTCATCTGGCTCTAGAGGGGCAACCTTGTTCTTTCCAACCCAAACAAGGTTCCATCTTCTGCACTCGTCCATAACATACCTCTGAACAGTTAGAGGTGGTGGATTACTTGAGCCTGCAAGAGTACGTTCGATCTGTTTTATCAGAATTGGACTTGCCAGACGGGTTTGCAAGCAATCGAGCTGCTTTCTAGGATCCCAGGAAGGCCACCAGTTCTCATAATGAGGGAATTCCTCAAATATGGTCTTTGGAGCGAGAGGAAGGATACGTGACCTATTCTCAATTGGCAAATTATGGATGTAGCCTCTTTCTTGAGCAGCTGCACAGAAGTGCTTAGAATCCACAAACTCCGGCTCTATGTCATACAAATTTCTGGAAATTTCCACCCATACACTTTTTGGAGCTAGGGCCTCATTTTCATAGTAGAAGTAGGGTGGCTTGTTCATCCTCTAGAGTCGATGTCAGTCCTGGCTGCTTGTCCATCCTCTAGAGTTTGCTCTGCTCTGCTCTACTGCTCCTTGCGGCTCAGGTTGGTAACGGTCCATGTTTGCGTATGCTTTGTGAACTTATGGTTTGATTTGAGAATTTCAAAACTTTGATTTGATAATCTTTTGGCCGGAAGCACCTAGCAATATCTTTTAAACCTTGTTTCTCTCCATATGCTATTTGTACTTCTCATCGGCTCTAATGTTTCTCTACCTGATTCTACTTCTCCTCTGCCTAGTTTACAGATGTTTGCTCTTTTCTGTAGATGTTTCTACACTGTAAAATGGGCATGTCCTGCGAAACATGCAGACAAGGCGCTGAGCACCACTACTGGGACATCTTGGACGATCAAGGCAAAGGTTTTTTCAAGATTATGCAATTCTATCATTAGTGAGAGACTTCACGTCGGCAATCTCAATTAAAGTGCTAGTTTGTGTCTGATCCCACCAACCCCTCAGAATCCTCCTATTAACTTCACCTATCTCAACTGAAATCACTGTCTTCATGTGGATGCCAAGCCTGTGCAAAGCTATCTCTCCTCCTCCAATGCCTCAAATTAATATGGTGTGCCTGCAATATGTGCGCGGAATATATGACACCCATAAGGCCTATCGATGTAAAGCAGTCAGTCAAAACTTTTTTGTGTTGTTTATGGTGGTTAACTCCAATGAATAACAATCGCTTGTTCTATACCGTGTATCAACAGATACTACATCTTAAAAGTAGTTATAATCAAACAGAACTATATGATCATGTATTCCACGCTTATTATTACACATCACCAACATACGGAGGAGAGAGAAACAGAAAAGTGGGATGGTGGAACAATAATGCTTGCCAGCTTTTCTTCGTGTCCCTTGCTTATGATCGCTTCGGCCGTAACCATGGAGCATCTTCATTATTTAACGGGATGGTGGGGTCAGATTTCACTGTGAAGGGTGGAATTTCAACAAACTTATTATAATCTTCTGACATGTCTGTCGTGTCCTCGATTCCCACGATGTTTCTTTTCCCTGAGATAACTATGTGACGCTTCGGCTCATCGTATGATGAAATTGTTCCCTTATTTTTTCTTTTCTTCGGTCTGGAAGACATGTCCTTCACATAGAAGACCTGAGCCACATCATTGGCTAGAACGAATGGTTCGTCATTGTAACCAATACAGTTGAGATCCACTGTTGTCATTCCATAAAGCGGGTCTACCTTTACCCCTTCTCCATTCAGGTTGACCCATTTGCACTTGAACAAAGGGACCTTAAAAGAAGGTCCATAGTCAAGTTCCCATATCTCCTCTATGTAACCATAGTATGTGTCAGTTTTTCCATTCTCGTTTGTTGTATCAAAGCGGACACCACTGTTTTGGTTGGTGCTCTTCTTATCTTGGGAGCTCGTGTAAAATGTATTTCCATTTATCTCGTACCCTTGAAAACTCCCAATAGTCGAAGATGGTGACCCTGCCAACATGTATAGCTGATCTTCAACAGTGGTGTCATTTATAAGACGTGTTTGCAACCAACTTCCGAAAGTCTCCATGTGTTCGCGTTTAATCCATGAGTCATCCTTCCCCGGGTTTGCAGACCGTACAATATTCTTGTGTTCCTCGACATACGTAGCCATGAACATAGAATTTTGTAGAACTGTGTAGTGTGCTTTGGTCAAAGAATGCCCGTCCCTAGGTATCATTGTTTTCTTTCCTAGCGTTCCTTTTCCCCTCAGTCTCCCCTCATGCCGCGATTCAGGAACACCAATTGTCTTAAGGTCAGGAATAAAGTCAACACAGAACCCAATGACCTCCTCTGTTCCATAGCCCTTCGAGATGCTTCCTTCTGGCCTAGCACGGTTATGAACATATTTCTTCAAGACTCCCATGAACCTCTCAAAGGGGAACATATTGTGTAGAAAGACCGGACCGAGAATATGAATCTCTTCACATAGGTGAACAAGGAGATGAGTCATAATGTTGAAGAAGGATGGTGGGAACACCAACTCAAAACTAACAAGACACTGGACCACATCCCTCTGTAATCTTGTCAGAATTTCTGGATCGATTACCTTCTGAGATATTGCGTTCATGAATGCACATAGCTTCACAATGGGTACTCGAACATTTTCCGGTAGAAGCCCCCTCAATGCAATCGGAAGCAATTGCGTCATAATCACGTGGCAGTCATGAGACTTCAGGTTTTGGAATTTTTTCTCTGCCATGTTTATTATCCCCTTTATATTCGACGAGAAGCCAGACGGAACCTTGATACTGTAAAGGACTTCAAAGAATATTTCCTTCTCTGCTTTAGTAAGAGCGTAGCTGCTTAAGGAATGGCGCCCTGTATCTGTGTGCTTGTTGCTTGGGTCTTTCATACGTTGCTGGTCCTCCCGTGCTTCAGGCGTATCTTTTGACTTCCCATACACGCCCAGGAAGCATAGCAGATTGACACATAGATTCTTTGTCACGTGCATCACGTCGATCGAAGACCGGACATCTAAAACTTTCCAATAGGGTAGCTCCCAAAATATAGATTTCTTCTTCCACATGGGTGCCCGCTTATCAGGGCCGTACGGAACTGGTTGGCTGCCAGCAGCCTTACCAAAGATTACTTCTAGGTCCTTGACCATATCGAATATATCATTACCACTACGGAGCTCAGGCTTCTTTCGGTTATCTGCCTCACCTCTGAAATGCTTCCCTCCTTTTTTCCTTAAGGGATGCTTGATCGGAAGAAATCTACGATGCCCCAGGTATACAACCTTTTTACATTTATCCAAAAAAACACTGTCAGTCTTATCTAAACAGTGTGTGCATGCATTGTATCCCTTGTTTGTATGACCGGAAATGTTACTAAGAGCTGGCCAATCATTGATGGTCACGAAAAGCAACGCCCATAGGTCAAATGGCTTTTGTTCGTTCTCATCCCACACACGTACACCTGGTTTGCCCCACAGTTCTAAGAGTTCTTCCACTAATGGCCTTAGATACACATCAATGTCGTTGCCAGGTTGCCTCGGGCCTTGGATGAGAACTGGCATCATAATGAACTTGCGCTTCATGCACAACCAAGGAGGAAGGTTGTACATACATAGAGTTACAGGCCAAGTGCTATGACTGGAGCTCTGCTCCCCAAAAGGATTAAAGCCATCTGTACTTAGACCAAACCATAAGTTTCTCGCCTCTCCTGCAAAGTCTGGAAAGTCTCTCTCGATCTTTCTCCACTGCGATCCATCGGCGGGGTGCCTCAACTTTTCATCTTTCTTACGGTCTTCTTTGTGCCATCGCAACAACCTAGCATGCTCTTTGTTTCTAAACAGACGTTTCAGCCGTGGTATTATAGGAGCATACCACATCACCTTAGCAGGAAACCTCTTACGGGGGGGCTCGCCGTCAACATCACCAGGATCATCTGCTCTGATCTTATACCGCAGTGCAGTGCATATCGGACATTCATCCAAATTCTCGTACTTCTCACCGCGGAAGAGAATGCAGTCATTAATGCATGCATGTATCTTCTGCACATCTAATCCTAGAGGGCAGAGAGCTTTCTTTGCCTCGTACGTACTCTCAGGCAATTCGTTATCCTTTGGAAGTTTTGGCTTCATTAGTTGAAGTAAAGTCTCAAATGCCTTGTCAGTCACACCGTTTTGTGCCTTCCATTTCAGCAACTCCAGTGTGGTACCGAGCTTTGTGCTACCATCTTCGTAATTTGGGTATAACAATTTTTTGTGATCCTGTAACATGTTGTCCAGTTTCAACCTCTCCAATCTATTTTCACAGTCTTCCCTTGCATCAGCAATAACTCGGCCAAGATCATCATCGGGCTCTTCTGATGCCTGTTCTTGATCACCTCCTTCTTCTGCATTCTCTTCCATTGCAGTATCGTCGTATTCAGGGAACAAAGGATCTTCTTCTTCTTCTTCATCGTCTTCCATCACAACCCCTCTTTCTCCATGCTTGGTCCAGCAATTATAGCTGGGCATGAAACCTCTCCGAAGTAGATGGCCGTGAAGGATTCTTTCGGAAGAATGTTCTCTGACGTTCCGACAATCAACACATGGGCAACACATGAAGCCATTATCTTTGTTCGCCTGAGCTACAGCAAGAAATGCATTCAGGCCTGCCATATACTCGGAGGTGCGTCGGTCACCGTACATCCATCGCTGCCGTGCATCCATCTGCATCATATAATTAAGTTTATCAAAATACATATTAATACAGAGATAACCACAGTACATCGACAAATAATACTTTTTTATGTATCAGTTACAGATGAAAAAGATAATTTGTTAACCTCGGTCGAAGAAACCATTTTCAGTGAGCTTGTGTGCGTCTCGGGAATTTCGTCGAACACCTCGTGTGCATAGTAAAAAAAAAAACAGCAACACCACACTCTCTCACACCTCCAAGCAAAAAAAAAGATGGAAGGAGGGGGGGGGCTGGGGCAGTATATATAGGGGAAGGGGGCATTGGTCCCGGTTCGTGGACTGAACCGGGACAACAGGTCATGCGCGTGCCACGTGGCCTGTGGCTAGGCATTGGTCCCGGTCCGTGGCACGAGCCGGGACCGATATGCCCCCCACGAACCGGGACCAATGCGCCCAGGCGATTCCTGTTGCCCCGGGCGCACGAACCGGGACCAATGCAGGGCATTTGTCCCGGATTTGGTTGCAACCGGGACAGCTGCCCCCCGGCCCCCTGGACGAGAGGGGTTGTTTCCACTAGTGATTACTGCATGTTTTCTATACACTCTATAGCATTTTTATGGATTTCCTGCGACTAACCTATTAACAAGATGCCACATCGTCATTTCTGATGTTTTTTGTTTTAGAAAAATTATTCTGAAAATATTCTCGGAATTGGACGAAACGAAAACCCCTTAGAGTGCGTTTGGAGGCTGGTTACTATATTTAGAAAGTAGCGAGTTTGCGGAATTTTTTAAAATAGATTGGTGGATAGTTGTCGGTGAGATCGTTGTAACACTAGTCCATGAAACTGGCAACTCTTGGATAAGACTTACAAGCGGATACCTTCGTTCGGTCATTTAGCACGAACTTCACTGTCGGTACACGAATGCTTTCTATTTGGATAATAAAGACAATGCACGCAGGCAGTGGCGGAGCTAGAACATTAGAAACCAGGGTGCACACATGGTGCCATAACACATTTAAAATAATTTTTAGGGGTGCACATGTGGTAGAAAATTGCTATTTTACAAAGGAAATCTTTTTTTCCCGGTGTCCTGTGCACCCTGTTGGCATAAGGTGGCTCCGCCGCTGCACGCAGGGATATTTTAGCCAAATGATAGACCTATATAAGGATCAAGTGTCTTCAGGAGCTCTAGTGAATTCCTAACAAGTTGTCTCAGATAAAAGAATCATTAAAATGACCGTGTAATATCCATAACTAGTTCATAGTAACTCGGAAAAATATGCGTAACATACAAAAATGTTCATAATATGTTCAGAAAAATGCTCTCTAGCTATCTATGCTATGTCATGCATGCTTAAACAACTTCAAATAAGCATATTAGAACAACAAAATGACCATTTTATGCTAATAGAAGTACCGTAATTGATGCATTTGGACTCCATTAAAATGTTCGTCATGTTTTCGGGCTTAACCTCGATTCCCAAGATGAACTCTAGCATATTTGCTAGCGATATAGCCCGGTGGCCGGGAGGGATGTTTTGGAGCGCATTCCATAATTTCCTAGGAGTGGCAGGGAGAAACTTTCCTCAACCACCTCGCCTAAATTCGAGCGACGTGGCCGGAATTGACCTTCACCACTATGAATCAAGCTCCGCTTCTGCCGGGACTTGGCGTTCGCCTCTTCAAATCAAGCTCAGAGGCCTACAATGACAAGGTCAGATTCAAGCATCACTTTTGTATTGTAGTTGTGCCGCTTGGTGTCGCATGGTCGTGGAGACCCAGGAGAGGAGCGTGGCTTTAGCATGTGATAGAAGTAGGTGAGCGTGGATTGAATGTTGTTTCTACCTTTCCGGTTTTTCCAAACTTACTTCATGTCTTCACAATATAACTTCATTCGATTCTTTTATCGATGGACAGAGTAAACCTAATTTGATGCAAGGTTGTCCTTGTAACGAATATATCCTAATCCACTGCTCGAAGCATGACTAGGTTTTGCTTGTGCGTCTTAATCATGCTTAGTTATGTCTACCGATCATCATCATCTCGTTGATGAACCGGAGACCTCGTCTGAGAAGATGACGTGAACGTTGAAGAATAAGCGAGGAAGGTATTTCAGAAACTGAGGATCATGGCAGTTTTCAGTGTTGAATCTCTGTCCGGTGCGCTGCGGGAGCATGTTTGAACGCCATCAGATTGGGAGCACTGATATCTACTTCAAGCGTCCAACCTGAATCGGTGTTCGCTTCACGCAGTTCCAAGCTTGGATCCGTCTGAATTTCGTTTCTGTTGATACTGTCAACATTTCTTTTTTTAAATAAAATTCCTGTAAACACGCTACTGACATCAATGCTGGAATAGCTCAGTTGGCCAGAGCGTGTGGCTGTTAACCACAAGGTCGGAGGTTCGAGCCCTCCTTCTAGCGTCCTATATTTATTTTGATAAAAATTTACAGCTTATCATCATGTTTTCGTGTGCCAATCCTTCGAAAATTAGCTTTTCAGAAAGATTTTCTACCAATGAGAGGAAGATCTTCCCTTTCTCAGCATATGCATATTCACATTCTTCTCCTTAAACAGGAAAATCAATTTTACCTGCTTGTAAAATGCACGGATATACCACAGCAAAAGTTCTTTGTTGCTCCGGCAGATACAGATGCAAAAAATGAAACAAGCAACAGAAGATTCATACATAGTGATAGAGAAGTAACAACACACAGACTGACTGATAGTGATACACACATAAAATCCAGTGTTTGTTTGTCTTGAAACAGCACAGGAGATTCGTTCAGAAACACAAGAGTACAACTAGGACAGCTAGGCTTCCACTTCCCAGCAAGCAAAGCTTCCTCAATCAACTCACACACCACATGCAGCAGCACAGGGTACAGTTCGCCCCCATGTGCTTCAACCACCCACCACGCAGCGGCGCACTCAAGAACACACAATTAAAAACCTCTTGACGAGTTCCTGAAAACAGCAGAGCGACAAACAGACCACTGTCATTAACAGGAGCAGTTCGCATATAATATGATCTGCCAAATTAACTGCCCAACATGTACCACTAAACAAAGCTCAGTGTAACAGAGTGCCGAGGCATTACCAGTGAGGACAGCGAGGTGGAGGAGGAGAGGCTCTTCTTCCTGACATCGTCCGCCGAGAACCCTTGTCTGCCACCCAGCTTGCGGCTCAGCATCATCAGCTCCTCCAGCGTGAACGCGCTACTCGTCAGAGGGTTCCACGCGTTGGTCTGCTGTCGATGATCATCGTCGTCGTCGTTGGCCACCTCCCAGCTCTGCTCTGAGGGTGCCCGGGGGAACTGGGACTCCCGGGCTGAAGTGTTCCCGCTGGAGTTGCTGTAGTCTTCTGACTCCGAAAACGAGTACCAGGTGCCACCACGGCGACTCGACCCGTCCGTGTATTCTGTGATACCAGATGCCTTGTTGTCGTCGTCAGGAAACCCGAAGGCTTCGAGATCGAACCCCAGCGTGTACTCCTCATCGCATTCGGCCACAAATGGGTTCAGTGAGTAAGAAGATACTGAAGAAAAACCAGCATGGTGACCAGGCGGCGCATGAAGGGGCGATGACGCGTCCTGTAGCGGCTTCCCGGGCTTCTCTTCCCACTGGAACGGCACACTGACGACAAGCTTGAGCGGGGACGGACATGAGAACACCGATGGCGCTGGCTTGGAGATCACAAAGTCCCTCTTCGGCGCGCCGGGTTTCACCTCCCAGAGAAATGGCACTGAAATTTGCTGCTTGGCACGCTCCCGTGGGTTGAATTCAGGCAGCTCGAACTCCTCGGCCATTTGGAATCTGTAGATTGAGGATGATATTTGGATTGTTGCAAACCTTGCACGTAGTGCTGGTATATGTAGGAGACATATTGTGGGTTAGATGAGCTGCCCCTGACTCAAAATGTTTGTTCAACTGTTCCTTTTGCTGAACCTGCAGCTACAAGCTTCATAGAGTACAACATTAGACAGTAACAACTCCTCTTTGGCTCCTATAGATAAAGGAGTATTTAGCTCAGACCATGAAGAAAAAGGTTCTGGGTCAGAACTGTCGCTCTTGGAATTTTTGCACTTTGCATAGGTCTACTTGGCACCAAAACATTACTAAGACAGCATCCTAAAGAGAGATTAGTAATTTGACCAAAATAACAACTTATCAGCAAACAAATCTATAAAAACACTATTTGATGATGAGCAAACAAATCTAAATACATTTACAAAGGAGCTGGGGCCACAATAAAGAATAAAAGAAGAATGTGATCTTCATCTTTATAAAAAAAATCAGAAAACACTTTTGCTGTTTAGACATCCTATTCTGCTACTATGTTCCAGATAGCAGAACATCAAGAATTAGTTCTAACAGATTCCAAGTACTGCACCACCTCCGCCATGCTTGGTCGGCTTGATGGTGTGTTGGAAGTGCATACCAGTCCTAATTTGAGCACCTGGACCAACTCAGCTTCAATAAATCCCCTCAGGCTCCGATCAAAGCAGTCCGACTTAGTTCCATCTTCCAGTATCTCTCTAACATAATCACGCAAAACCACCGCTGTACCAGCCCCGGGACTGTCCACTGGCTTCCTCCCCGTCACGATCTCTAGCAATACCACCCCAAAGCTAAATACATCGCTCTTATCGCTGTATCTCGAGCTCGGGGATGCTAGCTCCGGGGCAATGTACCCAGTGGCAGCGTGAAATCTGCTCAGCTCAAAGCTACCTAGAATAGGCAACAGCTTTCCAAATCCATAATCAGACAACTTGGCTTCATATTCTTCATCTAACATAATGTTGGAGGACTTGATGTTGAGATGCAAAACTTGTGGCCGGCAATCATGGTGAAGATATGCAAGTGCACGAGCTGTTCCAAGTGCAATCTTGAATCTCCGATCCCAGGAGAGCTCAGCTCCGCTGCTGCTTCGGGAATATGCACGCCGGCGGTTTCCGTGGAGGTGGTCATACAAGCTCCCCTTGGTCACAAATTCTGACAGAATCAACTGCATTGCGGACGACCAGTAGTAACCCTGGAATGTGACAAGATTGGGGTGGTTGAGGTTACCGAGCTGGCCCATCTCATGCTCAAACTCATCCTGGTTTGTCACCCTTCCTAGGGTCTCCAATTTTTTCACGGCGATGGACAACCCATTCTCAAAGGTTGCCTTGTACACCGTACCGACTGACCCTCCACCAACAAGGCAGTCTTTGTCAACCAGTGCCTTGGTTCCTGCCTCCCAATCTTCATACCTCGACGGCAAGCTCTTGGTGAAAAGCACCAACTTCCCAATGATGCCATTCTGGCCGGGAGATGCATTTGGTGTGCTCTCGGAGACCAGCACCGCCTCCTCCTCCTTCCCTTCCTGCAGCTCCCTACTCCTCCTTGTATAGGCCTTAATATTCATAGCGCAAACGATGCAAATCCCGATAAGTATAAGAGCCGCAGCAACAATGACGATTATGACAGCGACAGACAACCGTCTTGCTCGCCGGGCGCCACCACACAGATTGTTCAATGGTGATCCGCATAGTAAAGGGTTCCCCATGAAAGCTGAAAAGCCAAAATTCTGCAAGACTGGAGCAGAAGGGATGGTGCCGGAGAGACCGTTGAAGGACAGGTTGAAATGCGTCAGCTTAGAGAGGTTCCCGAGATCTGAGGGGATTTGTCCAGTCAGTCGATTCTCAGACAGGTCCAGGAGATCAAGGTATGTGAGCTGAGCAAGTGAGACTGGAATGTCCCCCTCAAGTTGGTTCCTGTGGAGATCGAGCAACCTGAGGTACGTCAAGTTGTTGAGCGTGACCGGGATCACTCCTTGCAATTTGTTGCCAGACAAATTCCTGCAATGATTCAGTTTAGTTACTACTTACTGAACAAAAAATGTTGAACATTGCGGTACATACGAATTGGAGATAATTGAGTACTGAACAAACACTCACAGCTCAAGCAGGAACTGGCATTTGCTGAGGGAGCCCGGAATGTCTCCGGTGATGGCGAGACCAGCAAGGTCGAGCGTGACAAGCTCCACGATTCCTCCAAGCTCGGCGGGGATGGAGCCGGTAATGGCTGCATTGCCGGCGAGCCTGAGCGTGGAAAGCGAGGGGAAAGTCCCGAACACCGGCGGTATGTCCCCGGCAAGAGCATTCTCCCCCAAATCCAGCACCCGCAGGTTGCGGCAGTTGACCAGGCTGTCCGGGACCGGGCCGGCGAGGCGGTTTACTGAAGCGTCGAAGTAGGAGAACTTGGTGCCGCAGGTTGTGATGGCGGGGATTTGGCCGTCGAAGGCGTTGGAGGAGACGTTGAAGTAGGTGATGTTGACGAGGGCGAGGAGCGCGAACGGCGCGGCCCCGGAGAAGCGGTTGCTGGCCACGTCGAAGAGGTCGATGCTGCGGCAGGCGGCGAGCTTGGTGGAGATATCGCCGGAGAGGTCGTTGCTGCGGACGGAGACGTAGTTTAGTTCCGGAGGCGCGCAGAGGCGGTCCGGGAGCTCGCCGGCGAGGCGGTTGTAGGAGAGGTCGAAGCCGGCGAGGCGGGCGCAGGTGCCGATGCCCGGCGGGACGGCGCCTGTTAGGGCGTTGTGCGCGAGGGAGACGTAGCGGAGGCGGGGCGGGCAGGGGGAGAAGAGCGCTGGCGGGATCTCGCCGGAGAAGGCGTTGTAGGAGAGGTCGAGGAGGCGGAGCCACGGGAAGGCGCCGAGGAATCCCGGGATCTCGCCCGAGAGCGCGTTGCGGCTGAGGTTGAGCTTGTGGAGCGTGGCGCCGAGGGCGGAGTAGCTGGCGGGGACGGCGCCTGAGAGCGCGTTACCGAAGAGGGAGACGGATTCGAGGGCTGGGAGGCTGGACAGGGACGGGGAGAGGGTGCCGGCAAGCCCCGCGCCGTGGAGGCGGAGGCGCTGGACCGCGCCGGTTGACGGGTCGCAGGTGACACCGGCGAAGTCCGTGCACGGGTCGGCGGTTGCCGTCCAGGAGGCGAGCACGGCGTCCGGGTCCGCGGTGATGGCCGCCTTGAAGTCCAGCAGGGCCCGGCGCTCCGCCGCCGTGGCCGCGCCCACGCCAGCGCAATGCAGTGCCGCGGCCGCGAGCGCCAGAGCCAGCAGCGCCGGGAGCGCGGGGGATCGCCGGCTGGGGCTCATTGCAGCAACAGCAGCAGCGCGACGGCACGCATTACGGACTGGGTGGCAGTGAGCCAGTAAGTATGGTCGAAAGTTAGCCGGTGAGTAGGTAGGTGGCGCGCGTTAATGTGGAGGAATCGGCCACTGGGAAGTACAGTTACATGTAGATAGTTGCCTTGACGTCGGCCGTCGTATTGGTGCCGCCGTGCCGGGAGGAAAAATACTGAAATCTCGGCGGAAAACAGCGGTGCTTTCGGGGTCAAACAGAGGTGGATGGGAAGCATGGCATGATGGGCGAGATCGGGTTAGGAAAAGGGGCACCCCCTGATCCAGGCGCAACTGCAAAGGCAAAGCGGCAGCTTTGGGTGGGTCGCGTGTGGGCAGGCAGAGGGGTGGTGGTGGTGTCCGGTGGGGGAGAATCTCCGGCTCGCTGCCGATCGGTGTTCGTTCAGGCTCGGTCCCTGTCTTCCCGTGCGAGTCGCTACGCTCCGTTTCGTTTCGTTGGATCACAAGCTTCACGCTCTCGCCCCGCTATATTAGATGTTGGGACAACATCAAACAAATGTCTAGAAGAAAAGAAATAAATGGACACATAAACGGGGGGACTAAACGAAGAGGACCCATGACCGCTGTGTCCTAAGGAGAATTGCCCCCGTACTCATAGTGTCGAATCATCGAGTGGCGAGCAACATATTCAACAAGGAAATCACTTGCTGCTGTTCGGACCAGCGCACTGGTCGTAGGGTTTTCCCGGCACACAGAGCGAAGTGAACGAGGGTAGTCATGACCCCTCCAGGAAGGAAAGATGCCACACGAAGACGGCACCGCGTCGGTGTCGAACGAGCCGATAAGGATTTCTCCCGAAAAACCCTATCCACAACCCCGGACGATCCAACACATGAACCCCACAAGGTCAAAGCCTCGCTGCCCACCAACTTGCGCCACAACGGTCATGAATCCGTTATTGTCGTTTCACCGAAGATACCGCCACGAAGTCTACAAGACATATGCGAGGGATAGCTCATACAGGGTCAACGTCACCGCGACCGCGAGGGAGGGAACTGCCTCCACCGTTGAAACGAGAGTCGACCGGACGCGGCCGTAGGACGCATACCATGCAGTCCGGCCTGCCCGGAGCTGGCGCCACCCCGCATAGTCCCGTCGTGCCGAGCTGCGCACCACACCACGGGGACGCCACCGCGCCGACACAAACCGGCCAAAGCCGAACCACTACCGCCCTAAGCGCACCGCCGCCGGAAGGGAGGGCCCCGACGCACCTCCAACCGAAGGGAAAGGCAGACTGCGCGGCGACGAGGGTCGCGCACCACTGCCTCGGGGCGGGGGGCGACAATTACCAACTTGCCAACCCACGCCACCTCCGAGCGCGAGAAGGCGGGTTCGTTGGATCACGACGACCGACCGCCCCGGTCAGAGGAAACACGATACATAGACCCACGCCGCGGCCACGCGTGTACGGTGTACCGGAAACCTACCACGGTTAAGTGGTTGCGCCGTGCCGGTACTGCAAGTGTACCGCTCTGTACGCCGATCTGGAAGCCAGTGCCCTGCCCGCACGGATCGGCAACGGCAACGCCGCTTCTGCTACGAGTGGGCGAGTTGCACTGTACGCACGGCAGATATATATCCCGCATTTGTTGTGCCATCGGTCAGAGCTCAGAGGCATGTTTCGCATAGTCCAGTGCCACTAAGCTCAGGTCCGTGTTTTCGTTTCGAGCTGGCGTACCTTTCTCTTGGCAATCATCCCCGTTACGTTACAATTTGTAACCAGACCACACCGGCAGCGGCATGATCGTGGGTGGGACGTGCTTCCCCAATGATGTGCACCACAGTCCATACTGACACTTCCAGCTCGGGACCGAGTCTGTTCGCAGCCAACAAAAAACAAATCATGTCCACCTAGTATCTTCTTCTCTGCCGAGCGCCCGATGCGTGCGCCTCTTGACAACTGTCAAACCATCCATGAATGAATGACATTTAAAAAGTGCTCAGGACTTGTTGGGTTTGCCGAGTTTTCTACTACTCGAAAGCTTCCAACAAAATTAAAGCGTACATTTATCAAAAATCAGACAATCTCCTCCTCTGATGGGCGGTTACCGGATAAATAAAAAATGTATACAAAATTAAAGCGTACATTTATCAAAAATCAGACAATATCAAGTTTGAACAAGCTTCTAGAAAAGAAAAACATTAACACCTAGGGGTTTAGCATAAAACCACCAGTAGATGACCGATAAGTCATACTCCATCCTTTCTGAAATGCGTCATGGAGACTGAACTAAAACCACGCCACTAATTGCGGAAGCGGAGGAAATAAAATAATTTTCATGTGATGTAATTATGTCATGGAAAGACACCACGTCCGACCATGGTTTTTGAGTCGAGCGATTAGTCGCGACTAGTCGATGAGTCGCAAAGTGAAGTCCGACTCAGCAGCTCGACTCGACTCATTGCCTGAGTCGAACGACTCAATCGACTAGTCTCGACTAGTCCACGTTTTTGAGTCGATCGACTTGAAGTTGGACCCACTAGTCATATTTGTTTTCCCAAATCACTTGCCCAGCTCCTCCCGTGAAACCTAAACTAGTTTCCCCCCGAGCCAGAAAACTTTTGCCCCTCTCGTGACTCTCCCTTGGCCGCTGCCGCCCCAAGAGGCCAAGATCCAGCCGGCCGGCTCCGCCGCCCCAAGGTCCTCCACTGTCTTCTCCTTGATCTGCTTCTCCCTCTGCTGGCTGCTGGTCCGCTGCTGTTGCTAATCTGCTCCCAAAATCCTCCCCCAACTCCCTTCACCGGCTGTTGTTCTGCTCTGCTGGCTGCCGCTACATGTAACTAGTATCCTATCTGCTCTAGTGCTTCTGCTTGAGGGCTTATTGCTCTATTACATGAACCAACAGCTTAGTGAGAGTTATTTTTCTTCTACCACAGATTCGCAACAAGCACCATGTCCTAGCCAGAGATAGCCCAGGTTGTCCGCTCAGCTCAAACAGCAGCTGAAGCTGATAAGGATTATGACGCATTCAAAGATCCCAAGAGAAGACCAACAAGGAGCAAGGATCCAGCTTGGAAATATGCATTCTGGCCAGAGCTTGATCAGAGGTTGTTGCTGCAATGTAATTTGTGTGGGAAGAGAGTTACTTCTGGGCCTCTTAGGATGAAGAAACATCTTGTTGGCGGTTTTACACTTGTGACTATGTGCCCCAAAACAACTCCTGCAATTCAGAAAGAGATGCACGCATACTTGAAGACTCACTCTCATTCATACATTGGTGAAACTGATGAAGAAGGTGGTGAATAAGGTGGTGAACAATAGAAGGGTGAAGCAGGATCGAAAGCTTCCAACACCAACACCTCCGGGAAAAGGAAACCTATAGTGAGCTCTAGCACTACTCATTTGGCGACCACGGCGGACAAGAAGAAAGGCAAGTCCATTGCAGATCAGATTTGAAAGACACCTGAAGAGGTGATTGCCGAGCGACATATGTCAAAGGGTACTCAAAAGTCAATGAAGGATTACATCCAGAAGACAAAGGAGTAAAAAAGGTATTGTAGATGATCACGTGGCAGACTTTTTGTATGAGAATTGCATTCCACTAAAGATTATCAATTCAAGGAGTTGGGAGATTCTATTGAAATCTATAGGGTAGTATGATTCTGGCTATATCTTTCCTTCTTATCATCAAGTGAGGGAACCATTGCTTGAGAAGGCAAAGGTCAAGACCGACGGCTTGAAAGCGAAGCATGAAGCTGCATGGAAAGAATATGGTTGTTCGCTCATGTCAGATGGTTGGACGGACATGACCGGGCGACACTTGATCAACTTCCTCGCCAATAGTCCAGAAGGTACCTTTTTCTTAGGGACAACCAATGTTTCTTCTGAAACAGTTGATGCAAAGTTGGTGGCAAAGTTGTTGAGCAAACAGATTGATAAAATTGGCCCTGAATTGGTAGTCCAAGTAGTTAGTGACATTGGATCTAACTACAAGGCAGCCGACAGACTTCTAATGGAGAAGTATCCTACATTATATTGGACATCATGTGCTGCCCACTGTTTGGATCTTATGCTAGAGGACGTCGGCAAGATCAAAGAGTTCAACACGTGCATTGCTAAAGCAAAGAAAACAACCACATTTATTTATTCCCATGGAAAGGTTCTTGATTTAATGAGAACCTTGAATGGTAAGGAAGAAATTGTGAGGCCTAGAGCAACTCATTTTGCTACATCCTTCCTTACTTTGGCCAGCATGTGGAATCGAAGGCAAGTACTGAAAACCATGTTTGTTGGCACTGAATGGTATGCAAACAAATTAAAGGACAATGAAGGAGGGAAGGCAGCTGAAGCAACTGTGATCTCTGTGATGTTTTGGAATTCGGTGGAGTGTTGCATGAGAGCTTCATAACCACTTCTTAGAGCTTTGAGGATTGTTGATGGTGACGAGACTCCGGCTATGGCTGAAATGTGGGAAGGCCTAAGACATCAAGGTTCAGGGTGAAGGGACGCTCCAGATCCAAAACCAGTAGGTTATCGAAAAAACAATCCATTACATTGGCTTTGTCCGCATGCTCGGTTACCCGAACCCCATCTACCATGAGGTGATCCACAAAGTTCTTTCTGTGGAGGTGGCTAGTATGCATGTGAAAGAAGCGTGTGCAAGTGTCTCGTTTCCGAAGCGACATCAACCATGATCGTTGTCACGTTGTAGATCTCTCGAGTTAAGCCAATCAAAGGAGCTTTTTGTTTAGAAGCCTATATAGTCCACGCTCTCTAGGAGAGATCTCCCTAGTGTCCATAGAGGTGTCCAAGCGAAGGATCACCTCGTTGTGTAGCAGGATTTGCAACTTCATATTTCCTATTAATTTTGAGCTCCACCGAGATAGCTCCTTAGTCGTTGCCACGAGTTTGAGGTCTAGTCTTTTGAAGGGATTTGGATGGGGTCCGACCGAGTTCCATGCTTGAAGCAACACTTGCTGATACCCGTCCACCTTAGTCGAAAAGGATTGGAACTGAATTTACACCCCTCTGCAGATTAGGGGCTAGTCTTGGCACTAGCGGGCTATGGTACGAAGGTTTAGAGGAGATGGCCGATAGGAAAGCATCTTAGAATAGCTCTTCCCAATCCACCATCGAAACCTCCCTGTCAAGCTTCTCCGGGGTGAGGTTTTGCCGTTCATTTCATCAAGTAAAGCGACGCCAGTTGAAGTAAAGGTCTTTTATTTCAAGGCGTGTGAGCGTGCGCTTGAAGCGCCCCATCAAGCCCCGGCGGATAGCACCTTGATATAAGTATAGTATTATGGATATTGATAGTTTCTTCCGGTGACTGCCCTGGCTAGCATAGCTCCTCTCTTGGGGCGGCTCTCGCGGACCAAACCATTTCGTATATATAACGCATGTATGAGGTAATTTCGTATATATACCACGATAGGGGCGGACCGAGCTCAATTCATGGGTATTTAGTTGAATACCCATTATTCTGGCAAAACATTTCGTACATATATCGCATGTATGAGGTACTTTCAGGTAATTTTCAGCTCGTTTGCACTCTAGCTTCCACGCGCCCACGACTTCTCTGATCAAACCCAACCTCCACCTCGCCCCCAAACACACAGCGGCCCGTGGCCCAGTTCTATCACTCAATGCTCGTAAGGATTCAGGACTTGGCCCAACTATAAAAAATCAAAGTTGAAGTAGCAAGCCAGCCACGCAGTAACCCACTAGCAAATGCATATGGTCAACATAAGGTATCATGCATAGTCTTATCGTTTTTCTTCTCTCTCATCACTATAGTACCTTGAGAGTCGTCTGTGAGTTCCCGGCGCGCTGTTGCTCGTTCTCCGGCAGCGTTGCCGGCCGGCGTCGAGAGGGATGCGTAGCGCGGGCTGTACAGATAGGTCTAGTAGTGTTTCTCTAGTTCTTTTCTTCGTGTTCAAGTGGTTTGGAGTGGCACTATGCCGTGGAGGATGTGCCTGCATCTGCGCCCGAGCCGCACAAGCACGGCGGTGGTTTCTCTTCTTCCTCATGCGAGGCTCCGATGGTCGGAGAAGCTGACAGAGGGACAAGCTACTTCCTCCTTCCCTAATAAGCTCGAAGGTTGGCTTGTGGTTCTGGAAGTCAAAGCAAGATCCTCTCCGATGAATTCAAAGCTGGTGGTGACTCTTCCTCTGGCCGGCCGTAGAGGCGAGGAGTGGAGGAGAAGCTGCTGGTTTCTTCTTCTTTTGTTGGGTGGTGGTCCGTGATCTTGCTGCACTTCTACGTTTCACACACGAAGGCCAAGTTTGCCTCGACGACCTTCAGATGATATGGTGGACCTTCTTGCTCCTTCCGGGCGGACGTCTTTCGAATCCTACCCTGGAGCTCGGCGTCCCGGAGTGGCCAAGTGGTTTGGCCCTGGCTATTTCAAGCCCACTAGTGGCAGAGGATCATCGCCGGAGGAGAGTTTCCGAGCGCTCCCCTCTCTGATCTCACCGGCGATTGGTGGCGGAGATGCCCTAGGGCCTGATTGCTTTTTTATCTTTTAGTGCTAGGGTGTTTTCTGTAAATGCATGGGCCTTTTCTTTAAATTATGGATTTTCCAGGACAATAAATGTAAAAGAGCCTTTGTGTAATTTGTATATGCCACGTGTTCTAATATAATGACCAGGGATCGTGTGGCCCCCAAAAGAAAGAGGTGTCATGAAACCTTGCTTCTAATTCTTTTTATCCTTTGATTAATTTTTCTCAGTCTCCAAACCTGCAAATCGTCAACCATCGTACTAAATCAAAAAATGTCTTAAGTCATGGTGATGTATGACGTCATGAGTTAGCTAGGATAGTAAGATAAAGAAGTCAAATAATTTAAATTTTCAGTCTATACTTCCTGTTTTCTTTTGTACTTCCACCGTATCGAAATATAAAATGTTTTAATGTTTTATAAAAAGGACATATATAGACATATTTTAATGTATACATTTTGTTTAAAACACTAAAACGTCTTATATTATTGTACTTTATTTTGTTAAAAAAATTAAGTTTGAATACCTGTCAAAATCCTACGCCTCCACGGGCTCAGGACGAAAAACGGTACTCTGCGTAAACCCCACGCGTACCTGCTATGGTCACGTGGCTGATCGGCAAGGCCACTTCTGGTACCCGTGTATGTTTTGCCAAAAATTTCTCTTTGCGAAACTGATATTACATCTGTCCTCTGAAACAATTTTCAAATTTGACCCCGTAGGGCGGTGTCAATGAGGATAGAGACTACGTTGTATAGCTCGCCGACGTTGTACCAAGTTGACCTCTTGTTTTCGTGGTATTTGCCGTAGCCGAGCTGCACAACGGCGGTTTTATCCTCGTTGGCGCTGAACTGAGAGTTAGATTTAGAAATAGTTTTTTGGAGGGGCAGATACACTATTGTTTTCACCCAAAGACCATTTTTTTGGCAAAAAAATATACGCGAACAGTGTGGGGCTGTGGGCTAGTTGCTGCCTTGCACTGTACGCACAGGCATGCATGGCCACTCGGCTGATCAGGCGCGTGTTTTTGGTTGTAGTTCGTGTGCCTTTCTGTCGGCAATGATGGGCGCCACACTGTGACTCTAAAAGGTTTAAGGCAGGGAGATCCGTTATCGCCCATCCTTTTCAATTTAGTTGCGGATATGCTGGCTGTCTTGATTGAGCGTGCAAAATAAGATGGCCAAGTTGGGGGATTGATACCTCATCTAGTCGACGGTGGGGTATCGCCCATCCTTTTCAATAAAATAGTATCGTCAGCATATTTTATTTATGGAGCATGACCTTGAGAAGGCTCTGAATATGAAACTCATTCTTGCGATGTTTGAGCAATTATCAGGCCTAAAAATTAACTTTCATAAGAGTGAATTATACTGTTTTGGTAAAGCAAAGGAGGCTCAAGATGACTACCGCCGTATTTTTGGTTGTGAGGTGGGGGAGATGCCCTTTAAGTATTTTGGCATTCCAATTCATTATAGGAAACTTTTAAACAAAGAATGGAAACCAATTGAGGATCGTTTTGAGAAGAAGTTAAGTTCATGGGCAGGAAAGATGCTTTCATATGGGGATCGCCTCATTTTGATAAATTCTGTGCTCACTAGCTTACCGATGTTTCTTCTCTTTTTTTTTGAAATTCCGGTAGGGGTGCGGAAGAGATTAGATTTCTTTCGATCCAGATTCTTCTGGCAGAGTGATGTTAAGAAGAAAAAGTATCGACTTTCTAAGTGGAATATTGTCTGTCGCCCTAAAGACCAAGGGGGGCTGGGAATTGAGGTGTTACAAATTAAAAATTTATGTTTGTTGAGCAAGTGGTTATACAAGTTGCTGCATGAAGAGGGAGTGTGGCATGAATTGCTCACTAATAAGTACTTAGGGGATAAAACGTTATCCCAAGTACAAGCTAAACCATCAGATTCACCTTTTTGGAAAGGTATTATATGAAGGTTAAACACGAATTTTTCTCACGCGGGGCTTTCTCTCTAGGGGATGGTCAGGCGGTGACGTTTTGGGAGGATATTTGGTTAGGTGATGAACCGTTGTCACAACAATATCCTGCTCTTTTTAATGTGGCTTCTCATAAGAATGTTACGGTAGCAAACGTGCTATCTCATAACCCTCTTAATGTACCCTTTCGTAGACCAATGGTTGGACACCGGAGAGATTTATGGCTGCATTTAGTTGAGAGGTTAATGGCTGTTTCGTTGAGCGATACGCCTGATGTTTTCCGATGGCGCCTTGCCACTGATGGCATGTTTTCAGTTAGATCTTTCTATGCTGATCTACTTCATGGTTCCACGGTTTTTTTACGTAAATACTTGTGAAAATTAAAGATACCTCTAAAGATTAAAATCTTTTTGTGGTTTCTAAATAGAAAAGTTATTCTTACGAAGGATAATTTATTGAAACGTAAATGGATAGGATCTAAAAAATGTGTTTTCTGCGATGCACATGAGTGTGTCGAACACTTATTTATAGCTTGTCCTTTTGCTCGTGATATTTGGCGCCTTATTCATTTTACGTTTATCATTTATCCTCCCCATAGCATTGCGAATATGTTTGGTAGATGGCTAAATGGTATCGATAGGAAAACTAAGACACGAATTCGATTTGGTGTCGCAGCCTTTATCTGGAGTATATGGAATTGTCGAAATGATATTGTTTTTAACAGACAAAACAATGTTCACTTTTTGCAGGTTGTAAACAAGACGGTTTATTCTATTCAGATGTGGTCCTATCTCCTCCCTGCCGACCAGCGAGGACTTATGGATACAGGTTGTGCCCGGTTGTTGGCGGTCGTGCGGGCTATTTACAGCCAGGCTGGGTGGCTTCATTCTAGACGGATTGATGTTTAGCCTAGTTATCTTTGGGTGGTTGATTTTTGTGGCCACTTTGTGCTACTTTTAAGGTGTAATCGGCAATACACTCGAATGATTTATTATTTTAATAAAAACCGGCTGTGTGCATCGTCCTGATGCAGAGGCCGGGGCGCACGCTCCCATTTCTAAAAAAAAAACTCCTTCACAACAAAAAAGAAAAGGAAATTACTCTTGTGCTACGCTAGCTAAGGGCATGAGCAGCGGTAGCAGTGGTAGCTGCCGCTCCCGAACCTTACACCTCGGTAAGGGAAAGTGAGGCATGCGTTGGTTTCTTTCCCATCCAACCCGAACAGATGAGGCTACAATGTGCCATCGTCGTCCTCCCTACCATGTGCTATGCGTTTCCTCTCTTTCTCTCTCATCCCTTTTCGTCTTTCTCTCTCAATTTCTGACGAGGAGGCGGGATCCTGCAGAGGAGACCCTGACAGCTGCGGGGCGATACCCAATCCTCGGCCCTGACACCCGAGCCGAGTTGGACCTGCGGGGCAGTGGGTTCAGGCGACGCGTTGGGCATGCTCTAAGGTCTCTGTCGAGCCTTCTTTTTCCTTGTACAAAAAAAAAGAGCCTTCTTTTTCGCTGCCGAGCTTGACACATGCGTCGCCTCTTGACAATGGTCAAAGCATGCAAACGGCAGGAAGCGCCCACCAAACTAACCATGTCCTTGCATGCACGGGTCCCTTTCTAATGTCGGACCAAGGAAAATGAATCAACACAAATGGCCAACCAAGATTGGTGGGCGATTAGTTCCATCTTACAGTTGCATCTTCGGTACAACAAAAAGCTTTTTTTTTTGAACAAGGTACAACAAAAAGCTTGGTGAGCGATTAGTTCCCTTTCGAATAGTCTTTGCTTCACTCAATAAGCTGCTCGGTAAGTGGTTGGGTTGCTGAGCCTAGATCGACCCAATTAATAGTCTACTCTTCTGATGCAGTACTACTCCCTCTCCCTCTCTCAACGAATAATGCACTTCTAACTTTTGTCCTTACTCATTTTTTAAAAATTTAACCATGCATCTTTATAAAAAATAGCAACAACATATTCCCTCCGTTCGGATTTAACCTACTTCCTGGCCCAATAATTTGTTCGAAAATACTCTATATTCTAGATGGATCCCACCTGTATCCCACTTGGATACGGGTGCTAATGTTTATGTGTGTGCTGACATCTCTATGTTCACTTCTTATCAGGTCGCACGGGATTCTTCTGTTCTAATGGGAGAATGGATCACATGCTTCTGTTCGTGGTGTTGGCACGGTAGATCTGCTGTTTACTTCGGGGAAGATCGTGCAACTGAGAAACGTGCAACATGTCCCTTCTATGAATAAGAATCTCGTCAGCGGCTCCCTTCTTTGCAGAGATGAGTTTAAAGTAGTGTTTGAGTCCAATAAAGTAGTTGTGTCGAGATTTGGACAATTTATTGGTAAAGGCTATGAGTGCGGAGGCTTGTTCCGCTTTTCTCTTTCCGAATTTTGCCATAAGTCAGTAAACCATATTTGTGGCAATGTTGATTCAGATGCTAGTGTTTGACACTCTCGTTTATGTCATGTTAATTTTGGTTTACTGTCTCGGCTATCCAGTTTAAGTTTAATTCCGAATTTCACCATTGTCAAAGGTTCTAAGTGCCACAGTTGTGTGCAATCTAAGCAACCTCGAAAGCCTCACACGGCAGCCGAGGACAGACAGTTGGCACCTCTAGAACTCATACATTCTGATCTATGCGAGATGAATGGTGTGTTGACAAAAGGTGGAAAGAGATATTTCATGACACTCATTGACGCTGCTACTAGATTCTGCTATGTTTATTTGTTGCAAACTAAAGATGAGACTTTAGACTACTTTAAAATCTATAAGGCTGATGTTGAAAATCAATTAAAGAGAAAGATCAAACGTTTTAGGTCGGATCATGGTGGAGAGTATTTGTCTAAAGTATTTGATGAATTTTGTGAGGAACACAATATTATTCACGAGAGGACGCCTCGCTACTCGCCACAATCAAACGGATTTGCTGAAAGGAAAAACTGCACGCTGACCGACTTGGTGAATGCCATGTTGGACACTGCTGGTTTATCTAAGGCATGGCGGGGAAGGCTCTGTTGACTTCGTGTCATGTCCTGAATAAAGTTCCTAACAAGAATAAAGAGAAAACCCCTTATGAGGAGTGGGTTGGGAGAAAACCATCACTTTCTTATTTGCGTACTTGGGGATGCTTGGCGAAAGTCAATGTTCCAATTCCAAAGAAACGTAAACTCGGACCAAATACAGTGGATTGCATCTTTCTGGGCTATGCGCAGCGTAGCATTGGTTATAGATTTCTAGTGGTTAAATCCGAGGTACCTGATATGCATGTTGATACTATTATAGAATCTCGTGATGCAACATTTTTTGAGAATATGTTTTCTATGAAAGATATGCATAGCTTTTCTGAATTTTCTTCTGAATTAATTCCGGAATCTAGTAAGATCATACTGAACAACCACATGATGAGAAAATTCTTGAGAAGGATGACAATGAAGCTCATAAATGGAGTAAGAGACAGAGGATTGAAAAATCCTTTGGTGATGATTTCATTTTATACCTTGTGGACAATACTCCTATGACTATTGCAGAGGCATTTGCATCTCCAGATGCAGATGACTGGAAAGAAGCTGTCCATAATGAGACGGACTCCATTCTTTCTAATGGGACGTGAGAGTTATCAGAACGATCTTATGGTTGTAAGCCAGTGGGCTGCAAGTGGGTGTTCAAGAAAAAGTTAAGGCCTGATGGTACTATTGAGAAGTACAAGGAAAGGCTTGTAGCCAAGGGCTACACCCAGCGAGAAGGCGAGGATTACTTTAACACCTATTCACTTGTTGCTAGACCGACCACCATCCATGTACTACTCTCCCTGGCTGCCTCTTATGGTCTTATCGTTCATCAAATGGACGTAAAGACAGCTTTCCTTAACGGGGAGTTGGAAGAGGAAATCTATATGGATCAACCTGATGAGTTTCTGGTAAAAGGTGAAAAGAGAAAGGTGTGCAAATTGTTAAAATCGTTGTATGGGCTGAAGCAAGCACGTAAGCAATGGCATGAGAAGTTCGACATAACTTTAACTTCTGCGGGCTTTCTCATTAATGAGGCTGATAGGTGTATACTACCGCCATGGTGGGGGCGATAGTGTTATACTCCCTCTGTTCCTGAATGTAAGGCCTATAGTTTTCCGCACGAATATTAAGACGTGGGTATGTGGCATACGATAGACACATTTTCTCTTACAAAAAATCGCGAGAGGAAGTCCCTACTAGTCACAAATTCAACACAATATGTCAAATCCCTATGAAACTCATTTGTGGATGGATAATATTGTCCTTAAATCGTAATAAAACATACATTTTGGAACTTCTCTCAAAAAACTATAGGCCTTACATTCAGGAATGGAGGGAGTATTATGCTTGTATGTTGACGACATACTGATTTTCGGTACTAGCATAATTGTGATAAATGAGGTCAAGTCTTTTCTATCAAAGTGCTTTGATATGAAAGATCTAGGAGAAGCTGATGTAATTCTGAACATTAAGCTTATTAAGGATGAGAGTGGGATTACGTTGACACAATCACACTATGTTGAGAAGATCTTGAGCCGTTTCGGCTTTATTGATAGCAAGCCATCTCCAACACCTTATGATCGCAGTGTGACGCTTTGAAAGAACAAGAGGATTGAGAGAGATCAATTGAGATACTCTCAAATAGTTGGTTCACTCATGTACCTTGCGAGCGCGACGAGGCCTGACATCTCTTTTGCTGTGAGAAAATTGAGCCGGTTCATGTCAAACCCGGGTAATGATCATTGGAATGCACTTGAAAGGGTCATGCGCTATCTGAATGGTACTATGAGCAATGTGATTCATTATTCAGGGCACCCTACTATGCTTGAGGGATATAGTGACTGCAACTGAATTTCAGATGTAGATGAGCTCCACGCCACAAGTGGATATGCATTTCTTCTTGGAGGTGGCGCAGTGTCATGGAGGTCTTGTAAACAGACAATATTGACGAGGTCAACCGTGGAAGCAGAACTTACTGCTTTAGATACAACCACCATTGAGGCAGAATGGCTGCGTGAGCTCTTGATGGACTTGCCGGTGGTTGAGAAACCATTACCGGCTAGCCTCATGAACTGTGACAATCAAACGGTGATTGCCAAGGTGACCAGTTCTAAGGATAATGCGAATTCATCAAGACACGTCAAAATACGTTTGAAGTCTGTAAGAAAATTGAGAAACTCCGGAGTAATTACTGTTACATATATTCAAACAGACAAAAACCTGGCAGATCCCTTCACGAAGGGACTATCACGAAATGTGATAGATAGTGCATCGAGGGAGATGGGTATGAGGCCCGTGAGCGTTACACCATAGTGGTAACCCAACATATGTGATCGGAGATCCCGTTAGTTAGGACATAGGAAGAACAAGCTAGCGGTTTAACTGAGGAGAGTATTTGGTAAACCCTCTCTAAGTGGTGATGCATAACTCTCAAAGAGCTGTAAGACAGGTTGGCAACATGCCTTAATGTGTTTATGTTGACTATTCATAGCAAAGATGCTGTCCTACAGAGCATTCTTGAAAGAACACACTTATGTGAGTCCGACTATAAACGTCGCAGTCTATGAGATTTGGGTGATCTCTAGTAAACTCGTGAAGAGACCACAGAGTACGACGCATATGCTCCACCCGCGGGGTAGGCTACTGGCAGCCAGGTACTAGTTAAGACTTTGGGTAAAGTCTATTGGCACAAAACTTGCAATTCAAGGCATAGTCCATTATTCAAGTTGCTGATAGATGTAGCTTAAGACTCCAGACGGAAGTTCAACTTAACAGTCTCTGCTAAAATACTAGTATATAAACAAGTAGCGAGGATTGGCAAATCTTTAAATGGGCATTTGAGATATGGTGGGGGATTGCTGAAATATTAGGCCCAATATGGGCAAGCCCAATAAGAAATCCTGAAATATCAAAATGGGCCATGTGTACCAGTGAGTGGTGGGAGTGGGAAGTTTAGTCCCACATTGAAAGTTTGAGGAGTTGCACACCACCTTATAAGGTGGAGTGTTGTAGGGATTGTATGCGAGTGAGAAGAAAAGAGCCCCTCGCGCACTCCTCCTCCTCCTCCGCCGCTCGCTCGTCTCGACTCAACACGACACGTCGCGATCGCATTTCGTGAATCGAGCCTCGAGCCGAGACAATACTTATCTTTATTTTGCTGTTTTGGAAAACCGATTTCGTAGTCATGACGGACGCGTCACAGCTGAGGCGGTCGGGTCGCTCCCGTATCGCATGCTGCAACCGACTCGGACGTGCGGCGTGGGACTCCCACGCCGCACACTTAGGGTTTTCCCAACCTCACTATAAAAGACGCGCGCTGTGGGCGCTGTACACACACCGAAACTAATCTAGGTTTGTCACACCTCGTTCCTTGCGCCGCCACCGTAGTCTACTCCATCCCGAGCGCCGGCGTCCACCGACGAACGGGAGAGCAGGTCTCTGGAACCAGTCGCCTTTGTGATCCTGTACGGAAGAGGGCGAATTAGGTTTTTGGGAAGCGCTTCGCACGACTGCTCGCTGCTTCCACGACGGCTCGTCTGACTAGCAAGTCGGGCGGTGCTGCGTACCGCCGCCTCAAGCGTCGTCTACTCCGACCCGTCATCGCCAACGTTGTCATCAACAAGAATCGGTACGGAATATGTGTCCCGATCTGTCTATTTAACATGTCTACTGTTTACATGTTTAGGAAGATCGTGTTATTGTTATTCATGTTGTATACTACATCTAGTATGTTCGAGTTCTACATGTTAATAGCTGTCTTTGTCATGGTTTATATTCTGGAATTAATCGTGGAAATTATGCCTAATTGTTCAACATGTACATTGATTGGTTGATCAGTTCGTCCTGCGTAGAAGGTATGATTTTCATCATCTAAAATATTTGAATTGATATGTACCAATAAATGTACATATGGTGAATTTGAATTGATATGATATGTACATTGTTGGACTTGCTTGTGGTTGAAAAACCAATAACCGCAATCCTAATAAACTGTGATAATCAAACTATGATCTTTAAAGCGAATAATTCTAAGGATAATGCGAAGTCATCAAGACATATGAAGAGGAGAATAAAGTCTGTCAGGAAATTGAAAAACTCCGGAGTTATTGCGTTGGATTATATCCAAACATCTATGAACTTGGCAGATCCCTTCACAAAGGGCTTATCACGGAATACGATAGATAATGCATCGAGGGAGATGGCTTTGGCACCCACGGTATGAGTTATCCATAGTGGTAACCCACTCTATGTGATCGGAGATCCCGTGAATTAGAAGTAGGAGACAAGCTGTTGGTCGGCTGAGAGGAGAGTATCCTTATATTTTATCCCACTCCATGAAGATGCAATACTCTCCTAATATGTATGGTAGGTTGACATTTATCTTAATGTGTTCCAAGTGACTTATTTATATAACCAGAGATGTGTCCTGAGATTTCGGGTCCCAGGGTGAAACTAAAATTTAGGGCCCCTTGTGGTTTGCCACCTAGGAACAAAGAGATTCCTAAGTCCCTCTAAGTTTAGTAGCTTTCCGTGCAGCCCTTTGACATATGGGCTCTGTCTTGATCAACTAAGTTGTGAGAGTTCAGCCCGTGCTTGACATGAAGATGTAGCATAATTATAGGTGGAGCGGGTCTTGCTGGTTGGGTTGGATTCTTGCTTCTGAAAGATCTCGTCTCAATTCTCTCCTTTCCATGATGCACTCCGCGTGTATAGGATGTTTGGGCTAATTGAAGACAAAGGGTGAAAGTGCACAACCTCTGCAGAGTTAGAAACTATGATCATAGCCGTGTCCCCGGTAATGGACGACTTCGAGCAGCTGGACAAGGATGGATAGAAGGATCTCCTCATCTTTTCTAAATGAATTAAAACATGGTAGAAACCTTTTCCTAGAGCACATGGTGTGTCTAGCCCTCTGTGCTACCTTTTCAAACTCATGGTGTGTCTACCCATGATGATTTTATCAAACTTCATGTTGTGTCTACCCATGATGCCTTTATCAAACTACATGGTGTGTCTACCCATGTTGGTTTTCAAAGTTTTACAAAGGTTTATTAAATATAGGACAAAACTGGCTTTATGCAAAATTTGCCTAAACTGCACCAAGCCAGATGTGCATGTAGTTTAGACTTTCCATTTTATATCCACCATAGTGTTATTTGCCAATACATTAAATTGTATTGACTCCCTTGTGTCTGCATATTCCATATTGCAGATGAATTCTGAAGACGAGTGAGGTTTCGTTCAGGATCTCGAGTCTATCGCCAACATGTTTTTGCCTGTGGCACATGAAGAAGATGGGCTCAATGTTGTACTATGTTTTCCGCTGTAATTCTTTGTTTTCTGCTAGTCTTCTAAGACTTTGCAAGTTTTAATACTATTTTGTAAAGAGTGGATCATGCGATGTAATAGAATTTGATGCATTTGCATGATATTTCATTTTGTACTGTGGTGCTAGCATTTGATCCAGGAACTAGCACAATAACACAGGTGTCCTTACATTACTTAAATGTGGGAAAGCTACAAAATTGTATCAGAGCATTGTGTTGCCTGTAGAATTTGAGACCTAAGTTTGGAAAAGGCCATAGGATTGAAAATATACTTTGTTCAAACTTCTAGAAAACAAAACATCTCATCTTAATCTTCCTCATATCCTCTCATCTATTATTCATCTTGAAAATGTTCTTGTCTTGATATAGATGACCTATCCCATGTTTTCCATCAAGACATGATTGGTGAAAACATGCCATGAAGTGAAAGGAATAGTTTTGGCTTCCAATTGAAGATCTACACTCAAGAGAATTGAAGAAACTTGGAGATATATCCATAATTCACCACAATCAGAAACACCTCAGGGTGTTGAGAGAAGAGCCTGAAGAGACTTCAGAAGATATAGATGAGACCACCAATCTAGTTACTTTACTAGAAATCGTTATCGTGATTGTATATTGATCATACCAATAAGTGAGGTATGACAATATTAGTTTGTTTTCCTAAAATCCTGTTGTTTGTTGTGAAAATGCTTGATTAGATGTTGTTTGTAAGATGTATTGTATTGATCTGTTGTGTCGGGTAGGAATCTTCTTTAGATCCTTCTAAATCTCTACTCATCTATGCTAAACCCAACCAGATACCTAGCCAGAATACCAACAACCATGATAAGAAAACAACAAGATGGGAGATTGCCAAGGACATCCAAGGACCAAGTTGAGAGGGACCCAAAGACCTTTGATTGAACCAAAGAGTGACCCCTCAGTGTCGCATGAAGTTCAACAAGGCACCAGTTACCCTACAGCCCTACTTGGAAGAAAAGTTCTACTCAAGACCTCTGAAGACAAGCTACACAATCAAGCCATGAGATTAGTATACCCACAAAGATTTCCTTAAGGGTGGTAGGCACCTAGATGTTTTGGAACCAGTAAACAAAACCTATCTTTCTTTCTAGCCTTCCCAAATCTCGGGACGAGATTTCTTTTAAGGGTGGTAGTCTGTAACATCCCTGATTTTTGGAGGAATTCAAAAATCACAAAAATTTGAAACTTTTTGTTTTCTACTAATGCAAGGCATCAAAAACAAACTTTTTGTTTTTCAATGTTATTAGAAATGATAATCCAAATGCCTCTGTTTTCCAAAAACCTAAATCCTCAAAATAAATATTTATGCAAAGTATTTGTTTTCTCAATGAAGTATTTTCCCAAATATTGTTTTCAACCTCAATCCATCAATGATAATTCATCTTTCAATTAGTGGATTTATAAAAATATTTTCAAAATCCAAAATTAGTTATATCTGGCTATTTAACTTAGAGAAAACAATGTTTTCATTTGTGAAAATCGCTGATCTTATTTAATTTTTTTATTCAATTAATTATTTTCCATTTTGAAAATGGCATTAATTTTCAATTAGTAATTTAATCATATTTTGAAGATATAATTATTTTAGGTGTGATGAAACATCCCACAAACGTTTCTTATAAAAGTTATTATTCTTACAAAACCATAGAAACAAAATTGAACTCATTTGGATTTATAAAACAAAAGATATGAATGTATTAAAGAAAAAAAAATAGAAAAGGAAAGAAGGACAGAACAAAAAAAATGCGTGCAGTCCAACTGGGCCGAGCCCACTCTTATCTCTCCCCTCGCCCCTCTCTATTCCTCACACGCGCGTGGCACGAAGGAGCCAGCAGCCCAGCCCGCTAGCAGCCCAGGAGGAAGTCGTCGCATCCCGCTCTCTCTCCTCTTCCACTCCCCGGTGGGCCCCGCACCGCTTACGTCACCTGTGACGTAAGAAATCTCGGCGTCTGTGCCGTGCAGGAAACCAACGCCGCGCCGCCTCTCCCGACCCATCCTCCACGCCTCGCCCTTATAAAAGGGTGCCCCTCGACGTGCGTGCCCGCTGCCAAAACCCTAGACGCCGTGCACCTCCAGGCCGCACGGATTTGAGCTCGCCGCGCCGCCACGTCTGCCGGCAGGATCTGCATACTCCGGTGGCCATGATCCTCACCGCTTCTTCTCTCTGCGCCCAATACATTTATCTCTCTCTCACGCACCACTGTGACAACTTCCCTTCCTTTTTTGTGCCTTAGATTGATGCCGCCATGCGCGACAGGACCTCCCCGCCGCCGTGACCATCTCCGACGAGGAATTTCCGGCAACCCAGCGCGCTAAACCACCCCTGCCTCGCCACGGAGACCGCCTCTACGTCTTGATCACACAGGTGAGCTCCTCAAGCCTTTTTATCCTCTGGATCGCCGGGAACGCTCGATGCCAATCGTGGGGCCGCCGCGCACGCGTTTTCCGGTGGGACTTCCGACGACCTGGCGCCGCCACGCCCCCAGATCTAATCCTAGACGTAGATCGAATCGCACGGTCCACAACAGGCCACTTAGCGCGGAAAGAAACGGTCAATCTCGCGCGTCCATCGCCACTTAGATCTAATGGCTGGGAGCCATGATCCGCAACGAAGCGGTATCAGCCAATCATAGGCATCCATTCCTTGTCCCCCGGATCGCCTATTTTTCTTCTAAAACAGAACAACCCCTGTAATTTTGCAGAAAAGCCCCCCAACTTAGAATTGCAATAACTTTTGAACCACGAATCCAAATTAGATGATTTTGTACTTTTTGAAATCAGAACAATGTGTAGACCACATTAGATTCAAATATATTTAAATTTGATACGTGCACACACTTGTTATTTGTAGATCTTTGTAAACCATGATTTGTTAATAACTTTTGTTTTCTAAATCCAAGTTGTGCAAATTTGGAATTTTTGAAAAGACCTGGACATGTAGACTCTGTTAGGAATGGCCAAAATTAAAATTGACTATTTAAATTTTTTTCAATTTCAAATATGCTTGTTTGGTGATTTTTGGCATAGTTTAAATTCTGTAAATCCAATTTTTGCAAATAAAATATTTTGGAGACCTTAGGATGTGTACTAACAGTACCTTGCGCCCAAAATAATTTTTGGCTAAGTTAAAATGGTTTTGGATGTTATATGCTCATATGACTATTCCTGACTTAGTTTATTTTCTGTAATTATTTTCAATATGTTTTCTCTAGCTAATTTGTGCTAAGGACTAACTTTAGACCAAATAGACAAAAACCAAAGCCCTTAGAATATTTCTAAGTTACTTTTCCTAGTTGGCCCTCCTAGTTAAAAATCACTAAGTCTAGATTAGTGAAAATCCATGGAGAGGATACTACAATTACTCGAATATTTTCAACATGAAGCAAGAAGACAAATGAAGGACTTAGCCAAGAAAATAGACTTCAGAAGCATCTCCAAAGAAGTAGAAGCACTTAGAAGAAATCAAGAAGACCAGCCACATCTCTCTCTTTTTCTCTAAGTCTTTTCTCCCCTTCTTTTCTGTTCTCTTAGACTTTGTGCCATGGCTAAGTTAGATTTGACCAGCCACTAGTTTGTATCAAAACCATCAAGTGATAGAAGATTCAATGAAGTCCCCACACCAAGGAGGAAGCTACAAATGATCCTGAAGATTTTCTAAGACCAAGGCTGTGAAGACTTAGGATTTTTTTCCAATACTTAGAATTTGTTTTCAAGGTGATTAGTGTTTTTTCCAAGACTTAGAATTTATTTTCTAAGTAAGATGAGAGTTTTTTACCAAGACTTCGACAAGAAGACTTTCCTCAAGAAGAGAAACTGCAACTCAAGAAGAATACTCTCCTAGAAGATGAACAAGATGAAGATTTTTACAAGTCCTTTTAGGGGAACTCTAACAATCTCTACTACCTCTCTTATTCTATATGACTAAGTTCCAAGAATTAATAAGGAGGACTACACGCAAGGCCATTGAAGAAACATGCAAAAATACTTAGACATCAGAAGAAACTCAAGGAAGCAAAAGAAGACTTGGAGAAAAACAAGACAGAAATTGATTTGATATTTGTGTGATCTTTTTATCAAGAACTAACCCTTAGTCACAAAGGGAAAACCACTAACTAGAATTTCTTAGTTCTCTTTGTGTATTGAAATAACATGTTTTCATTTTGCATATTAGAGTAAAGGTGATAATCCTTAGTGAAACTTTTGTTCAATAAGTTTGGACTATTCAAGAAACAATCCTTAGACATTTGCTATACACTAAACCACCCAAACAAAACAATTCTTTTGTAGAATAAATTGTTGTGTTAAGTTTGTTGATTGTTATGCTTTTGCTGGTGGTTGTTTGTTTGTTGTTGTTTACTTGTGTTGTTTAGATTTTACGGAGAGAACATTCCATTTTGTGAAGAGAAGGTGATTGTTCTTCACCAACTTCAAAGGCAAGTAACACACCATCAAATCCCCCATATTTTTACTATGCATTACTAGTGTTTTTGAGTAGTATGCATGATAGGGAATTTTTACAAAGTTATTATTATGCTATGCAAAATCCCAAGTAGTGTGCAGCAATCCCTTAGACTTTATTATGTAGACTTAGTACTTATTAGATGCTTAGCCTTGCTACAAATTTGTTTTACTCAATGTTGTGGCAAAATTCTAAGTATACCATTCAATGAAACACCTGGGTGGAATTGGTGATTGCAAGGTTTATGTTGAGTGTCTTTTTGGGGCCATGTCTATGGTGTTTTTCACCTAAGGAGTGTACTTGTGGTTTTCCATCCAGGAACAAAGAGATTCCTAAGTCCCTCTAAGCTTAGTAGCTTCCCGTGCAGGCCTTTGACATATGGGCTCTGTCTTGATCAACTAAGTTGTGAGAGTTCAGCCCATGATGGACATGAAGATGTAGCATAATTATAGGTGGAGCGGGTCTTGCTGGTTGGGTTGGATTCTTGCTTCTGAAAGATCTCGTCTCAATTCTCTCCTTTCCATGATGCACTCCGCGTGTATAGGATGTTTGGGCTAATTGAAGACAAAGGGTGAAAGTGCAAAACCTCTACAGAGTTAGAAACTATGATCATAGCCGTGTCCCCGGTAATGGACGACTTCGAGCAGCTGGACAAGGATGGATAGAAGGATCTCCTCATCTTTTCTAAATGAATTAAAACATGGTAGAAACCTTTTCCTAGAGCACATGGTGTGTCTACCCCTCTGTGCTACCTTTTCAAACTCATGGTGTGTCTTCCCATGATGACTTTATCAAACTTCATGGTGTGTCTACCCATGATGCCTTTATCAAACTACATGGTGTGTCTACCCATGTTGGTTTTCAGAGTTTTACAAAGGTTTATTAAATATAGGACAAAACTGGCTTTATGCAAAATTTGCCTAAACTCTACCAAGCCAGATATGCATGTAGTTTAGACTTGCCATTTTATATCCACCATAGTGTTACTTGCCAATACATTAAATTGTATTGACTCCCTTGTGGCTGCATATTCCATATTGCAGATGAATTCTGAAGACGAGTGAGGTTTCGTTCAGGATCTCGAGTCTATCGCCAACATGTTTTTGCCTGTGGCACATGAAGAAGATGGGCTCAATGTTGTACTATGTTTTCCGTTGTAATTCTTTGTTTTCTGCTAGTCTTCTAAGACTATGCAAGTTGTAATACTATTTTGTAAAGACTAGATCATGCGATTTAATAGAATTTGATGTATTTGCATGATATTTCATTTTGTACCGTGGTGCTAGCATTTGATCCAGGAACTAGCACAATAACACATGTGTCCTTACATTAGTTAAACGTGGGAACGCTAAAAAATGGTATCAGAGCATTGTGTTGCCTGTAGAATTCGAGACCTAAGTTTGGAAAAGGCCATAGGATTGAAAATATACTTTGTTCAAACTTCTAGAAAACAAAACATCTCATCTTAATCTTCCTCATATCCTCTCATCTATTATTCATCTTGAAAATGTTATTCTCTTGATATAGATGACCTATCCCATGTTTTCCATCAAGACATGATTGGTGAAAAACATGCCATGAAGTGAAAGGAATAGTTTTGGCTTCCAATTGAAGATCTACACTCAAGAGAATTGAAGAAACTTGGAGATATATCCAGACTTCACCACAATCAGAAACACCTCAGGGTGTTGAGAGAAGAGCCTGAAGAGACTTAAGAAGATATAGATGAGACCACCAATCAAGTTACTTTACTAGAACAACGTTATCGTGATTGTATATTGATCATACCAATAAGTGAGGTATGACAATATTAGTTTGTTTTTCTAAAATCCTGTTGTTTCACTACAACAGGACATAGCTTTGGTAACACAATCGTGTAACACATAGTAAAATGTGTTACCGAAAAAATTCCAGTAACACGCCATTTGGACTGCAACGAACGACAGTAACACAAACTATACAGGGCCAGAAATGTGTTACATGAATATTGACGAAGTAACATATAAATTTGGTCTGTGGCAGTGTGTTACACTGACATTGGCATGGTAACACATAAATATGGTCGGTGAAAATGTGTTACAAGCTTTGGCGAAAGTAACACATAATTACAGGGGGAAGTAGTAGAAAGAAAATAAATTGCATGTGCATATAACCACTACCTTAACACATAGGGGCAGCGTGCAAACATGAACTTTTTTCCCTGGCAAATAAGATACGGTTCGGTTCACCAAACTATTTTGACCCGGGTTTCAGTAAATACCAAATTTTACGCGAATTTTTATGATGACTCAAGGACCGTACATGCCATATGAACTCACTTTAAATTGATGATATAAATTAAACAATTTGCATCAATACTTGTGAAGGAGCGGAAGGAAACTAGAGCATTATTTTTGAACTGTACATTACTACAACTAAAAGCATCAGTCAAGTATTAACCGGTAGGTCTAGCACAGTAGTAGCGTGAACTGCTAATAATATATTTCCCTGGACATCAGTCGTACACTCACAGTAGTACACCACAAGTATGGTCCCTAGCGGTAACTGAGTTAGTCGAACAACAAAATAATTACATGATCTTTACAAGCAAACAAACAGCAGGTGCCCAGCATACAAATGCCAACTGATATGGCGACAAGATGGTTGGCGCCCAGCCGCAAGTGCAGGGAACAGAAGTCACGCCGACAGCAACGGCCAGAACCCAGCTGCAAGTGCAAGACAATATTACACACGCACATTCTGGTTCACAAGAACAAGGAAGAAAACGTGTCCAGGTTTTCTTTCATCACACCAAATAATCATCAGACATAAATCAAAACATCCATTTAAAAAAGGAACAAGTTCAGTTCACAAGATGGAAAATATGACATAATGCTTCTTCGACAAATAGTCTATTTATTCCAAACTAAAATCTGTCATACATCAGGTTCAAATTGAAAAAACTGTGCAAACATAAAAGTCCGATGATAGAACGCATAGCTTCATCCAACGGTTCAAATCAATCCTTCCAATCTCCACTCGGAAAATTTCCTGCAAAAATAAGATTCAGGGAAGCCCTTGAGCAAGTTCATTTCATATCATAAGAATCGAGTTAAATTCAGTATATGTATGGACTTTAGTTGTAATATATTGTTAGCTTAATACATTATAGAAGAAAATGAGAGCCAGGGCAGGAGTAATGTTGCCAGAATGCTCAGCAGATCAAGGGCTTCTATGTAAGATTATAGTAGAAAATGAGAGTCAGGCAACATCACTCATCAATTGGGGATCATTGGTTCGATGGCCAGGCACTGGAACATCACGGCACAACTGCCCAACAAACCATTATCACTTGTAAGATTATGTGAACATATATATAGTTTTCTTTAATATATGATTATGGTATTTGATTGCAGACTCGTGTACTTCAATCCATCCACCAGGTGATTACAGTAAACTACAGGTCAAGATGGCAAATTAAAATCAGTCATATTCCCGTTGTTTTTTGCAACGGTAGGTACTGTACTATTACAGAGGCAGTTGAAAAAGTTGTACAAAAGGTGAGATATCAGCTAACTCAAAGTTTTATTGGTTAAAATAACTGCATCTGCTCTAGTTCATGCACAAGCTCTGCACAAGTCGCATTACCCTACAGAGTAGTGAGTGGACTAAACTGAACCTAATTAGAACCAGATGAGTCAATGGCGGTTACTCTGATCTGCACATAGCAATACTAACCGGCAGTGCAGGCCAAAGAGGGTGAGAGACATAGCAATGATCTGGACCTGGGATCTACTAGAAACCAACAAATTGAACACAATAGTACAATGCGGTTGAGGATCCAATGTAAATTTGTAATTTTCCCTAACAGAATCATACAATCATACTTGATCCAATGTTGCATCAACAACCACACAAACAATCTGCATACCTAGCCATTGGATTCCTAATTATCCCCCACATTAAATAAGAATAATGCCACAAATGTTAGAGAAATAGGAGAGGCACCTCACTGTTTAGAAGCAGGTTGGGGAGGTGAGCTGCAGCCGCAGGTCGTAGTCGTGGCCAGTAGTACCAGGCCGGGGACGTCGTCGGCAGAATCAGGGGAGGTGGTCGCCGGAACACGATGCCTTTTGCTACGCGGGGACGCCAGCCACAGAAGCTCGGGTAGGTGAGCACCAGCGGCAGACTGAGAGGTAGGCGCTGCACTGCTGCAGACAGGGCACGACGGGTGGGCACTCGCCAGAAGCGCGGCGCATAGCGCGGGAAGGCACCGGTCGGAGAGAGGATAAACAGAGGTCACGAAGGCGGGGCCTGTCGTGGCAGCGGCCTACGCCCGACGGGGGCGGAGAGGTCGGGCATGAGGCGGAGATGGGCGCTGGCGGCGGGCATGGAGGGAGGCGGCTGCGCGAGATGGGAGCGAAGAGCGAGATGGGGGAGATGGGATCTGGGCATTGGGCTGGCGGGTCAGGTTTAGGCTGCACGACTGCACTACTGGAGCTGCCAGGTTGGACACGGGATACGATCCAAACCGTTCATCTATTTCTTCCCTTTATGGATCCCTTCCATATCCTCAATCCATGCCACATCCTCCTAACCAATCAAAATGTTTCTATCCTTGCCGATAATAAACACTCAACAAAGACCTTTTCTCTCCTTTTTTTTCTTGTAAAAGAATACTTTTTTTTCTTCTTTCATTTTTTTGTGTGTGGTACAACCTATAATTTACTTGGGAAAGACTATGAGTGGTTCAACGACCTTTGTATATCTAAAAATGATTGTTTATTTTTAGGACAAAAACTACCATACACTTACAATTCAAGTTTAAGATATAAAGTCATTTAAATGGGAGAAAGTAGTCAGACGGCTATAAAATTTGGGAATTATCCATAACATATGTTCCCATGGTCTCAAAACAGGTCGTGTCGAAACAACATTTTAGCCCTATAAGTCTGAACCGGGTTTTGGCTATTTTAACATCTCACCACACTTGTCGCATCCCTTTCACGACCAAAGCGCAAACATCGGCCATTGTTGACAATCAATTTTGGCTTACAAGAATATGACATCAAGATGACCTCAAATGGAAAAATAGTGTGAACAAAAGTTGTGCGCTCGTTGAAACAAACAACTTTTATTTTTGGGTCATCTCAATCTGAGAAAGTATGCAAAATCTATAGCCAAAATACCGCTGACAATATTGACGCGTGAGTTCAGAACCGGAATTTCCGGTTCTATGACCAAATTTCCGGTTGAAATGTCCGGTTGGCACCTGGAGCTCGCGGCTTTTTTTCTTTGCAAAAGTCCATTGAACTCGGAATTTCCGGTTTTGGGACCAAATTCCCGGTTGGTACCGGGAATTCTAGCCGATTTTCTGGGTTCGAACCTGAATTCGCCTCGCACGTTGTTTGCCCGAATTAGACTCAAATTAGGTCTTTTTGGACGGGATTTTTTGCCCTAAACTTGCACAGAAAGTCCATCCGCCCCGTATATACCTTTGGGGTGACGGCCGATTGAAGCAACACCAATCGAACAAACAAAAACCCTAATTTATCGTGTTCATCTATCATCTCTCTTGTATTTTGCTTCTTGTTCTTCATTGTTCTTCAGGTTTGGAGGCTACGATCCACGAGGTTCTAGGGGAGTTAAGGACTACTTGGAGCATCCAATCATCGCCGAGTCCTCCGACGGGATCCCCCCGAGGAACTGGGGTGTCTGGCCCGAAAAAGCCCTAGCCGGACTGTCTTGCGTACCGCGCTTGCCGGACTCACGGTGCGAGTTGCAGAGCATCTCCTTCGGCACCGCAGGTACACACGGACGTGTTCGTGTGACGCGTTCGTGCATCAACAGCCTTCTTCACAGCCATGGCCGAAGTATCATCCAGCACCCACCCAAATTGTCGAGGTAACAACAGAGAAAAGACCACCCCGGTCCTAGGCAACTCCGTTGTGATCGGTCCCTTCGAAGACGAACCACTTCCTATATCACTCATATGAACATCTGAATTTGAGGTTCCACCCTCAATAGAAACACCATTATGGTCGTAGCCTCCTCTTCTACCAAAATTTCCACTTCCATAGATGTCGAAGCGCTGCCGCCCTCAATAGCCATCACGGCCCGGTTGTCTTCCCCCACTGGCGTTGAAGGCAAAACCTCCATTGCCCTGCCCATCTTACACTAGTGCACCAACTTGGCCACCGGACAAACCATTGGGCTCAACTTCAACGATTCTGTTTTTCGCCGACGGTCTGCCTCCACGACCAGCAGGACCGTTCGCTTGGTTGGCCGCGCCACCCTGTCCTCCGCCTCGGAACGCCATTGAATCGTTCGTACACGACATAGCAGCGGACGCTCGTCCCCTCCACGAGGAACCTAAAACTCGACGGGGGCCATACCCTGATGGAAAAGACACACGGGCAACACACATCTGGGCCATTGTTCGGTTGCCCATGCCAACACATCGCCCAATCCGCGGGCCCAACAAACGGTCCGGTCCGAGTCATCATCGACGACTCGATAATCACGGAAATTTGAAAAGGGGATCCCTCGATCCAAAAAATGCGGACTGCGGACCAAGTTGAGCCGGTGATCACCAACGTTGGCAAACGACCTTCTAAGAACCCTCATCACTTTCCCCGGAGACAACACCAACGGTT
Source organism: Alopecurus myosuroides (assembly GCA_028641055.1). NCBI lineage: Eukaryota > Viridiplantae > Streptophyta > Magnoliopsida > Poales > Poaceae > Alopecurus > Alopecurus myosuroides. The sequence continues at coordinate 358,459,663 of CM054062.1, read as the reverse complement.
CGAGTACAGGGATTTTTTTTGTCCGCCCGCAACATTGCTACCTCCGGCGAGGTTGAAATTGGACTAGAACGAATCGGCGAAAAAATTGAGCTCGAGGTCATGGTTGTGTACCTCTAAGCCATGCGGTTTTGCATCCTCTTCTGCCTCCTGGTTGACTCCGATCCCAATGACCTAGGACGAAGGAGTCATGTACACCATCGCTGACGAAGGCATGGATCCTGGACCCTGCGAGTAAGGACACCCCCTCTCAGGCCTTCTGGTCAAGGCCCAACAGGAAGCGCCCTTGGAGTACTCTAGAAGGCCCATGAGAAGCCCACCCGCATCAACTTGCGGGTTAAGTTAGGGAACTTGTAACCGACCTAAGCTAGGGTTTGTATCCTCTCCGGGTTGAACTCGAGACCTGGCTATCTATATAAAGCCAGGAGAGCCCCCAAGGAGAGGACCAAGTATTACCGCACGACCACAAAAGCCTTGAAACTCGAGATCTACTCTCGATTCGAGCATCCTGTAACCGATCTAATCATCTAATACAGATCGACAGAAGGCAGGAGTAAGGGTTTTACCTCTACGAGGGCCCCGAACCTGGGTAAATCTCGCCCCCCTGTCAAGCCGACGATTTCACCAGCGCCTATGACGTCTCCTAGTCGAAACCCGATAGGGTCACCCGAGGGATTTGTGGAGCCAGAGCTTCGACAATTGGCGCCGACCGTGGGGATCGCGGGCGCTGGATCACCGGCATCTTCGGCTTCATCGACATCCAACTCCCGTTGGAAACCATCGACTACGGCTCCGAACAATCCCGTACGGATCGGATCCGTCGTAGTCACGCCTCATTCGCCGGAATCACGCCCGGTATTCGAGGATCTGGAGAAGAGCGTCACCCTGACGTTCGGAAGTTTCAACTTCATGGCGAACAGAGACGGAATCCTCCACTTCTCGGATGAATCTGAACCCGAATCTGGAGCCGTCAACTCACGCTTCCCTATGGAGAAAAGCGGCGAGTCCATCCGCTTCAACACGATCGACTACCACGCACTCTCGACAGAGGAACCCTCTCGGGTGCGAAGAGCTTCCCGATCTGCGCCTAGGACACACGGACCACGACTGGCCCAAGTCTGCATGGCAGGGTCGGAACAGCCCTCGGAAACTGAATATAGCGCAACCGAGCGCGATCTAATCGGCGTTTCGCGGGAAGCCTGGAAAAGAGCTAAGGAATCCATGCGAAAGAGTCAGCCACCGGCAGCAGGTGCCACGCAGGAAGACCTAACCGCCTACCACTATCACCTAGTGAGAGCGGCCTCAAACATCAAGGATGCCCGAGCAGATCTAGCCCGTCGCAGGAGAGCGGCGGATGAATCAAGCCTTCGTCGAGCCGAGCTATCTCTCGCACCTTCGGTCGGTACCCCGACCCGGGGGAAAAGGACCCGCAGCGTCGACGAGGGACCACGAATCTATGGCTGGGACCAACAGGTCTACCACGTCTTCTTTCATGAGGGTTGACGACGATGGCAACGTCTACCCGCAAACTCCAGCCGCTGCAATTCTAGCCGCAGCAACCTACATGCAAATGAACCAGCCGACGGACAGCGATCCTCGGGTGGAACAATACAAGCATATCCGCAAGGGTCTAGGGCTGGTAGCCGCGAAACTCGCCTCCCACGATCGCAAGGAACAACTGGAGAAGGCGCGACAGGAGAAGGACAAAGACAAAGATACGCCCCGCAGGCACAGGAGCTCCTCTCCGAGAAAGGATAAATCGCCGCGTCGCGGCCGAGGAAAAGAGGCCCGACGCCGCGGCGATAGTCGAAGCAGCAGCGACGACAGCCCGAGAGACAAATATTCACGGCACCACAGCAGCCGCTCGAGAAAACAAAGCAAGGAACCAAGAAAAGATAGCGACCGTGACCGGTCCGGGTACGACGCGCGATCCGATCTCGCCCAGAAGAAGGTGGATAAAGCAAGGGCTTCACGATATCGCGAGCGCTCCTCATCCGGGTCTTCGGACGACGAAACCTGCGGAGCACTTTGTTTTGCTCGCAGTATTCGTGAGGCACCTCTACCCAAGAGATTCAAGCTCAGCTCGGAGGTGACAAAATACGATGGCTCACTCGAGCCCTCCCAGTGGTTAAGCGACTACCTCACGGCAGTAAAATGCCAACGTGGTAACAAGAACACGGCCATGCAATACCTCAATTTGCACCTAGCCGGAGCGGCCCGCAGCTGGCTGGAGAGGAGACCACGATCTTGCTACGCATCGTGGGACGACCTACATCGCGATTTCTGCAAAAACTTCCAGTCGACCTACAAGAGGCCGGCTACAATCGAAGAACTACGAGCCTGCAAACAGAAAAGTGGTGAATCCACACGAGAATACATCCAGCGGTGGAACACGCTCAGGAACACCGCAGGGACAATCTCTGAAGAAGTGGCGATTGAGGCCTTCGCCAAAGGAGCAAGAAGAACCGCGTTTCGAGAAGAACTCGGCAGAGCTGCGCCCAAAACCATAGGGGAGCTCATGGTCATAGCCGAAAAATGGGCCAATGGAGAAGACGTAGTACGCAATGAAAGAACATCATCGCCCACGCACGACGAAGACCGTCATGGGCGAAGAAAGAGAAGAAAATATTACGACCACGAGGATAGAGAAGAACTAGTGGCAGCAGAATTCACGCGAAGTCGCGACTCCGGTCGTCGTGGAAGTCGCGAATGGAGACCAAAGGCAGAAGAAAAAACACCCGAGGAAGACCTCGATGCGTACTGCTCGCTACATCTGTTCACAGACAAGCGCACGGGCAAAACTAAGGCAACGCACCTTCTCAAGGATTGCCGAAAGTTCATCGAAATCTCGGACGCACTCGCCAAGAAAAGATTCGCCTCCACCCAAAACTATCCACCACTGCCAGGAGGGGGACAACAATTCCAGCTACCACCGCCTCCACCTCCACCAACCAACCCAAACATGGCACTCGCCGCATTGCCAGCGCCACAACAACAAAACGTGGGAGCAAATACATACCCGACTCCGCACGGACAACTCCTCGGGATGATACAGAAGGTATGCCCCTCTCGCAGAGCTCAAAAAACTAACTCGAGACAAATATGCATGGCAGTGCAGACGCCACCAACGAAGCCCGAGTACCTGAAGATGGCCGAGCAGCCAATCACGTTCTCGAAAGAAGACCACCCGCCACGAGTCTATCGACCAGGACACGCCGCCCTTGTCATTCAAGCTCAAATTGGCAACTATGACCTGGCCCGCGTATTCATGGACGGTGGCAGCGGCATCAACATCATCTACGCGGATACACTCCGTCGAATGAACAAAAATCTGGACGGCCTAACGGAATCAGAAACATCCTTCCACGGGATAGTTCCGGGCAAGGCAATACGTCCACTCGGAACAATCAACCTTGAAGTTGTACTGGGCTCCCCACGCAACTACAGAAGGGAATTCCTGGACTTCGAAGTCGTCGACTGGCCCTCACAGTACCACGCCATTCTTGGTCGAACAACATTCGCCAGATTCATGGCCGTACCACATTACGCATACTTGAAGCTCAAGCTACCCGGCGAATACGGTGTGATCACCATTGACGGAGACTTCCAGAAATCGGATAAGTGCGACATAGAATTTAATGAGATCGCGAAATCTTTCGGGATGCAAGAAGAACTACAAGAGCTGGCAAAAACCACGGACCACTCCGTCATGCCCCTCACGAAGAAAAACGCGCCTGAACTGGAATTCAGCGCCAACAGCGACACTCGCAAGCACCAAGTGCACCCGACGGATTCCGCCAAAACCGCGATGGTTTCCACAACCCTCTCGCCAGCATAGGAAAGCGCGCTCGTCAAACTCCTCCGTGAGTACTGGGAGATTTTCGCCTGGCAGCCCTCAGATATGCCAGGTATACCTAGGGAGTTTGCCGAGCACTCACTCGAAGTCTTTCCTAACGCCAAACCCATCAAACAGACGACTCGACGATTCTCAGAACCCAAGCAAAAGGCGCTGGGAGAAGAAGTAAATAGGCTGCTAGCCGCCAACTTTATTAGAGAGATCAAGATATCCACCTGGTTGGCAAATCCGGTGCTGGTCCCCAAGAAGAACACGGATATCCTTCGGGTGTGCATCGATTACACGTCACTAAACAAGCACTGCCCCAAGGACAACTTTCCTCTACCACGAATCGATCAGATCATGGATTCCACAGCAGGTTGCCAACGTCTCTCCTTCCTGGACGCCTACTCGGGATATAATCAGATCCGAATGAAAAAGGAAGACGAAGAGAAGACAGCATTCATCACACCACACGGTGTATACTGCTACACGACAATGCCCTTCGGACTGAAGAACGCAGGCGCAACATATCAACGTTGCATGCAGAGATGCCTTGCCAATCTCATTGGCAAGAACGTACAAGTATACGTCGACGACATCGTCATCAAAACTCGAGTAGAGGACACACTCCTCGAAGACATTAAAGAAACATTCGACGCCCTTAATGCGTACCGGATCAAGCTCAACCCGACAAAATGCGTTTTCGGCGTCCCCGCAGGAAAACTCCTCGGATACCTGGTATCCGCCAGAGGCATTGAGGCCAATCCGGAGAAAATACAAGCCATCCTCACCATGAAGGAGCCTACCAATCTACGCGGAGTCCAGCAGCTCGCAGGGCGATTGGCCGCCCTAAGCAGGTTCATCGCACGATTGGGAGAGCAGGCGTTACCCTTCTACAAGCTACTGAAGAAGACGGACAAATTCGAGTGGACACCCGAAGCCAAACAAGCATTCGCAGACTTGAAACGGTCGCTGCAAAGCAGGCGCATTCTCGCAACACCACAAGAAAGGGAGCCACTTTTTCTCTATTTAGCCGCCACAAACCAGGTCATCAGCACTGCAATCGTAGTCGAACGACCTGAAGATGGCAAGGCATACGGAGTCCAGCGCCCAATATATTACATCATCGAAGTGCTCTCGCCATGCAAGCAGCGATATCCTCATTACCAGAAGCTTGCATATGGAGTTGTCCTCACAGCCCGAAAGCTCAAACATTACTTCCAGGAACACGCCATCAAGTGGTTAATGATGCGTCACTCGGGACAATCATGAACAACCCTATGGCATCCGGAAGAATAGCGAAGTGGAGCATCGAGTTGGGCGCTTGGGATATCACCTATGCAGGACGCAATGCAGTCAAATCCCAGGTTCTCGTGGAATTCATCAGCGAATGGACAGAGCTACAAACACCCGGGCCACCCGAGTATACAAGCAATTGGATCATGTACTTTGACGGGTCCAAAAGAAACGAAGGAGCAGGAGCTGGAATCGTTCTTATTTCACCTCGTGGAGACAAACTCCAATACGTCCTGCGACTTGACTTTCCACCAGATGATCCAGCATCGAACAACGACGCAGAATATGAAGCACTGTTGCACGTGATGAAGATGGCGATTGCTTGTGGAGCTACCCGATTGATGATTTATGGCGATTCCAATCTCATAGTGCAACAAACAATGAAAGAATGCGATGCCATTGCTGAAAACATGATCGCGTACCGCGACATGTACAATCTACTCGAAGGAAGCTTCAAAGGATGCGAGTTGAAGCATATTGCAAGATCCAGTAACGAAGAGGCGGATAGACTGGCCAACATGGGTTCCACGAATACACCCATACCGCCAGGGATATATTTCGAGCGGATGATTAAGAGATCAGTCAAAGTGAAGAAAGCCGTAGAGACACCCGCAGCACAAGAAACAGAGGTCAGCCCGCAAATCGCGCTTCTCGAGCTAACTCATAACATATCACGGCAGGTTTTTCTGGTCGAGCCAATCTGGACGCAGAAATATCTCGACTACCTGCTCAACAAACAGCTCCCGGCCGATCCACGTGAGGCTCGACAGCTAATCAGGCGTAGCAAATCCTTTCGGGTGGTTAATGGAGAATTATACAAACAAAGCATCTCGGGCATACTCCAGCGCTGCATCGCACCCGAAGACGGCAAGGAATTACTCCGGGATATACACCAGGGTGATTGCGGACATCATGCTAGCTGGAAAGCAATACTGGGAAAAGCCTTTCGAGCAGGATTCTACTGGCTAACAGCAGCCAACGATGCAAAAAAACTGGTCGATAGATGCGACGCCTGCCAGCGATTCTCACCAAAGCCGCACGCACCCGCCACAGAGCTGCATATGATACCCATCGCCTGGCCCTTTGCGCAATGGGGGCTAGACATGGTTGGACCACTACGCAAATCCACACCAGGAGGATACACACATTTGCTGGTCGCAGTCGACAAATTTACCAAATGGATCGAAGCAATGCCAGTGACTTCGGCTAGCGCCCAATGCGCCATCAAGTTCCTCGACTCCATAGTATGTAGATTCGGTGTACCACATGACATCATTACAGACAATGGTACAAACTTCACCGCAAAGGAAACACAACAGTTCTGCGAGGAGAAAGGAATCAATTTCAAGTTTGCTTCGGTTGCCCATCCGCAAACAAACGGCCAAGTCGAAAGATCCAACGGCTTAGTTTCGGCTGGCATCAAAAAGAGATTGCTAGATCGTCTACATCCAGCTGCGGGACATTGGGCAGAGGAGTTACCCTCCGTACTTTGGAGCCTCCGCACAACTCCCAATCGATCAACGCAATACACACCATTTTTCATGGTATACGGGGCAGAAGCCGTCCTTCCCGAGGAGGTCCGATTCAGCGCCCCACGAGTTGTAGCCTACAGCGAAAAAACCTCCAACAAAGCACTTGCAGAAGATATGGATGCACTCGACGAAATTCGGGACATTGCACTCGCAAGATCCGCAGTCTATCAACAATCACTACGCAATTACCACAGTCGACGCATACGCCACAGGTCATTCGTGGTAGGCGACTTGGTGTTGCGGCTGAAGCAAAAGGAAGGACACAAGCTCGAACCACCTTGGGAAGGACCCTTCATCGTACACGAAGTGATCCCAGGAGGAGCCTATCGATTGAAGAATCCCGAGACTGGAGGCATCTATTCCAATCCATGGAATATCGCGCAACTGCGCAAATTCTACCCCTAGGTTTACTTGTTTTGCAACAATAAGGCTATGCTAGCCAATCTTGTAGCTCGAACACATGACTTCTCAGTCATCGCAATGAAATACATAATTTCCTCATCATATTTACCCGACAGATTTCCAGTCGATTACATGCTAAAAAGTTACAGGTACACACCCCATTAAATACACGGGGGCTACACCTAAAACTAAGCATCACAAAGAAATATCATCAAAAACAAGGTTACACACCTTACAAACAGTTTTTACAAACTATAAACAGTTTACAGGATATTCACATCCGATAATCAGTCAAACCGCTGAGCATTCTCAGTCGCTAAGACCCTATCTACCTCTTCAGAGGTCATTTGGATAATCTTCTCGGCTGCAGGGCGTACATCATCATAAAACGGTGTGATGTCTTCGATTGCATAATCTGGGCGCCGAGCTACGGAGTTCAAATCTATCTCAGGATGCCATATTCGGACAAACGAGAGAGCCACAACCGCGCCGCACATCATTTGTTTGCGTACGCACGTGCGAACCTCCCCTTCTCGTCCAAACAACCTGAGAAGATAACTCCAGTCTCCGGGACCCCTCTCGAGTGGATAAAAAGCAGCATTCACCGCAACCAGGACTTCGTGGAAAGAACTCACGAGAATTCTCGCCTGGCGGACTCGAAATTTCAAGGTAGCCATCACAAAACCTCGACTGCGATCAGACCAGAAATTACTCGCATGAGGTTTTGTGCTGTTAGCTTCTTGATGAAAGAGGTTTTCCACCCACTGCTTCTCCTCTCTGTCATCTGGTCTCACAACTAAAGAGCAAACGCACTTAGTCAGATAAGAAGCAGAGGGGAGAAAAATAGCATGGGGGCTACACTACTTACATAGTAACTCCCTTGCAATCGAAGACAGTTCATCCATCAGAAATTGCTCGCGCTCATCTGCCAATCTCTGTTTGGATATCGCCACATCAGCTACCCCGCGCAGCGCTTTCAGTCTACGCTCACCCTCCTGAACCTTACCACGAAGGCCAGCAAAAGTGCCCACGGCAGCCACAAGTGGATTTACTGGGTTACCACGTCCACCCGATGACTCCGCGGCAGACACAGTCGCCTGGAAGAAGTACAAGGAAAGGAGTGAGATGCCCTACTCGAGTTGTTTCTAGTCGAACATCTGACTAGACGCTTGGGGGCTACTCCCATCGGGAGACAGAGTACAAACAAAGGGAATAAATTCCAAAAACACAATGCTTCGATTAAGACCAACAAAAGTACGGGAATACATCCCAAGGTTCATTACATTCAAGGAAGGAAATAAAAAAAAAACTACGAGGCTACATTGGTGCTCCCACTAGCAGCAGTCGACCCTCCCTTCTTCCGAGCAAAAATCTCAGAAAGCTTCCGAGCAAGAATGGCGGCTTGCTCGCCAAAACGAGAGAGCCGTACCTTTTTGCCCGTGGAGGGATCGACTGGAATGGACGAGTAAGCCTCCTCCAACCCTTCGACTCCGTGCGCCAGAGCAAATTGGATCGCAGTCTTCGCGCCAGCCTCCGATTGAGCAACTGCAAAGGAATCCAGAAGTTTTCCTTCTGAGAACACCTTCAACATGTCATCGAGCGCAGGCGCAGGAGTGGCGTTGGCGAGGAGGCGACCGTACATTTGCCCCAGCACTTGGGTAGCATCACTGACCATGGAAGAAACTCCATCAGCGTGCCTTTTAAGCTGGGCAAGCGTATCGGTTACCACATCCACCCGCTGGAGTCCAGGGATTTCTAGAGGAACATCCAGAATACCTGCGAAGGGAGAAAATAATACTTAGCAAATTACAGCCAAGTGAAGAATCATAATCGCGAAATTCCAGCAAGCTTACCCGCGAAGCGCTCAGCAAGGGGACGGAGGAACCCGACAAGCTCGCTGTCGGCCTTACTGCCGGTTTTCTCTAACTCCTTCAAGGACTTCCGTGCGTCCGCAAGCTGTCGACTGAAGTCTTCCGACTGCATGCGGGAAGTCTCTAGCTCTTGTCGAATGGCCGTCAAGTCAGCTTCTCGAGCAGTTACCTGCTCAGAGAATTTGACCTTTTCGGATTCTGCAAATTCAAGTCGAGCTGCAAAGAGACGCTTGTCAAAAATCCTAGAATGAATGGAGTGTGGAAGACAGGGGAACGATAGAGCTCACCCTTGAGAAGATCGTCTTCAGTCCGGAGTCGGTTGCGGTCTGCTCGAAGAGACTTGCAATCCGATTCAGCGAGAACGACGCGGCGACCAATCGCCGCAAGAGAATCAACGAGTGACTGCAAAAGCGCGAAGATGGAAGAGTTAGAAAGATCAAATTTGAGCCTGTGCCCGATTATTTACAATCGACTACAGCCTCGGGGGCTACTCCCATCGGGAGCACTACCGTGCACCCGATAAAAATTAAAAGCACGAAGATAGAAGAATTAGAAGGATTACATTGGAGCCTGTACCCGATTATTTACAATCGACTACAGCCTCGGGGGCTACTCCCATCGGGAGCACTGCCGTGCACCCGAGAAAAGCAAAATCATGAAGAAAAGATGAACAGAACTTCGAGCCTGCAGCCGATCGCACGCGATCGACTACAGCCTCGGGGGCTACTGCCATCGGGAGCACTGCCGTGCACCCGATAAAGAAATTCTTGAAGGCCAAGAGATAGAAGTTTACCTGTCCGATGGCGCGGGAGAGAGGATCCTCAGAACTGTCCGTCGCCTCCTTCGAGACCGAAGTCCTAGCGGCGGAGCTGGGGATTTCTCGCTCCACAGTCGCAGCATCAGGCGCTGCCCTGGGAGAGTTCTGGACGGTGCCTGCAGTGGGGGTTTCACCCGCGTCCTTTGCTTTGTTCCTCTTTTCGGGAGGAACGTTAGCAGCAAACCTACGCGGGCTGATCGCCTGCAGACTGCAGTGAAAGATAGAAAAACATCAATATCGGAATTTAGAGGTTGGTCGACTGGCATTACAAAAGAACAAGGAAGAAAACACTTACTCATCATCTTCTTCATCATCGTCCAGAGCATCCGTATTCCAAGCGGTTGCTATCACTGGAAACGAAGCCGAAGGAGGAAGAGATTGGAGTGGAGTTACATGGATAGGAGCTTGACTAGGCGATGCTTCCAAGGATTTTTCCTTTGAAGTAGCTTCGTCTTCATCTACCCGACGACGTTTCGGGAGGACGCCATTCGAGTCTTTGACATCATCCGAAGAATCGTGCTCCGAGCTCGAGGAAGCATTGGCGACACTGGTATCAACCGCGCCGTCCTGGTGACTAGACACTTGCTCCGAAGCAGCTCCCCCCGTAGCTGGCGGGTAGCAGTCCGCCATGGCTAGACTCTACGAAGACAAGAAAACAAGAAAGATCTTATCGACTAAATATTCAGAAGATGAAAGTAACTCAAAGACAAGAAACTAACCTCAGCCGGAGGAGGATTTGAAGCAGAAAAAGCTTCGACTGAGCAATCGGGGAATTGCTCCCCAACCTTCAGTCGAGTGATGACCGCGATCTTCTTCTCGAATTGCACATTCGAAAGTTCTTCGCGACTCACTCGGCTGGGATCTTCTGCACCTTGATACTCCCACATAGTGGAAGGCCTTTGCTGCAGAGGCTGGATCCTGCGCTTCAAGAAGAGGCTCGCCAGATGGAGCCTGTTGAGCACTACTCCCGAGGTTTGGTCTCGAAGAGCGGCTACTCGTGCGAGTAAGGGCGTGACCGTCTGGATTTCCTCGGCTGACATCTTGTGGCTCCAAGACTTGCGCCTCGACAGAACTGCGAATGGGTGAAACTCTACGAGCCCACCCGAGCTATTGTCGACGACGTAGAACCACTTCTTCCGCCAGCCTTGGGCGGAGTCGATGAAGTGCATGTTGAAGTACGCGTTCTCCTGGCGCGCCTGGATCCCGAAACCACCCGTGCGAAGTGGCTCGCCAGGCTCGGACTCCACCCGCGGCTTCTCACGGAAGATCCGGATCTTGAACAGCGCTTTCCAGAGCGCCCAATGCGGGCGAATGCCGAGGTAGCACTCGCAAAGCACGATGAAGCACGAAATGTGCTGCATCGCGTTCGGAGGAAGGTCGTGAAGCTGTATGCCGTAGGCACACAGCAGCCCGATGAAGAAAGGGTGAAGGGGGAAAGAAAGACCTCGAGTCACGTGGTCCACAAAGACCACGCGCTCATTCGACTGAGGGTTGGGTACCTCTTCTCTTTTCCCGAGGCGGACGCGCTTCTCCGCCTCCGCCGGTAGCAATCCCTCCCGCTGGATCTCTTTGATGCTTTTTGCGGTGGTGTTGGGGGAGCGCCAGTCGCCGGCGCGAGGAGCGGGTGGCGCAGAAGGCTCGCCAGACGCCAGAGTACCAGCGCCACGCTTCCTTCCGCCAGCCATTGTTCGCAGCGAGAGCTTGAGCGTGAGGAAGATGAAGATGGGCGCAAGGAAGAAGATGAAGACAGAGAGCGGGAAAAATTTTACTGCGGCGCTAACACCCCTACTTATACACGGGGCAAGGCAATCTCAGCCGTACGATGAGCTACGTGGCACCTATCACGGCTGCCACGCGTGAGGATGAAACGAAGCGGCGGCCTGCGCTGTTTCGTGCCACGATCTTAACAGAAGATCGTGCGCATTTACTGCGCGTTTCGCGTAGAAAACGGGAGCGACGTCTCGTTTCCCGGTCAAAAAGCTGACAAGGTGGGCCACCATCTGCTACCACTCCGTCACGTCCCATCGGGAGAAGAGGAGTGCGCCATGACGTCATGACGTTCGTCATTCAAAATTGAGATTTTTTCGAATGGAAGTTCAAACGCGAAATTATCTTCGTATGAATATCGATTCCTTCGGATGAAACCAACTTTTCCATGAACAGTTCATAAAGCAAGGCCTCTTCGAACGAGAAAGAGGAAAATACCCTATGCACGAAAAACTCTTTCGTATGGGCACAACATCCCGAACATGAAAACTCTTTCATACGGGCTTGGTTTTTTCCAATGCGAAATTTCTTTCGTATGGAGCTCAAACAAATCCATCGGGTGGGAAAAACCTACCTCTCCTACACGTGATAATTCTACATCATAAAAACCTGGATTGTTCAGCCGACTAGGCACATCTGGATGCCGTATTCTTCGAGTACGAAGGTAAGACCCAGAAAGATCTTTCTTTTGGGCCTGGAATCGCACTCGAAAGCTGCGTCCTCCGGCATAGTTCCGTGTCAACAACACGAAGAAAAATCCTAGCGGACGCGCCGGGTACCCTCTTAGGTTAAGTTCGACTCGATAAGTCCACAACGGCCCAGTCGCAACAATCACCTCATCGGGTTCGAGTCGGAGGTCTCGAATCTGTGTAGGCCAGGAGTGTTTTTGCCCTAGTCGCAATTAATTGGCCCTAATCTCTCGGGAGAGCCAAGCTACTGCGCCACATCCTTCTGCAAATAAAAGCCGTAAAACAGGTGCCAGTACTACTCGATACTCGAGTTTTATAACTTACAATACAGGGGACACACCCTTCAAAAACAACAACTGTCAAGCTGAACTTCCGAGAAGGGATTAAAAAAGTTCTGACCGTCTACTCGACTGAAAGTAAATCCCAGTCGAGCACACGCTCGGGGGCTACTGACGAAGGCATGGATCCTGGACCCTGCGAGTAAGGACACCCCCTCTCAGGCCTTCTGGTCAAGGCCCAACAGGAAGCGCCCTTGGAGTACTCTAGAAGGCCCATGAGAAGCCCACCCGCATCAACTTGCGGGTTAAGTTAGGGAACTTGTAACCGACCTAAGCTAGGGTTTGTATCCTCTCCGGGTTGAACTCGAGACCTGTCTATCTATATAAAGCCAGGAGAGCCCCCAAGGAGAGGACCAAGTATTACCGCACGACCACAAAAGCCTTGAAACTCGAGATCTATTCTCGATTCGAGCATCCTGTAACCGATCTAATCATCTAATACAGATCGACAGAAGGCAGGAGTAAGGGTTTTACCTCTACGAGGGCCCCGAACCTGGGTAAATCTCGCCCCCTGTCAAGCCGACGATTTCACCAGCGCCTATGACGTCTCCTAGTCGAAACCCGATAGGGTCACCCGAGGGATTTGTGGAGCCAGAGCTTCGACAATCGCCATTGGCGACCTTGAAGCCAGCACCTCTGAGTCCTCCGAGGCACCCGCGCGTGAACCCGGAGACTCCTCCTTGTCCTCGGTAAGTAGAGGCTAGAAACGGCTTCCGACGAACGGCGCACACCGTCTCCCAGCCTTCCCGTCGCTGCCGGCGTCTCCGTTCAAATCGCCATGTGTGTCTCCTTCCATTTCCTGTCGCCCACTTCACATATGTATTACCTATTGTTAAAATTCATATCAATAACACAAAAATTGAACTAGAACAAATATTGTCAAGTATTGATGATTTGAATAATTTTGCTAGCAACTTTGCATACAACCTCTTTTTCTAAACACAATACAAACACAAATTCTCACATGTACGAAAATACACATGCCGCATCTTGTTGCATTTGCTGTTGTCATATTAATTTGCCCATTAAATGGATAGACTCTCCCCGTTTATGAATTTAGTTCTAATTTAGAGGTTTTTCTAAATGGTCTGTACTCTTCTTTTTTTAGAAATAAATGCTCTGTACTCTATCTCAGTCGAGTCATATCATTTTCCCTCTACAAATCACGAATGAAACAATTTCCCTGTATCACTGTGGTTATTTCCTTCGAAACAAAAAACACGCGAGGGAAAAATCTGGATATTCCCGCTAACATGGATTTTTCCCTCCGTTGATTGCTTATATGTATCGAGCCTTCTAACTAATTTCACCAGCCCAATACTAATATGCCCCAGAAAAAACGCATCTAGACCCTCCCCACGCTGGATTCATCGCCGCCGCCGCAGCCGCTCGGCGAGATTCCCCGGCGCTCTGAGCTCGCTTACCTTCATCCTTCCCAGTTGACTCTCGAGCGGCGCCGCTAGATCCAGCAGCGGGCTCGACGGTCTGCACGGTCTCATCATCCCCTCACTGGTTCTCCTCGACCTTCTCTCTATCTCCGGCTCTCAGCTCTGCTACATCAGGAGCTTGATGGAAGCAAGCATCAGTAGATCGCCGGCTCGTAGGTCCACACTGCCCTCACGTTGCGTTCGTCGTTACCAAGCAGCAGTAGAGGTCAGAACATTACTTTCATGTCTGCCCTTACCTATTCACTGAATTAATTCTCTGTTCTTTCCGAGACTGCAAAATTTATCCTTGATTTCCCTGTCCGAGGCTACAAACTTATTGTAGATGATTCTGCTTTTCCCTTTCCTCGTTTCTTTGCTACGAATTGATCGTGTTCTTTATTTAACCATGCAAATGCAGGGTGCGTGTGCGTCGTGACCAAATGCAGAAGTGCAGATGCATGGGCAGTTTTGTTGATCTCCTACACCTTGAGAAACGAAGGTTTATCCACCCAGACCCTGCAGTCCAGTTATAGGGGAGTGAATTCCTAATTTCACATTTTCGGTAGATTCCCAAGGGCATGTACAATTCGGAAGCCCTTGTATCGATGCTTGACTCTCTCTGAAGCCACGCATGGAAAAAAGTGAACGGCAAGCGCCCGACGACTAGGTAAGAATTGACGCTAGCTAAAATCCCAGGCTCGATTTTAACTTCCAAGAAGTTGACAAAATAGATTAATGACTATTTGCAAAACCGCTAGCTTCATATACCAGATTGTCACATCAAGTATCGGCAAGACACCAGGAGCAAATCGATCATTTTTTTTGTTTGGCCATCGGAAGAGGTGCAGGGCTAACAACACATCTTTCTTGTAGTCCTGAATGTAGATAGGCAATGAGGTGATGATTTATTGGCCGCTGCTTCTTAAGGGGTGCGTAGCTGCTGATGCAAGTTTATTTAGACTTTGATTATTCTTTAAATTTATTTCATTGATGCTAGTCACAATAGCTCACTTTGGAATAGTTATGGTCCTATAGCAGCAATTCTGCAAGAATCTGTGGTACAGAAGGCAACCTTTAAAGCATAAGCCTACCTGATATTAAGTGTATGACTTCTTACGTAAAAAAAATGTATGACTTCTCATCTAGCGTTGAATATTCATTGTGCTTCCATTATGTGCCTTTTCTCATTTCCATGAAAGAGATGTGTTTAGTTATTGAGTGCAACTATTTTTCTGTAACTAATGGAAAGGCCAGTTCTGTCAAGGATAGATTAATTTATGCTGAGTCATGGATTCTAATCTAAATAAATCTGCATGTATGTTTAGCAGTACCATTTGTCTCTAGGTGATGGAATCACAATTCGTTTAACAATATACATATCCTTGGTTCTTGGTTCTATTTCGCTACATTTGTAAATTATTTATGGAATCCCAATGCTTATTTGCATATCTTATTATACAATGATCTGTTTTGGTACAGGTTTTCGTGCCATTTTTTCTATGATGTTATGATTTTGTTAACTTTGTCAAATCTGCCTCTTTGCTTAGCATTAGCAATTTTGTACTGCATTCTATCTGCATTTTACTATCTTAGTGTGCTAGTAATATAGGTCGTTGTATACTAAAGAACAAAAAGGAGGAAGATCACAATGTACTAGGATCATAGTCTTATCAGCCACTACACATATGCGCCTACAACATGGTATGTATCTTAACTATCATTCGTTCTCCTTGTGTGTTTATTTTCTTCCATTTCTTCGACTACGTATATAATATTTTTCAAGTGAATCTATCATAGTATTTTTCTTTCTTTTTTCTCAATACAGATTGAAAGATAACTGAGGTCCTAAGGCTGGATGCTACAGTAGTCCTCGTGATGATTCTAGAAGCAACTTTTTCATGCAAGACTAGAAGAAGCAACATTTTTAGTGTTTATTGATGGATTAAAGAATGTAATTGTTTTGAAAGTGCCCAAATTGTAATGAACCCTATTTTCATGGTGTCGTGCCTCCCTTTTTATGTTATTTTCATGGTGTCATGCATTACAATAAATTAATTAACATGTCCAATATTTTTGATTAAATTAAATCTAATTTTATGAAACAAATGCCTAGTTTTGGTATTAATAATAAATAAGTATGGCGCGATTTTACCATGGAGATGTCAGTGATGGAGATGAACAATGTTTCGTAATAAAACAATTAACTAATCAACCATGATTTAAATAAAATTATAGTCCATAAAATAGGTAATATTTTGTATTAAATAAATAAAAAATACATTAATCATGTTGCCATTCTAATATAGTGTTGCCGATGGTGTTACTATATTTACAAAACGTGTTACTAGGGTAGTTGACAACTATAAATTATAGTGTTACAATATGTGGATATCATGTTACTAAAAAAATTTCAAACCTAAAAAAGGTGTTACTAATTGTGTTACTATAGCTACAAAAATATGTTACCACCGGTTTTTTACTTCTAAAAAATATGTTACTGCAGGTGTTACTATAGGTAGAAAACTGTGTTACCTGTGTGTTTAGTAACACAAAACATGCATGTTACTGTAGAAAAATTGTAACACAATTTTTAGCATGTCGTAACAATTATTATGTGTGACAAAGGACACCACCTAGTAACACGGTCTACTGGAACACATTTTAAGTTGTGTTACTACATGGCCTAGAAACACACTTTTGGGCCTGTAGTAACATAACACTGTGTTACCAAAGCTCTGTCCTGTTGTAGTGTTTGTTGTGAAAATGCTTGATTAGATGTTGTTTGTAAGATGTATTGTATTGATCTGTTGTGTCGGGTAGGAATCTTCTTTAGATCCTTCTAAATCTCTACTCATCTATGCTAAACCCAACCAGATACCTAGCCAGAATACCAACAACCATGAGAAGAAAACAACAAGATGGGAGATTGCCAAGGACATCCAAGGACCAAGTTGAGAGGGACCCAAAGACCTTTGATTGACCCAAAGAGTGACCCCTCAGTGTCGCATGAAGTTCAACAAGTCACTAGTTGCCCTACAACCCTACTTGGAAGAAAAGTTCTACTCAAGACCTCTGGAGACAAGCTACACAATCAAGCCATGAGATTATTATACCCACAAAGATTTCCTTAAGGGTGGTAGGCACCTAGATGTTTTGGAACCAGTAAACAAAACCTATCTTTCTTTCTAGCCTTCCCAAATCTCGGGACGAGATTTCTTTTAAGGGTGGTAGTATGTAACATCCCTGATTTTTGGAGGAATTCAAAAATCACAAAAATTTGAAACTTTTTGTTTTCTACTAATGCAAGGCATCAAAAACCAACTAAAACTAACACAAAGGTAACATTATTGTTTTCCATTGTTATTATAAATGATAATCCAAATGCCTCTGTTTTCCAAAAACCTAAATCCTCAAAATAAATATTTATGCAAAGTATTTGTTTTCTCAATGAAGTGTTTTCCCAAATATTGTTTTCAACCCCAATCCATCAATGATAATTCATCTTTCAATTAGTGGATTTATAAAAAAAATTCAAAAGCCAAAATTTATATCTGGATATTTAACGTAGAGAAAAAAATGTTTTCATTTGTGAAAATCTCTGATCTTATTTAAAAAAAAATTATTCAATTAATTATTTTCCATTTTGAAAATGCATTAATTTTCTATCAGTAATTTAATCATATTTTGAAGATATAATTATTTTAGGTGTGATGAAACATCCCACAAATGTTTCTTTTAAAAGTTATTATTCTTACAAAACCATAGAAACAAAAGTGAACTCATTTGGATTTATAAAACAAAAGATATGAATGTATTAAAAAAAATAGAAAAGGAAAAAAGGACAGAACAAAAAAAAATGCGCGCAGCCCAACTGGGCCGAGCCCACTCTTATCTCTCCCCTCGCCCCTCTCTATTCCTCGCACGCGCGCGGCGCGAAGGAGCCAGCAGCCCAGGAGGAAGTCGTCGCATCCCGCTCTCTCCTCTTCCACTGCCCGGTGGGCCCCGCACCGCTTACGTCACCTGTGACGTAAGAAATCTCGGCGTCCGTGCCGTGCAGGAAACCAACGCCGCACCTCCTCTCCCGACCTATCCTCCACGCCTCGCCCTTATAAAAGGGTGCCCCTCGACGTGCGCGCCCGCTGCCAAAACCCTAGATGTCGTGTGCCTCCAGGCAAAACTACATGGTGTGTCTACCCATGTTGGTTTTCAGAGTTTTACAAATGTTTATTAAATATAGGACAAAACTGACTTTATGCAAAATTTGCCTAAACTCCACCAAGCCAGATATGCATGTAGTTTAGACTTGCCATTTTATATCCACCATAGTGTTACTTGTCAATACATTAAATTGTATTGACTCCCTTGTGGCTGCATATTCCATATTGCAGATGAATTCTGAAGATGACACTACTAGAGATTTGCTTATAGCAGCATATCCTACCACAGGCGAACAAGAAAAACGATGCGCCTGGGCTAATTAGCGCAGGCGAACAGGAAAACGGTGCGCCTGGGGTAAGCCTGTTACCCCAGGCGAACCAAACTCAGCAGCGCCTGGGGTAAAGTGTGGCAGGGCCACCACCGCTGCCCCCTGGCACTCTTCCTTTACCCCAGGCGAATCGCATACCGATTCGCCTGCGGTATAACAAATACCCCAAGCGAACTCGGGCAGAAGCGCCTGGGGTAAAAAGTGGACTGGGGTAGCTCCCATTAGCGCAGGCGCACGACATCTCTGTTCGCCTGGGATAAAGAAACGCCTGGGGTAGCACCCCTTAGCGCAGGCGCATCCCATACCATATTCGCCTGGGGTAATCTTTGTCCTCAATAAGTGCGGCCAGCCACCCACCACCACCCCTATCCACCCCACTCACTCACTCACTAGTCCTAACTCGACCCATTAGTGGTCCTAGCTCAATCCCCCACACCCCTCCACCATTTTTAGCTAATTTAACCAATCATGTTTGTTATATTTTAGCTAGTATGCTACCCCCCTTTCCCTCTTCCAAATCTCTCCACTAGATCTACTAACCGGACACTAGATCTCACCACAAATGCACCACTAGCTACTTCTAGATCTATCACTCTCTTATCGGTCGTCTCTCCGGTGATCTTCGACGTCGTCATCGTGTCTATATATTTTGCATTGTGTGTCATCTTAATAGGTGCGTGGGATTGGTCGTTGGATGATAATTCGTTCTCTTTTTCATTTTATTGTGTTGCCATGAGGATGAGTTGCCAATGTTTTGCCGAAATGTTGATTCATTTCCTTTTCGACAAATTTCTGGCGCTCCGCGTTACACCTTTTGTAGGAAGGTCATGCCGAAATTTTCCGTGAAAACCGGATCTAGTTAATGAAACCTCTCTCTCTTGCATTTTGTAGCAATGGTCATTGCGATGAGGACAAGCGTGGTGCATAGGTACGTGCGACGCGTGACGGCCGAGATGCATCGAAACAATCGCACCGAGATAGAGTGTCCGTGTCGGAAATGCAAGCTGGGGTCTTTGTTCAAACCAGATTCTGGTAATGTGGAGAAGCACCTGCTCAGGTATAGTTTCATGGAGAACCACACTAAGTGGATGGATGATGATGAAGACGATGATCACGTCGAGACCAATTGGGCGGCGACATGTGAAGATGATCAGGAGGAGTCTGAACATGGCAATGGAGAGGACGAAGAGGCTGTCGACGAAGACGACTATAATGAAGAAGAAGGGAGTCATGGTGATCAACAACATGAAGACAAGGACATGAACACTCCGCTAACTTCAGTCGTGTGGGACCCTCATGTTCAAGATTTTCTTCTCAAGAACACGTCGACCGATGCCAGACGTAAATCTAAGATCACGCAACTAGAGATAGACTCTGCAACTCCGTTGTATGAGGCAAGTCGCGGGGAGGAGGAGTCACGCTTGAGAGTAGCTCTGGATCTTCTAGAGATGAAGGCAAAACACGGATGGACCAACACAAGCATGGACGATCTTCTGCGATACCTAAAGACGCACTTACCTGAAGGGAACACATGTGCTAGTAGTCTACAGGAGGCCAAGAAAATCGTGTGCCCCCTCGATTTACCGCACACAAAATACCACGCTTGCGTTCGTGACTGCATAATTTATCGTAACGAGCACGCGGACCAGATCAAATGTCCGGTGTGCGGTGCTGATCGTTACAAGAGGGGGACGAAGAAAGCTCCTAGGAAAGTTGTGTGGTACTTTCCACTCATTCCCCGTCTGCAGCGGTACTTCGTGGACCCCAAGGAAGCAAAGATCATGCGCTGGCACGAGGACAGAAAGAAGGCGGTGGTGAGCGATCCAGAACGTGTTGAACAACCAGTGCTAACACACCCTTCGGATGCACGTCAGTGGAAAGCATTAGACGCATTCGATGAAGAATTCGGGAACGACCCAAGGAACATCAGGCTTGGTGCGAGCACCGACGATCTCAATCCGTTTGGCAACCAGAGCAGCAAACATAGCACCTGGCCCGTGTTTGTATGGATGTACAACCTCCCCCCGTGGCTGTGTCTGAAGAGGAAGTACATACACATGAGTATGCTGATTCAAGGGCCGACCCAGCCAGGGAGCGATATCAACCTGTATCTCGAGCTATTGAAGGAGGAGCTAGACACGTTGTGGGAGGAAGGGGTGGAAACATGGGACGCCTTCAAAGAAGAAACTTTTCGTATGAGAGCCGCACTGATCACGACGGTGCAGGACTATCTCGGATACGGATATATTGCGTGTCAGGTGTGCCATGGACACAAGGCTTGTGTCAGGTGCATGGAATTTACCCCGTTTCTAAAGCTACACAAGGATCCCGGATCTTCTAAAACCGTATACATGAGGCATCGAATGTGGCTACCACAGAACGACCCGTGGAGAAAGCGCGGGGACCTTTCAACGGTAAAGATGAGCTCGATCTACCTCCACGCAAGAGAAGAGGAGAAGAGATCGATACTCTATTGAAGAATTGGAAAACGTGTCCTCCGTCGGGAAAGGTACAAAAGCGGAAGCGAGGAGAGAAAAAGTGTCCTCCGCCAGAAGGACCGCTCTTGGGGGTATGGAAAAGGAGGTCCGTGTTTTGGGACTTGCGGTACTGGCCAATCCTCGGAGTGCCTCACTGCCTTGATGTCATGCATATCACGAAGAATGTGTGTGAGAGCTTGCTTGGCACCCTGTTCAACATGCCAGATAGGACCAAAGACGGGCCAAATCAAGATACGACCTGATGGTCCTGAATATCAGGAGCGAGCTTCACTTACCGCCTTCTACGCGTGAACAGGCGGAGGAGGACGAGGATGAGGTGGAGGAGATGGACGACCGCAAGCGGAAAAGGGCTAAGAAACACCAAACTCACCGCCTGAAACCCTCTTGCTTCACTCTAAGCCCCGACGAGCTCGCGCAAATATTCACATGCCTCCTCGGAGTGAAATTTCCCTTAGGTTACGCGGGGCTGATAAGCAGATACCTAGACGCGGAGAAAAAAATCTTCAGCGGGATGAAGTCTCATGACTGTCACGTGATGATGACGCAGATACTTCCGGTTGCAATCAGAGGGATAATGGAACCGCACGTCCGTCAAACGCTCACTGGCCTCTGTAACTTTTTCGACGTCATCACTCGGAAGTCGATAAGCGTGAAGAAACTCGGAAGGCTGCAGGAAGAGATTGTCACCATCCTATGCGAGCTTGAGATGTACTTCCCACCTGCCTTCTTTGATATTATGGTACATCTCTTGGTCCATATCGTGGACGATATCACCAATCTTGGGCCGGCATTCTTGCACAACATGATGGCGATAGAAAGAATGAACAGGATCATCAAATCATTCGTTCGTAACAGGGCACACCCGGCTGGAAGCATCGTCCAGGGATTTCTCACCGAAGAATGCATCTCTTTCTGCAAGAATTTTCTAGGCGATGAGAAGCCAGCTGTTGGTTTGCCCGCAAACAAGCACCTTGACAGGTTCATGGGGGTAGGCCACAACACTGGCAAAAGGGTAATGGACGCGGACTCCTGTGGTCGGAGAGCCGACTTTGAAAGGGCCCACCTAGTAGTGTTACATCACATCGACGATGTCGACCCTTGGATAGAAGAGCACAAAACCGCGATAAAAAACAGTGCTCGCAGGCCGATGACGGAAGATGAGATATTTAGAGCACACAACTCCTCTTTCGCGACATGGTTCAAGAAGCAGATTGATGCCGATCCCCCGCCAATGACATGTCAGAAAGGTAAAATTGTATTGGCCTTGTCATATGGCCCCGCGCCCAATCTGATGACTTATCAAGCATACGACATCAATGGGTACACATTCTACACGGAGGAAAGAGACAAAAGTAGCGACTATCAAAACTCGTCTATAACGATGGAATCATACACGGGCGAAGAGATTAGAAGATACTACGGAAAGATCGAGGAAATCTGGGAGCTTGACTACGTTGGGGTAAAGCTGCTGATGTTCCATGTCAGATGGGCTACAAACGTCACGAAAGAAGATGAATATTTCACAACTATGTCGATGTCTGAAGCCAACAAACCCAAGTCCAAGAACCCCACCGCGCAAAATGAGCCCTGGGTATTGGCTAAGCACGTGGAGCAAAGCTTCTTCATAACCGACCCGGCAAAGCCTAGTCGTGTTGTCGTAAGGAGAGGAAAAAGGGCCCTCGTCGGAATGGATGGAGTCGCCGATGAGAAGGACTTCGACGGCTTAGTCGGTGACCCGATGATGGAAGAACCCGGTGAAGACGATGCACCATACACCACAAGAAGAAGCAGGACCACACTACCTAGGGCAGGTCTTCCATTCACAAGAAGAAGTCACGATATGGCGGTCACGTATTCAACATCGACCAAGAAAGGCAAGAGTAAGATTGTGACGAAAGGTTGAGAGAGGGAAATACTCGCGATATGTGCGATATAACATGCTAATAGATACTATGTACAATGTGTTTTCAGAGAGAAACACTTGCGGTATCTCGCTAAATCAATCTATTTACACTCGATGCGACACTAAATATTTTTGCACATGTTAACTTTCATATGTATGTAATTTTTAAGTGAAAAACAATGTGGGAGCCCCATATAATAGCATTCGTATTGCTCGATGTGTCCCGGGCCGGGGTGGGCTGTGTAATTTAGAAAATCTTAGCACAGGCGCATATGTGTGAATATGCGCCTGCGGTAATATTTATCACAGGCGCTTCTGACAGAACATGCGCCTGGACTAAGGCTATGTGGGCCCGCGCAAACCAAAACCCTACGAATTTTAGCGCAGGCGCATCTTCTAGGTTATGCGCCTGGGGTATGGCTCTGTGGGCCAGCGCATAACAGGGCATCAAGCGAAGCACATTGGTACCGGTTTGTGATACAAACCGGTTCTAAAGGGTCTGTCCCCTGGGCCCCCCCTCCGTGCAGCAAATGGCCGCAAGGCCTTTAGGACCGGTTTGTAAAACGGTTCTAAAAGTTTATCGCAGGCGCATTTTCTAGGTTATGCGCCTGGGGTATGGCTCTGTGGGCCCGCGCATAACGAATCGCTACGAACTTTAGCGCAGACGCATTTTAGTTTTGTTCGCCTGGGGTAAAGGGTAGCGCAGGCGCATATCACTCGCTGTGCGCCTGTAAGTCCTCGCTCTGCTAACCCCCCAGCCCGCACACTTCCTTTCTCTCTAGATCTTGCGCGCCCGCACACTTCCTCTCGATCCCCAAACCGCACGCCGCCGTCGTCTCTCTCATCGCACGCTGCCGTCGTCGTTGTCAAGCAGCAGGAGGAGGAGCGGGAGCAGCAGCAGGAGGAGGAGCGGGAGCAGCAGGGGAGGAGGAGCGGGAGCACGCCGCGCGCCGTCCCTCTCATCGTCATCGTCCACGCCGGCCGTTGTCACCCACGCCGCCGTCGCCCACGCCCACGACGAACCCAGGTCAGCCCCCCCTCTTCCAACGCCCGTGTGCAGTAGTGTTGCTTTCCCCTGCAAACTACCCCTGCATCTAGAAATCGATCGATGTCCATGGCCCTGCAGTTGCTGCTACCGTGCTTTTCCCTGCAGTTGCTGCTACCGTGCCCCATACAAACGCATGTATAATCAAATTCCACCGAATGATGTCCATGGCCAAATCAATAAAATCAGATGCACATCCAAGTGCTAATTTATCAAACTGTTAATTGGTAGACTGAATGCTGCTGTTTCTAGTGTTTGAAAAATGCTGCTGTTGCTAATTTATCAGATGCCCAACATTATTTACAGAAACAGCTTACTTGTTTCTAGTGTTTGAAAAAATGCTGCTGTTGCTTTGATAAATGCTGCTGTTTCTAGTGTTTCAAATTTAGTCTTTGCTAGAAGTACTCTAGTGAAACTATTAGCACAAGAAATAATTTATCTATTCCAATATGTTCAGTTTAAGTCGTTTAAGTTACTCCAGGAAGCAAGTTCTAAATTCTTGCTGAAATTTTAGTTAACAAAGTTTGCATGACACAAATTGCATGATGACACAGATATATGAATTTCCTGGGAGTTTTTGTGCCATGTGATGACAGCAATGCAAGAAACTGTTTTTGTGGCCATGTGTGCATTCAATTTATGTTGCAGGTACATTGAGTGCCAATGTTTTGCCGGAACGTTGATTCATTTCCGTTCCGGCGAATTTCTGGCACTCCGGCATGACCATTTATAGCCGAGGTCATGCCGAATTTTTCCGGTGACTAACCGTATACGTTTTGTCTACTGCTAGGCATGTCTTCTTCTACTACGGATCCGGCTTTATTGGACCACTACATCCTTATGGCCTGAGAGTCACAAGAGGAAGATCGGACACAAACTGACGAGCTCCCCGATGTCGAGCCCCACAATGATGACGGGCTCACCGGTGGCGAGGAGGAAACCACTGATAGTGGCGCCGGGGGTCCCTCAGGGAGCAGCACGACAGGAAACAAGCGTCGGAAGCGAGCTCCGAACAAGGTCGGCACCGTTCGAGATAAATTCACGGAGGTGGACCCTTCCAGTGGCACGCCTGTGATGCCATTAGACCTTGTGAAGGGGTACTTCCTCCAACTTGGCGCGATACTTCGAGATGTCGTCAATGTCAACGAGCCGACTCTCAAGAAGAAGCCAACTCTGCGTGCCCAACTCATCTCGAGGCTGCACGCGCGGTACGAGTTCCCTCCCCCCTACAACAACGAGAATCTGAAGGGCAACCTCGTGAACAAACTCGCCCTCACTAGATTCACCAAAGCCCTAAGCAATTACAAGACTATGGTGAGGGCGATGATTAGGGAATCGACACCATTCGAAGAGATCCATCGCCACTTCCCGCGGATTACGCCCGATGACTTCAAGACTTTCCTAAATAACGAGTCGCTTGATTTCATTAAGAATCAAACGGAATGGGGGAAGGAGCTAGCGTCGAAGAACATCGGTCACCACAATCTCGGCTGTCGTGGCTACGACGGGAAGGAGCCAGTTTGGGCGAAAGAGGACCAGGCCTACATTGAAAAAGGGATTGAGAACCCTTACGCCAAGTATGCCCATGACCCGCAATTCCAGAAATTCATGAGGCCGAGGTACAGAAAAGTAACTCCGACCGGGGAACTTGTCTCGGACCCGAAGATGGTGGAGGGTGTTATTTTGGTCACGGACGATAGCGTGAAGAATGTTGAGAAGCTAGTGGTAAGAAATTTACCATTTCATGCAACTCATCATCATCAAGTCCATGATTTCATTCTAGTACGAAACCATTTCCAAACCGTTCATATGTTGCTTCTGCAGCTAGAAGAACAACAACTTGAATCTTCCTCGTCGCAGACGTCGACGGCCAAAGTCGCGTGGGATAAGCCTTTCATCAGGGGGTACAACAAGGCAAAGAGCCAGGACCCTCTGAAAAGGCCGCACTTAGGCCGTATCACCGGCGGCGGACTTAATAAGAAGCACGCCAACTATGGCTTGGCTGAGCCCAGCACTAAGGAGTCGCGGGCGGCGAAGAAGAGCGAGGAGACGGAGGCGCTGAAGAAGAAGGTACATGACTTGGAAACAAACATGGAGAAGAAGATTGAGAAAACGGTGGGGGAAAAGATAAATGCGCTCATCCCCGCCGTATTTGAAAAAATATGTGGCTACATGTCGCACCCTGGACTTCTAGAGGATACTCACCGTACGAACTGAACAGTATTTTGGTTGGATTACGGGGCTTAACAGCTCCCGCGTCCCCTTACGGGTAGGCCAGCACTTATGTGCGACAACCAACCGTTACTGTTCACCGTCGATGTAAACTATCCCGTAGAAATCAGGATACTGCCTTTGACGTACTTCATACCATACACACATGGTACGTCAAGGGTTTTGAACAAAAGGATAACACAACATGCCTCTAAGACACAAAAGATTGAAATAAGGTAGCAAATGGCCTTCACTAAGGCAGAAATAGCAAATACAGTCATCCAGAGGACACATGTCCCAACATAGCATTCATTACATCAGCGGAAGCAATCAAAGGTGTCTGGGTACAGACAAATCCAACAGGCTTAAGAAGCCGGAGAAAATAAAGAAGACGAAGCCCATCCACGTAGGTCCTGGATCCAGCCCTGGTCCAGCTATCTACTCGTCTGCAGTTTCGTCAAACTCCACGAAGTAGCCATCCTGGTGGTCATCGTAGCCGTAGTCGTAGTCTGCGTAAACCACAGCCCCAACGGGGTCAGTACATCCAAGTACTGGCAAGCAAGACTCATAGTTCACCAAAGTATAGCCCGTCAACGCAAGCACAGATGACTTGGGTTCAACGGAAAGAAGGGGATATATATGATGCTGCAACTGGCTGCGCTAACCAACTACAGAGAGTCTAGCACTTCCAACTATCAGAAAGGGGATAAGATCGAGGGTTGTAACCAACTGAAAGATAACTTCAAACAAACCCATCCTGGATCTCGCCCCTTATCCAAAGAAGCAATCCGAGGATAACTCACACAGTTGGATTAAAGGTGAATCAAGTTATTGTGACGATAATCCTATTACTAGTCAAATTGTTAAGCATGGGGTGTGAGATAGTGAATCATTAGGTTTAAGTTGTCCTGAGTACTTGTTAGCCAGTACTTTCACCAAGTAGTCCATAACCGCGGAAAACACGGCTTCTCGAGAAGATTATCCCTGCAGGGTTGCACCAATTTGGCCGTACACGTATGAATAACCCGCCAGATGGGATGCCTCCCACCAAGCGGGGCACTCAACACAACTCAACTCTTCTCCGCATCAAGCCCAAAGCACCTTGGGCGCACGGCTAATCAAGCCCCGAAGAAAAGGGACCCTCATAGCACTCTAAGACCGTGTCCCCCTATATGCCGACTACAAAAGTTCCACCCTGCGCTGGGCTCGCAAAAACATGCATGCGGCAAATAGAAAGCACGAACTAAATGAGATGATTTGGACGAGATGCGAATCGAATCAAATTGAGGGGGGCGCCCATACTCGCTTCCCACATGCGGGTAGTGCGCTCATCATGGATCAGTAGACAAGACCCTTTTCCTATTAGGGTCGACACTAGCAGGCCTCAAAACCACACAGGGCCTCCTGCCGGTGCCTTATCATCAAATTATTATTAACAGTAATATTAGCATGATTGATTGATTGATTAAACATCGAGCCCCCAGAACATAATGAAATATATTAACTTAAAGTAACGGTTAACAGACTCGAGCAAAACAACCTAAGCATGCTAGTAAGACACTGGCTCAATCAATAGGGTTGTAGGAGGGGTGGTGAGGCAATATCAGGGTTAAAGGATTCATGTGATAGGTTCGTAACAGAAACAACTACCACTAAGGCTAGCAAGATTAGACAACGGAAAGTATCGGTAACCATGGTTGAAAGGAACACAATGGTTCATGTGAGTGATAACTTGCCTGCAAACTCAACAACCGGGTACTGAGCTAGATCCTCAGAAGGGGTGCTGTAAGGATCGTCTGCCTCAACGTCGTCGTCTATTCGAGAAGAAGCAAACAAACAAAACAGGAATGTAAACAATCATTTTCATGGCATTGTGCACAATCAAGATGATGCATGACAATTTAATGGTTGCATCAAAATAAGCTAGCTAACATGATGACACAATTTAAATGGACCCATATGCAATTGGATTGCATATGGAAAAGATCCATTGAATTAATTGGAAACAAATGATTTACAATTATTTATTAGGTGATAGTTGTTATCATGATGCATGCATGAGGGCAACAGCAAAATAACAACAAATAACAATGATAGATGCAAAGGAAAAGGAATAAAACAAGTTTGGAAACTATTTATTAAGTTTGGAAAATTTGGTTACTTAAACATGTCACACAAACAAATATTGTTCTCATCAATTTAAAGTGTGCAAAACAATTAACAAAATTTATATTTGAAAAGAACATCAAATTTTAGTTGGACTACATGTTTCAAATATTGAAATTTGAATTAGGATGAATTTATTATGAATTAAACAATATTAAACAAGTTTTAATTGAATTTAAACAAGTTTGAATTTTATTTGAATTTTATTTGTTCAAATCATAAATTCAAATTCACATTTGAAAAGTTCACACTTTGATGGTTTGAAAACATATCTTGCATGTTCAAAAATATTTTATTTTGAGCAAGTTATGATTTTTATCAAATTTAATTGAATTAAACAAGTATTAAATTATTTAGGCAATTTAAATTATTCAAACCAGGAAAAAAATTTTATATTTGAATAGGATATTCAAAATGGTATGAAAAACATATTTTATTTGCCTTATTTGGAATTAGTATGAATTATTTATGAATTATTGCAAATTACATTTGAATTATTCAAATTTGAATTTTAAATGTATTTTGAAAACTCAAAACAGAACACAAATTGATTATTTGGAAAGATTAGGAAATTTGGAACAGAAAACATATACAAGTTTTATTTATTAGACTTATAGATTAAAAGTTATTGATTTTTAAAGTTTAGTGCTTTATTCTGCCATTTAAAAAGAAATAGAAATTAAACAGATTCGTTTTAAACCTTTTGTTACCGCACTGGATCTACACCCCAGTCACTGCCCTGTGGGCCAGCGGCCAGCGTGGCGCAAGCGAAGGCTTGCGTGGCCACCAGTGCCACTGACTGGTGGGCCACTGCGCGGGGGAGAAATTCTCCAAAATGCGGGTAGTGCGCTCATCATGGATCAGTAGACAAGACCCTTTTCCTATTAGGGTCGACACTAGCAGGCCTCAAAACCACACAGGGCCTCCTGCCGGTGCCTTATCATCAAATTATTATTAACAGTAATATTAGCATGATTGATTGATTGATTAAACATCGAGCCCCCAGAACATAATGAAATATATTAACTTAAAGTAACGGTTAACAGACTCGAGCAAAACAACCTAAGCATGCTAGTAAGACACTGGCTCAATCAATAGGGTTGTAGGAGGGGTGGTGAGGCAATATCAGGGTTAAAGGATTCATGTGATAGGTTCGTAACAGAAACAACTACCACTAAGGCTAGCAAGATTAGACAACGGAAAGTATCGGTAACCATGGTTGAAAGGAACACAATGGTTCATGTGAGTGATAACTTGCCTGCAAACTCAACAGCCGGGTACTGAGCTAGATCCTCAGAAGGGGTGTTGTAAGGATCGTCTGCCTCAACGTCGTCGTCTATTCGAGAAGAAGCAAACAAACAAAACAGGAATGTAAACAATCATTTTCATGGCATTGTGCACAATCAAGATGATGCATGACAATTTAATGGTTGCATCAAAATAAGCTAGCTAACATGATGACACAATTTAAATGGACCCATATGCAATTGGATTGCATATGGAAAAGATCCATTGAATTAATTGGAAACAAATGATTTACAATTATTTATTAGGTGATAGTTGTTATCATGATGCATGCATGAGGGCAACAGCAAAATAACAACAAATAACAATGATAGATGCAAAGGAAAAGGAATAAAACAAGTTTGGAAACTATTTATTAAGTTTGGAAAATTTGGTTACTTAAACATGTCACACAAACAAATATTGTTCTCATCAATTTAAAGTGTGCAAAACAATTAACAAAATTTATATTTGAAAAGAACATCAAATTTTAGTTGGACTACATGTTTCAAATATTGAAATTTGAATTAGGATGAATTTATTATGAATTAAACAATATTAAACAAGTTTTAATTGAATTTAAACAAGTTTGAATTTTATTTGAATTTTATTTGTTCAAATCATAAATTCAAATTCACATTTGAAAAGTTCACACTTTGATGGTTTGAAAACATATCTTGCATGTTCAAAAATATTTTATTTTGAGCAAGTTATGATTTTTATCAAATTTAATTGAATTAAACAAGTATTAAATTATTTAGGCAATTTAAATTATTCAAACCAGGAAAAAATTTTTATATTTGAATAGGATATTCAAAATGGTATGAAAAACATATTTTATTTGCCTTATTTGGAATTAGTATGAATTATTTATGAATTATTGCAAATTACATTTGAATTATTCAAATTTGAATTTTAAATGTATTTTGAAAACTCAAAACAGAACACAAATTGATTATTTGGAAAGATTAGGAAATTTGGAACAGAAAACATATACAAGTTTTATTTATTAGACTTATAGATTAAAAGTTATTGATTTTTAAAGTTTAGTGCTTTATTCTGCCATTTAAAAAGAAATAGAAATTAAACAGATTCGTTTTAAACCTTTTGTTACCGCACTGGATCTACACCCCAGTTACTGCCCTGTGGGCCAGCGGCCAGCGTGGCGCAAGCGAAGGCTTGCGTGGCCACCAGTGCCACTGACTGGTGGGCCACTGCGCGGGGGAGAAATTCTCCAAAATAAACGCGCATCGGGGACTCGAACCCGCGCTCTTCCGCGTGCTCGCGCTCGACTGAAACCAGTTGCGCTGTCGCGCTGCGTTTGACAGATACAGGGACGGAGGGAGGATAAAGGTTCAGACTTGCATGATGTCTGACGAAACTGACGAGCGATCGCTTGCTCGACTGACAGAACACTCGCCGGCGGCGATCTGCACGGCCGTGCTCGCGATTGGAGGCGTGGGTGTGTGCAGGACGTGCACGGGTGCGTGCGTAGCACAGAGAGGAAGGAGGAGGTGAGAACGGTGGGAAGCTCACCGGGATTTGGTCGACGGTGACGTGCTGATGACGGAGGCGACGTCGGCGGGGAAGAGGACGGCGTCGTTGATCCCGTGCTCCTCCGTGCTCCCGCAGGTGTTCGATGAGCAGAGGAAGGAGAGGGCTACTGGTTCCAGCGATCAAACGGCGTCGAGAGGCTCTGTTACGTCGACGAGAACATCGGGTTCAGATACAGGGGCACGGTGGCCGGAGAGGGAAAAGATCGCGGCGGCGAAACGGAGGCTTACCGGTGACGATCAGGTGTTCAGCGTAGAGAGGAGAGAACGGCGAGCTGGTTCCAAGGTTTTGGTGGCTAGGAGGGAGTCGAGGGTGGCGGCGCCATGGCCATGTTCAGAAGGAGCTGTCGCCGGTGAGTGAGTTGCAGAGAGGGATCTCGTCGGGGAAGAAGCGATTGGCGGCGGCGAGCGAGGGGAACAGGACCTAGGGGCTAGGGTTTAGGTCTGCGGGGGCCCTGGGGGCTTCTTATAGGCCAGGAGAGCGAGGGGGGTGGCCGCCGGAGTCGCGCGCGGTCGCGGTGGCGCTCTGAGATGCCTGCCGTACGCAGGACAGATGATCTGCACGAATTGCGAAGCGGTACGGGGGAGTTGGGCGGGCTGGGTCGCGCGCGCGCTAGGCTAGGTGGGCTGGGCTGCTGTTAGCTGCCGCGCGCGCTGCAGTTTTCTTTCCCTTTTCTATTTTTTCTGTTTTATTTTTTTTTGTAGTTTTGCTTTTGGAAGAAAAAGATGGTTTTTAAATCAGTAAAAATTCTGGAAAAAATTTGGTTAGTCTTGTTAGACCAATAGCAATCAAATGCCAAGGTTGGTTTTCAAAAGTTTGAAATTTTAAATGTTGTTTATATTTGGAACCAAATTGAATGAAATTTCCAATATTAATTAACATTAGAAAAACAAATCATCTTCAATAGGGTTACCCCTAGGTTTAAAATGATTTAAAGAGTATAATTGTGTGGTGAATTACATGGATTCAAAAAGGTACTGATTTGAAACTTGGTTTGAATTTAAAAGATGATTTGGGAATTATTGATTGAATTAATGGTTTGATTAAACCAACAACTTAATGGGTGATTAACAAGGAATAAAAATGGTTGTTTTTATTTGTTATTTTTATTCCAAAAGTTGTAACAGATCAAGTATGAAAATAACCATTTGAAATTGTTTGAGTTTGATTATGAAACAAGATAAAACAGATGCAAAACAAATAGTGACAATGCAAACAAAAATAAAACAAATGCAATGAGATGATGACATGATGCATTGCTTGAAATAAAACAATAAATCAAACATTCTAAGGGATATTTCATACTTGGGATGTTACAAAACGCCCCCCCTTGAAGGAATCGCGCCCCGAGATTCCTTACTGAGATGTGAAAAGGTCCGGATACTTCTTGCGAAGATCCTCTTCGGTCTCCCACGTTGCCTCTTTATCGGAATGATGCGACCATTGCACTTTCAAGAACTTGGTGCTCTTGTTGCGAGTCTTACGCTCGGTCTCATCGAGAATACGAATAGGGTGCTCCTCATAAGATAGATCATCTTGCAGTTCAATGGAATCATGATCAACTGCACGATCTGGATCTTTGAAACACTTCTTGAGTTGTGACACGTGGAACACATCGTGCACCTTGGATAGTTTTTCTGGAAGTTCAAGACGATAAGCATTTTCTGCACGCCTTGAGAGGATGTTGAAAGGACCAATGTATCTTGATGCAAGCTTTCCTTTCACACCAAAACGATGAGTTCCTCTGAGGGGAGTTACACGGAGATATGCCTTATCACCAGGTGCATAGATTATATCCCTGTGCTTGCTATCATAATAGCTCTTCTGACGAGACTGAGCAATCCTGAGATTGTCACGAATGATACTAACTTTCTCCTCGGCTTCCTTAACAATGTCAGGGCCTAAAAGTGAACGTTCACCAGCTCCAGACCAATTGATTGGACTCCTGCATCTGCGACCATACAGTGCCTCAAATGGTGCCATGCCTAGGCTTGCCTGGTAGCTGTTGTTGTAGGAGAATTCAGCATATGGAAGGCAATCCTCCCATTTCATGCCAAAGGAGAGACCACATGCTCTGAGCATATCCTCGAGAATCTGATTGACTCTTTCGACTTGCCCCTGAGACTGAGGGTGATAAGCTGTGCTGAACAGAAGTTTAGTGCCCAATGCTTCTTGAAAACTCTTCCAGAAATGAGAAGTGAAAATACTTCCACGGTCTGAGCTTATTTCCAATGGAACACCATGAAGGGGAACAACCTTTGCTGTGTAGAGTTCTGCTAACTGGCTAGCTGAAATAGTTTCCTTGACAGCAAAGAAGTGAGCTACCTTAGTGAGACGATCAATAACAACGAAGATTGCATCGTTGCCCTTCTTGGACTTTGGAAACCCAGTAACGAAGTCCATTTCAATCATGTCCCACTTCCACTCAGGAATTTTGAGAGGTTGGAGTAGACCTGCTGTTTTCTGATGGACTGCCTTAACACGTTGACAAACGTCGCATTCAGAAACGTATTGAGCAATTTCATGTTTCATGCCAGGCCACCAATACAGAGTCTTGAGATCCTGGTACATCTTTGTACTTCCAGGGTGGATGGATAGAGGAGTTTCATGAGCCTCCTTGAGAATAATATCCTTGAGACTTTGAATTTGAGGAACTGCAATGCGTCCTTCGAAGAACACAGTTCCCTTGTCATCAATTGAGAAGGACTTGAATTTATCATTGCCTTCCTTGATGTGCTCTACAATCTTCTTGATTTCAGTATCACGAAGTTGTTTAGAACGAATCTTGTCCTCGAGAGTTGGACTGGCTGTCAAGCTAGCAAGGTATCCTTCTGGGACAAGACCAAGGTTCAGCTTCTGGAATTCTTCATGAAGTGGAGGTTGGCTTTCCATGATCATGAGATTATTGCAATAGGATTTGCGACTGAGAGCATCGGCCATAACATTAGCCTTGCCTGGAGTGTAAGAAATGGTGAGATCAAAGTCTTTAATCTTCTCAATCCATCTCCTTTGCCTGAGGTTCAGATCTGGCTGAGTGAAGATGTATTTCAGACTCTTATGATCGGAAAAGATTTCCGTTTTGTTACCCAGCAAGTATTGTCTCCATTTCTTGAGGGCAAACACAACTGCTGCAAGTTCAAGATCATGTGTGGGATAGTTTTGCTCATGTGGGTTCAACTGACGTGAAGCATAAGCCACAACTTGACGTTCTTGCATAAGAACTGCTCCTAGGCCTTGGAGAGATGCATCACAGAATATCTGGAAAGGTTTGGTAGTATCTGGGCCAACCAGAACTGGGGTGGAAGTGAGTTTAGTCTTCAGGAGGTTGAAACTTTCATCACATTGTGGAGTCCAAACGAACTTTTTGTCCTTCTTTGTGAGACCAGTGAGAGGTTTGGCAATCTTGGAGAAGTTTTGGACGAAACGACGGCAATAGCTAGCCAAGCCAAGAAAACTTCTGACTTGCTTCACCGTCTTAGGGGGTTTCCAATCAACAATTGCCTTAACCTTTTCAGGATCAATGGCAATGCCTTTGGCAGAGATGATATGACCAAGATATGCAACTTCTGGAATCCAGAACTCACATTTGGAAAACTTGGCATACAGACGATGCTCGCGAAGTTTCATGAGAGTGAGACGAAGGTGTTCTCCATGCTCTTCCTCGGATTTGGAGTAGACTAGAATATCATCGAGATATACCACAACGAACTTGTCGAGGTATTCATGGAAGACAGAATTCATGAGTCTTGAGAACGTTGCTGGTGCATTGGTGAGACCAAAGGACATGACGGTGTATTCATATAGACCGTAACGAGTGGTGAAAGCTGTCTTAGGAATATCTTCCTTTCTGATCTTTATCTGATGGTACCCCATCCTCAAGTCCAATTTTGAGAATATTGAGGCTCCAGCAAGTTGATCAAAAAGATCATCGATACGAGGAATTGGATACTTGTTCTTGATGGTTTTCTCGTTGAGAGGACGATAGTCAACCACGAGTCTTTTTGTTTGATCCTTCTTGGCAACAAACAGAGTTGGGCAACCCCAAGCGGAGGAACTAGGCTGAATGTAACCTTTCTCCATGTACATATCGATTTGCTCCTTCAACAATTTCAGTTCAGGAGGAGCTATCTTGTATGGATGCTTAGAGATTGGAGCAGTACCTGGCTCAAGCTCGATCACGAACTCAACTGCTCTGTCCGGAGGCATCCCTGGCAACTCTTCTGGAAAGACGTCAGGGAATTCACAAACCACCGGAACATTCTCAATTGCAGGAAGGGGTTTGGCATCTAGGTTGAACAGCTGAACAGAACTTGATCCATATGGAGAATAGACTATCTGGCCTGAAGTGTGGGAGAGAGTTATTGACTTTTGAGCACAGTCAATTTTAGCTTTGTGGGTCTTCAACCAATCCATACCCAGAATGACATCAATGTCAGAATTTCCCAGCAACATGAGTGAAGCAAGGAATATGCGACCTCCAATTAGGATCTGATTGTCCATGCTTATCTTGGAAGTAATCATTTTAGTTCCCGGAGAGTGCACATAGATTTGATTGCTTAGTGGAACCAGAGCTAAATTGTACGTTGTAGCAAAGATCTTTGACACAAACGAATGCGATGCTCCAGTATCAAACAACACTTTAGCTGGAATAGAGTTTACGGGTAATATACCGAGAACAACGTCAGCAGCTTCCTCAGCTTTGTCGGCCTTGATATGGTTCACCCTCGCGTTCCTCCCGACAGGCCTGTTGTTGGAGTTGAAGGCTTTAGCCGGGGGAGCACGAACCATTGCCTGGTTGGTGTTGGGGCGAGGAGGTGGTGGAGGTAGCTGCCTCTGAGTGCACTTATCAGCGTAGTGTCCAGTCTCCTTGCACTTGAAGCAAGTGACGACACGAGGAGGACCTGGCCTTGGCTGCCCCATTCGAATCCTCTGACCCTGCATCTGAGATGGGTTGGGTGGGCGGGGACCAAAGCCTGGAGAAGCTTGGGCATTTGGAGCCCGAGTGACAGCACCATTTGGCACCCAGATGCGGCGCTTCTGCGGAGGGGTGGTCATGTTGGAGGAGGAACCACCCTCACGCGAGTGCTTACGGGACTCTTCGAACGCCTTGCGCCCATTCTCCTCATTGAGCGCGGTGTTCACGAGCTCCACGAAGTCCTTGCACTTGATGTTTGTGAGAGCGTACTTCAGTTCCGGGTTAAAACCTCGGCGGAACCTTGCCATCTTCTTGGCTTCAGTGGACACCTCGTCACCAGCGTATCGAGCCAGACGATTGAACTCGTTCTGGTAGCCGAGGACGTCCAGCTTGCCCTGTTTGAGAGAGCAGAATTCCTCACGCATCCTTTCCATGAGACCATCTGGGATGTGGTGCTTCAGGAAGGCATCCTTGAAACATCCCCAGGTGATAGGATAGCCAACTCTCATGGTCTGGTAGTTCTCCCACCAAGTAGCTGCCTGGCCCTTCAGTAGGTAGGTGGCATACTTGACCTTATCTTCCTCAGCAACATGAGCTATCTCCAGAGCCCTGTTCATCTCCCTGATCCAGTCATCAGCATCCAGAGGCTCACGTGTTGCCACGAAAGCTCTCGGCCCCATGCTCAGAAACTCCTTGATGCTGACTCGCGGAGCATTCTGGTTGGTGTGCTGGTTAGCCTGGATCTGGGCCATCTGTGTCACCACTTGGGTCATCTGAGCTAACAGCTCCCCCATTGGTGGTGGCGGAGGCGGGTTGTTCCTGGTTGGAGGCATCTTGAACAGAAATGCATTTTAGCACAACAATAGAACAGGATAGACTTGGTAACCGAAAGATAGATTATTCCGACGCATGAATAGATAACCAACAGGTACATCATCACATGTTCAAATACATCAGAATATCCAACAGACCAATACATGGTTCGAAAGACAAGGATAACTAAACATAGCTAGGAATGGATACATCGGTACTCCCATGCTCATCACGCAGGACGGCGGTGAGTAGTACGACGAGAGATACGGTGCGGAGGAATCCCCCGGAAGTAGGTATGACGACGATCCACGTAGAGCGGGACTGCCCTGAGAGCAACTCTCGGTGTGGTGAAGTAGAAAGCGTCGTCTCCCTGTGCTCCAAAACGGGGAATCCCAGTGTAACCAGGACCGAGGTCGAGAAGTGGGCCTCTGATCGGCTCGTAACCTCCAGCATCTGGCAGCGGAAACCCAGCTGGCTGAGTGAAACGTGAAAAGCGCTCGTCTCCAACAAAGTCTGTGGTGTACGTAGCCAGACGAGTCAACGCCAGATAGAGCTGCTCCCTGACTGAGGCTAACTCCTGAGAAAGTGCGGAAGCAACTGCGTCACTGTGCCTCACGAACTGAGCAGTGGTGTGCAGCCTGGAGCTATCAGACTCGTAGGTATCCAGGTTGCTGTGGAGAGTGAAGTGAACTCCCGCTGCCGTGATGTAACCACGGGGGATGTGACGATAGATGGAATCATCAAACCCCCAGTAGTCAGCACGGAGGACGGTGAGACTCACGTACGCTGCCTTCTGCACGGACATATCCACTGTGGACCCTACTGCCTCGTAGCGGTGGACAATGATCCTGCCATCATCCGACAGAATGTAGACGATAGCCCGGTAGCAGGTCTGGTCAAACTCTCGCTGCTGCTCGTAGACCTGGTACTCTGGTGCCCAATGGAACCCCAGATAGGTAACCATGTCTCTCAGCATCTCCGGATAACCGGCGGTGCTCTCACAGCGAGTCATCCGAACCACCTGCGGGTAGAACCTGAGATCCATCTGCAGATGATCGGGGAAGTTTTGATTAGACTCCGGTAGAAGAAAAAGGATGTGGAAAACAACAACAAGGTTTGAACGGACGAAAGGTTCTTTAGAAGAACAGGATATCGAAGCAACATCGGGAAACTCGAGACCAAAAACTCCTGAGGTACTACGTTGAACCCAAAACACGTGAAATCCTAAATTGAAAGTTTAGGTGAGAACAGAAAACAACGTTGCACTTCCTTACCAGAAAAGGGTGGGTGGGTGGGGAAAGAAGAAAAATGGCAGAATTCCTACTCTCACGTTTCATTTTTCCTATATAGCTACAAAATAGTTTCTAGACTCAACTGCGACCAGTAAAAAGGGATCCTACAGGCAGACAGGCTCTGATACCATTTGTCGCACCCTGGACTTCTAGAGGATACTCACCGTACGAACTGAACATTATTTTGGTTGGATTACGGGGCTTAACGGCTCCCGCGTCCCCTTATTGGTAGGCCAGCACTTATGTGCGACAACCAACCGTTACTGTTCACCGTCGATGTAAACTATCCCGTAGAAATCAGGATACTGCCTTTGACGTACTTCATACCATACACACATGGTACGTCAAGGGTTTTGAACAAAAGGATAACACAACATGCCTCTAAGACACAAAAGATTGAAATAAGGTAGCAAATGGCCTTCACTAAGGCAGAAATAGCAAATACAGTCATCCAGAGGACACATGTCCCAACATAGCATTCATTACATCAGCGGAAGCAATCAAAGGTGTCTGGGTACAGACAAATCCAACAGGCTTAAGAAGCCGGAGAAAATAAAGAAGACGAAGCCCATCCACGTAGGTCCTGGATCCAGCCCTGGTCCAGCTATCTACTCGTCTGCAATTTCGTCAAACTCCACGAAGTAGACATCCTGGTGGTCATCGTAGCCGTAGTCGTAGTCTGCGTAAACCACAGCCCCAACGGGGTCAGTACATCCAAGTACTGGCAAGCAAGACTCATAGTTCACCAAAGTATAGCCCGTCAACGCAAGCACAGATGACTTGGGTTCAACGGAAAGAAGGGGATATATATGATGCTGCAACTGGCTGCGCTAACCAACTACAGAGAGTCTAGCACTTCCAACTATCAGAAAGGGGATAAGATCGAGGGTTGTAACCAACTGAAAGATAACTTCAAACAAACCCATCCTGGATCTCGCCCCTTATCCAAAGAAGCAATCCGAGGATAACTCACACAGTTGGATTAAAGGTGAATCAAGTTATTGTGACGATAATCCTATTACTAGTCAAATTGTTAAGCATGGGGTGTGAGATAGTGAATCATTAGGTTTAAGTTGTCCTGAGTACTTGTTAGCCAGTACTTTCACCAAGTAGTCCATAACCGCGGAAAACACGGCTTCTCGAGAAGATTATCCCTGCAGGGTTGCACCAATTTGGCCGTACACGTATGAATAACCCGCCAGATGGGATGCCTCCCACCAAGCGGGGCACTCAACACAACTCAACTCTTCTCCGCATCAAGCCCAAAGCACCTTGGGCGCACGGCTAATCAAGCCCCGAAGAAAAGGGACCCTCATAGCACTCTAAGACCGTGTCCCCCTATTAGGGTCAAATACATGCATGCGGCAAATAGAAAGCACAAACTAAATGAGATGATTTGGACGAGATGCGAATCGAATCAAATTGAGGGGGGCGCCCATACTCGCTTCCCACATGCGGGTAGTGCGCTCATCATGGATCAGTAGACAAGACCCTTTTCCTATTAGGGTCGACACTAGCAGGCCTCAAAACCACACAGGGCCTCCTGCCGGTGCCTTATCATCAAATTATTATTAACAGTAATATTAGCATGATTGATTGATTGATTAAACATCGAGCCCCCAGAACATAATGAAATATATTAACTGAAAGTAACGGTTAACAGACTCGAGCAAAATAACCTAAGCATGCTAGTAAGACACTGGCTCAATCAATAGGGTTGTAGGAGGGGTGGTGAGGCAATATCAGGGTTAAAGGATTCATGTGATAGGTTCGTAACAGAAACAACTACCACTAAGGCTAGCAAGATTAGACAACGGAAAGTATCGGTAACCATGGTTGAAAGGAACACAATGGTTCATGTGAGTGATAACTTGCCTGCAAACTCAACAGCCGGGTACTGAGCTAGATCCTCAGAAGGGGTGCTGTAAGGATCGTCTGCCTCAACGTCGTCGTCTATTCGAGAAGAAGCAAACAAACAAAACAGGAATGTAAACAATCATTTTCATGGCATTGTGCACAATCAAGATGATGCATGACAATTTAATGGTTGCATCAAAATAAGCTAGCTAACATGATGACACAATTTAAATGGACCCATATGCAATTGGATTGCATATGGAAAAGATCCATTGAATTAATTGGAAACAAATGATTTACAATTATTTATTAGGTGATAGTTGTTATCATGATGCATGCATGAGGGCAATAGCAAAATAACAACAAATAACAATGATAGATGCAAAGGAAAAGGAATAAAACAAGTTTGGAAACTATTTATTAAGTTTGGAAAATTTGGTTACTTAAACATGTCACACAAAAAATATTGTTCTCATCAATTTAAAGTGTGCAAAACAATTAACAAAATTTATATTTGAAAAGAACATCAAATTTTAGTTGGACTACATGTTTCAAATATTGAAATTTGAATTAGGATGAATTTATTATGAATTAAACAATATTAAACAAGTTTTAATTGAATTTAAACAAGTTTGAATTTTATTTTAATTTTATTTGTTCAAATCATAAATTCAAATTCACATTTGAAAAGTTCACACTTTGATGGTTTGAAAACATATCTTGCATGTTCAAAAATATTTTATTTTGAGCAAGTTATGATTTTTATCAAATTTAATTGAATTAAACAAGTATTAAATTATTTAGGCAATTTAAATTATTCAAACCAGGAAACAAATTTTATATTTGAATAGGATATTCAAAATGGTATGAAAAACATATTTTATTTGCCTTATTTGGAATTAGTATGAATTATTTATGAATTATTGCAAATTACATTTGAATTATTCAAATTTGAATTTTAAATGTATTTTGAAAACTCAAAACAGAACACAAATTGAATATTTGGAAAGATTAGGAAATTTGGAACAGAAAACATATACAAGTTTTATTTATTAGACTTATAGATTAAAAGTTATTGATTTTTAAAGTTTAGTGCTTTATTCTGCCATTTAAAAAGAAATAGAAATTAAACAGATTCGTTTTAAACCTTTTGTTACCGCACTGGATCTACACCCCAGTCACTGCCCTGTGGGCCAGCGGCCAGCGTGGCGCAAGCGAAGGCTTGCGTGGCCACCAGTGCCACTGACTGGTGGGCCACTGCGCGGGGGAGAAATTCTCCAAAATAAACGCGCATCGGGGACTCGAACCCGCGCTCTTCCGCGTGCTCGCGCTCGACTGAAACCAGCCGCACTGCGTTTGACAGATACAGGGACGGAGGGAGGATAAAGGTTCAGACTTGCACGATGTCTGACGAAACTGACGAGCGATCGCTTGCTCGACTGACAGAACACTCGCCGGCGGCGATCTGCACGGCCGTGCTCGCGATTGGAGGCGTGGGTGTGTGCAGGACGTGCACGGGTGCGTGCGTAGCACAGAGAGGAAGGGGGAGGTGAGAACGGTGGGAAGCTCACCGGGATTTGGTCGACGGTGACGTGCTGATGACGGAGGCGACGTCGGCGGGGAAGAGGACGGCGTCGTTGATCCCGTGCTCCTCCGTGCTCCCGCAGGTGTTCGATGAGCAAAGGAAGGAGAGGGCTACTGGTTCCAGCGATCAAACGGCGTCGAGAGGCTCTGTTACGTCGACGAGAACATCGGGTTCAGATACAGGGGCACGGTGGCCGGAGAGGGAAAAGATCGCGGCGGCGAAACGGAGGCTTACCGGTGACGATCAGGTGTTCAGCGTAGAGAGGAGAGAACGGCGAGCTGGTTCCAAGGTTTTGGTGGCTAGGAGGGAGTCGAGGGTGGCGGCGCCATGGCCATGTTCAGAAGGAGCTGCCGCCGGTGAGTGAGTTGCAGAGAGGGATCTCGTCGGGGAAGAAGCGATTGGCGGCGGCGAGCGAGGGGAACAGGACCTAGGGGCTAGGGTTTAGGTCTGCGGGGGCCCTGGGGGCTTCTTATAGGCGAGGAGAGCGAGGGGGGTGGCCGCCGGAGTCGCGCGCGGTCGCGGTGGCGCTCTGAGATGCCTGCCGTACGCAGGACAGATGATCTGCACGAATTGCGAAGCGGTACGGGGGAGTTAGGCGGGCTGGGTCGCGCGCGCGCTAGGCTAGGTGGGCTGGGCTGCTGTTAGCTGCCGCGCGCGCTGCAGTTTTCTTTCCCTTTTCTATTTTTTCTGTTTTTTTTTTTTTGTAGTTTTGCTTTTGGAAGAAAAAGATGGTTTTTAAATCAGTAAAAATTCTGGAAAAAATTTGGTTAGTCTTGTTAGACCAATAGTAATCAAATGCCAAGGTTGGTTTTCAAAAGTTTGAATTTTAAATGTTGTTTATATTTGGAACCAAATTGAATGAAATTTCCAATATTAATTAACATTAGAAAAACAAATCATCTTCAATAGGGTTACCCCTAGGTTTAAAATGATTTAAAGAGTATAATTGTGTGGTGAATTACATGGATTCAAAAAGGTACTGATTTGAAACTTGGTTTGAATTTAAAAGATGATTTGGGAATTATTGATTGAATTAATGGTTTGATTAAACCAACAACTTAATGGGTGATTAACAAGGAATAAAAATGGTTGTTTTTATTTGTTATTTTTATTCCAAAAGTTGTAACAGATCAAGTATGAAAATAACCATTTGAAATTGTTTGAGTTTGATTATGAAACAAGATAAAACAGATGCAAAACAAATAGTGACAATGCAAACAAAAATAAAACAAATGCAATGAGATGATGACATGATGCATTGCTTGAAATAAAACAATAAATCAAACATTCTAAGGGATATTTCATACTTGGGATGTTACACTACATCGCCGGGGGCTCACAGGGGCCGTTACCGACGTTCAACATACCGTCAATGTTGGTCGTGCCCGCCACGGCCGCCGCCGGTGGTCCGTCGATGTCGGCCGTGCCTGTCGCCCCCGCCGTGCCCGACGCGCCTGCCCTCGATGGACCGTCGGCCGTGTCCGGCGCGGCCACCACCCCGTTGCTCGACGAGCCCACCATCACCTGTGGTCCGTCGACGTTAGCCGAGCTCAATTTCCTCACGGTAAATTATTGACCGTCTCAAGCTGTAGCCAGTTCAATATAACCCTACTCTCTGACCTATCCATGCATGTTATCGCAGGCTGACGCGACGGGATGCACCTTCCTGCTAAAAGTGGGCAGCGAGTTGAAGGATGTTGCAAAGGGGAGCATCTTGCAGCCACTATCCCGCAAGTACCACTGCAGAGATATACCGGCCAACGAGCTTCGGGTTCGCGTCGATCTGGTGCTACCGGGATTCGAGAACTTGTATCCTCCTAATCAACCCGCCGATGCCGATAGCGAGCTGAATCTCGGCCAACTGGACAATCAAATCTTGCTATGGCCGAAAGCCCTTATTCGGCTGAACATGACGTC
The DNA here is from genome assembly GCA_028641055.1 of Alopecurus myosuroides. Taxonomy (NCBI): domain Eukaryota; kingdom Viridiplantae; phylum Streptophyta; class Magnoliopsida; order Poales; family Poaceae; genus Alopecurus; species Alopecurus myosuroides. The sequence continues at coordinate 358,416,163 of CM054062.1, read as the reverse complement.
AGGGTCGGCGCCAAGCCAAGCCATGACCGTCACCACTACACAGGTTGCGCCCGCGGCAAGCCAACAAGACAAGGTCCAACATGGCAATGTCCTCTCTCCACCTCCGGTGGATCCTCCTCCTCCCGAGCACGAGACGTCCAATGACGAGCAACATCACGAGCATGAGACCCATGACGACTACATGTATATTGAACTTGCTCCCATTAACGATTTCATAAATCAGTTGGATGGCGAGAAGCCGGTTCCTCCGGAGTTACCCGCCAGAACTCTTGATATCCAGAAGAAGGTAGATGGCGGAGAGGGCGGTTCTTCTGAGTTACCCACCAGAAAACCGGATATCCAGAAGAAGCTAACCTAATCCCAAGAAACTCCCGAGGAGCAGACGGCCTTTACGGCTCCACAGCCTACGCTGGTTACCCCGAATACACTCCGTGCTACGGCCGCGGAGGCGGTAAAACAAAGCGGCACTCCCATCTGCTTGAGGCCGAAGAAGAATCGGAAGAGGCCGGTAGCCAAGAAGAAGAAAGGTGGTGCCTCCTCTAGTAGCCAGCCAGCGGCCGCCCGAGTCCTGGACCGTTTGCCGCCCGCCGTTCCGTGGAGGAAGGTGCATGAGATAGGTGAGCCGATGCTGCCGCCAGAGGTTGTCGCTGTCATGGGTGGTGACATGAGGACCATCCACGACGGGATTTTGTTCAAAGAGAATGAACTTCTACGTGAGAAACATCCCTCCTACCCGCTATACGTGGTCAAGGTGCCCCGATCCGTGGGCTTTGTGGATTCAAATCCCGCAGAGGTGTTCTTCATCAGATACGAAGACATATTAAGGGTCTTCCACTTGGGAAAGCTCGACCGAAGCATTGTACGCCTGGTATCGCTCAGCATGGCGCACGATATGGTCATGGAGAATACCCCGCACATCGCGATTATGGACCCCTACTACATGAATGAGGACTACTTGCTGTCACATGCGGACCGGGTTCTTATCACGACTTACATAACGGGGTTTTTGATAGATAACAAGGATAAGAACGCCATTCTCATGCCATACTTTCCAAAGTAAGTAGTCCTCTCCGCTTCACGTCGTTACATTCTTTCTAGAATCTCCTTAGTATTCCGATTGATGATATTGATGGCTTGTTCGAAATGTTCTGCGCAGAAACGTAGGATGCGTACTCATCGTCATGGAACCGCATTGGTCGCAATGCACTTATCTCGATGTGGGTAGGGCGGTGCAGAAGGACTACACCGACATAAGAGCTGTTCTTAATAGTGCCCTCAACGGCTTCGCCGCCGATTTAGGCAAGCCCCTAAAAAAAGGAGAAAATAGTACGAGGCGCCTACGTGTGCACCCACGTAACAAGCTTCCCCTGCCTCAAGCAATCGGAGCAAGAATCTAAGTTGGAAGCTTGGTATGTCATCTTTCAGATGAGGGAGTACTTAAAGGATGCCCAACAGGCCCAGCTACCAAGTCATCTCCAAGACCTGACCACAAAGATGGCCAACACCCCCGATGAATATGTGCGGGCTGAGTTCCGTCGCATCCAGCGGAGGATCTGCACGATACTCTCGTCGGATGTCATCAGTCGGGGTGGCTTGTTCTTCCACGGCCACGCACCACCGAGCAACCGTGACATAGAAGCACACCTACGAGAGCAACGTGACACCCGGACATTCAACACGCTAGAAGGCGTTCGTCCGTTCCCGCCGAGACTATAGGATTGACAAAATGTTAGTATACACTTACATCATATAACTTTTAGTCCTTTATTTGTCGTGTTTTATTCGTAAACCTTGATGCTTCTATTTTTTGATAGTTATTTGCGGTCTATTATCACTTTCGATGCTAAACTCGTATTTTTGTCCTATGCACCGATGACATGGTATGTTGTGTATGTCGGTAGGGTTCCCGGAGTCTACGACGACTGGGACCAATGCCGGAGACAGGTGCACGGTTGCAGCGGCAGCAGCTACAAGGGGTACAAGACCATGGTGGAGGCGGAAGCTCGATACGCCACTTACCTAGCGAGAGCGAAGACGGAGAAGACGAGGGCCCGGATGACCACCTTCGCCATCGCCGTGCTTATACTCCTTGTACTCCTAGTGTTGATGCTACTTGTTGTTTTGCTTGTCTAGATAACTAAACTATCGATTTGTTTGAACTGTGTGTACTCCTCTAGTGTTTGAACTATGCTTGTAACTAAACTATCGCTTCGAGACTATTTGGTGATGATCGAGACTATTGTTTGAGACTATGTGTTGATTATCGAGAATATTTCTGTTATTTTGCTGTCATTTTCATATTTATTTCTGTCAATTTGCTGTAATTCTGTTATTTTTGTTTCTTTTATTTTTTGACACAACAAAACCATACCCCAGGCGAATTAAAAATCATACCCCAGGCGAATCTGTACCCCAGGCGCACATTGCCTGTTCGCCTCAGGTAAAAGGCTTACCCCAGGCGCACAGGGCCTGTTCGCCTGGGGTATGTCAACTTACCCCAGGCGCATTTTGAGGTTCGCCTGCGGTAAATAATTACCGCTGGCGATGTGGTCCCAGGCGAACCAATATTCGCCTGCGGTAGCATAATTTGGTTCGCCAGCGGTAGCCTTTTCCCTAGTAGTGTGAGTGAGGTTTCGTTCAGGATCTCGAGTCTATCGCCAACATGTTTTTTCCTGTGGCACATGAAGAAGATGGGCTCAATGTTGTACTATGGTTTCCGCTGTAATTCTTTGTTTTCTGCTAGTCTTCTAAGAATATGCAAGTTGTAATACTATTTTGTAAAGACTGGATCATGCGATGTAATAGAATTTGATGCATTTGCATGATATTTTATTTTGTACTGTGGTGCTAGCATGTGATCCAAGAACTAGCACAATAACACATGTGTCCTTATATTACTTAAATGTGGGAACGCTACAGTATATATGCACACTAGTGGAGAACATGGCATTAGCCCCGGTTGGGATGGGCCTTATGCCCCGGCTACCCAACCGGGTTTGCCAAACCCGGGCTAAAGGCCCCCCTAATGCCTCGGTGGGCTTACCAACCAGGGTAAAAGGTGTGCACACGTGGGCTCTGCTCAGCGAGCAGGCCGGCGCCCTTTTACCCCGGTTGGTAACACCAACCGGGGAAAAATGTTCTCTGTTTTTTTTTTCTGTTTTCCTGTTCTCTGCAGAAGATTAGAAATTCCATTTTTCTTCAATGACATTAATACTTCAAGTGCACTAATACTTCAAGTGCATTACTTCAAGTGCAGTAAAAATTCAATGATCTTTCAAATAATAAACATTTATAGTAAGAAATATGAAAAATTATCGAACAAAAACACAGATGAAAACCAACAATAGCATAAACATATAGTCTGCCATGAATATAAATATTGTTTGACACGATGACATAATTAAACATAGTACGGCACAAACATAGTACGACATATACATAGAGCGACATAAGCATAGAGCGACACAAATATACTACGTCTCTGCGTCGGAGGCAGCCTTGCCCGAGCTAGACTCGCCGGAGTTAGACTCGTCAGCCTCGGAAGAGGAGCTGCTGTCAGACGAGCTATCCTGGTAGCAACATGGACGGACTAGGCTGCCGTCGAAGATCTTCACCTCCAGCACGTCGTCCTCCGTGTCGTCGTTGATGTACCTGAATGTGAGCATGTTGCCCACATCCAGGTTGTACATGTGCTAGAACTGCCCCCACCCATGGCGCAGGTAGAGGTCATCGTCATGTCGCTATAGGACCACGTGAAAGGGCCCGTTGTCGCATCGCTCCAACTGGAGGCTGAACCAAAAGGGTCTGCCGCGCTCGAGGAGGATCTCCGATATCTTCTGCGCCAGACGAAGCCTATTCCGCAGTGGGTGGAACAGGTGGACGTAGAACTCCGGTAGTCGGAGACTGTCATCCTCCTCCTCCTCCGCCGCAACCTCCTCCGTTGTAGCAACAGCGCCACGCCATGCACCGCGTGATGCCCCCCGTGCAGCGCGTGCTGCCCCCGTGCTCCGCGTCCACGTCCACGAGCTGGAGGCGCCGCTTCCTCCTCCTTGATGGCTACGCTGCCACCACGTCCACGCGCTGTACGCGATCCATGTGTACGTCCACGTCGATGTCCACCACGTGGTACGACTATGTTTTCTTCGACACGGACGGCGCCGCGCCCACCGGTAACACGAACACTGCATCGTGGAGCTCTCGCCATGGCTACAAAAATGTATATCATCATAAGTAATTGTGATAGTCGCACTAACTAATAGCATCCATTTCATCAATTCGCAACAATTGCATATAATGTAATCAAAATATAGCTAATAGCATCCATTTCATCAAAATTGCTGCAAATTTCATCAACTTCCTTCAAACCTCTAACTAATTTTTTGTGAAGTTGGACCTTCACATTTTGTGCTTGTTACGAGGTAGTACACGTGATGGCGATGCGGGGGAAGGAAGGGTTTCTGGATATATTTAAAACTAAACAAAATCATATATGTAATATAGCGAGATCCGAAAAAATTGGACCCTTTTGTGCACATCCATAACGGCGACATTCTTCATAACCCCGGACGGGATTTCTGAGGAATATCACCATTACGAATGTGCACCAAAGGGTTCAACTTCGTTCGGATCTCACCAACCATATAATATTACATATGTGACGTTATTTAGTTTCAAAGAAGTCCAGAAACCATCGCATTCCTTTCCGCGAACCACCACCGCCTGTAGTACCTCCTCTTAACAGGAACAAGATGGTCATCGGTCTGTGTGCCTCATACTTAAATAGCTAATATACTAAAATAGCTAATGTACTAATAAAATATCAAATGGTACTAAAATATGCCTCTAGCTAATAGCTAATGGTACTAAGAAAAAAAAGCTAATAGCTAATGGTACTATGAAAGAAATGGTACTTATAGCTAATAGCTAATTGCTAATGGTATACTTATAGATAATAGCTAATGGTACTTATAGCTAATAGCTAATGGTACTAAGAAAAAAATAGCTAATAGCTATAATTGTACTAAGAAAAAGGAAAAATGGTACTAAAAAAATAGCTAAGTCCAAAACCTAATTTTTTTCTAAGTCCAATACCTAATTTTTTTCCTGTAAACCTCTAAGTATTTTTTTCTCTCTAAGTGATCTAATACCTAAACTAATTTTTTTCTCTCTAATGGTACTAACACTACCTAATACTAACATCACCATATTACTAATCGTGCTAATATTAATCTAACACTAATATTAACACTAATACTAATACTAAACTAACAATGTAATTAAATTAATTAACTTTTTTTTACAATTGTGCAGCAGGAGGGCACGGCGGCGAGGAGGAGGGCTTGGGTGCGGGAGGAGGTGAGGAGGCCGGCGACGATCTCGGGCGGCGCGGAGGAGGACGGGCGGCGCGGGAGGAGGCAAAGAGGACGGGCGGCGCAGGATCCCTGCGGCGAAATCGGGAAGCCTCACGACGTCACTCTGGATTTCGGCGCCGGGGTACTTAGGGAAAACTGCTGCTTTGCCCCGGGCTGAGCAACCGCCCGAGGTTATATAGGTGGGGGTCTTTTGCCCCGGTTGGTAACACGAAACGGGGCAAAAGGGGGGAGGTGGGCCCTCGCACGCCCGCGCACCTCCCCTCTTTTGCCCCGGTTTGTAACACGAACCGGGGCAAAATGCCCAAATTTTCGTTTTTTCTGTCCTGCCGCCATTTTTTTCTGTGCCTCGTTTCAAATACCTTTTCAAATAATTTTTAAAATACATTACAAATGATTTTGAATTAGGAGAGACTTTCAATATGAAATGTGATTAAAATTGCATAAACAATTCGAATACATTTTCTGTTTTAGAAAATAATTATTCTAACTATTTAAACTAGTAAATTTTTTAAAATTTTCATACATTTTAAAAAACCTTGTTTATGAATGGTTTTGAATTTGAAGAAACTTTCAATATAAAAAGTGTTAAAAATTGCATAAACATTTCAAATACATTTTCTGTTTAAAAAAATAATTGTTTTAACTATTTAAACTAGTAACAATTTTTGAATTTTCAAACATATTAAAAAACCCAGTTTACGAATGGTTTTGAATTTGGAGAAACTTTCAATATAAAAAGTGTTTAAAATTGCATACATATTTAAAATACATTTTTTGTTTTAAAAAATAATTATTCTAACTATTTAAACAAGTAACAATTTTTAAAACGCCATCCATAGCAGGAAGAAGAGGAAGAGATCTGTAATGTTTTCACACCTGATATGGATAATATGTAATGTTGTATACATTATTACAAAATTGTCTAGCAATATTACTTGACCCATGAAGGTTTAATACGTTATCACCAACTAGTACCGCCATTGTTTTACTTTTCTGCCGTAGCCATGGAGCATCTTCATTATTTAACGCGATGCTTGGGTCAGTTTTGACTCTGAAGGGCGGAATTTCTTCAAAGTTATTATAATCTTCTGACATGTCTGTCCTGTCCTCCACTCCCACAATGTTTCTTTTCCCTGAAAGAACTATATGCCGCTTCGGCTCACCGCATGGTGTACTAGAATTCTTATTTTTTTTTCTTTTCCTCGGTTGGGTAGACATGTCCTTCACATAGAAAACTTGAGCCACATCTTCGGCTAGGATGAATGGTTATCTTCCATTCCAGTACCCGGTGCCCGGTCTTCTGCTTCCACTTCATTGTTATCTTCCATTCCAGTACCAGCACCGTATTTAGGGAACATGTCATGATAGTTGTCCTCATTCTCTTCTTCTTCGTTGTCTTCCATCATAACCCCTCTTTCTCCGTGCTTGGTCCAACAATTATAGCCGGGCATGAAACCAGATTGAAACAGGTGGAAGTGGATGAGTCTGTGACAAGAGTGTTCCTTCTCATTCCAACATACAGCACATGGACAACACATAATTGTTTTCCGCTTGTTTTCCTGAGCCACCTCGAGAAAATAACCCACACCTTTCATTAACGCGACAGAGCGTTGGTCAGCGTACATCCATTGTCGTTTCATCTTCATCATATGATTATTAATTAAAAACTGCTACAGAAAACCGTGAATAGAGAAATGGCCAATGTTACACCGACAGATGAAAGGTTAAAGTTGGTACCTCGACGGAGGAGGAAAGAAGGACGAGAAAGCTTATTTAATTAAGTGTGGCTCGGACAAATTAAATCTTGTTTGTTTTTTGCGAGATGAGATGGCGTTATTCTACCGGGCATTTCATCGAACACCTCATGTGCATAGGAGGGAAAAACAAGTGAGGACACACCACAACTAGAATATGTCCTCCAAATATAGTGGCATGAGGAGAGGAGAGGGCTGGCAGGGTTTATATAGTGTTTTTTTGCCTGGTTGGTGGCTCCAACCGGGGCAAAAGACCCCCCACGATGCGAGCTGCTGGTTGCGGGCCTTTAGCCCCGGTTTGTGGCTCAAACCGGGGCAAAAGACCCCTCCACCACGCGCCCTGTTCGCCCCGGCCCCACCTCTGCAGCCTTTTGCACCGGGTGGTTGCCGAGCCGGGGCGAAAGGGGTGCTCGCCAGTGAGCAAAAACCCCGTTCTCCACTAGTGGCAGGGGGCCCCCAAAAATATTGGGCCCCATGCGGCCGCCCCCGCGGACCCCTGCCAGGTCCGGCCCTGCCTGCAGAACATCTCCTGAGGAACTCACCTATATGAATCTGACTGTTAAACATTGCAATCTATGAGAATAGAGTGCTCTCTAATAAACTGATGAAAGGCATTCAAAGTATGATGTATACGCTCCACCCGCGGAGAAGCCTTGCGTTAGTGTAGTATCGGTTCAAACGTTGTGTGAAACTGGTATCACAGAAAACTTGTAGTTCAAGGCGTAGTCCACTATTCAAGTTGTGAACTAGTGTAGCATAATATTCTAAGTGGAAGTTAAACTTAACAGTCTCCACTAAACACCGGTATATAACAATGTTTTGGAACTGAGATTACGAGATATGTTAATGACACTTTGTGAGGGATTGTTGGAATTTATATGGGAATCACACATCTAGGCCAACTAAGCCCAATAAAATCCTGAAATTGTCATGGCTCATTCATGAATAATACAAGTGGAGAGTGGGACTAAAGTTTAGTCCCATATTGCTAGTTTGGAGAGAATGACACCACCTTATAAGGTGAGCCATTCTAGCTCTTGTATGAGTTGGTGAGACAAGAGGAGAAGTGTGCCACACGCGTGCTCCTACTCCGCCGCCCGCCCCGCCTGGTGACGACACGACACATCATACACTCTGCGAGTTGCGGGAATGAGCCAAGCCGAGAGCGTTTATTTTGTCGGTTGGGAAAAACTTAATGAGTCATTAATTTGGTAATTAATGGACATGTTAATTCCTAAACCGTCTCTATTTCCTTTTGGATCGTGGAACCGAACCGACTCGGACGTGGAGTTATGCCTACGTCTCTCCCAGCCCGTAGTATAAATACGCGCATACGGTAAACCCTAGCTGCCACTTCGTCATATGGTTTCACACCGTTCCAAACCACTGCGCCGCCAATCAAGTCTTCTCCATCCCTCCTTCCGGCGTGCACCGCGAGAAGGGACAGCAGGCCTCCGAAACCCCGCCTCTTGTGATTCTGTACGGGAGAGGGGCGATAAGATTTTCGGGGAGCGTACTCGCATGACTGCTGACGGCGACTACTTCCCCAACGACGACTGGTTTCCAGATCTCGGCAACCTCTTCATCGACGACATGGGCGACAACATCGACAACACCTCGGCTAGTGCCGCTGCCGCTGCACCGTACATATCTCTCTCTCATTTGTACGAGATATTACTGCAATTCCTTTGTCTAGTTCTTGCTGTAGATTGGATCGTTTCACTACTGTACTAGATTTTGATATTTGCATGCTTACTGTATTTGCTACGGTCGTAATTTATTTGATGCTATTTTGGATTAAATCATGTGCTAAATTGCTTATATATTCAACACTACTCGTATCCGTATCTGTATCTAACAGTCGTGTTGTGAGGGGCGAGGAGCCACGACAGGAACGACCGTGTCCTAGTCATACATACATGATGCCCGTCCGGCGGGAGCTCCGACCACATGCATGGTGATGAAGAGGCCTTGATCATGCTAACTCACACACAATTAAGAAAATATTATTACTAACATCAATCATGGGGATGAAGAGGCCTCCGATGCCGATTCATCTCTCCGGCAGGGTGCCGGAACAGGCCCGCAGAATCCCCTTGATCGGACTTTCGAGGTGACGACCCCTCTCTTTATGTATCTTGAAAAATAACCCTGTCTCACAACTTTTTAGGGTTAAGGGTAATTTATAGGCGAAGAGTCGACGAGAGGCGGTGGCTAGAGCGCCTAGGAGCCAACCAGGCGTGGCCTAGGGCGGGGCCGCGCCTAGCACCCCCCTCGGGGGGCACGTGGCTCCCATCGGGCTCTTCTTTGGACTCTTTCTTCGTTCCAGGTAAAAATGATCAATGTGGATTTTTATCTTTTCCGAGAATATTTCTTTAAGAACATTTCTGAAATACAAAAACAACAGAAAACAACAACTGGCCTGGGGCATCATATTAATAGGTTACTTATGCAGACATCCGGAAAATGGAAAAAAAATATATGTGAAAACATGCGGAAAACATAAAGACATTGTATAGAAAACAAGCATTGAGTATCAAAAGTATAGATACGTTTGCAACATATCACTCTCTAAGTGATAGTGATGTGCTAGAAATACTTATTAGGACTCCGTGCATGATGATGCCTCCCAAGTGGAGTTACACATGCATAGTTTCCTTTTGAATGCTTTCATGTGCTCTTAAACCATAGCTTAGACTTAGCCATGGCCAAAATTAGTTTTGGTAGCTGGTCCTAGCTTAAAATTTGATAACAGATAACTATCCCTCAAAAAAATGGCAAGTGATGAACCTTATAGACTTGGCTGGATAGCAAAGTCTTTCAATCTAATGTCATTCCCTCTCCAAAACCCTCTCTTCCCTAAATGCTCATGCCAAGAATGACTACTAACCAAATATAGCAGTTACTAGGCATATGCAAGCTCTCACTCTATCTCACTTGTTTAGAAGTAACCTGTTGCTTGTAGAGTAGAAAAATCTTCATGCTTTGGTAAACATGTAGAGGCGGTTTTCTCCTTCCTTGATTGGCTCATGTGTTTATTGGATGCATATGGAAAATACTTAGTATTTGTGAATGTAAATATCTCTTCCCATGCACTAGAAACTTGTTGATCTTGAAATAACAAACAGAATGATGAAACAAACAAAGAAACGAAAGAAATAATGAAACAAGTAGAAAAAGAAAACCATGGACAGAGAACAAAACAAACAAAGCGTGAAATGTCGCTGCGGCAAACCCAACAGACGAAATAGATAAAAGAAACAACGTCAACACGAATGCGCGTAACCAAGAAGGAATTTCATTCTTTTTTCTTGTGTTCAGCTTATCATCCAAGAAAAGGAAATGAAGCTTCCGACGAGTCATGGAAATACTGCACACAACGACGACCGGAGCAGGCCCCAATCAACCCGACGACCGCAAATGGGTCAGTCGATCCGGCCGCACGAACCAATTCATCTTAAGTAGGACAAGGGCTTGTATTTAGGCCTTTGATACTTGTAATCCATTACTCTGATTTGGCCTTGTCTGGCTACTGAGATTTGTATTTCTTTTGAAACTTTAATGGCTTGATACGGAAATACTAATCTCAACCTAGAAATCATTGACGACGCGGGTCCCAAACGTCTTTTCGACGACCGTCCAAGCGGCATCACCAGGACGCAAGAGTGACTCCCTTTTTTTTGGGGGAATATGGAGTCTTTATTCAAACACAACCAGCGTCATCAGGTAGGAGGCTGGTAACGAGGATGCTAGGAGGAGTATACATCCAACAACTCAACACCTCCAAAGTGCAAGCTAGCTTAGCACAAAGGTGGGCTGGAGTGTTCGAGGACCTTATTACATGAGAAATTCTGAAATGAAAGAAAGACAAGGCTAACTCTTCTATCTCTTGAAGTAACGGTGCTCTCACGGGAACCAGCGCGCGAGTCCCAAAGATTGACGGCCTCCAAACAGTCGGTCTCAATCAACACTCGCGTAAAACCACGAAGCTTTGCAAAGATCACACCGTCCCAGATAGCCAGAACCTCCGCAAGCAAAGGATCAGTTACCCCTGGATAGGGTTTACTCCAAGCCCCAATGAACCCAGAAGGTTGTCTTGCTATACCTCCTGCTCCAGCCTTAAGTACCTCAAAGGCAATACCTGCATCAGTATTGATCTTTACATGATCATCATCTGGTGGTCTCCAGCCATGTCCAGGCAAAATTTTAGCATCTCGTCTCGGTATCTCAAGCAAGGAAAGAGCATCCCGGGTCATCTTAATAGTCTGCACTGGATCAAAGCCCTCCTTGTCATGCGTGATGTTGTTCCGGGAGCTCCAAATAGCCCACATTATTGTCATAACATGTGAGCGTTCAGTTTCTGTAAAAAAAGTGTCACAGACAATGTCCCTCGTCCAAGTTACTGGATGGAGACCAGGGAGCTTGAGATGAAGCCATGCACGAGCCTCCCTCCAGAAATTCTTCGCGTGTGCACACTTAATCAGAGCATGCATCATATCTTCGTTAGCAGCTAAGAAAATTTTGCATCTTGCCAGCTCTGCAATATGCCTGTGTTGGAGTGTGCTTTCCACCGGAAGAATCCCACGGATTACACGCCACCAAAATACACGAACCTTGGGCACCACTTGTATTTTCCAGAGTTTTGACCACATCTGTTTCTCCGACGTTGAAGGTTCCGTTATCGTCCCTTCCGCTAGAGCAACCTGCTCGTTATGCGTCATTAGAGAGCGATACGCTGATTTTACAGAGTAATTCCCTGACTTTTCCATGTTCCAAGCCCAATAGTCTTCTCCTCCACCATGACGGATAGGTATTTTCAGAATCGCATCCGTATCCGGTGCAGTGAAATTATCCTTTATCAGAGCTGTCTTCCACGTCCAATTCTCGGAATCGATAAGATCCGCCACAGAATGCAGCACATCTGTACCTATTTGAGCCATCGGCATCATTGACAACGAGCTTGGGATCCATTTGTCTGTCCAAATTGAAACAGACGAACCATCCCCAATCCTCTTGATTAAATCCTTCGACAGAGCCTCCCGCCCCGCGGCAATCGCCCTCCAAGTTGCAGAAGCCGAGCTAGGTATAGTGCCCTCCATAAAACTTGACTCCGGGAAATATTTGGATTTCAGAACACGGGCACAAAGTGAGTCCGGTTGAGTCATAAACCTCCACCCATGTTTTCCAAGGAGTGCTAAATTGAAATTCTCCAAGTTTTTGAAACCCATACCGCCAGATGATTTTGGTGAAGTGAGCGCATCCCATGCAACCCAATGAACAGACTTACGATCAATGGATCCACTCCGCCAATATTTTGCCATATAGGAACGAAGCTGGTCACAAACTTTCTTCGTCAAACAGAAACAGCTCATACTGAAGGTTGGGATAGCCTGAATAACTTCTTTCAAAAATATCTCTTTCCCTGCACTCGAGACCATCCTTTCCAATCCTCCATTGACTTTGCTGCGAATTCTCTCTCCCAAGTGTTCAAACGTACCACTTGTAAGATGCCCAAATGCAGTAGGTAGACCCAGATACCGCTCACAAAAAGCCTCCACTGGAATCCATAAATACCATTTCATATCTTGCCTCAACGTGTCTGGAGTATTCGGACTGAAATAAACCGAACTATTTTCTTTATTCACACACTGCCCCGAGCAATCTCCATAGATCCTCAAAATCGCGTTTAATCTCTGAGCACTTTGCATCTTTGCTTTCGTAAAGATCAAACTATCATCTGCAAATAGCAAATGATTTATCCAGGGTGATCTAGGACTCACTCGGATCCCCCTGTCAATATTCACTCCTCCAAAAAAAATTAGAAGAGAGGTAAACCCTTCTCCACATAGAAGAAAAAGATATGGAGACAATGGGTCACCTTGGCGTAAACCTCTTGATGGAGAGAAGAAAGGAAGCAACTCGCCATTAACCCGAACTGACATGCGTACAGAGGTTACACATTTCAAAATAAACTGCACAAACCTTGGACTAAACCCAAGCCGTAGCATGATCGCCTGAAGGTAGTGCCACTCCACACGGTCGTACGCCTTCATCATGTCTAACTTGACGACGCAGACATTATTTCTCCCTCGCCTAAGTTTCTTCGTTGCATGGACGCTCTCAAAAGCGATCAATACATTGTCTGTGATTAGCCGACCAGGGACGAAGGCACTCTGTTCCTCCCCTATAATCTCTCCCATGAAACTCTGGCTCTGTTAGCAATACATTTAGAAGCAATTTTATACAGCACTGAACAGAGCGCAATGGGTCGGTATTGGGAAATAAACTGAGGGTGATTGACTTTAGGAATCAATGTGATCGAAGTATCATTTAATCCCTCCGGTAGCTCACCCCCATTTAAAAAATCCAGGATAGCCGGTACTATATCCTCACGGAGTAATTCCCAGTGACGTTGGAAAAACCCCGTGGTAAATCCATCCACTCCCGGTGCCTTTGAAGGAGCCATCTGAAAAAGAGCTCCTCTTACATCCTCTTCCGTAAAGACCTTATCGAGAGCATCGTTCATCTCCTGATTCACACGTGTTGGAACCACATTCAGCAAATCATCCATATTCCTGTACCCCTGTGACGTGTACAGATTTTGGTAGAAATTCTGAACCTCTTCACAATTCTCATCCCAAGAAACACACCTACTGCCATCGCCTCGCACTAGGTTCTCTATTTTATTCGATCGCCTTCGATGCGCATCATGTTTATGGAAAAATGCCGTATTACGGTCACCCTCGCGAAGCCATTGTACTCTGGATCGTTGACGCATCCAGATCTCCTCTTGACGAAGGACTTCACGTAATTGTTTCACTATCGATTTATCTTCCACTGTTGGTCCCCAACCGACTGAACGGCCCCGCAACCGATCCAATTTCTGTCTGAGTTTCCTAGCTTTGCGAGTCAGGCTCCCAAACTCTTGGCCTCCCCACACTCAGACTAGCTTGTAGATCATTGAGTGCATGCACCACACCTGTCAGACCGTTTTGGCCTGCCCCTTTTCTCCACTTCTGAAGAATTAGATTATCACAGTCCACATGTGTCTGCCACACCTCCTCATATCTAAATTGCTTTGGACCTCTAATTCTCCCTTCTGTTGTGCTCTTCCGAAATTCAGTTAGCACATAGCAATGATCAGACTCCGTCGATGCTAGGTGCCGAACATGAATATGACCAAAGCTATTTAGAAACGCTTCATTACCAAAAGCACGATCTAATCTTGCTTTGACATTGGCCTCTCATGCCTGATCATTGTCCCACGTGTACTCCACCCCTGACCATCCAAGATCAGTTAGTGAGCAATCTTCAATAGCTTCCCTAAAAGCTCTCATCTGCCTTTCCGGCCTTGATGCTATCGAAAAGTGTTCTGAAGCATATAAAGTCTCATTAAAATCTCCAACACACAACCAGGCTGAGTGTGCGATTCCGTATAAGGTCCTGAGAGATCTCCAACTGTGGTGTCGATTCTCAGCCCTAGGTGCCCCATAAAAACCAGTAAATCTCCACTCGGGTTCATCACTGTTTTTTCTCCTCACCATAGCATCCACATGGCAGGAACTAAAGTTTCTTATAGACACAGTCAAGCTATCTAACCAGAACAGGCCAATACCTCCACTGAGCCCCTCACTATCCACTGCGAAACAGCCTGCAAATCCCAAGGAATTCTGCAGACCTTCCAATCTATGTGTCGAAATTTTAGTCTCCATGACGAACAGGAGACTGGGACCTTCAATCTTCACAACATTGCGAAGTTCTCTAATGGTCGCCCGGTTCCCAAGCCCACGACCATTGAAACTTAAGAAACTCATTGCTCCTGGCAGGGCTGGTTGCCAGCCACTGCCGAATTTTCCGAGTTTGTCGGTGTTGGTTTCTTTTTCTTGCTGTTCCTTCCAAAATCAACACTATTTTCCAAATTCTCATTAGCAGTCCCATCAGTTGGTTTAGAATACACAACCATCCCTAAACCCTCCGTGGACATGTCCCCATCCGGAGGCGACACTTGCTTATACACTAGAACCGGAGCTTTACGTTTATTCTTCACGGGGGAGGTAACCTCAGGTCCCTTCTCCTCCACATTGCTCGAGCTTTTCGTGTCAGTCTTCCTATTCTGGTTGTAACCTTGGCCACTAGTCGAACCCTCACTATAAGCAGGCTTCTTCCAATCATCCTGTGCCCTCAGCCCTTTCCCAAAGGGAAGATCACCTTTCTCATTGCAATTTCCTGGGTTTGGGCACAGTGTGTCTGCATGCCCTAGACGTCCACAGGAAAAGCAAAAATGCGGAAGCTGCTCATACTGGACCTCATAAAGATCCATACTCTTCCTCTTTGCTGATTCAATTAGAACCCATCGCCGCAACGGATTGGCAACAGCAACAGTAACTCTTGCCCGCAGAAATCCGCCCGCATGATCAAATTGCGCCTCCTTTGCTTGCTTATCAACCAGCCTAGCAATCGGTAGCCACCACTTTTTATCTCTCAAATTGAACGGGAGATTGAGAACCCTCGCCCATATAGACAGCCGATCGAACCTGAGCTCAGATGGCCTAATACAATCTTCAAACTCCGAGAGTATCACCGCGTTTCTATTCACATGCCATGGAGAACCATCCCACACCCGATCCCGATCTTGCTGGGTAGCGAATTCAGCCACGAACATGTTCGTTCCCATAGAACGGAAAACCAGCCCTTTAGGGTTACCCCACGCTGGCCTCAAAGCGCTAACAATCGTCTGGATATGATAGACGTTCCAAAACAAGACCTTGCCAGCCAGCATCCACTTCTGTGATGCACCAGCGTCCTGATCTTCCACTATCAGAGGAGTCGCCTCCTCATCACTGATGTCGAGTTTCCCCAGTTGTTCCTCGAGTTTCGCCCTAGCCGAGCGAGGCGAGAGAGCACTCTTCTCCTTGTCCTTCCCATTCTCCGAAGAATCCATGGTGCTGCGGTGGAGATCTCCCGTCGCCACACCAATCAGATCGGTGTGCGCCGCTAGGTTCCACAAACCCTAATCGCCTCGTTGGAGGCTCCGAGAGTTACGGGAAAAAAAAAGTGACATGGGGCGAATGGACGAGCAGACCTACGAGCGCGTACGTGTAGACGTACTCGGATGAGCAGCTAGCGAACGCACGCGGTACGTGTATTCCCGTCGCCCACGGTTGCGGCGCGCGGAGGCAAAAAAAAAAGATAGTACCACATCGCCGAGCAAGGTATCACCCTACTAGTTTAAATTTGCGTGCAACCCAAGTCGCTCGGCCTGCGGCAAGCAGGCGAGAGCATAACGAAAAATGTATGTGTGTACAATACTAAAACGTACAGAACTGTATATTAGCTGTGTATGTACATGTAACAGACTGTACATTAACTAACCTGTATGCCAATGCAAAAGAAAACTAACCTGTATGTACATGTAAAAAAATATACATTACACACGTGCTAGACATTAGCACATGGCAATTTTGATTTCTCCTCTATACAAATATTTATTATATTTTTTCAGCACATTACTGACGGAATTTCTGTTTGCCACACGTTTCGAACGGTTTCTTGTGCCCAATTGTGTCGCGCAGCTTCCACTATGAACATTAGGGAGCATTTTCTTGCCTCGCCCCACCGAAAGTTTGGCCCGCACGAACCATGAATAACCTCGTAGCCAAGCCCTGGAGGAAGGGCCGATAGCCATTCCATCAAAGGCTCAGAGCCCCCCCCTCACCCCACACACACCCTTGTCCCGTGTGGACACTAGAACGCAACGTCGAAATTGTGCGGGATTGTATCTGGTGCGAGCTCGCGCGTTCGCGGAAGTACACCGAGAGGAATTTTATCACCGCCCGCCTCCCTTTGTTTCACTGCCAAAGCCCCTGCCACCGTTCCACCCTTCGAGCTCCCAGCTGGAAAGTTTCATCACCTACGGGAAGGTAAGCACTACCATCTTCGCCAGTCTCTTCATCCTCTTCTTCAAGATGTCCTCTTCCTCCCCCGATGCTTACATGACTGTAAATAAACCTGGCATGTCTCGGGATAAGCGAGGTTTCAAGTCGGCCATGTTAAAGCCCGGACTACAAAAGCTAAGCCTGGCCCGGACCGACCCGCCTGAAACTATGAAAAATGCCTCTTTTATGTTTACAATTTTAAATATAGCATTTTTAGAGTATATTTATACCTATTTTTCTGTAAATGTCGAAAATCAATGATCTTCGGGCTTTTTCGAGCTTCTGGGACGGGCTTCAAAACTGAAGCCCGAGCATGGCCCAATGCCGACCTTTTCGGACCGGGCTGCCCATTCCTAGGTTTAACATTAAATAACATCAAACCCTGGTTCTGGTGGCCTACATCTGTGCGCATATGATAGACCCGAAGATTATATGATAGTTTTGCCGGCTTGGATTGTGTGTGGATGTGCTAAATCATATGTCAGCTTGTTAGTATGGTATATTTTTCTTGTTGGCAGCGACGATGTCGATATTACTGTGTTAGATCGATGATTGTGTACTAGTATGATAGGGGGGCCTTGTTTCGAAAATCTTGTACGCAATGGATTTAGTGATGGAATCGGATCTTAAATTGTAGGACCGGATCTTAAATCGTCAGACCGTAACTGACATGAGCAATTTCTTACATGCCTGGATGCACTTTGAAGCTAGAGTTCGGTAGTTACCCTAAATATATAACCATCACCAATACTAAATTAATATCGATAGATCCACTATGTAATACATTTCCTTAGTGTATTAATTCATATTCCTTTATATATTTTACCAAACTGAGTAAGTTTTAGATTTTAACTAACCTTACTATATTTTTCCTCTTTTACTATGGGTATTATATGCATGTAAATATTATCCAATCTGCATAATTCGAGGGGACGAAAACAGTGATACCACACTGGCATTCCTACTAGTAAACGATATAAGCCATCGTTTCCAGGAGAACTATTTCTATCTTTGCTCAAACGCTACATCACACACCCATGATCATAGGCACCAGAACCAGCAAGAGAATGAGGATGGTATGTATCCAGTCTTCCGGATCTGCCATGCCTCCTCCTCCTCTCTGTCGCACCCGGACTTCTAGAGGATACTCGCAGTTCCGTTGAACAGTAGTTGATTGGATTACGGGGCTTACCGGCACCCGCATCTCTTACGAGTAGGCCAACACACGTATGTGTGACAACCAACCCCTACTGTTCATCGTCTACGTAAACCATCCCATAGAAATCAGGATACTACCATTGACGTACTTCATACCATACACACATGGTACGTCAACGGTGTTGAACAAAATGATAGCACAACAGATCTCTAAGACACAAATAAATAGAAATAAGTTGCAAATAGCTCTCACTAGAGCAGAGATAGCAAATACAATCATCCAGAGGACACATGTCCCAACATATCATCATTACAACACAGCGGAAGCATCCAAAATGTCTGAGTACAGACAAGATCCAAATAGGCTTAAGAAGCCGGAAACGAAAAGACGGAGCCCATCCACGAAGTCTCGGATCCTGCCCGGGTCCGCTATCTACTCGTCATCAGTCTCCTCAAACTCCACGTAGTAGCCATCACGGGGATCCTCGTAAGCGTAGTCTGCGGAAACCACATCCCCAAAGGGGTCAGTACAACAACGTACTGGCAAGCAAGACTCACAGTTCACCAAAGTGTAACCCGTCAACACCAAGCACATATGGTTTGGATTCAACGGAAGAAAGGGTGATATAAAAGAGGCGGCAGCTGGCTGCACTAACCAACTACAGAACATGCTACAACTTCCGGCTAACAGAAAGGAGATAATATAGCGTATCGTAACCAACTAACAACTAACTCCAAACAAACCCATCCTGGATCTCGCCCCTTATCCAAAGAAGCAATCCGAGGATAACTCAAACCGTTGGATTAATGATGGTTCAAATTGTTGTGTCAATAGAACTATTACTAGTCAAGTTATCATTAGGTAGGTGTAAGTTGTTCTGAGTACTTGTTAGCCAGTACTTTCACCAAGTTAACCATAACCGCGGAAAACACGGCTTCTCGAGAAGATTTATCCCTGCAGGGGTGCACCAATTTGACCGTACACGTAAGAATATCCCGCCAGACAGGAATCAAACCCACCAAGCGAGGCACTCTACACAACTCAACTCTTCTTCGCATCAAGCCCAAAGAACCACGTGCTGTGCGTGCGCGGCTAATCGAGCCCCCACGAAGAAAAGGGGAACCCTCATAGCACTCTAAGACCACGCCGCCCTAAATGCCGACTACAAAAGTTCCACCCTGGCCTCGGGTTCGTACCTTCATATGAGTGCATCAAATGGAAAGCCCGAACTAAGTGTGGCGATTTGGACGAGATGCGAATCGAATCAAATTGAGGGGGGCGCCCATACACGCTTCCCACATGCGGTTAGTGCGCTCATCATGGATCAGTAGACAAGACCCTTTTCCTAATTAGGGTCGACACTAGCAGGCCTCAAAACCAAGCCGGGCCTCCTGCCGGTGCCTTATCAGCAAATTATTATTACCTCAAAATTAACAGGTTGTTGTTTAACATCGAGCCCCAGAACATAGTAGAAATATAGTAACAGAAAGTAACGGGTAACAGACTCGAGCAAAACAACCCTAAGCATGCTAGATGCTAGTAAGACACGGGCAACAAGCAACGGGGTTATTGGTGTGGAGGTGAGGCTATATCAGGGTTAAAGGATAACATGTGATAGGTTCGTAATAGAAGCAACTATTCATAGGGCTAGCAGAATAGACAACGGAAAGTATCGGTATCCAATGTTGAAAGGAACACAATGGTTCATGTGAGTGAATACTTGCCTGCAAACTCAGTAGCCTGGTACTGGGCTAACTCCTCAGAAGGGGTGTCGTAAAGCTTGTCTGTCTCAACGTCGTCGTCTATTCGAGAAGAAGCAAACAAACAACGCAGAGAGACAAACAATCAATAACATGGCATAATGCACAATCATGGGATGATGCATGACCATTTAATTGATGCATCAAAATAAACTAGTTGACATGGTAACAACATGATTAAATGGACCCACATGCAATTTGAGTTGCATATGAAAAGCCCATCAATTAAGGTTGGAATAATTGTTTTACAACTAATCAACAGGTGAAAGTGGATTAGTATGATGCATGGATGAGGAAAACAGAAAAATAACAACAATAGAACAATTTTGAAATAAGGTTTACCAAGTTTGGAATTTTAGTTATTAAGTTAAGAAATTTTGGTTCCTTAAAGGTGTTACACAAGCATTTGTTGTTTTCATCAATTTTAATTGTTCAAAACAATTAACACAATTTCTATTTGGAAAGTACACAAAATTTTAGGTGGATTACATGTTTCAATTATTGAAAAAGGAATTAAGATGAATTATTTATGAATTAAACAAGTTAAACAAGATTTAAATGAATTAAATTCAAGTAGGAACATTATTTGAATTTTATTTGTTCAAAACATCAAACCAAGTTCACATTTTAAAAGGTTATGTTTTTCTGGTTTGAGAACATATTTTACATGTTCAAAAATAATTTAATTTAAGCAAGTTATGAATTTAGCAAATTTTAAATGATTTAAACAAGGTTTAAATTATTTAAGCAATTTTAATTATTCAAAACATGAGACAAAATTTATATTTGGAAAGATGGTTCAAAATAGCATGGAAAACATATTTTATTTGTGTTATTTGAATTAAGTATGAATTATTTATGCATTTAATCAAATTTGAAATGAATTGTTTGAATTTGAATTTTGAATCAATTTGAAAAGTGCAAAACAGAAAACAAATGATGTAATCATGTAGAGAATTTAATTTGGTTTAGTGTACATATTTTATTTGCATTAGTTGGATTTAGAAATTAAAAGTTATTAGCATTTTAAAATTAAGGACCGATCTGTAAAAAGAAAAGGGATTTGATTTTAAAAAGAAAAACTGGGGTAAAACGTTTTCTACCTCGCAGTGGCTAGCCCTAGCCACTGACGAGGGGGCCCTGTCCACTGTGGCCCGCGTGTGTGCACGCGTGGCAGCACAGGCCACTGGCAGGTGGCCCCTGCCTGTCAGTTGCTTGCGCGAAAAAAGTTGGGGTTTTAATCGCGAGCGCAGGGCTCGAACCCAGGCCGCGGTGTGCGCGCTCGCAGTGCAGTGCCACTGCGCTGTGTTCTGTTCTTTGTCAGGTAAAGGGTACGCAGGTAAGTTATGGTTCAGTTTCGCTAACTGAACTTTTTCGCTGCAGGGTGTTAACTGAAACTTTCGTCAGAGGCACGGACTGGCCGGCGGCGAGCTGCCGCAGTGCTCGCCGTGGCTGTGTGCGTGCGTGTGCTGGTGATGCTTGCGCGCGGCGTGCAGCGCAGACAAGAGAGAGAGAGCGAGGGGAGGTGGAGGTGTCGCTGTGCTCACCGGCGGTCGCAGGTGAGGCAGAGGCTCGGGGAAGAACGGCGGCGGCGACAGCACGGACGGCGGCGGCGTTGCAGAGCTTCCTCGGGGCTCCTGGGGTGTCGATGAGCTCGAGGAGGCTACGGTGGTCCGATTCCCGTGGTCTGCCAGGGATGAGAAGCGGCGGATACGCGGCGATCGCCATGGATTCAGAGAGGTGGCGATCGGGGGCGGTGGTTCAGAGGGAGGAGGTTGCAGCGATGGAGGGGAAACGGCGGCGCTCGAGGGGGGGAGAGAGGTGTAGGGGCTAGGGCAGCGCTCCGGGAACCTAGGGGTAGGTTTTATAGGGCTAGAGGGCGCACGGTGGCCGTTCCCTGTCGCTGCCTTCGACGTGGAGGTGGCGGATGCCGCACAGCCCACTGCCCCACTCTCTCTCGTTTTCTTTTTAAATTTTCTGTTTCTTTTTTTTTGCTGAAATGAAAATAGGAAGAAATAGATAAGTTTTGGGTTTAGAAAAATTAGGGCAAAAATTTTATATTACTTATTTATGTCAACAGCACAAAGTGCAACTTTTGTTTTTTCAAAATGATTTGAATTTAAGTGTTGTTTGCAATTTGTTTAAAATTTGAATAAGATTAATATTAATTGAAATAATTTAACTGGAGAAAATAAGTTTTTAAATTCAAGTTTAATTGGAAACAAGTGAATTGTTTTGTAATTTTCATAATTTCAAATTGGGTGCTGTTTGTAATTTGCAATTGAATTTGAAAATCATTTGAATTAAGTAAATTATTAAAAGCCATAATTTTAAATAGTTTGAACCTTATGGTTTAATGGAAGCAAATGGTTCTGTTGATTGAACTTTTTAGTTGGAAAAATTGTAACATAACAAGTATGAACAATGCATTTGAATATTGTTTGAATTTCAAATGGGAAAACAAAGGAAAACAGATGCAAACAAAAGGAAAACAAATGCAATGACTAAGATGCCATGATGCAAAACAATAATAAAGCAAGAATCAAACATTCTAAAGGTGATTTTCATACTTGGGATGTTACAAAACGCCCCCCCTTGAAGGAATCGCGCCCCAAGATTTCTACTGAGAAGAGAAAAGGTCCGGATACTTCTTGCGAAGATCCTCTTCGGTCTCCCACGTTGCCTCTTTATCGGAATGATGGGACCACTGCACTTTCAAGAACTTGGTGCTCTTGTTGCGAGTCTTACGCTCGGTCTCATCGAGAATTCGAACAGGGTGCTCCTCATAAGATAGATCTTCTTGCAGTTCAATGGAATCATGATCAACTGCACGATCTGGATCTTTGAAACACCTCTTGAGCTGTGACACGTGAAACACATCGTGCACCTTGGATAGTTTTTCTGGAAGTTCAAGGCGATAGGCATTTTCCGCACGCCTTGAGAGAATGTTGAAAGGACCAATGTATCTTGGTGCAAGCTTTCCTTTCACACCAAAACGATGAGTGCCTCTGAGGGGAGTTACACGGAGATATGCCTTGTCACCAGGTGCATAGATCATATCCCTGTGCTTGCTGTCATAGTAGCTCTTCTTACGAGACTGAGCAATCTTGAGATTGTCACGAATGATGCGAACTTTCTCTTCGGCTTCCTTAACAATGTCAGGGCCTAAGAGTGAATGTTCACCAGCTCCAGACCAATTGATTGGACTCCTGCATCTGCGGCCATAGAGAGCTTCAAATGGTGCCATGCCTAGGCTTGCCTGGAAGCTGTTGTTGTAGGAGAATTCAGCATATGGAAGGCATTCCTCCCATTTCATGCCAAAGGAGAGACCACATGCTCTGAGCATATACTCGAGAATCTGATTGACTCTTTCGACTTGCCCTTGAGACTGAGGATGGTAAGCTGTGCTGAACAGAAGTTTGGTGCCCAATGCTTCTTGAAAGCTTTTCTAGAAATGAGAAGTGAATATGCTTCCACGGTCTGAGCTTATTTCCAATGGAACACCATGAAGAGGAACAATCTTTGCTGTGTAGAGTTCTGCTAACTGGCTAGCTGAGATTGTTTCTTTGACAGCAAAGAAGTGAGCTACCTTAGTGAGACGATCAATGACAACGAAGATTGCATCGTTGCCCTTCTTGGACTTTGGAAAACCAGTGACGAAGTCCATTTCAATCATGTCCCACTTCCACTCAGGGATTTTCAGAGGTTGGAGAAGACCGGTTGTTTTCTGATGGACTGCCTTAACACGTTGACAAACGTCGCATTCAGAAACGTATTGAGCAATTTCACGTTTCATGCCAAGCCACAAATACAGTGTCTTAAGATCCTGGTACATCTTTGTACTTCCAGGGTGTATGGAGAGAGGAGTTTCATGAGCCTCCTTGAGAATGATATCTTTGAGGCTTTGAATTTGAGGAACTGCAATGCGTCCTTCGAAGAACACCGTTCCCTTGTCATCAATTGAGAAGGACTTAAATTTCTCCTTGCCTTCTTTGA
Source organism: Alopecurus myosuroides (assembly GCA_028641055.1). Taxonomy (NCBI): domain Eukaryota; kingdom Viridiplantae; phylum Streptophyta; class Magnoliopsida; order Poales; family Poaceae; genus Alopecurus; species Alopecurus myosuroides. The sequence goes on along the minus strand of CM054062.1, from coordinate 358,392,187 downwards.
TGTGTTCTACCATCTTCTTGATTTCAGGATCACGAAGTTGTTCAGAACGAATCTTGTCCTCGAGAGTTGGACTGGCTGTCAAGTTTGCAAGATAGCCTTGAGGAACAAGACCAAGGTTCAGCTTCTGGAATTCTTCATGAAGTGGAGGTTGGCTTTCCATGATCATGAGATTATTGCAATACGACTTGCGACTGAGAGCATCGGCCATAACATTAGCCTTGCCTGGAGTGTAAGAAATGGTGAGATCAAAGTCTTTAATCTTTTCAATCCATCTCCTTTGCCTCAGGTTTAGATCTTGTTGAGTGAAGATGTATTTCAGACTCTTATGATCGGAAAAGATTTCAGTGCGATTACCCAACAAGTATTGCCTCCATTTCTTGAGGGCAAACACAACTGCTGCAAGTTCAAGGTCATGTGTGGGATAGTTTTGCTCATGTGCATTCAACTGACGTGAAGCATAAACCACAACTTGACGTTCTTGCATAAGAACTGCACCTAGGCCTTGGAGAGAAGCATCACAGAATATCTGGAAAGGTTTGGTAGGATCTGGGCCAACCAGAACTGGTGTGGAAGTGAGTTTAGTCTTCAAGAGATTGAAACTTTCATAACATTGTGGAGACCAAACGAACTTCTTGTCCTTCTTTGTGAGATCAGTGAGAGGTTTGGCAATCTTGGAAAAGTTTTGGAAGAAACGACGGCAATAGCTAGCCAAGCCAAGAAAGCTTCTTACTTGCTTCACCGTCTTCGGAGGTTTCCAATCAACAATTGCTTTAACCTTTTCTGGATCAATGGCTATGCCCTTGGCGGAGATGATATGACCAAGGTAAGCAACTTCTGGAATACAAAACTCACATTTGGAGAACTTGGCATATAGACGATGCTCGCGAAGTTTCATGAGAGTGAGACGAAGATGTTATTCATGCTCTTCCTCGGATTTTGAGTAGACCAGGATGTCATCAAGATATACCACAACGAACTGGTCGAGGTATTCATGGAAAACAGAATTCATGAGTCGAGAGAACGTTGCCGGTGCATTGGTGAGACCAAAGGACATGACGGTGAATTCATATAGACCGTAGCGAGTGGTGAAAGCTGTTTTTGGAATATCTTCCTTTCTGATCTTTATTTGATGGTAACCCATTCTCAAGTCCAACTTGGAGAATATTGAGGCTCCAGCAAGTTGATCAAAAAGATCATCGATACGAGGAATTGGATACTTGTTTTTGATGGTTTTCTCGTTAAGAGGACGATAGTCAACAACGAGTCTCTTTGTTTGATCCTTCTTTGCAACGAACAGAGTTGGGCAACCCCAAGCCGAGGAACTAGGTTGAATGTAACCTTTTTCCATGTACATATCGATTTGCTCCTTCAACAGTTTCAGTTCAGGAGGAGCTATCTTGTATGGATGCTTAGAGATTGGAGCAGTACCTGGTTCAAGCTCGATCACGAACTCAACTGCTCTGTCCGGAGGCATCCCTGGCAACTCTTCTGGAAAGACGTCAGGGAATTCACAAACCACCGGAACATTTTCAAGTAGAGGTAGAGGTTTTGCATCGAGGTTGCACAGCTGAAAGGAACTTGATTCATTTGGAGAATAGACTATCTGGCCAGAAGGGTGGAACATAGTTATTGACTTCTGGGCACAGTCAATCGTAGCTTTATTGGCCTTCAACCAATCCATGCCAAGAATGACATCAATGTCAGAATTTCCAAGCAGTATGAGAGAAGCAAGGAATATGTGGCCTCCAATTAGAATTTGATTCTCGTGACTGATCTTGGAAGTTTGCATAGTTGCTCCAGGGGAGTTTACTACTAACGGGGAACCCAAACCAACAAAGGGGAGTTTAACTGCTATCGCAAAGATCTTTGACACGAAAGAATGTGATGCTCCGGTATCAAACAACACTTTAGCTGGAATAGAGTCTACGGGGAATGTACCGAGAACGACGTCAGGAGCTTCCTCAGCTTTGTCGATCTTGACATGATTCACCCTTGCGGTCCTCCCGACAGGCCTGTTGTTGGAGTTGAAGGCTTTAGGCGGGGGAGCACGCACCATTGCCTGGTTTGTGTTGGGACGAGGTGGTGGTGGAGGTAGCTGCCTCTGCGTGCACTTGTCAGCGTAGTGCTCCGTCTGCTTGCACTTGTAGCAAGTGACGACACGAGGAGGCCCTGGCCTTGGCTGCCCCATTGCACCCCTTGGATCATGCATCTGAGCAAGGTTGGGTGGGCGGGGAGCGAAGCCTGGAGAAGCTTGGGCATATGGAGCCCTAGTGACAACACCATTTGGCACCCAGATGCGGCGCTTCTGCGGAGGGGTGGTCATGTTGGAGGAGGAACCACCCTCACGCGAGTGCTTGCGAGACTCCTCGAACGCCTTGCGCCCATTTTCCTCATTGAGCGCGGTGTTAACGAGCTCCTCGAAGTTGTTGGCCTTGATGTTGGTGAGGGCGTACTTGAGTTCCGGGTTAAAACCTCTGCGGAACCTTGCCATCTTCTTAGCCTCAGTGGACAACTCATCACCAGCGTAACGAGCGAGGCGATTGAACTCACTCTGATAGCCAATGACGTCCAGCTTTCCCTGCTTGAGAGAGCAAAACTCTTCACGCATCCTTTCCATGAGACCATCTGGAATGTGGTGCTTCAGGAAGGCTTCCTTGAAACAACCCCAGGTGATTGGATAGCCAGCTCTCATGGTCTGGTAGTTTTCCCACCAAGTAGCTGCCTGACCCTTCAGGAGATAGGAGGCATACTTGACCTTGTCTTCCTCAGCAACGTGAGCAATCTCCAGAGCCTTAGCTATCTCACGGATCCAGTCATCAGCATCCAGAGGCTCGCGTGTTGCCACGAAAGCTCTTGGGCCCAGACTGAGAAACTCCTTGATACTGACTCGTGGAGCATTCTGGTTGTTGTGCTGGTTAGTCTGAAACTGGGCCATCTGTGCCATGACTTGAGTCATCTGAGTCAACAGCTCCGTGATTGGCGGTGGCTCAGGCGGGGTGTTCCTTGTTGGCGGCATCCTGAATAGACATGCATTTTAGCACAACAACAGAAAGGATAGACTTTGAAACCGAAAGATAGATTATTCCGACGCATGAATAGATAACCAACAGGTACATCATCACCTGTTCAAATACATCAGAATATCCAACACACCACAAAGGGTTCGAATGCCAAAGGATAACTAAACATAGCTAAGAATGGATACATCGGTACTCCCGTGCTCATCACGCAGGACGGCGGTGCGTAGTACGACGAGAGGTACGGTGAGGAGCACGCCCACGAAAGTAGGTAGAACGACGATCCACATAGACCTAACGTGGTCTGAGAGCGACTCTAGGTGTGGTGAAGTACATAGCGTCGACTCCCTGTGCTCCAAAGCGTGGAATCCCAGTGTAACCAGCACCGAGGTTGAGGAGTGGACCTCTGATGGGCTCGTAACCTCCAGCATCTGGCAGACGACGACCAACTGGCTGATCGAAACGTGCAAAGCGCTCATCTCCAACAAAGTCTGTGGTGTACGTCGCCAGACGAGTCAAAGCAAGGTAGAGCTGCTCTCTGACTGAAACCAACTCCTAAGACAGTGTGCTGGCAACTGCGTCACTGTGCCTCACGAACTGAGCGGTGGTGTGCAGCCTGGAGTTATCATGCTCGTAGACATCCAGGTTGTCGTAGAGAGTGAAGTGAGCTCCCTCCGAAATGATGTAACCACGGGGGATGTGGCGATAGATAGAATCGTCAAATCCCCAGTAGTCAGCACGAAGGACGGTGAGACTCACATAAGCTGCCTGCTGCACAGCCATATCCACTGTGGAACCTACTGCCTCGTAGCGGTGGACTACGCTCATGCCATCATCTGACAGAATGTAGACGATAGCCTGGTAGTAGGTCTGGTCAAACTCTCTCTGCTGCTCGTAGACCTGGTACTCTGGTGCCCAACGGAACCCCAGATAAGTGACCATGTCTCTCAGCATCTCCGGATAACCGGCGGTGCTCTCACAACGAGTCATCCGAACCACCTGCGGGAAGAACCTGAGATCCATCTGCAGATGATTGGGGAAGTTTTGATTAGACGCCGGTAGAAGAACTGAAGTGGAAAGCAACAACAAGGTTTCAACGGACGAAAAGGATGTTGAGAAGAACAGGATATCGAAGCAACAACGGGAAACACGAGACCAAAAACTCCTGAGGTACAACGAAAAACCCATTCGGGCTTCTAAAGGATCAATATCTACTGCTTAAGGAATAGAGGATTTTCTTCCGGGGCTTACACGCCTCCGTTCTCAATCATGAGTAGGCAACATGATAAATCATGTCACAACCACCTCCATTCCTGTGGTCTAGTAGATATAACTATCCTAGAGAAACCAGGATACGTGAAATCCTAACTTGAAAGTTTAGGTGAGAAGGGAACACAACGTTGCACTTCCTTACCAGAAAAAGGAAGGGTGGGTGGGGAAAGAAGAAAAAGAACAGAATTCCTACTCTCACGTTTCATTTTTCCTATATAGCTACAAAATAGTTTCTAGACTCAACTGCGACCAGTAAAAGGGATCCTACAGGCAGACAGGCTCTGATACCATTTGTCGCACCCGGACTTCTAGAGGATACTCGCAGTTCCGTTGAACAGTAGTTGATTGGATTACGGGGCTTACCGGCACCCGCATCTCTTACGAGTAGGCCAACACACGTATGTGTGACAACCAACCCCTACTGTTCATCGTCTACGTAAACCATCCCATAGAAATCAGGATACTACCATTGACGTACTTCATACCATACACACATGGTACGTCAACGGTGTTGAACAAAATGATAGCACAACAGATCTCTAAGACACAAATAAATAGAAATAAGTTGCAAATAGCTCTCACTAGAGCAGAGATAGCAAATACAATCATCCAGAGGACACATGTCCCAACATATCATCATTACAACACAGCGGGAGCATCCAAAATGTCTGAGTACAGACAAGATCCAAATAGGCTTAAGAAGCCGGAAACGAAAAGACCGAGCCCATCCACGATGTCTCGGATCCTGCCCGGGTCCGCTATCTACTCGTCAGCAGTCTCGTCAAACTCCACGTAGTAGCCATCACGGGGATCCTCGTAAGCGTAGTCTGCGGAAACCACAGCCCCAAAGGGGTCAGTACAACAACGTACTGGCAAGCAAGACTCACAGTTCACCAAAGTGTAACCCGTCAACTCCAAGCACATATGCTTTGGGTTCAACGGAAGAAAGGGTGATATAAAAGAGGCGGCAGCTGGCTGCACTAACCAACTACAGAACATGCTACAACTTCCGGCTAATAGAAAGGAGATAATATAGCGTATCGTAACCAACTAACAACTAACTCCAAACAAACCCATCCTGGATCTCGCCCCTTATCCAAAGAAGCAATCCGAGGATAACTCACACCGTTGGATTAATGATGGTTCAAATTGTTGTGCCAATAGAACTATTACTAGTCAAGTAATCATTAGGTAGGTGTAAGTTGTTCTGAGTACTTGTTAGCCAGTACTTTCACCAAGTTAACCATAACCGCGGAAAACACGGCTTCTCGAGAAGATTTATCCCTGCAGGGGTGCACCAATTTGGCCGTACACGTAAGAATATCCCGCCAGACGGGAATCAAACCCACCAAGCGAGGCACTCTACACAACTCAACTCTTCTTCGCATCAAGCCCAAAGAACCACGTGCTGTGCGTGCGCGGCTAATCGAGCCCCCACGAAGAAAAGGGGAACCCTCATAGCACTCTAAGACCACGCCCCCCTAAATGCCGACTACAAGTTCCACCCTGGCCTCGGGTTCGTACCTGCATATGAGTGCATCAAATGGAAAGCCCGAACTAAGTGTGGCGATTTGGACGAGATGCGAATTGAATCAAATTGAGGGGGGCGCCCATACACGCTTCCCACATGTGGTTAGTGCGCTCATCATGGATCAGTAGACAAGACCCTTTTCCTAATTAGGGTCGACACTAGCAGGCCTCAAAACCACGCCGGGACTCCTGCCGGTGCCTTATCAGCAAATTATTATTACCTCAAAATTAACAGGTTGTTGTTTAACATCGAGCCCCAGAACATAGTAGAAATATAGTAACAGAAAGTAACGGGTAACAGACTCGAGCAAAACAACCCTAAGCATGCTAGTAAGACACGGGCAACAAGCAACGGGGTTATAGGTGTGGAGGTGAGGCTATATCAGGGTTAAAGGATAACATGTGATAGGTTCATAACAGAAGCAACTATTCATAGGGCTAGCAGAATAGACAACGGAAAGTATCGGTATCCAATGTTGAAAGGAACACAATGGTTCATGTGAGTGAATACTTGCCTGCAAACTCAGTAGCCTGGTACTGGGCTAACTCCTCAGAAGGGGTGTCGTAAAGCTCGTCTGTCTCAACGTCGTCGTCTATTCGAGAAGAAGCAAACAAACAACGCAGAGAGACAAACAATCAATAACATGGCATAATGCACAATCATGGGATGATGCATGACCATTTAATTGATGCATCAAAATAAACTAGTTGACATGGTAACAACATGATTAAATGGACCCACATGCAATTTGAGTTGCATATGAAAAGCCCATCAATTAAGGTTGGAATAATTGTTTTACAACTAATCAACAGGTGAAAGTGGATTAGTATGATGCATGGATGAGGAAAACAGAAAAATAACAACAATAGAACAATTTTGAAATAAGGTTTACCAAGTTTGGAATTTTAGTTATTAAGTTAAGAAATTTTGGTTCCTTAAAGGTGTTACACAAGCATTTGTTGTTTTCATCAATTTTAATTGTTCAAAACAATTAACACAATTTCTATTTGGAAAGTACACAAAATTTTAGGTGTATTACATGTTCCAATTATTCAAAAAGGAATTAAGATGAATTATTTATGAATTAAACAAGTTAAACAAGATTTAAATGAATTAAATTCAAGTAGGAACATTATTTGAATTTTATTTGTTCAAAACATCAAACCAAGTTCACATTTGAAAAGGTTATGTTTTTCTGGTTTGAGAACATATTTTACATGTTCAAAAATAATTTAATTTAAGCAAGTTATGAATTTAGCAAATTTTAAATGATTTAAGCAAGGTTTAAATTATTTAAGCAATTTTAATTATTCAAAACATGAGACAAAATTTATATTTGGAAAGATGGTTCAAAATAGCATGGAAAACATATTTTATTTGTGTTATTTGAATTAAGTATGAATTATTTATGCATTTAATCAAATTTGAAATGAATTGTTTGAATTTGAATTTTGAATCAATTTGAAAAGTGCAAAACAGAAAACAAATGATGTAATCATGTAGAGAATTTAATTTGGTTAAGTGTATATATTTTATTTGCATTAGTTGGATTTAGAAATTAAAAGTTATTAGCATTTTAAAATTAAGGACCAATCTGTAAAAAGAAAAGGGATTTGATTTTAAAAAGAAAAACTGGGGCAAAACGTTTTCTACCTCGCAGTGGCTAGCCCTAGCCACTGACGAGGGGGGCCCTGTCCACCGTGGCCCGCGTGTGTGCACGCGTGGCAGCACAGGCCACTGGCAGGTGGCCCCTGCCTGTCAGTTGCTTGCGCGAAAAAAGTTGGGGTTTTAATCGCGAGCGCAGGGCTCGAACCCAGGCCGCGGTGTGCGCGCTCGCAGTGCAGTGCCACTGCGCTGTGTTCTGTTCTTTGTCAGGTAAGGGGTACGCAGGTAAGTTATGGTTCAGTTCCGCTAACTGAACTTTTTCGCTGCAGGGCGTTAACTGAAACTTTCGTCAGAGGCACGGACTGGCCGGCGGCGAGCTGCCGCAGTGCTCGCCGTGGCTGTGTGCGTGCGTGTGCTGGTGATGCTTGCGCGCGGCGTGCAGCGCAGAGAAGAGAGAGAGAGCGAGGGGAGGTGGAGGTGTCGCTGTGCTCACCGGCGGTCGCAGGTGAGGCAGAGGCTCGGGGAAGAACGGCGGCGGCGACAGCACGGACGGCGGCGGCGTTGCAGAGCTTCCTCGGGGCTGCTGGGGTGTCGATGAGCTCGAGGAGGCTACGGTGGTCCGATTCCCGTGGTCTGCCAGGGATGAGAAGCGGCGGATACGCGGCGATCGCCATGGATTCAGAGAGGTGGCGATCGGGGGCGGTGGTTCAGAGGGAGGAGGTTGCAGCGATGGAGGGGAAACGGCGGCGCTCGAGGGGGGAGAGAGGTGTAGGGGCTAGGACAGCGCTCCGGGAACCTAGGGGTAGGTTTTATAGGGCTAGAGGGCGCACGGTGGCCGTTCCCTGTCGCTGCCGTCGACGTGGAGGTGGCGGATGCCCTGCCGTACAGCGAGAAGAAGACCCCGAAGGGGTATCGGGCCGGGGGGAGGAAAATGGTGGGCTGGGCCTGCGTGGGGCACAGCCCACTGCCCCACTCTCTCTCGTTTTCTTTTTAAATTTTCTGTTTCTTTTTTTTTGCTGAAATGAAAATAGGAAGAAATAGATAAGTTTTGGGTTTAGAAAAATTATGGCAAAATTTTTATATTACTTATTTATGTCAACAGCACAAAGTGCAACTTTTGTTTTTTCAAAATGATTTGAATTTAAGTGTTGTTTGCAATTTGTTTAAAAGTTGAATAAGATTAATATTAATTGAAATAATTTAACTTGAGCAAATAAGTTTTTAAATTCAAGTTTAATTGGAAACAAGTGAATGAATTTTTTTGTAATTTTCAAAATTTCAAATTGGGTGTTGTTTGTAATTTGCAATTGAATTTGAAAATCATTTGAATTAAGTGAATTATTAAAAGCCATAATTTTAAATAGTATGAACCTTATGGTTTAATGGAAACAAATGGTTCTGTTGATTAAACTTTTTAGTTGGAAAAATTGTAACATAACAAGTATGAACAATGCATTTGAATATTGTTTGAATTTCAAATGGGAAAACAAAGGAAAACAGATGCAAACAAAAGGAAAAAAAATGCAATGACTAAGATGCCATGATGCAAAACAATAATAAAGCAAGAATCAAACATTCTAAAGGTGATTTTCATACTTGGGATGTTACACTCTCTCACCGCTTGCTGGCTCCCCCCTCGCCTCTGCAGCTGTCATCTTCGCCTCCGCTCTGTGACTAGAGGATGAACGGCTTAACGAGTCCTCCCCCTGGGTCTCCCCCCGTGTCGGCTCGCCTAGCGAGGCGGGCGGGACGGCTCCCCTCCTCTCCCCGGCGTAGGCTCTCTCCCCCGCCTCCCTCTCTCCGCCGCCGTCGTCGGGCGTCGTCGGGCGCGGCCCGCGCGGCGTTGTGGCGTGGCCGGCGGTAGCGGATTCTCCTCTACCCGTCGTTTGAGTCCGGCTGGGGCGGAGCTTCTAGGCGGCGGTGCTCATAGGCCAGCGGCGCTCCGGCTCGGGCTGGGTGGTAACGGAGGTGGAGGTGCTGCCCCTTGGCGGCTGGGACGATCTGCGATGGAGCTGCGGGCGGCGGTGCCCGTCGGGCCCAGATATGGGCCTTTTGGGCCTGATCTGGGCCAGGGCGGGCTGGTCCTTCCCCCGACGCGACGTCTTCGGTGAGGCTGAGAAGCACATCGCGGTGGGGGTGGCGGGCACGGTGCCGTGTCTGATGCATCATGGCGGTGGGAGCTTCACGGGCCCGAGCTGGGCCCGGCAGGGCCCTGGTGGCCTGGTATGCTCATACTGCTACACCCGGTCTGCTACTGCCTACGGCGGTGGAGGTTGTTCCCTCCCACGTGGATGCAGTACCGTCGTCTCTTCTCGGTGGTCGTTCTTTCTCTGCCCGACCGGCCTCGCAACTTCTGCCATGGTGAGACGACGATGATGGCCTCAATACCGCTAAGGCGTTGAAGGACGGCGAGTGACGAATATATGGATCCTGGACCCTGCGAATAAGGACACCCCATCTCAGGCCCAAGGTTGAAGGCCCAAGAAGAGGAGCCCTTGGAATACTCCAGAAGGCCCACGTGAAGCCCACCTGCACTAACTTGCGGGTTAAGATAGGAAACATGTAACTGACATAGTTAGAGTTCGAGTCCTCTCCGGGTAGGATTCGAGACCTGGCCACCTATATAAGGCCAGGAGAGCCCCCCGGGAGAGGACCAAGCAACACAACACCATCGAAGCCTTGAACTCGAGATCTTACTCTCGATTCGAGCATCACCATTGTAACCGATCTTTCCATCAACACCGATCGACAAGAGGCAGGAGTAAGGGTTTTACCTCTACGAGGGCCCCGAACCTGGGTAAATCTCGCCCCCTGTCTAGCCGACGATTCCACCAGCGCTCATGACTTCTCCTAGTCGAAACCCGATAGGGTCACCTAAGGGATTTGTAGAGTCAGAGATTCGACAATTGGCGCCGTCTGTGGGAACGACGGGCGCTGGAGCATCGGCATCTTCGGCTTCATCGACAAATCACTCTCGTTGGAAACCATCGACTACGGCTCCGAACAATCCTATACGGATCGGATCTGTCGTGGTCACACCTCACTCGCCGGAATCACGCCCGGTATTCGAGGATTTGGAGAAAAGCGTCACCTTGACGTTCGGGAGCCTAAAATTCGTGACCAACCGGGACGGAATCGTCCACTTCTCGGATGAATCGGAAACTGAATCTGGAGCTGTCGACTCATGCCGTCATCTGGAGAAAAGCGGCGAGTCCATCCGCTTCAACGACAACGACTACCATACCCTCTCGACAGAGGAACCATTTAGGATTCGAAGAAACTTTCGACCTACGCCTAGGACGCACGAGCCTCGACTGGCTCAAGTCTGCATGGCGGGATCGGAACAAGCCTCGGAAACAGAACACAACGCGGCAGAGCGCAACATAATCGGCGTCTCACGGGAGTCCTGGAACCGAGCAAAGGAGGCTATGCGAACGAGCAAGCCACCCGCATCCGGGGCTTCACACGAAGACATGGTTGCCTACCACTATCACCTAGTGAGAGCAGCCACGACTATCAAGGACGGTCGAATAGACCTGGCCCGCCGAAGAAGAGCGGCGGACGAATCGAGCCAAAGGCGAGCCGGGCTGTCCATAACACCCTCTGTTGGAACCCGACCCGCGAGGAAGGGACACGCATCTACATCCAGGAACAATGAGTCCCTAGCCGGAACCAGCAGATCGGTCACTCCTTCTCTCATGCGAGTCGACGATGATGGCAATGTCTACCCGCAAACTCCTGCCGCCGCGGTTCTGGCCGCAACAACTTACATGCAAATGAACCAACCGACGGAAAGTGATCCTCGGGCGGAACAATATAAACAAGTGCGCAAGGGATTAGGGCTGGCGGCCGCAAGGCTTGCCGCTTATGATCGAAAGAAGGCAGCAGAGCAGCTGGAGAAGGAACAGGAGAAGGAGAAGGACAAGGATAGGGAAGCATCCCGCAAACGCAGGAGTTCTTCGCCAAGAAGGGACAGGTCACCACGTCGTGGTCGAGGAAAAGAAGCACGGCGCCGTGATGACAGTCGAAGTAGCAGCGAAGGCAGTCCGAGAGACAAGAGCTCGCGGCATCATAGCAGCCGCTCGTGAAAGCGAATTAAGGAGCCAAGGAAGGATACTGACCGCGACCGGCCAGAGTACGACGCGCGATCATATCTCCCGCAAAAAAGGGTGGATAAGGCGAGGGCTTCGCGATATCGCGAGCACTCCTCGTCTGGCTCCTCGGATGACGAAACCTGCGGCGCTCTCTGCTTTGCCTGCAGTATCCGCGAGGCGCCCCTACCCAAAAGATTTAAACTTAGCACGGAAGTAACAAAGTACGACGGCTCACTCGAGCCCTCTCAATGGCTAAGCGATTACCTCACGGCAGTAAAATGCCAACGTGGGAATAAAAACACGGCTATGCAATACCTCAATTTGCATCTCGCCGGCGCGGCTCGCAGTTGGCTGGAGAGACGACCAAAATCTTGCTACGCATCGTGGGACGATTTACACCGCGATTTCTGCCAAAATTTTCAGTCGACTTACAAGAGGCCAGCCACCATTGAAGAACTGCGAGCATGCAAGCAGAAAAGTGGCGAATCCACCCGCGAGTACATCCAGCGATGGACCACGCTCAGGAATACCGCAGGAACCATTTCAGAAGAAGTAGCGATTGAAGCCTTAGCAAAAGGCGCCCGAAGAACGGCTTTGAGAGAAGAACTGGGCAGAGCCGCACCCAAGACTATTGGGGAGCTGATGAACATAGCCGAAAAATGGGCTAACGGAGAAGATGCGGTGCGCAATGAGAGGGCATCATCACCTGCACATGATGAAGATCGTCATAGTCGAAGGAAGAGGAGAAAATACTACGATCACGAAGACAGAGAGGAGTTGGTCGGAGTGGAATTCACGCGAGGCCGCGACTCCGGTCGCCGTGGGAATCGCGAGTGGAGACCAAAAGCTGAAGAAAAATCACCTGACGAAGACCTCGATGGATACTGCTCGCTACATCTATTTACAGATAAACGCACGGGCAAGACTAAGGCAACACACCTTCTTAAGGATTGCCGAAAGTTTATCGATATCTCAGAAGCACTCGCAAGGAAAAGGGCTTCACACGCGCAAAACTACCCACCGCTTCCAGGAGGAGGCCACCAAGGATTCCAGCCGCCACAACCCCCACCTCCACCAGCAAATCCAAACATTGCATTAGCCGCGCTACCTGCACCGCCAGCTCAAAACTCCGGGGCCAACACGTACCCGAATCCAGCAGGGCAACTCGCGATGATCCAGAAGGTATGTCCATCCCGCAGAGCTCAAAAGACTAACACAAGGCAATTGTGCATGGCCGTGCAGACACCGCCAACAAAAACAGAATACTTGAAGATGGCGGACCAGCCAATAACATTCTCGATGAAGGACCACCCGCCACGAATCTATCGACCAGGACACGCCGCCCTTGTCATCCAAGCACAAATTGGAAACTACGACTTGGCCCGCGTATTCATGGATGGTGGCAGTGGCATCAACATTATCTACGCGGATACACTCCGTCGGATGAACAGGAACTTGGACGGCCTCCAGGAATCAGAAACATCCTTCCACGGGATAGTTCCAGGAAATGCAATCCGTCCACTCGGAACAATTAACCTAGAAGTTGTGCTCGGCACTAAGAGCAACTACAGAAGAGAATTCCTCGACTTCGAAGTTGTCGACTGGCCTTCGCAGTACCACGCCATTCTTGGTCGAACAACATTCGCCAGATTCATGGCAGTACCGCATTACGCCTACCTGAAGCTCAAATTACCTGGAGAACATGGCGTAATCACCATCGACGGAGATTTTCAGAAATCTAACAAATGCGACATTGAATTTAATGAGATCACAAAATCTTTTGGGATGCAAGAAGAACTTCAAGAGCTGGCAAAAACCACGGATCACTCCGTGATGCCCCTCACGAAGAAAAACGCGCCTGAACTGGAGTTCAGCGCTAACAGAGACACTCGAAAGCATCAAGTGCACCCGACAGATTCTGCGAAGACAGCGCTGGTTTCCACCACCCTTCCGCAAGCATAGGAAAGCGCGCTCGTCGAACTCCTCCGTGAGTACTGGGAAATTTTCGCTTGGCAGCCATCAGATATGCCAGGAATACCCAGGGAGTTTGCCGAGCACTCACTCGAAGTCTTTCCAGATGCCAAACCAATCAAACAAACTACTCGACGATTTTCAGAACCCAAGCAGAAGGCGCTTGGAGAAGAAGTGAACAGATTGCTAGCAGCAAAATTCATCAGGGAGATCAAGATATCCACTTGGTTAGCAAACCCGGTACTGGTCCCCAAAAAGAACACGGACATCCTTCGGGTATGCATCGACTACACGTCGCTAAACAAGCACTGCCCCAAGGACATTTCCCCCTCCCGCGAATCGACCAGATCGTGGACTCTACGGCAGGCTGCCAACGCCTCTCTTTCCTGAATGCCTATTCGGGATATAATCAGATCCGGATGAAAAGAGAAGACGAAGAAAAGACAGCATTCATCACACCTCATGGTGTCTACTGCTACACGAAATTGCCCTTCGGGCTCAAGAACGCAGGCGCAACATACCAGCGCTGCATGCAAAAATGCCTCGCCAAGCTCATTGGCAAGAACGTACAAGTGTACGTTGACGACATAGTCATCAAGACTCGAGTTGAGAGCACACTCCTCGAGGATATTAGAGAAACATTCGATGCCCTCAACGCATACAGGATCAAGCTCAATCCGACAAAATGCGTTTTCGGCGTGCCAGCAGGGAAACTTCTCGGGTACCTGGTATCCGCCAGAGGCATCGAAGCCAACCCAGAGAAAATACAAGCAATCTTGACAATGAAGGAGCCAACTAATCTACGCGGAGTCCAACAGCTTGCAGGGCGACTGGCCGCCTTGAGCAGGTTCATCGCACGATTGGGAGAGCAAGCGTTACCCTTCTACAAGCTGCTGAAGAAGATGGATAAATTCGAGTGGACACCGGAAGCTAAGCAAGCATTCGCGGACTTAAAGCGATCATTGCAAAGTAGGCAAGTCCTTGCAACACCGCAAGAAAGGGAGCCACTCTACTTATACCTAGCTGCCACAAACCAAGTCATCAGCACAACAATCGTAGTCGAACGACCTGAGGAGGGCAAAGCGTACGGAGTTCAGCGTCCAATATATTACATCAGCGAAGTGCTCTCTCCATGCAAACAACGATATCCTCATTACCAGAAGCTCGCATACGGGGTGGTCCTTACAGCCCGAAAGCTCAAGCACTACTTCCAGGAACACGCCATCACAATGGTTAATGATGCGTCACTCGGGACAATCATGAACAACCCCATGGCATCCAGAAGAATAGCCAAATGGAGCATCGAGTTGGGCGCCTGGGACATCACTTACGCAGGACGCAACGCAGTCAAATCTCAGGTGCTCGTGGAATTCCTAAGCGAATGGACAGAATTACAAACGCCCGGGCCACCTAAGTACACGAGCAATTGGATAATGTATTTTGACGGGTCCAAAAGAAACGAAGGAGCAGGAGCTGGAATTGTCCTCATACCGCCACAGGGAGACAAACTGCAATACATCCTGCAATTGTACTTTCCACCAGATGATCCAGCATCGAGTAACGATGCAGAATATGAAGCCCTGTTGCATGGGATGAAGATGGCAGTCGCCTGTGGAGCTACTCGATTAATGATTTACGGCGACTCCAATCTCATTGTGCAGTAGACAATGAAAGAATGTGATGCAATTGCTGAAAACATGGCCGCATATCACGACATGTACAATCTACTGGAAGGAAGTTTCAAAGGGTGCGAGTTGAAGCACATTGCAAGATCAAGCAATGAAGAAGCAGATAGGCTGGCAAACATGGGTTCCACAAATACACCCATACCACCATGAATATATTTCGAACGGATGATCAAGCGATCGGTCAAAATCAAGAAAGCTACAGGAACACCCGCAGCGTCAGAAACAGAGGTCAGCCCGCAAGTCGCCATTATCGAGCTTACCCATAATATATCACGACAGGTTTTTCTGGTCGAGCCAGTCTGGACGCAGAAATATCTCGACTACCTGATCAACAGACAGCTCCCGGCCGATCCACGCGAGGCTCGACAAATAGTGAGACGCAGCAAATCCTTGCGGGTAGTGAACGGAGAATTATACAAGCAAAGCATCTCGGGTATACTTCAGCGCTGCATCGCACCCGAAGACGGCAAAGAATTGCTCCAGGACATCCACCAAGGAGACTGCGGACATCATGCTAGCTGGAAAACAATCATGGGAAAAGCTTTCCGAGCAGGATTCTACTGGCTAACAGCAGCTACCGATGCAAAGGACCTGGTCGAGCGATGCGATGCTTGCCAGCGATTCGCACCAAGACCACATACACCTGCTACGGAATTGCACATGATACCCATTGCCTGGCCCTTCGCACAATGGGGGCTGGACATGGTTGGACCACTACGCAAGTCCACGCCTGGCGGATATACGCACTTGCTGGTCGCAGTCGACAAGTTCACCAAATGGATCGAGGCCATGCCCGTAACTTCGGCTAGCGCCCAATGCGCCGTCAAATTCCTAGACTCCATTGTATGCAGATTTGGCGTGCCACACGACATCATTACAGACAATGGTACAAACTTCACAGCAAAGGAAACGCAACAGTTTTGCGAGGAAAAGGGCATCAACTTCAAATTTGCTTCAGTTGCCCACCCGCAAACAAACGGTCAAGTCGAAAGATCCAACGGCTTAGTTTCGGCTGGCATCAAGAAACGTCTACTCGATCGTCTACACCCCGCCGCAGGACATTGGGCAGAAGAGCTACCCTCCGTACTATGGAGCCTCCGCACAACTCCAAACCGATCCACAAAATACACACCGTTTTTCATGGTATACGGGGCAGAAGCAGTCCTACCCGAGGATGTTAGATTCAGCGCCCCACGAGTTGTGGCTTACAGCGAAGAAACCTCCAACAAGGCACTCGCGGAAGATATGGATGCACCCGACGAGATGCGAGACATCGCGCTCGCAAGATCCGCAGTATATCAGCAATCACTGCGAAACTATCAGAGTCGCCGCATACGCCACAGAGCATTCGCGGTTGGAGATCTAGTGCTGCGGCTCAAGCAGAAGGAAGGACACAAGCTCGAGCCACCCTGGGAAGGACCCTTCCTCATACACGAAGTCATCCCAGGCGGAGCCTACAGGCTGAAGAATCCGTCGACTAGAGGAATCTATTCCAATCCTTGGAATATCGCACACCTCCGCAAATTTTATCCCTAGGATTACTTATTATCACAACAAATAAGGCTATACTAGCCACTCTTGTAGCCCGAATACATGACTTCTCAGTCATATCAATAAAATACATGGTTTCTCAACCATATTTACTCGAAGATTATCTGTTCTTACATGCTAAAATAGTTACAGGTACACACCCCATAAACACACGGGGGCTAAGCCTACAACTAAGCATCACAAGAAAATTCATACACACAAGGTTACTGTAACACCTGGGGTGTTACCCTAAGTAGAAAGTGTTTGTTTTCTTTTGCTTTGCATCACATGCATCATATGCATAGCATCATGTTTTCAAAACAACTGGAAAAACTCAAACCAAATTAAAATTTCAAACATTGTTCAAAATTTCCAATTTAAAAGTTGCAAACTACAACAACTCAATTGTTTTCAAATAGTTGGAAGTTGATTTATTTAAAATTGCTTGTTAATGAAATTCCCTTTTGTTAACACCCAAATGATAATTTCAAATTCACTTCAAATTCAATCATAATGGGCAAGATCAAATTGTGGGTTTAAGAAAATCAAATTCTTGCAAACAATTAATTCAATAAGGACTCATAAATTGCTTGGGGTTATTGAATAAATTGTTTAAAAAAATCAATCTTTATGGAAAAATAATGGAATTTCAAATACCAACTTAAAACTGCAATTAATAATTCAAATTTTTGGACTTAATGTGCACAATTACTTTTGCTCTTTGTTTTGCAAATTAATAAAATTTAATTATAAAATAAAAACCCCCAAACCCTATTTGAAATTCAACTAACAATTTAAAAACTCAAACTAACAATTCAAAGTTTGAAATCAATGCTAACATTTGCTCTTATTTTCTGTTTTGAAAATTAATAAAAAGATTGCATAAAAAGAACCCCCCCCCTCCCAAACCCTTTTTCCTTGCTTTCTCTCTCTCTCATCCTTTACAAAAAAAAATAAAAAAAAATAAAGGAGAGGGGAGCTGTGAGATGCAGCCCACAACCCACAGCCCACCCTAGCCAGCCCGATACCCCTTCGATTGTCGTCTTCCTCCTTGATGCTGTCGTCAGCAGTACGACACCTCCTCCACCACACGATCTTCTTCCCCCCTCCTACGATGTCTTCCGTACCGAGCACGGACGCCCATAAAACAGCCACCCTCCTGCTAGCCCTCGCCCTAGCCTAACCCTACCCCCTCTCCCATCACCCTCCGCCGCCGTTTCTCCTCTACGCAGCACCTTCCCCTCTCTGTTCAGAAACCGCACCTCCACCGTTTGCCGTTAGACATCGCCGCCGCCCCGACCACCACGGCCCTCCTCGAGCTGCGCCAAGCGCGGGAATGGGACCGTGGAGGCTCCATCTTCTGCCTCGTCTCATCGCTGGGAGCCGGGAGACTCCAGGGAGGCTGCGACGTCGAGCTCGCCGTCGGCTTCCCTAGCTCCTGCTTCGTCGACACCGAGGTGATCGCCTCCCTCTTTTCCTCTCCCCCTCCCGCTCCTAGCTGTCCGTCTCCACCCTCCCGTTGCACGCACGACGCCCACAGTGCTGCGCCCACACGCACACGGCGCGAGTCGAGCACCAGCAGCTCGAGCACGCCGGCGTTCGCTGCTCGTTTCCCGTCGGTTTCAGAGAGCGCTGTCGAGTTTCAGTCGACAGTTAGAAAAACGCGTCGCTGTTTCGCCTCATATTCAGTCGTGCCCCTTATCTGTCACAACAGCAAACATCACCGCAGTGGCTCTGCTCCCTCAGCGCGCGCCCAGCGGGCGAGGGATCGATCCCCCTCGGCCGCGCAAAGGGCCCCTTTTTCGCATTTTCTTCCGCTAGAGCCCGGGCCCGCTTGTCATACACCCCCACAGCCCCGTCACCTTCCACCCACGCCCACGTGGCCGCCACTTGGGCACGGGCCCGCGCCGCAGAGGCCCAGGCTGGGTTGCCCTGGCTGAAAAACGCCCCAGGGGCCCCTCTGCAATTCCTTTTCCTTCCTTTTAGGTCCCTGCTATTACAGATTAGTCCCCAAAATTAAAATGCACATAACTTTTATTTTCCAAATTCAAATAATGTAAATAAAATATGTTTTCTGCCCCAAATTTAATACTCTATCTAACTACATCATTTGTTTTCTGTTTTGCATATTTCAAATTGTTTCAAATTTCAAATTCAAACAATTCTTTTCAAATTTGGTTAATTCCATAAATAATTCATACTTAATCCAAATAACATAAATGAAATATGTTTTCCAACCAAAATTTCATGCTCTTTCCAAATACAACATTTGATTTCTGTTTTGAATAATTTAAATTGCTGAAATCAACTGTTTCTTATTTAATGCAATTTAAATTGCCAAATTCATAACTAATTCAATATTAATTCAAATAACACAAATAAAATATGTTTTCCATGCCATTTTGAACCACCTTTTCAAATATAAATTTTGTTTCATGTTTTGGATAATAAAAATTGCTTGTATAATTTAAACCTTGTTTAAATCATTTAAATTTGCTAAATTCATAACTTGCTCAAATTAAATTATTTTTGAACTTATAAAATATGTTTTCAAACTAGAAAAGTATAACCTTTTCAATTATGAATCTTAATGTATGTTTTGAACAAATAAAATCCAAATAATATTCACACTTGAATTAAATTCAATTAAATCTTGTTTGAACTTGTTTAATTCATAATTAAATCATTGTAATTCCTTTTTCAATAATTGAAACATGTAATCCACCTAAATTTTTGTGATCTTCTCAAATATGAATTTTGTTATCTGTTTTGAACCATTTAACTTGATGAAAACAACAAATGCTTGTGTGACACCTTTAAGTAACCAAAAATTCCCAAACTTAATAAGTGAATTTCAAAATGGGTAAACCTTATTTCCAATTGATTCTATTGTTGTTATTTTTATGTTTTCCTCATCCATGCATCATGCTAATCCACTTTCATATGATGATTAGTTGGAAAACAATTGTTTCAACCATAATTCATGGGCTTTTCATATGCAACCCGAAATTGCATATGGGTCCATTTAAACATGTTGTCATGTCAACTAGTTTATTTCTATGCATCCATTAAATTGTCATGCATCCATATCTTGATCATGCTGGATCTTTTGCCGTAGTAGTAATTGTTGCATCCGGTGTTTGTTCGAGGTTCATTGCTTCTTCCCGGATAGGACGTTGAGATGATGTGAGCAACGACAAGTTCTGTGGATGTACCTCTACTTGCTGGATTCTAGGCAAGTATACTCACTTGCTGCCAAATGGCTGCCTTTCATCACTTGTTACCGATTCTTTCCGTTGTTCTTATTCTAGCATGTTGTTTCGATGCTTTTGTCTCGATCCTATCATATGTTTACCTTGCAGCCATGATATAGCCTTTTCGTTCCATTTCCTATTAACTATTGTTTGTTTACTTTGTTGGCCCTCGTGTTGTAGTTGCATGCTTAGTGTTGGTTGCGCTCAAGTCTTGTTGTTCCTTTCGTATCACATGTTTAGTTGATAGCTGGGTTTCAATTCAATCAACAACATGTTAATGTTTTTGGGTAATAATAATTTGATGATAAGGCACCGGCAGGAGGCCCGGCGTGGTTTTGAGGCCTGCTAGTGTCGACCCTAATTAGGAAAAGGGTCTTGTCTACTGATCCACGATGAGCGCACTAATCGCATGTGGGAAGCGAGTATGGGCGCCCCCCTCAACTTGATTCGATTCGCATCTCGTCCAAATCGCCACACTTAGTTCGGGCTTTCCGTTTGCTGCACGCATATGCAGGTACGAACCCTTGGCGCCAGGGTGGAACTTTTGTAGTCGGCATTTAAGGCGGCGTGGTCTTCCAGTGCTATGAGGGTCCCCCTTTTCTTCGTGGGGGCTCGATTAGCCGCGCATGCACAGCACGTGGTGCTTTGGGCTTGATGCGAAGCAGAGTTGGGTTGTGTTGAGTACCTCGCTTGGTGGGTTCATCCCCCGTCTGGCGGGTTATTCTTACGTGTATGGCCAAATTATGCATCCCTGCAGGGTTAAATCTTCTCGAGAAGCCGTGTTTTCCGCGGTTATGGTTAACTTGGTGAAAGTACTGGCTAACAAGTACTCAGAACAACTTACACCTAACTAATGATACCTGACTAGTAATAGTCTTACTGACATAATAACTTGATCCATCCTTAATCCAACAGTGTGAGTTATCCTTGGGTTGCTTCCTTAGTAGGGGGTAACATTGGATGGGTTTGTTTGGTGAGTAGTTGTAGTTGGTTTCGATACGCTATCTTATCCCCCTCTTTTAGCCGGATGTTATAGTGAGTCTCTGTAGTTGGTTAGTGCAGCCCGCTGCCGCTTATTTGCAATAATCCCTTCCTTTCCGTTGATCCCAAGTATTTGTATCTTGTGATGACTGGTTACGCCGGTATCTTGTGAGTATGGTTTATCCACTTGCCAGTACTTAACCGTACTGACCCACGAATCCTTTTTCGTGGATGCATATTCAATATTGCAGTCAACAGGTTTGAAGTCTGACGACGTTAGCTTGGGAATCCATCCGGCTTGGCCTGGGCAGGGATTGGACGCTCTCGGTTATCTTCAGGACTCTTAGTCCAATTTGTATCTTGTCCGTAGTCGGACACTATGTTGTTTCTTCCGCTGTTATTTGGATCTTTGTTTTGTATCAGTTGTATCCCTGACTCGTTTGAGTCATCTTGTATATATCTTTTCTGTTGTTGTTGTGGATTATTCGTGAACTGTTGTAATGTTATCACAAGTGGCTACCTGGAATCGGTTATTATGTGGATTTTGGCGGGAATGCTGAAATCTGCATAGTGCCCGATCTCGGGGCGTCACAAATGGTATCAGATCCTTGGTTCCGATTCCCGATATTGTTTCGATACGAATGGTTATCGAAGCAACGGGTCCGCAAAGCCTGTAGGATAACCTCGCTAACGGTCGTTGTTTCTAGAGTGTCAAAAACTATTTCTGCTAAACTATTTTGGAAAAACATCTCAATAGGATTCTTGTTTTCTCCTTATCTCTATTCTATTTCCCCTCCCATCTTATTTGTTTTGGAGTCTCCCCCCCTTGTCTATCTTTCAAAGTGTTAGGATCCTACGTGGATGGACGTTTTCTGAGCCTTTAACCTAATAGGTTCGATCGTCGGAAGATTCCTGGTGGAAGAACATCGTCATCAGCCCGAGCAAGAATCTCTTGTTAGTGGTGTCGAGGAGATCAACTGGAAGCACGAAGAATCGATAGTCGAACTTCTTTCCCCTCTCCGGTTAGCAGGTGGATTGCGAGGGCGCAATCCCTTGTTAGTGGTGTCGTCTGTAACACCTGGGGTGTTACCCTAAGTAGAAAGTGTTTGTTTTCTTTTGCTTTGCATCACATGCATCATATGCATAGCATCATGTTTTCAAAACAACTGGAAAAACTCAAACCAAATTAAAATTTCAAACATTGTTCAAAATTTCCAATTTAAAAATTGCAAACTACAACAACTCAATTGTTTTCAAATAGTTGGAAGTTGATTTATTTAAAATTGCTGGTTAATGAAATTCCCTTTTGTTAACACCCAAATGATAATTTCAAATTCACTTCAAATTCAATCATAATGGGCAAGATCAAATTGTGGGTTTAAGAAAATCAAATTCTTGCAAACAATTAATTCAATAAGGACTCATAAATTGCTTGGGGTTATTGAATAAATTGTTTAAAAAAAATCAATCTTTATGGAAAAATAATGGAATTTCAAATACCAACTTAAAACTCCAATTAATAATTCAAATTTTTGGACTTAATGTGCACAATTGCTTTTGCTCTTTGTTTTGCAAATTAATAAAATTTAATTATAAAATAAAAACCCCCCAAACCCTATTTGAAATTCAACTAACAATTTAAAAACTCAAACTAACAATTCAAAGTTTGAAATCAATGCTAACATTTGCTCTTATTTTCTGTTTTGAAAATTAATAAAAAGATTGCATAAAAAGAACCCCCCCCCCCCCCAAACCCTTTTTCCTTTCTCTCTCTCTCTCTCATCCTTTACAAAAAAAAATAAGAAAATAAAAATAAAGGAGAGGGGAGCTGTGAGATGCAGCCCACAACCACAGCCCACCCTAGCCAGCCCGATACCCCTTCGATTGTCGTCTTCCTCCTCGATGCTGTCGTCAGCAGTACGACACCTCCTCCACCACACGATCTTCTTCCCCCCTCCTACGATGTCTGCCGTACCGAGCACGGACGCCCATAAAACAGCCACCCTCCTGCTAGCCCTCGCCCTAGCCTAACCCTACCCCCTCTCCCATCACCCTCCGCCGCCGTTTCTCCTCTACGCAGCACCTCCCCCTCTCTGTTCTAAAACCGCACCTCCACCGTTTGCCGTCAGACATCGCCGCCGCCCCGACCACCACGGCCCTCCTCGAGCTGCGCCAAGCGCGGGAATGGGACCGTGGAGGCTCCATCTTCTGCCTCGTCTCATCGCCGGGAGCCGGGAGACTCCAGGGAGGCTGCGACGTCGAGCTCGCCGTGGCTTCCCTAGCTCCTGCTTCGTCGACACCGAGGTGATCGCCTCCCTCTTTTCCTCTCCCCCTCCCGCTCCTAGCTGTCCGTCTCCACCCTCCCGTTGCACGCACGACGCCCACAGTGCTGCGCCCACATGCACACGGCGCGAGCCGAGCACCAGCAGCTCGAGCACGCTGACGTTCGCTGCTCGTTTCCCGTCGGTTTCAGAGAGCGCTGTCGAGTTTCAGTCGACAGTTAGAAAAACGCGTCGCTGTTTCGCCTCATATTCAGTCGTGCCCCTTATCTGTCACAACAGCAAACATCACCGCAGTGGCTCTGCTCCCTCAGCGCGCGCCCAGCGGGCGAGGGATCGATCCCCCTCGGCCGCGCAAAGGGCCCCTTTTTCGCATTTTCTTCCGCCAGAGCCCGGGCCCGCTTGTCATACACCCCCACAGCCCCGTCACCTTCCACCCACGCCCACGTGGCCGCCACTTGGGCACGGGCCCGCGCCGCAGAGGCCCAGGCTGGGTTGCCCTGGGTGAAAAACGCCCCAGGGGCCCCTCTGCATTTCCTTTTCCTTCCTTTTAGGTCCCTGCTATTACAGATTAGTCCCCAAAATTAAAATGCACATAACTTTTATTTTCCAAATTCAAATAATGTAAATAAAATATGTTTTCTGCCCCAAATTTAATACTCTATCTAACTACATCATTTGTTTTCTGTTTTGCACATTTCAAATTGTTTCAAATTTCAAATTCAAACAATTCTTTTCAAATTTGGTTAATTCCATAAATAATTCATACTTAATCCAAATAACATAAATGAAATATGTTTTCCAACCAAAATTTCATGCTCTTTCCAAATACAACATTTGATTTCTGTTTTGAATAATTTAAATTGCTGAAACCAACTGTTTCTTATTTAATGCAATTTAAATTGCCAAATTCATAACTAATTCAATATTAATTCAAATAACACAAATAAAATATGTTTTCCATGCCATTTTGAACCACCTTTTCAAATATAAATTTTGTTTCATGTTTTGGATAATTAAAATTGCTTGAATAATTTAAACCTTGTTTAAATCATTTAAATTTCCTAAATTCATAACTTGCTCAAATTAAATTATTTTTGAACTTATAAAATATATTTTCAAACTAGAAAAGTATAACCTTTTCAATTATGAATCTGAATTTATGTTTTGAACAAATAAAATCCAAATAATATTCACACTTGAATTAAATTCAATTAAATCTTGTTTGAACTTGTTTAATTCATAATTAAATCATTGTAATTCCTTTTTCAATAATTGAAACATGTAATCCACCTAAAATTTTGTGATCTTCTCAAATATGAACTTTGTTATCTGTTTTGAACCATTTAACTTGATGAAAACAACAAATGCTTGTGTGACACCTTTAAGTAACCAAAAATTCCCAAACTTAATAAGTGAATTTCAAAATGGGTAAACCTTATTTCCAATTGATTCTATTGTTGTTATTTTTCTGTTTTCCTCATCCATGCATCATGCTAATCCACTTTCATATGATGATTAGTTGGAAAACAATTGTTTCAACCATAATTCATCGGCTTTTCATATGCAACCCCAAATTGCATATGGGTCCATTTAAACATGTTGTCATGTCAACTAGTTTATTTCTATGCATCCATTAAATTGTCATGCATCCATATCTTGATCATGCTGGATCTTTTGCCGTAGTAGTAATTGTTGCATCCGGTGTTTGTTCGAGGTTCATTGCTTCTTCCCGGATAGGACGTTGAGATGATGTGAGCAACGACAAGTTCTGTGGATGTACCTCTACTTGCTGGATTCCAGGCAAGTATACTCACTTGCTGCCAAATGGCTGCCTTTCATCACTTGTTACCGATTCTTTCCGTTGTTCTTATTCTAGCATGTTGTTTCGATGCTTTTGTCTCGATCCTATCATATGTTTACCTTGCAGCCATGATATAGCCTTTTCCTTCCATTTCCTATTAACTGTTGTTTGTTTACTTTGTTGGCCCTCGTGTTGTAGTTGCATGCTTAGTGTTGGTTGCGCTCAAGTCTTGTTGTTCCTTTCGTATCACATGTTTAGTTGAAAGCTGGGTTTCAATTCAATCAACAACATGTTAATGCTTTTGGGTAATAATAATTTGATGATAAGGCACCGGCAGGAGGCCCGGCGTGGTTTTGAGGCCTGCTAGTGTCGACCCTAATTAGGAAAAGGGTCTTGTCTACTGATCCATGATGAGCGCACTAACCGCATGTGGGAAGCGAGTATGGGCGCCCCCCTCAACTTGATTCGATTCGCATCTCGTCCAAATCGCCACACTTAGTTCGGGCTTTCCATTTGCTGCACGCATATGCAGGTACGAACCCTTGGCGCCAGGGTGGAACTTTTGTAGTCGGCATTTAGGGCGGCGTGGTCTTCCAGTGCTATGAGGGTCCCCCTTTTCTTCGTGGGGGCTCGATTAGCCGCGCACGCACAGCACGTGGTGCTTTGGGCTTGATGCGAAGCGGAGTTGGGTTGTGTTGAGTACCTCGCTTGGTGGGTTGATCCCCCGTCTGGCGGGTTATTCTTATGTGTACGGCAAAATTGGTGCATCCCTGCAGGGTTAAATCTTCTCGAGAAGCCGTGTTTTCCGCGGTTATGGTTAACTTGGTGAAAGTACTGGCTAACAAGTACTCAGAACAACTTACACCTAACTAATGATACCTGACTAGTAATAGTCTTACTGACATAATAACTTGATCCATCCTTAATCCAACAGTGTGAGTTATCCTTGGGTTGCTTCCTTAGTAGGGGGTAACATTGGATGGGTTTGTTTGGTGAGTAGTTGTAGTTGGTTTCGATACGCTATCTTATCCCCCTCTTTTAGCCGGATGTTATAGTGAGTCTCTGTAGTTGGTTAGTGCAGCCCGCTGCCGCTTATTTGCAATAATCCCTTCCTTTTCGTTGATCCCAAGTATTTGTATCTTGTGATGACTGGTTACGCCGGTATCTTGTGAGTATGGTTTATCCACTTGCCAGTACTTAACCGTACTGACCCACGAATCCTTTTTCGTGGCTGCATATTCAATATTGCAGTCAACAGGTTTGAAGTCTGACGACGTTAGCTTGGGAATCCCTCCGGCTTGGCCTGGGCAGGGATTGGACGCTCTCGGTTATCTTCAGGACTCTTAGTCCAATTTGTATCTTGTCCGTAGTCGGACACTATGTTGTTTCTTCCGCTGTTATTTGGATCTTTGTTTTGTATCAGTTGTATCCCTGACTCGTTTGAGTCATCTTGTATATATCTTTTATGTTGTTGTTGTGGATTATTCGTGAACTGTTGTAATGTTATCACAAGTGGCTACCTGGAATCGGTTATTATGTGGATTTTGGCGGGAATGCTGAAATCTGCATAGTGCCTGATCTCGGGGAGTCACAGTTACACACCTTATAAACAGTTTTTGCAAGCTATACAACATGATAGAATATACACCTTCAACAATCAGTCATGGCGATAAGCATTCTCAGTCGCCAACACTCTCTCTACTTCTTCAGAGGTCAATCGAATGATTTTCTCCGCTGCAGGACGAACAGCATCATAATGCGGAGAAATATCATCGATTGGTCCATCTGGGAGGCTAGCTACGGAGTTAAAATCTACTTCAGGATACTGTATTCGGACAAAGGAGAGAGCCACCACCGCGCCGCAAATCATCTGGTTGCGCACGCACTCGCGAATTTCTCCCTCCTGCCCGAAGAGCCCAAGGAGATACCTCCAATCTTCAGGACCCCTCTCAAGCGGGTGGAATGCAGCGTTTATCGCGATCAAGACCTCGTGAAAAGAACTCACGAGAACTTCTATCTGGGAGACACGGAACTTCAAAGTAGCTAACACAAAACCTCGGCTGCGATCAGACCAAAAATTGTTCGCATGAGGCCTTGAGCTGCCAGCTTCTTGAAGAATGTGGTTCTCCACCCACTGTTTTTCCTCCCTATCATCCGGTTTAACAACTGAAGAAAAGAGTACGTGATCAGATAAGGAAGCAAGACAAAGAAGACTTGGGGGCTGTATTACTTACACAACAGTTCCCTAGCAAGGGAAGCCAGCTCGTCCATCACAAAATGTTCCCGTTCAGTCGCCAGTTTTTGCTTGGACTTCGCCACATCGGCCACCCCACACAACACTTTCAGTTTGCGCTCGCCATCGGCTACACGATCACGAAGACCCGCCAAAGACCCAACAGCTGCAACAAGTGGATCAGCTCGGGCAGCAAGTCCACCTGAGGATTCTGCGACAAATCCAGTAGCCTGGAAGAGTACAAGGAAAGAAGTAAGACGCCCTATTCGAAGTATCTCTAGTCGCACATTTGACGAATGCTCGGGGGCTACTACCATCGGGAGAGAATACACAAACTACCAGAAGAAATTTCCAGGCAAACATTTCGATTAAAGATAATACGGGAATACATCCCAAGGTTCATTACATTCAAAACGGAAAAGGAATACAAAACTACGAAGCTACAGTGGTACTCCCGCTAGCGGCAGTCGCCCCTCCTGTGAGCCGAGCAAATAGCTCAGACAGCTTCCGAGCAAGGATGGCGGCTTGCTCGCCAAAACGAGAGAGCCGTACCTTTTTGCCCGTGGAGGGGTCGACTGGAAGAGCCGAGTAGGCTTCCTCCAGACCGGTGACTCCATGCGCCAGCGCGAACTGGATCGCAGTCTTTGCGCCAGACTCCGACTAGGTGACCGCGTAGGCATCCAAGAGACTTCTCTTCGAAAAGATCTTCAGCAAGTCATCTAGCGCAGACGGAGGTGCAGCGTTGGCGAGGAGGCGACCGTGCAGTTGCGTCAACACATGAGTGGCATCACCAATCAAGGAGCAAACTCCTTCGGTGTGCCTCTTGAGTTGAGCAAGAGTGTCGGTTAGCACGTCTACCCGTTGGATCCCAGGGATCTCCAGAGAAACATCCAGAAGACCTGCAAAAGAAAAGAATATCAAGACCTAGCAAGTTCAGCAGGATAGAAGATGAAATCGCGAGAGCTTAAATTGCTTACCCGCGAGACGCTCAGCAAGGGGACGGAGGAACGTGACAAGGTCAGAATCGGCCTTATTGCCCGCATCCTCTTGATCCTTTAGAGCCTTCCGTGCATCCGCAAGTTGCCTTTCAAGATCCTCCGATCGCATGCGGGAGGTCTCCAATTCTTGTCGGATGGCCGCTAGATCAGCCCCCTGAGTGGTTACCCGCTCAGAGAGACTGCCCTTCTCGGATTCTGCGAATTCGAGTCGGGCTGCATAGAAACACTTGTCAGAAATCAAGAATTGAAGAAAGAATAGGAAGAAGAAAAGATGATAAGACTTACTCTTAAGGAGCTCGTTCTCAGACGAGAGTCGACTGCGGTCTGATCGAAGCGACTCACATTCTGACTCGGCAAGAATAACTCGGCGACCAATCGCCGCAAGAGAGTCAACAAGCGACTACAAAAATACAGAGATAGAAGAATTAGAAGATATAAACTGGAGCCTGTACCCGATTAAATTCAATCGACTACAGCCTCGGGGGCTACTCCCATCGAGAGCACTGCCGTGCACCCGATAAAATCAAGAAGAAGAAAAAGACAAAGCTTTTGAGCCTGTAGCCGACCGCACGCGATCGACTACAGCCTCGGGGGCTACTCCCATCGGGAGCACTGTCGTGCACCCGATAAAAATATTATGACAAATGACAAAGTTTACCTGGCCCGTGGCGCGGGAGAGGGGATCCACGGAGCTGTCCGTCACTTCTCTCGAAGCTGAAGTCCTGGCGGCAAAGCTAGGCGCCTCACGTTCCACAGTCGCCGCATGGGGGGCTGCGCTGGGAGAATTCTGGACAGTGCCAGCAGTGGGAGTCTCTACCGCAGCTCCTGCTCTATTCCTCTTTTCGGGAGGAACAGAAGATGCATACCTGCGAGGACTGATGGTTTGCAAACTGCAACAAATAAACATCAACATAGGTGCAAAGGAAAAAGTTCGACTAAAGGACAAGAAGAAGAACTTACTCATCATCTTCATCTTCGTCCAGCAAATCCGCGTTCCAAGCGGGCGCGATCACTGGGAATGAAGGGGATGGGGCGAGTGAGCGAAGTGGAGTCGCGGAGATAGGAGCCTTCCCAGGCGATTCTTCCAAGGAGTTATCCTTGGAAGTAGCCTCGTTATCATCCACTAGACGACGCTTGTGGTGATGAAGGCCGCCATTCGAGCCCTCCGCATCATCCGAAGAATCGTCCTCGGAGCTCGAAGAAGCATCGGCTACACTGGTATCGGCTAAGCCGTCCAGGTGACTCGCCAATAACTCTGAGGCGTCCTCTCCCGCAACTGGCGGGTAGCAGTTCGCCACTGCTAAGCTCTACGAAGAAGGCAGAAGAAGGCAAGAAAAAATTCAGTCGACTAAAGCTCAAAGCAAAGAAGAAAATAATAGAAGACAGAAAGGGTAAACTAACCGCGGCTGGTGGAGGTTTCGAAGCGTCGAAGGCTTCGACTGTGCAGTCGGGGAACTTCTCCCCCACCTTCAAGCTAGTGATAGCCGCGATTTTCTTCTCGAACTCAACGTTCGAAAGCTCCTCGCGGCTCACTCGGCTAGGATCCTCAGCGCCTTGGAATTCCCACATGGTGGAAGGCCTTTGCTGCAGCGGTTGGATCCTGCGCTTCAGAAAAATACTCGCCAGGTGCAGCCCGTTGAGTACCACTCCAGCAGTTTGATCCCGGAGAGCGGACACCCTTGCGAGCAGGGGCGTGACAACCTGGGTTTCTTCGGCTGACAGCTTGTGCGCCCAGGACTTCCGCATCTTCAAAACAGCGAACGGGTGGAATTCTACGATCCCACCCGAGCTGTTGTCGATGACGTAAAACCACTTTTTCCGCCAGCCTTGGGAGGAGTCGACGAAGTGCATGTTGAAGTAGCTGCTCTCCAGTCGCGTCTAGATCCCGAAGCCACCTGTGCGTAGCGGCTCGCCAGGCTCGGAGTCCACCCGCAATTTCTCGCGGAAGATGCGAACTTTGAAGAGGGCCTTCCAAAGCGCCCAATGAGGGCGAATGCTAAGGAAGCATTCGCAGAACACGATGAAGCACGATATGTGCTGCACCGCGTTCGGAGGAAGATCGTGAAGCTGTATGCCATAGACATACAGCAACCCGAGGAGGAAAGGATGGAGAGGGAAGGAAAGACCCCGAGACACGTGGTCCGCGAACACCATGCGCTCGTTCGACTGCGGGTTTGGTACCTCTTCTTTCTTCCCGAGGCGCACCCGCTTCTCAGATTCAGCCGGCAGCAGCCCCTCCCGCTGCATCTCTTTGATGCTCTTCGCGGTGGTGTTGGGCGAACGCCAGTCGCCAGCTCGAGGCGCAGGTTGCGCAGAAACTTCTCCGGTTGCAGAGGTGGCAGCGCCACGTCTTTTGCCTCCAGCCATGGTTGACAGCACGAGCTTGAGCGCGAGGAAGAAGATGGGCGCGAGGAAGGAGATGGATTGAAGACGAAGTCTGGGAAGTTTTTACCGCAGCGCTAAGTCCCGTATTTATACACGGAGCGAATCAGGCCCAGCCATTCGATGCGCTACGTGGCGCCTATCGCAGCCACCACGTGTGAAGATGAAACGAGGAGACGGTGAAACGCTGTTCCGTGCCACGATCTTAACAGAAGATCATGCGCATTTACTACACCGTTCACGTAAAAACCGGGAGCGGCGTCTCGTTTCCCGATCAAAAAGCTGACTAGGTGGGCCAGCCCATCTGTTACCACTCCGTCACGTCCCATCGGGAGGAGAAAAGTGCGCCATGACGTCATGGCACGCATCATCAAATTCAAGAACCTTCGAATGGAAAATTCAAACACGAAAACAGCTTCGTATGAAATTCCTTCGATTAAAGGCAATTCCTTTGCGAACAAATCATGGAGCAAGACCTCTTTAAAACAAGAGAACTACCCTATACACGAAAACTCTTTCGTACGGGCACAACAGCCCAAACATGAAAACTCTTTCATATTGGCATGACTCTCTTTAATACGAAACTTGTTTCGATTGAATCTTAAACAATCACTCTGGTAGAAAGAACCTACCTCCATTCACACATGATATTTTTTTACATCATAAAGACCTGGATTGTTCAGCCGACTAGGCACATCCGGATGCCATATTCTTCGAATATGAAGGTAAGACCCAAAAAGATCTTTCTTAAGGGACTGGAATCGCACTCGAAAGCTGCGTCCTCCGGTATGATTCTGTGTCAACAACACGAAGAAAAATCCTAGCGGACGCGCCGGGTACCCCTATAGGTTAAGTTCGACTCGATAAGTCCACAACGGCTCAGTCGCAACAATCACCTTATCGGGTTCGAGTCGGAGGTCTCGAATCTGTGTAGGCCAGGAATGTTTTTGCCCTAGTCGCAATTAATTGGCCCTGATCTCTCGGGAGAGCCAAGCTACTGTGCCGCATCCTTCTGCGATAAAAGCCGCAAAAACAGGCACCTATGCTGCTCGACACTCGAGCATGAAGACTCGTTGCACAGGGAACACACCCTTTAAAACAGAAAACAACCAAGCTGGTTATCCATAAGAAAAGCAGACCAAGAAAGGCTTGACCGTCTACTCGACTGGAAAAATCCCACTCGAGCAAACGCTCGGGGGCTACTGACGAATATATGGATCCTGGACCCTGCGAATAAGGACACCCCCTCTCAGGCCCAAGGTTGAAGGCCCAAGAAGAGGAGCCCTTGGAATACTCCAGAAGGCCCATGTGAAGCCCACCTGCACTAACTTGCGGGTTAAGATAGGAAACATGTAACCGACATAGTTAGAGTTCGAGTCCTCTCCGGGTAGGATTCGAGACCTGGCCACCTATATAAGGCCAGGAGAGCCCCCCGGGAGAGGACCAAGCAACACAACACCATCGAAGCCTTGAACTCGAGATCTTACTCTCGATTCGAGCATCACCATTGTAACCGATCTTTCCGTCAATACAGATCGACAAGAGGCAGGAGTAAGGGTTTTACCTCTACGAGGGCCCCGAACCTGGGTAAATCTCGCCCCCTGTCTAGCCGACGATTCCACCAGCGCTCATGACTTCTCCTAGTCGAAACCCGATAGGGTCACCTAAGGGATTTGTAGAGTCAGAGATTCGACAGCGAGCATGGTGGGGCCGACATTTTGTCCGAGGTTGTTGGGTGTTAGGGTTCGGGAGAAATCCCTATCGGCGTTTGCCGGTACCGGCAAGGTGGCGCCTATGGTGCCGCCTCCCTTCTTGAAGGGTGCCGGGTCTAGCCCTACCCCACTCACCTCCGTGTACCTGGATAAATCCTAGGAGCAGTCCGGGCAGCAGCGGCG
Source organism: Alopecurus myosuroides (assembly GCA_028641055.1). Taxonomy (NCBI): domain Eukaryota; kingdom Viridiplantae; phylum Streptophyta; class Magnoliopsida; order Poales; family Poaceae; genus Alopecurus; species Alopecurus myosuroides. Next base: position 358,359,653 of record CM054062.1, on the reverse strand, counting down.
TCGTCATCCTCCTCTTCTTGAATATGTTGCTTTGGTGCGTGGAATTTTGGAGGCTAGGTGTGGTGGTTTGTACCGGGGGGCTCAGTGGTGTCGGGTCATCATCGGGTTGTCGATCCGCCGGTGTTGGCATTTCTTCTTTTCTCGTTCTTTTTCCTCTTCTTGGGCTTTTGTGGTGTTTGCCCCAGCGTTCGTCTCTTGGTTGTATGGTGTGGTTGCTATATTCATATAGCGGGGAGTAAGCCTATTTCGGTACTAGAGGATGAACTCGTACCACGTATTCAACCCCCCTCTCTCTCTAGGTGCCCATATTATCCGTTCACTAACCCCAGAAATTGGGGAACACTTACAGATAACACCTTGGGGTTCTGATACTCCTCGTTCCAGCTAGGAATCGCGATAGGAGAAGGCGGCGCCGATATCTCTTGGACGGCGGCGATTTCTGTGGCAGCTGCAATATCTCTTGGACGGCGGCAATGTCTGTGGTGGCTCGAGCTGGGGAAGCAGAGTGATCAGAATAGCCCACACGCGGGCCACACACGTAATGGTTTAGACAATCTCCCCGCGTAACGGCTCTGTCCGGAGCATGTCCGCCCCGTGCCATCCCCGCCGTGGTGGGCCCACTCACCTCCGTTGTAACATCCCAAGTATGAAAATCTCCCTTTAGAATGTTTGTTTCTTGTTTTATTATTGTTTTGCATCATGTCATCTTAGTCATTGCTTTTTGTTTGGCATTTGATTTCATTTGTTTCCATTTGTTTTCTTGTGAATTTCAAACAAAAATTCAATACATGTTTCAAATAAGAACTACAAAGCAAACAAATAAATTGTTCCATTAAACTTGAATTTAAAAACTTTACATTGATTAAGTTTCAATTATTCATTAATATCAAATTCACTTAAAATCATTTAATTTCCAAACAACAACATAAATTAAAATATTTGGGAAACAAAATGTTGCATTGTTGTTTTTATAATAATTAAATCAATACAAATTATCCCTAAAAATTTACCAACCACAAAAACCTCTCTTCTTCTCCCTATTCCTTTTTAGCAAAAAAAAAATAATAAAAAAGAAGAAAAAAGAATAAAGAAAAGAGAGGGGGATAGGGCAGCCAGCCCAATTGGGCCAGCCCAACTAGCCCTGGCCTGCTACCCCCCTCGCTCACCCCTAATCTCTGTACGGACGAGCATCTGTTCTGTCCACGTTGACAGTTCAGAGAAGGAACGGACAGGAGCTCGCCCACCTCCTCCTCTTAAACCTAGCTCGGCCCTCCTCTCTGCCCTAGACCTCACCTTCCTCCTTCTCTCTCGAGTGCCGCTCTTCTTCCTCTCTTCCTCTCTCTGCACCCTTCCCCTCTCTGTTAGCTCTGAACCCCACCTGACCCTCCTCCACCGCCGCCTTCCTCTCCGGATCGCCGCCGCCACGGTGCCCTACCGGCCGTGTTAGGGCCGGGAACGGAAAGGCCACTCTTCCCTCTCCCGCTACGTACCCTCCGTTTCCCCCGAGGTTCACCGAATCGCCGCCGCCATCTCCGACTTTGCCGCCCGACGCCACCGAGCCTGCTCCTCTATACGTCGTCGAGGTGAGCTCACCCGCCATCGTTCTCTTCCTCGTTCCCTCTCCTCTCTGCCCCTCGTGGCCCCACGCACAACGAGCACGCACGCCCACTCGCGCCGCGGCCGCGCCGCAACGAGCCACCCCGCAGCAGGCCACCGGCGGTCATCTGTCGCTGGCAGCAACCTGAACCTGCACCCACAAAAAAATTCAGTTAACCGCTACTGAACAATATACCCAAACCTGCTCCTTACCTGACAACGATCATAGCAGAGCCGCACTGGCAACACCCCCGCGCTCGCTCGCCCAGGGTCGCGGGTTCGAGCCCCGCGGGAGGCATTTTTGCCTCCCCTTTTTCCCTCACCCGCACCCGCGCTGGGCCCCGCGCGTCAGTGGCCCTGCAAGCCACGTCAACCCCTAGCCCTGCCACCTAAGCGCCACGCAGGCCCTGGCCCACTAGCAGTGGCCTGTGTAGGTCGCTGCGCGGTGCAGTTAAATTTTCTGCCCATTTTTCTTTTAATCCCAGTCCAGTTAATATTACAGATTAGTCCCTAGAATCAAAACCCCAATAACTTTTGAATCCCAACTCCAAATAATATAAATAAAATATGTTTTCTGAACCAAATTTAATTCTCTATCTAATTAAGCCATTTGTTTTCTGTTTTGAGCATTGCAAATATTTTCAAATTTCAAATTCAAACTATTCCTTTCACATTTGCTTAATTCCATAACTAATTCCATATTAATCCAAATGTCACAAATAAAATATGTTTTCCATGTCAAATAAAACCGCCTAACCAAATATAAATTTTGTTTCATGATTTGAATAATTAAAATTGCTTAAATAATTTACATCTTGTTTATTCATTTAAAATTGCTAAATTCATAACTTGCTCAAAGTAAATTATTTCTGAACATATAAAATATGTTTTCAAACCAGAAAAACATAACCTTTTAAAATATGAATTTTATTTGATGTTTTGAACAAATAAAAATTCAATTAATATTAATACTTGAATTAAATTCAATTAAATCTTGTTTAAACTTGTTTAATTCATAAGTAATTCATTCTAATTCCTTTTTCAACAAATGAGACATGTATTCCAACTAAAATTTGGTGTTCTATTCAAATATGAACTTTGTTATCTGTTTTGAACAATTAAAATTGGTGAAAACAACAAATGCTTGTGTAACAGCTTTAAGGAACCAAAATTCCATAACTTAATAAATAAATTTCCCAAAATTGGTAAACCTTATTTCCAATTGATTCTATTGTTGTTATTTTTCTGTTTTTCTCATCCATGCATCATACTAATCCACTTTCACCTGTTGATTAGTTGTAGATCATTTAATTGAACCTTAATTCATGGGATTTCCATATGCAATCCAAATTGCATATGGGTCCATTTAAACATGTTATCTTGTCAACTAGTTTATTCTGATGCATCAATTAAATTGACATGCATCATCCCATGTTTGTGCATTATGCCATGTTATTGATTGTTTGTCTCTCTGCGTTGTTTGTTTGCTTCTTCTCGAATAGACGACGACGTTGAGACAGACGATCTTTACGACACCCCTTCTGAGGACTTAGCTCAGTACCAGGCTGCTGAGCTTGCAGGCAAGTATTCACTCACATGAACCATCGTGTTCCTTTCAACATTGGATACCGATACTTTCCGTTGTCTATTCTGCTAGCCCTATGTATCGTTGCTTGTGTTCCGAACCTATCACATGTTATCCTTTAACCCTGATATGGCCTCACCTCCACACCTATAACCCCTTTGCTTGTTGCCCGTGTCTTATTAGCATGCTTAGGGTTGTTTCTGCTCGAGTCTGTTGACCGTTACTTTCTGTTACCATGTTACTTATGTTCTAGGGCTCGATGTTTAAACAATAACTTGTTAATGTTATGGGTAATAATAATTTGATGTTAAGACACCGGCAGGAGGCCCGGCGTGGTTTTGAGGCCTGCTAGTGTCGACCCTAATTAGGAAAAGGGTCTTGTCTACTGATCCATGATGAGCGTGCTCACCGCATCCGGGTGGTGGTATGGAACCCCCCTCGACTTTGATCTGATCCGCAGTTTGTCCGAAGAGCCACACTTAGTTCGGGTGTTCCATTTGGCTCATACGCATGAATGGGTCGCTCCCATGGTTACTGATGATAATGATGACGCACACATATAGGGCGAGGCCCGTATTGCCGGGGTGTTGCGTCCAGCGGGAGTTTTGCACACTTGCGCTGAGTATTCGGCTGCGTGGCTGGGACCTTATAGCTCCGTGGCTCCTAGGACAGACTGTAGAGATGGTTTGAGTCGTGTCAAGCCAACCTGAGTTTTAGTTGGTGGCTTGAGTGTGTACGGGTACTGGAGCACACCCTGCAGGGATGAATCTTCTCGAGAAGCCGTGTTGTCCGTGGTTAGGTGACGACTTGGTGAAAGTACTGGCTAACAAGTACTCAGAACAACTTACACCTAACTAATGATAACTTGACTAGTAATAGGTTTTATTGAAACAACAACCTGAACCATCATTAATCCAACCGTGTGAGTTATCCTCGGATTGCTTCTTTGGATAAGGGGCGAGATCCAGGATGGGTTTGTTTGAAGTTAGTTATAGTTGGTTACGATGCGCTATCTTATCTTCCTTCTGTTAGCCGGAAGTTGTAGCAAGTCTCTGTAGTTGGTTAGTGCAGCCCACTGCCGCATCTTTATATCTCCCTTCTTCCGTTGAACCCAAAGCATCTGTGCTTGGTGTTGACGGGTTACACTTTGGTGAACTGTGAGTCTTGCTTGCCAGTACGTTGTTGTACTGACCCCTTTGGGGCTGTGGTTTCCGCAGACTACGTTTCCGAGGATCCCCATGGTGGCTACTATGTGGAGTATGACGAAGCTGTTGACGAGTAGATAGCGGACCCGGGAAGGATCCGAGACTTCGTGGATGGGCTCCGTCTTTTCGTTTCCGGCCTCTTAGGCCTATTTGGATTTGTCTGTACTCAGACCCTTTGAAGGTTTCCGCTGTGTTGTAATGATGTTATGTTGGGACATGTGTCCTCTGTATGATTGTATTTGCTAGCTCTGCTCTAGTGAGAGCCATTTGCAACTTATTTCCATCTTTTGTGTCTTAGAGATATGTTGTGCTATCATTAAGTTCAACGCCGTTGACGTACCATGTGTGTATGGTATGAAGTACGTCAATGGTAGTATCCTGATTTCTATGCGATGGTTTACGTAGACGATGAACAGTAGGGGTTGGTTGTCACACATACGTGTGTTGGCCTACTCGTAAGAGATGCGGGTGCCGGTAAGCCCCGTAATCCAATCAACTACTGTTCAACGGAACTGTGAGTATCCTTTAGACGTCCGGGTGCGACATCCGTGTACCTGGATAAATCCTAGGAGCAGTCCGGGCAGCAGCGGCGTCGTCCTCCTCCTCTTCTTGAATATGTTGCTTTGGTGCGCGGAATTTTGGAGGCTAGATGTGGTGGTTTGTACCGGGGGGCTCAGTGGTGTCGGGTCATCATCGGGTTGTCGATCCGCCGGTGTTGGCATTTCTTCTTTTCTCGTTCTTTTTCCTTTTCTTGGGCTTTTGTGGTGTTTGCCCCAGCGTTCGTCTCTTGGTTGTATGGTGTGGTTGCTATATTCATATAGCGGGGAGTAAACCTATTTCGGTACTAGAGGATGAACTCGTACCACCTATTCAACCCCCCTCTCTCTCTAGGTGCCCATATTATCCATTCACTAACCCCAGAAATTGGGGAACACTTACAGATAACACCTTGGGGTTCTGATACTCCTCGTTCCAGCTAGGAATTGCGATAGGAGAAGGCGGCGCCGATATCTCTTGGACGGCGGCGATTTCTGCGGCAGCTGCAATATCTCTTGGACGGCGGCAATGTCTGTGGTGGCTTGAGCTGGGGAAGCAGAGTGACCAGAATAGCCCACACGCGGGCCACACGCGTAATGGTTTAGACAACCTCCCCGCGTAACGGCTCTGTCCGGAGCATGTCCGCCCCGTGCCACGTCATTGTCCGCGGTGGGGCCCCTCATTAGAAACAGTGTCAATTGCGTCCCAATTAATGATTTGATTGATTTGAAAAATCTTAGCATTGAGATTGTGGTTTTTTGCGATTTAAACCTAAAGTGTTGGTTTTTCCAAATTTCCGTGCTAAACTGGTAGTTTTATGCTAAATATTTTATCCCCGGAATCCTGATGTACATCGGATAGGAATAGAGTTCTATAACCGGAGGTGTAATCTCAATCGGCTCCATCAGTCCGATTCTTCAAGTCTCAAGAAATGGTACGTACGTTCTCACCTCCTGCGAACGGCCGAGCAGACGTACGAGCGCTTACGTGTCGCCCTAATCGGATGATAGCGAACGCGCGCGCGGGCGTAGCGTGCGGTTGCGGCGCGCGGACAGAAAAAAAATTAGTACCACACCGTCGAGCAAGGTACCGTTGCACTAGCTTAAATATGCGCCGTAACCCAAATCGCTCGGCCTGCGGCACGCAGGCAAGAGCAAAAACGAAAAATGTTGTATATGTATAAGAACGTACATACATGTATACTAATTAGTTGTGTGTACACCTAACAGAATGTAGTACATTAACTAACCTGTATGTAACATGTACAAAAAATGTACATGACACACGTGCTAGACATTAGCACAGGGCTATTTTAATTTTCTCCTCTATACATATTTACATATTTATTTTCATATTTACATATTTAGCACATGACACACGTGCTAGACATTAGCACATGACCCCACCGAAATTATTTACATATTTATTTTCTGTAAATGTTGAAAGTCAATGATTTTCCGGGCCTTTTCAGCCTTCTGGGCTGGGCTTCAAAACTGAAGCCCGGGCCCAGCCTGATGCGGGCTTTTTGGGCCTGAGCTTGGCCGCATTGCAACGGTGCTGAGAGACGGTGTATAGAGGACGGTGCCGTCGGAGTGTAGTGTGTAGAGTGCCTCTAGAAGAACACTTCCGCTTCCACCACATGTCGTTATCGTGTGGGAAATGGGGGGCAGGAGGAGGGTTTTTTTTTTGAAACGGTAAACCCAGCCTCTGCATCTAGTGGATGCACACGGCTTATTATATTAATGCGCTAAAATCCAGCGTTTAAAGGTTCAAATATTACATCTCAACGAAAACAAATAGTGGCTGTAAAGATCAGCCACCTAAAAAGTATGCCAGCACACAAATTATACATATTGTAATCTTCTAGTGTGCAACCAACCACCCTGGTTGAAGATAGCCCGGACCACCGCCATGAGCCGGGTACATCCAGAATCCAAACGTCTTATTTGGCTTTCTGGAATCAGCAGCGGCCACTCCTTTATCCAATGCGTAGCCCGATGAACAATCTGCAAAAAATGACAAGCTTGCATATTGTTAAAAATAACATCATTTCTACAATTCCAAATTGCCCAAATAAAAGCACATACACCTATGCGTATACTCGCTTTTGTAATCTTGTCTACTCCATCTAGCCAAGAGCCGAACAAGTTTGCTACAGATAAAGGTGGCGTAATATTAAATGTGAAATGTACTAGTCTCCAATTTTTTCTAGCAAAATCACAAGAAATAAACAAGTGATCAACAGTTTCTTGTTCATTGCAAAACACACATTTAGTACACCCCGTCCACCTCCTTTTAACCAGATTATCCTTCGTGAGAATTTCCTTCCGATAAAGGAACCACATGAAAATCTTAATCTTAAGAGGGACTTTCAACTTCCATAAGTATTTGTGTAAAAAACGTGTGTTTCCATTCATTTGGTGCTCATAATAAGATTTGACTGAAAACACCCCAGATTGTGTTAACTTCCAATTAAATCTATCAGGTTCATCAGTTAGAGAGACCTCCATCAGTTTCTCAACTAATTGCAACCACTTCTCCCATTTATCACCTATAAGCGCTCTCCTAAAGGTAATATTAGGATGTTCACTGCCTAGAACCTGAGACACCAAAACATTCTTATGTGCATTATACAGGGACGGATATTGCGTTGATAGTGCAGAATCACCCAACCAAACATCCTCCCAAAACCTCACCGATAGACCGTTACCTAGCGTCGAAGTGATGTTAGAAAAGAAGTCCCCTTTTACCCTCATAATTCCTTTCCAAAAAGGAGAATCGCTGGGTTTGGACTCAACTTGCGACAGAGGAACCCCTTTAATGTATTTATTATGTAGCAACTCATGCCACACTCCCTCCTCCGACAAAAGTTTAAAGAGCCATTTGCTCAATAAACATTTGTTCTTAACATCCAGCACTTCGATACCTAGGCCCCCCTGCTCTTTAGGACGACACACTATATTCCATTTCGTAAGACGGTACTTCCTTTTATGTTGATCACTCTGCCAAAAAAATCGAGATCTAAAAAAGTCCAGTCTTTTTCGTACCCCAATAGGCACCTCAAAGAAGGATAAGAAGAACATCGGCAAGCTGGAAAGAACCGAGTTGATTAGGATCAAACGGTCTCCATACGAGAGCATTTTCCCAATCCAAGAGCTCAACTTCTGCTCAAACCGGTCCTCTATCGGTTTCCACTCCTTATTCAACAATTTCCGATAATGAATGGGAATTCCTAGATACTTGAACGGGAGCTGACCAATCTCACATCCAAATATGAGACGATAATCCTGTTCATGTTTCACCGCTTCCCCAAAGCAAAAGATCTCACTTTTATGAAAATTGATTTTTAACCCCGATAGATGTTCGAACAATGATAATAACAGTTTCATATTTACTGCCTTCTCCTTATCATGTTCTAAAAAAAGAATCGTATCGTCAGCATACTGAAGAATCGATATTCCCCCCTCCACTAAGTGGGGAACTAGACTCCCAACCTGTTCATCCTCCTTTGCCCTAGCAATAAGGATTGCCAACATATCAGCTACCAGGTTGAAAAGTATAGGTGATAACGGGTCACCCTGTCTCAATCCTTTTAAAGTTTGAAAATAATGACCAATATCATCATTAACTTTGATCCCAACACTTCCTCCTTGGACAAACCGCGCAACCCAATCACACCAGTGCGGTGTGAATCCTTTCATGCGAAGTGTCTGTTGTAGAAAGGACCAATTAACTTTATCGTATGCCTTCTCAAAATCAATTTTCAGTATAACCCCATCTAATTTCTTCTGCTTAAGTTCATGAATCGTTTCATGTAGGACCACAACCCCCTCAAGAATATTCCTCCCTGGAAGAAATGTTGATTGAGTTGGTCTGATCACCCGTTGAGCAATAGAAGTAACCTTATTAGTTCCCACCTTTGTGAAAATCTTGAAGCTCACATTAAGCAAGCAAATAGGCCTGTACTGCTCAATCCTAGACGCATCATCTATTTTTGGTAATAGGGTGATTACACCAAAGTTCAGCTTGAACAATTGTAATTCCCCTGAATGCAACTGTGCAAACAGTGCCATAAGATCCATCTTAATGACACCCCAAGATTTTTTATAGAACTCCGCAGGAAACCCATCCGGACCCGGGGCTTTGTTTAATTCCAGTTGGTCTATAGCATCAAAAACCTCCTCTTCAGAAAAAGGCATGGTTAATAATGTATTTTCCGCAGCCGAGACCTGGGGCATATCCCCAATCATTGTCTCGTCCATTGTGAAAGCATTGAGAGCCGGTGCTCCAAATAGTTTCTTATAATACTCCGAAATGAAAACTTTAAGATTCGATTGGCCCACAATCGTCCCCTCGTCTTGCTCTAATTGAAAAATCTTTTTCTTACGATGCCGTCCATTAGCCATTAGGTGGAAATATTTAGTATTACTTCCAGCCTCCTGGATATACCTGACCTTAGTACGCTGAGCCCACTTGGACTCCTCATCACGTCTAAGTTTTGCTAAGAATTCATCAGCCTCTTTCTTAGCCTTCCTCTCATCATCAGTTAGAGGAACTGTTTCCGCTTTAACGTCTAACTCGTTAATAAGAAGTAGCAGCTTCTGCCTTAATATCTTATACTCCCCACTCATATTTTGCTCCCAGCCCCGCAAAAAACTCCGCAGATGTCTAATTTTATTCTGCCACCTCTCAATAGGGGTATTTCCCATTGTAATGGATTGCCATTCAGTTTTTACCATCTCGTAAAAACCCTCCTGACGCAACCAAGACAACTCGAACGAAAAAATTGATTTATTCCCAACATGAGCAGATGACCCAGAATCAATCAGCAGGGGTACATGATCTGACCCCGTACGAGTCAGGCCTTGCACCGTAACAAGAGGGAATTTCTGTTCCCACTCCACGCTTGCAAGAAAACGATCCAACTTGTCATACGTTGCATCATTTCCTATACTAACCCAGGTATACTGCCTGCCGGACATCTCCAGCTCCTTTAAATCCAAGCTCTCAATAATAGCATTGAAAATAAATGGCCAACGAGGGTTAAAATTATTCTTATTTTTCTCCTCTTGTCGTCGTAAGATATTGAAGTCACCCCCTATCAACATAGGTAAGGTCTCCCCCTCACAAAGACGCACCAATTCTGACAAAAAAGCCGGTTTCTTGTTATCCTGGGCAGCCCCATAGACAACAACCATCGCCCAAAGGAAGCCATCGTCCTTTGAGCGTAAAGTGAATTTTATTGAGAATTCACCCGCCACTATTGTCTGTACAGTAACCATTGCGGTATTAAAACCCACTAAAATCCCGCCCGACCGACCTTGGGGAGGCAAACAATACCAACGATAGTCATACCCCCCTGCTAAATGATTGAGAAGCCGAACATCAAAACTTGATCGCCCTGTTTCCAGAATAGCAATGAAATCTAATCGAAACTCCCTAACCATCTCATTGACAGTTAGGTGTTTTTCCGTGTCCCCAAACCCATTACTGTTCCAAAATACCCCTCTCATTATACTCTCTTGTTTAAAGATCTCAGCCTAGCACTCCGCCTCTTAGGTCCCAACGAACCCCCTCTTTTAATAGTCCGGGAAGGCACTATTTTAACACCATGAGTACACAGATCCCTACAATCTTCCATACCCTCCTCCTTTTCGTTCTCATAATCCTCACATAATGAGTTTGCTTGACGAACCACAAGGCTCGTCACCCCTGACTCATCATCGCCCAAGCTATTATTCAAAAAAGTTAACCTACGCTTAGTTTCAAGACTCTTTAACAGTGAAACAGAATGATCTACCTCAGCCAAAGAATTGCCCAGAGAAATACCCAACCTAGACGCTCGTGAACTAATATCATTAGTTGAAAAAGCACTAAAAGTAAACTTCTCAGCTGAAGATTTACCTGTAGTCTTCTCGTCACGACGTGCCGCGAGCCTGGATGCCTTCTCCAGCACGGGCACATCCGCATCCGGTTGCGCACTCAGGCGCGCGCTCGAACGCCGTCCTTCCGACGCCGGGCTCGAAATCCCTCCAAAGGCCGCCACCGCAGCCCTCGAAGGGGTGGCCGACACACGGCCTTGGTCCTCGACGACATGGGCCCCCAGCCCACCTGGCTGAGGTACGGCCATGTTCCGCTGGCCACGGTAGGCCATCGATGCACGCTGGACGCTGTCGCCTGACAGCAGTCGGTCCTCCCTCTCGTGCGCCAGTGGCATGTCTGCGACGCCCGCCAAGGTGTCTCGCCTCGGTGTCACGAGACTAGCATCCCCGCATGTAGCGGTGCGGCAAGAACTGGCCACCGCCGAGTCGCCGCTGCGAGCAAGGGCCTCCTGCCCCGTAGCCACAAAGGCCGGGCTCGCACCATCCGCCGTCATCGCTAGCGTCGAACTAGTGACCACTGTCACGTGTCCGTCACCAGCCTCAATAGACGCAGCACCGTCTACCTCCTCCGCGACCTCCAGAGGTACATGTCCAGCAGGTATTGCCACCGTCGGCGACCCAACCTCACGCGCAATACGTCGGAATTGCTCTTGCAGCATCGGTGAGAAGACCAGTCCCGTCCTCCTCCGCTCCGTTGTCGAATGCCCCTTAGAACCGGACCCAATATTCTGGCCATTGTCAGAAGAAGTGTTCCCCGCGGCTGTCGGAGCATCCTCCAGTGAGGTTTTAGCTAGTGCATCCCGAAAATCATCTCCTAGCCCATCATCATCCTCATCATGACCATCACGCTTATCATCATCAACCGCCATATCAACGACATCATCATCTTTCTCCTCTCCCTCGACATAAAAAGAGAGAGCAAAGAACTCGTCTTTAATGAGCATAGGCACAGTTTTTGGTATCATAGTGTAATTGAGGCAGCCCACTAAAATACGCAAAACACCATGCTGGCGGGAATAGACCATATCAATCTTCCTTGTCACACCAATCATGTAACCGACTGCCCACAGAGCTAGAAAATCTCCAATGTGATCCTCCGGAATACCAGACACCCGAACCTAGAAATTCGGCAAAGTATCTAAGTGCTCTATCTGTTGGCCCCAGCTGTAACAGCCCAAGTATGAAAACCTACCATTTAGAATGTTTGATCTCCTGTTTAATTAAAGTATTGCATCATGGCATCATTTTACTCCCTTGTTTGCATTTGTTTACTCTTTGTTTGCACCTGTTTTTAGTTGTTTTCACAATGAAACTCAAACAATTTCAAATGCTTTGTTTTCATACTTGCTCTGTTACAACCTTTTAAATAAAAATCTCAAATAAAAACAACCATTTTTGCTTTCATATCATTCCACATTGATCAACTAATAAAATGGTGTTTTTGTTTCCATTAATTAAGTTTCCAACTTGGGTTCAAATTCAAGCAATCATCAACAGCACTTAATTTGAAAATTATAAAAATGCCAAACAATTTATAATCACATTTGTTCTATTTAATCTATAGGGGTCACCCTAATAAAAACATGGTTTTCATCAATAATCATTTAATTATCAAATTACCCAAATTCAAACCAACTCACTAAACATCACCTCTTTTGAAATTATAAAAATAATTCAAACCTTTTTGTGCTCTTTGTTTCCAATTAAATGCTTTGATCACCCTATTCTTAAAACAATATTGTCAATAACCCTTTAATAATAAAATTCAATCACATAATCCAAGTTCAAACAGCACCAACTTCCAAGTCCTGAAAACTAACAAACTATTCTAACAATTTTAATCACTTTAATAATAGGGTTCACCCTATTATTTTTGTTGTTTTCTTTATTACTCAATTAAGTTGCAAGTTATTTAAATTCAAACCAAATGACAAAACAGCAAATAGTTTTTAAATTTCCAAAAACCAAGTTGTCATGGGGTAGATGTTGAGCTAACAAAACCCCCTGATTTTTCCCTAAATTTTAAAGCTCAAAATCTTATCTTTTCTTCCATTTGGTTTCCTACAAAAAAAAAACAAAACAAACCGAAATTGTAAAAAGAAATGGTTTAGAGGGGGGAGAAAACACAACCCATCATCATCCAGCCCACCCCAATCTACTTACCCCCCAGCCCACCTCTGGCCTTCGTCTTCGTACGGACGCAGAAGGACAGCCGCTGTCGCTGTCCTTCCCCTCCCACCGTGCGATCCCTCCTTCCCCGCTCGATGCTACGCCGTACGAGCCCGGAACCCCTATAACTAACCTACCCACTGCTAACCCTAGCCACCTTCCCCTAGCTATCTCCCTCCTCGCCGCCGAATTCTCCTCTCACTGCTCGCATAAGCTCCCTGTACTGAACCTCGGTCGCCGCCTCCCTGAACCCCGCCGACGATCGCCGTCTCCGATGGCTAGCATCGTGCGCTAGCCACGGGAATGGGAAGGCCTCGATGCCACCTACGTCATCGACACCACAGTGGAGCCCGAGGAGGGCCAGATCGCCGCCGCCGTCCGTTTTCCGCCGCCGGCGACCACATCCGTCAGCCACCGTCCTCGCCTCATGCTACTGCGTCGAGCAAACGAGGTGAGCGCCCACGTATCCCTCATTCCCCTCTCCTGTCCATCCACGCGACAGCACGCAGCACAACCACCGCGCGGACCGCGCCCGTGAGCAGCGAACCAGCGGCCGCCGACCTCTCTGTTCTTCCCGTCGGAATTCAGAAGACACAAACTGAAACCAAAGTTCAGTTAACCGTTTTAACTGAAGGATAAGCCGCGACCTGCTCGTTACCTGACAAGAGATCGCTCCCAGCTGCAGTGGCAGCGCACCGCACGCCCAGCCCGGGGGGGCGCGGGTTCGATCCCCCGCGACGCCACCCCTTTTTGGAATTTCTTTCCCCCGCACCAAGGCCCACCTGTAAGCCTCCCTGGTAGCCACGTGGGCACAGTGAGCCCCCGTGGCCCACTGGCAGTGGACACGGTAGAACCCCAGTGTGTATAAAACGTTCTGCACGATTTCTGCCTCAACACAAATTCCTTTTAAATTGCAGATTTGAAACCCAAATTTAAAACTTGAATAACTTTCAACATATAACTCTAAATAACAAAAGTTAAATATGCTTATTGTTCTAAATTTAATTATCTATCCAAATATTCCAATTGTGTACTGTTTTGAAATTCCCAAATGCATTTAAAATTCAATTTTGAATAATTCAAATGCAAATTTCTAAATTCAATAACTAATTCATTATTAACCCAATAAATGCAAATAAAATATGTTTTCCATACCATTTCGATTAAAATTTTCAAATATAATTTTGTTTCCTGGTTTGAATAATTTAAATTGCCTAAATAATTTAAATCTTGTTTAATTCAATTAAAATTGCTAAAATCATAACTTACTCAAAATAAAATATTTTTACACATGCAAAATATGTTTTCAAACCATCAAAGTGTGAACTTTTCAAAGGTGAGTTTGAATTCATGGTTGAACAAATAAAACTTCAATTAAATTCAAACTTGTTTCAAAATCATTTAAAACTTGTTTAATATTGTTTAATTCATAATAAATTCATCCTAATCCAAATTTCAATATTTGAAACATGTAATCCAACTAAAATTTGATGTTCTCTTCAAATATAAACTTTGTTATTTGTTTTGAACACTTTAACTTGTTGAAAACAACAATTACTTGTGTGACATGTTTTAAGTAGCCAAACTTTCCAAACTTAATCAATGACTTCCAAAACTTGTTCCAATCCTTTTTAACTTGCATCTATCATTGTTATTTGTTGTTATTTTGTTGTTATCATCATGCATGCATCATGCTAACAACTCTCACATAATAATTAATTGTAAATCATTTGTTTCCACTTATTTTCAATGGATCTTTTCCATATGCAATCCAATTGCATATGGGTCCAATTAAATTGTGTTATCTTGTCAAGTAGTTTATTTTGATGCATCTATTAACATGACATGCATCATCCCATGTTTGTGCACCTATGCCATGATATTGATTGTTTATCTTTCTGCATTGTTTGTTTGCTTCTTCTCGGATATACGACGACGTTGAGACCGACGATACTTACGACACCCCTTCTAAGGATTTAGCTCAGTACCAGGCTACTGGGTTTGCAGGCAAGTTATCACTCACATGAACCACTGTGTTCCTTTCAACCTTGGTTACCGATACTTTCCGTTGTTCTTTTCTGCTAAGCCTTAGTAGTAGTTGTTTCTGTTACGAACCCATCACATGAATCCCTTAACCTTGATATTGCCTCACCTCCACTCCTATCACCCCTTTGGTTGAGCCAGTGTCTTACTAGCATGCTTAGGTTGTTTTGCTCGAGTCTGTTACCCGTGACTTTCTGTTACTATATCTATTACGTTGTGGGGGCTCGATGTTTAATCAATCAATCATGCTAATGTTATTGTTAATAATAATTTGATGATAAGGCACCGGCAGGAGGCCCTTTGTGGTTTTGAGGCCTGCTAGTTTCGACCCTAATAGGAAAAGGGTCTTGTCTACTGATCCATGATGAGCGCACTAACCGCATGTGGGAAGCGAGTATGGGCGCCCCCCTCAATTTGATTCGATTCGCATCTCGTCCAAATCGCCTCATTTAGTTCGTGTTTTCCATTTTCCGCATGCATGTTTTTGCGAGCCCAGGCCAGGGTGGAACTTTCGTAGTCGGCATATAGGGGGACACGTTCTTAGAGTGCTATGAGGGTCCATTTTCTTCTGGGCTCGATTAGCCGTGCGCCCAAGGTGCTTTGGGCTTGATGCGGAGAAGAGTTGAGTTGTGTTGAGTGCCCCGCTTAGTGGAAGGGCCTTTCCATCTGGCGGGTTATTCATGCGTGTACGGCCAAATTGGTGCAACCCTGCAGGGATAATCTTCTCGAGAAGCCGTGTTTTCCGCGGTTATGGATTACTTGGTGAAAGAACTGGCTAACAAGTACTCAGGACAACTTAAACCTAATAATTAACAACCTTACACCCAATGATTACAATTTGACTAGTAATAGGCTTATTGACACAATAACCTGAATCATCGTTAACTCAACTGTGTGAGTTATCCTCGGATTGCTTCTTTGGATAAGGGGCGAGATCCAGGATGGGTTTGCTTGAAGTTATCTTTCAGTTGGTTACTATCCACGATCTTATCTCCTTTCTGGTAGCCGTAAGTGGTAGAAACTCTGTAGTTGTTTAGAGCAGCCAGTTGCAGCATATTTTATATCCCCTTTCTTCCGTTGAACCCAAAGCATCTGTGCTTGGTGTTGACGGGTTACACTTTGGTGAACTGTGAGTCTTGCTTGCCAGTACGTTTATGTACTGACCCCTTTGGGGCTGTGGTTTCCGCAGACCTACGTTTCCGAGGATCTACATGGTGGCTACTACGGGGAGTATGACGAGACTGCTGACGAGTAGATAGCGGACCCGGGCAGGATCCGAGACTTCGTGGATGGGCTCCGTCTTTTCGTTTCCGGCCTCTTAGGCCCATTTGGTTCTTGTCTGTACTCAGACATGTTGAATGCTTCCGCTGTGATGTAATGATGTATTGTTGGGACATGTGTCCTCTGGATGATTGTATTTGCTATCTCTGCTCTAATGAGAGCTAGTTGCACCTTATTTCAATCTTTTGTGTCGTAGAGATCTGTTGTGATATCACTTGTTTCAACGCCGTTGACGTACCATGTGTGTATGGTTTGAAGTACGTCAATGGAAGTGTCCTGATTTCTATGGGATAGTTTACGTCGACGCTGAACATATAGGGGTTGGTTGTCACACATACGTGTGTTGCCCTACTCGTAAGAGGACGCGGGTGCCGGTAAGCCCCGTAATCCAATCTACTACTGTTCAACGGAACGTCGAGTATCCTTTAGAAGTCCGGGTGCGACAAATGGTATCAGAGCCTGTCTGCCTGTAGGATCCCTTTTTACTGGTCGCAGTTGAGTCTAGAAACTATTTTGTAGCTATACAGGAAAAATGAAACGTGAGAGTAGGAATTCTGTTCTTTTTCTTCTTTCCCCACCCACCCTCCCTTTTCCGGTAAGGAAGTGCAACGTTGTTTTCCCTTCTCATCTAAACTTTCAAGTTAGGATTTCACGAATCCTGGTTTCTCTAGGATGGTTATATCTACTAGACCATAGGAATGGAGGTGGTTGTGACATGATTTTTCATGTTGCCTACTCACGATTGAGAACGGAGGCGTGTAAGCCCCGGAAGCAAATCCTCTATTCCTTAAGCAGTAGATATTGATCCTTTAGAAGCCCGGATGGGTTTTCCGTAGCACCTCAGGAGTGTTTTGATCTCGTTTTCCCTGATGTTGATATCCTGTTCTTCTCAACGTCCTTTTCGTCCGTTGAAATCTTGTTGTTGTTTTCCAATTCAATTCTTCTACCGGTGTCTAATCAAAACTTCCCAAATATCAAGTCTATCTGGCCAGAAAGGTTGTTGTTGTTGTTGTTGTTGATTCCATACTATGAGAGCTGGCATCCCTATCACCTGGGGTTGTTTCGAGGAAGCATTCCTGAATCACCACATTCCAGATAGTCTATTCTCCAAATCAATCAAGTTCCATTCAGCTATACACCCTTGGTACAAAAACCTCTTCCTTCAATTGAAAATGTTCCGGTGGTTTGCTAATTCCCTGCCGTCTACCCAAGAAGTTTCCGGACCTTTTCTTTTCTCAGTAGGAATCTCGGGGCGCGATTCCTTCAAGGGGGGGCGTTTTGTAACAGCCCAAGTATGAAAACCTACCATTTAGAATGTTTGATCTCCTGTTTAATTAAAGTATTGCATCATGGCATCATTTTACTCCCTTGTTTGCATTTGTTTACTATTTGTTTGCACCTGTTTTTAGTTGTTTTCACAATGAAACTCAAACAATTTCAAATGCTTTGTTTTCATACTTGCTCTGTTACAACCTTTTAAATAAAAATCTTAAATAAAAACAACCATTTTTGCTTTCATATCATTCCACATTGATCAACTAATAAAATGGTGTTTTTGTTTCCATTAATTAAGTTTCCAACTTGGGTTCAAATTCAAGCAATCATCAACAGCACTTAATTTGAAAGTTATAAAAATGCCAAACAATTTATAATCACATTTGTTCTATTTAATCTATAGGGGTCACCCTAATAAAAACATGGTTTTCATCAATAATCATTTAATTATCAAATTACCCAAATTCAAACCAACTCACTAAACATCACCTCTTTTGAAATTATAAAAATAATCCAAACCTTTTTGTGCTCTTTGTTTCCAATTAAATGCTTTGATCACCCTATTCTTAAAACAATATTGTCAATAACCCTTTAATAATAAAATTCAATCACATAATCCAAGTTCAAACAGCACCAACTTCCAAGTCCTGAAAACTAACAAACTATTCTAACAATTTTAATCACTTTAATAATAGGGTTCACCCTATTATTTTTGTTGTTTTCTTTATTAATCAATTAAGTTGCAAGTTATTTAAATTCAAACCAAATGACAAAACAGCAAATAGTTTTTAAATTTCCAAAAACCAAGTTGTCATGGGGTAGATGTTGAGCTAACAAAACCCCCTGATTTTTCCCTAAATTTTAAAGCTCAAAATCTTATATTTTCTTCCATTTGGTTTCCTACAAAAAAAAACAAAACAAACCGAAATTGTAAAAAGAAATGGTTTAGAGGGGGGAGAAAACACAGCCCATCATCATCCAGCCCACCCCAATCTACTTACCCCCCAGCCCACCTCTGGCCTTCGTCTTTGTACGGACGCAGAAGGACAGCCGCTGTCGCTGTCCTTCCCCTCCCACCGTGCGATCCCTCCTTCCCCGCTCGATGCTACGCCGTACGAGCCCGGAACCCCTATAACTAACCTACCCACTGCTAACCCTAGCCACCTTCCCCTAGCTATCTCCCTCCTCGCCGCCGAATTCTCCTCTCACTGCTCGCATCAGCTCCCTGTACTGAACCTCGGTCGCCGCCTACCTGAACCCCGCCGACGATCGCCGTCTCCGATGGCTAGCATCGTGCGCTAGCCACGGGAATGGGAAGGCCTCGATGCCACCTACGTCATCGACACCACAGTGGAGCCCGAGGAGGGCCAGATCGCCGCCGCCGTCCGTTTTCCGCCGCCGGCGACCACATCCGTCAGCCACCGTCCTCGCCTCATGCTACTGCGTCGAGCAAACGAGGTGAGCGCCCACGTATCCCTCATTCCCCTCTCCTGTCCATCCACGCGACAGCACGCAGCACAACCACCGCGCGGACCGCGCCCGTGAGCAGCGAACCAGCGGCCGCCGGCCTCTCTGTTCTTCCCGTCGGAATTCAGAAGACACAAACTGAAACCAAAGTTCAGTTAACCGTTTAACTGAAGGATAAGCCGCGACCTGCTCGTTACCTGACAAGAGATCGCTCCCAGCTGCAGTGGCAGCGCACCGCACGCCCAGCCCGGGGGGGCGCGGGTTCGATCCCCCGCGACGCCACCCCTTTTTGGAATTTCTTTCCCCCGCACCAAGGCCCACCTGTAAGCCTCCCTGGTAGCCACGTGGGCACAGTGAGCCCTCGTGGCCCACTGGCAGTGGACAGGGTAGAACCCCAGTGTGTATAAAACGTTCTGCACGATTTCTGCCTCAACACAAATTCCTTTTAAATTACAGATTTGAAACCCAAATTTAAAACTTGAATAACTTTCAACATATAACTCTAAATAACAAAAGTTAAATATGCTTATAGTTCTAAATTTAATTATCTATCCAAATATTCCAATTGTGTACTGTTTTGAAATTCCCAAATGCATTTAAAATTCAATTTTGAATAATTCAAATGCAAATTTCTAAATTCAATAACTAATTCATTATTAACCCAATAAATGCAAATAAAATATGTTTTCCATACCATTTCGATTAACCTTTTCAAATATAATTTTTGTTTCCTGGTTTGAATAATTTAAATTGCCTAAATAATTTAAATCTTGTTTAATTCAATTAAAATTGCTAAAATCATAACTTACTCAAAATAAAATATTTTTACACATGCAAAATATGTTTTCAAACCATCAAAGTGTGAACTTTTCAAAGGTGAGTTTGAATTCATGGTTGAACAAATAAAACTTCAATTAAATTCAAACTTGTTTCAAAATCATTTAAAACTTGTTTAATATTGTTTAATTCATAATAAATTCATCCTAATCCAAATTTCAATATTTGAAACATGTAATCCAACTAAAATTTGATGTTCTCTTCAATATAAACTTTGTTATTTGTTTTGAACACTTTAACTTGTTGAAAACAACAATTACTTGTGTGACATGTTTTAAGTAGCCAAACTTTCCAAACTTAATCAATGACTTCCAAAACTTGTTCCAATCCTTTTTCACTTGCATCTATCATTGTTATTTGTTGTTATTTTGTTGTTATCATCATGCATGCATCATGCTAACAACTCTCACATAATAATTAATTGTAAATCATTTGTTTCCACTTATTTTCAATGGATCTTTTCCATATGCAATCCAATTGCATATGGGTCCAATTAAATTGTGTTATCTTGTCAAGTAGTTTATTTTGATGCATCTATTAACATGACATGCATCATCCCATGTTTGTGCACCTATGCCATGATATTGATTGTTTATCTTTCTGCATTGTTTGTTTGCTTCTTCTCGGATATACGACGACGTTGAGACCGACGATACTTACGACACCCCTTCTAAGGATTTAGCTCAGTACCAGGCTACTGGGTTTGCAGGCAAGTTATCACTCACATGAACCACTCTGTTCCTTTCAACCTTGGTTACCGATACTTTCCGTTGTTCTTTTCTGCTAAGACTTAGTAGTAGTTGTTTCTGTTACGAACCCATCACATGAATCCCTTAACCTTGATATTGCCTCACCTCCACTCCTATCACCCCTTTGGTTGAGCCAGTGTCTTACTAGCATGCTTAGGTTGTTTTGCTCGAGTCTGTTACCCGTGACTTTCTGTTACTATATCTATTACGTTGTGGGGGCTCGATGTTTAATCAATCAATCATGCTAATGTTATTGTTAATAATAATTTGATGATAAGGCACCGACAGGAGGCCCTTTGTGGTTTTGAGGCCTGCTAGTGTCGACCCTAATAGGAAAAGGGTCTTGTCTACTGATCCATGATGAGCGCACTAACCGCATGTGGGAAGCGAGTATGGGCGCCCCCCTCAATTTGATTCGATTCGCATCTCGTCCAAATCGCCTCATTTAGTTCGTGTTTTCCATTTGCCGCATGCATGTTTTTGCGAGCCCAGGCCAGGGTGGAACTTTCGTAGTCGGCATATAGGGGGACACGTTCTTAGAGTGCTATGAGGGTCCATTTTCTTCTGGGCTCGATTAGCCGTACGCCCAAGGTGCTTTGGGCTTGATGCGGAGAAGAGTTGAGTTGTGTTGAGTGCCCCGCTTGGTGGAAGGGCCTTTCCATCTGGCGGGTTATTCATGCGTGTACGGCCAAA
The DNA here is from genome assembly GCA_028641055.1 of Alopecurus myosuroides. Classification (NCBI taxonomy): domain Eukaryota; kingdom Viridiplantae; phylum Streptophyta; class Magnoliopsida; order Poales; family Poaceae; genus Alopecurus; species Alopecurus myosuroides. Next base: position 358,338,334 of record CM054062.1, on the reverse strand, counting down.
TTGGTGCAACCCTGCAGGGATAATCTTCTCGAGAAGCCGTGTTTTCCGCGGTTATGGATTACTTGGTGAAGGAACTGGCTAACAAGTACTCAGGACAACTTAAACCTAATAATTAACAACCTTACACCCAATGATTACAATTTGACTAGTAATAGGCTTATTGACACAATAACCTGAATCATCCTTAACTCAACTGTGTGAGTTATCCTCGGATTGCTTCTTTGGATAAGGGGCGAGATCCAGGATGGGTTTGCTTGAAGTTATCTTTCAGTTGGTTACTATCCACGATCTTATCTCCTTTCTGGTAGCCGTAAGTGGTAGAAACTCTGTAGTTGTTTAGAGCAGCCAGTTGCAGCATATTTTATATCCCCTTTCTTCCGTTGAACCCAAAGCATCTGTGCTTGGTGTTGACGGGTTACACTTTGGTGAACTGTGAGTCTTGCTTGCCAGTACGTTTATGTACTGACCCCTTTGGGGCTGTGGTTTCCGCAGACCTACGTTTCCGAGGATCTACATGGTGGCTACTACGGGGAGTATGACGAGACTGCTGACGAGTAGATAGCGGACCCGGGCAGGATCCGAGACTTCGTGGATGGGCTCCGTCTTTTCGTTTCCGGCCTCTTAGGCCCATTTGGTTCTTGTCTGTACTCAGACATGTTGAATGCTTCCGCTGTGATGTAATGATGTATTGTTGGGACATGTGTCCTCTGGATGATTGTATTTGCTATCTATGCTCTAATGAGAGCTAGTTGCACCTTATTTCAATCTTTTGTGTCGTAGAGATCTGTTGTGATATCACTTGTTTCAACGCCGTTGACGTACCATGTGTGTATAGTTTGAAGTACGTCAATGGAAGTGTCCTGATTTCTATGGGATAGTTTACGTCGACGCTGAACAGATAGGGGTTGGTTGTCACACATACGTGTGTTGGCCTACTCGTAAGAGGACGCGGGTGCCGGTAAGCCCCGTAATCCAATCTACTACTGTTCAACGGAACGGCGAGTATCCTTTAGAAGTCCGGGTGCGACACCAGCTGTCAACAGTCATCTCACATGTCGAATTAGGTATCTTGCATGTCCCAAAAACACGCAGCCTTTCTAACTCAATCTTCGACGGAAACAAGACCTTGAAGACATTAGGACCCATCTGACTAACATTCCAAGTGTAACCCTCCGTAGGAACTAAGCGCTGCAATTGGGTGATCACCTGGGGTATAGACATGTCTCCATGTGCAACCACAATGGAGGCCCAGCGGGCGTTCACCACCTTGGGTCTATAGTGTTGAGTAAGAGGAACGCCAAAAATCATCAGCTCATCATGTGCATAGCCGTACATCACAGGGTGAGGTTTTGGAACCGCCAATAACGGACACACTCCGTTCTTATGGATTGGCGCCTCACAGTTCTCACACATCGGCGCCGGACACTCAGCCAGCAAATATCCAGCAACCCCACATCTGAAGCATTTTTGCTTGTCCGCCTTCTTGCTCTTCTTCTGCACCGCCCCGGCGACCGCCACCGCCAGCTGGTCAGCAGAAACACGTTTAGCCCCTGGTCCCGGCGCAGTAACTACCTCCTGACCCGACGGCACCATCGGCTGTTGGTTCAGAGTCACCCCCGCCGTGTTAAGATCCGAACCCACATGAGCATCCACTGCCATCGGAACTTGCTGACCGTGTGTGATCCCAGCTGCCACCCCATCGTTGACCACTGGTACAGCAGCTGCAGCAAGCAGGAGGAGGGTGACGGCCACCGTGTGGCGAAGTGCGAGACGGCGGTGCCGTCGGCGTTGGGCACCCACTTCTCCTAGCAGAGGGAGAAGGGTGGCAGCCCGCGATAGCTTATCCGGAGAAGATGTATCTCAGATTAAGGAAGGTCGGTGAGGGGCGAGGAGCCACGGCAGGAACGACTGTCCCCTAGTCATACATACATGATGCCCGTCCGGCGGGAGCTCCGGCCACATGCATGGTGCTGCTAGCTGTCCATGGCGGCGCGCGAGCATGGTGATTGATTTTGGAGCTGCCTGCAATTGGAGTCGATCGATCAAAAACCGATAATCAAACGGACTCTGCTTACCCGTCCTCCAGTTTTATCGATCGGCATCCGGCAGACCCGACTTGGTCTCCAACTCGGTTATAAGTTTGTATCCAGAGCAAGTTGGGAACTCCAAGAAGTAGACGTATCCCTTTCAAAAAGTTTTGAAGTGTATATAGATGTGCACATTGAGCTGAGTCGTTATGTTCAAAAAAAAAAAGCTGAGTCGCGGATGTGTGCGATCCCTGGTGTTTTTATTTCGAAACGGGGATGTCCCAGCCTCTGCATATGGCAAGCCAGGCTGTTCGGTGCTGGGACTCGATGCCGCCGCATGCATCATGAAAGGCTCGTGACCTATCTATACTTCTTATAAAGTAAAACTCCACTAACATGTATTAATGATTTTTCTATCTCAACATGCAACCTATCCAACCTATCCACATCATCTATCCTTCTAGCCAATCAATTGTCCATGTCATCTCCACTAATATTTATGAATTACTACATGCAAATTATACATCATCTATTTCTTAAACCATCCAATTATTCATATTAATAATTTTAAATATATATACTATGATCAATTGTATCACATCTCTTATAAACTTTACAATGAGCCACAAACCGGGGTTAAACACCCTCAACGAGCAGGGCACGTCGTGGGGAGTCTTTTGCCCACCAACCGGGGCAAAAGACCCCCACTACATAAACCCTGCCAGCGCTCTCCTCTCCTCATGCCACTCACTTTGGAGGACATATTTTAGTTGTGTGGTGTGTGCTCACTTGTTTTTCCCTCCTATTCACAAGAGGTGTTCGATAGAATGTCCGGGAGCATAACACCATCTCAGCTTGCAGAAAACAAACATGATTTAATTTGTCCGATCCAGACTTAATTAAATAAGCTTTCTCGTCCTTCTTTCCTCCTCGGTCGAGGTACCAACTTTAACCTTTGATCTGTCGATATAACATTGTTAATTTCTCTATTCATGGTGTTCTGTAATAGTTCTTAATTAATAATCATATAATGCAGATGAATCGTCAATGAATGTACGCTGACCGACGCTCTGCCGCGTTTATGAAAGACGTGGGTTATTTTCTCGAGGTGGCCCAGACAAACAAGCGGAATAATTTTATGTGTTGTCCATGTGCTGTATGTTGGAATCAGAAGGAACACTCTTCTCACAGAGTCATCCACTTCCACCTGTTTCAATCCGGTTTCATGTCCGGCTATAATTGTTGGACCAAGCACGGAGAAAGAGGGGTTATGATGGAAGACAACGAAGAAGAAGAGAATGATGAAAACTATCATGACATGTTCCCTGAATACGGTGCCGGTACTGGAATAGAAGGTAACAATGAAGTAGAAGCAGACGACCGAGCACCAAATGAGCCCATCGATGATCTTGGCCAGGCTATTACGGATGCAAAGACAGAAAGCGAGATTAAAAAGGCGAGGGTGAAGTTCGACCAGATGTTAAAGGATCACAAAACATTGTTGTATCCAAATTGCGAAGATGGGCAGAAAAAATCTGGGCAACACACTGGAATTGCTCCAATGAAAGGCCGAGAATGGTGTGACTGACAACCGATTTACAAAGTTGCTGCAAATAGTGAAGAAACAGCTTCCTAGAAACAATGAATTGCCTGACAGTACATACCAAACAAAGAAGCTTCTATGCCCCACTAGGATTAGACGTGGAGAAGATACATGCATGCATTAATGACTGTATCCTCTACCGCTGTGAGAAGTACGAGAATTTGGAACAATGCCCGGTATGCACTGTATTGCGGTTGTCGGATATATACCAATTAGGGTATATCCGGCATTGTCCTAAGAGCCGGATTACTAGGGTGGCATGTTGGTAATGGATCACAGTCCATTAGGCGGCCCAGTAAGGTGACACACAGAAGCCGGTTTCTAGAAGAACCCGGACCACGACCCAAAGTGGTGCAGCTTGGAGTAGAAGATGGATTCCTTTCTTTACAAGTTGAATACTTTCCGTAGTCTTCTAGGTTTCCTTTCTGTAATCCCTAACCCGGCTATTTATATAAAGACGGGCGGGAGAGAAGAACACAGACAATTAGCTAGAAGCCAACTCGCCGAGAAGTTGATCCTGGCCGAGTTAGCGAAACCCTACTCACATTGTACTTTGTATACTTCAGGCTTCAGCCCTGATTTAGTGAGATTGCAGGAGTAGGAACGTCGCCTAGTGCGTCGTACCGAACCTGGGTAAATTTGGTGTTCCTGGTTGTCGTACTACCACGTCCCCCCACGTCTCTACCCGTAGACTCATGGCACCCCCGTCTATGAACTCTACTACGATGTCTCGATAGTTGGCGCCCACCGTGGGGCCAGCGACGCCAGGCGTTATGTTTCGATCGGGGATACTCGGCGGAATCGGCAGTACCGTAACAGTCGGAAGCCTGAAATTCGACAACGGCGTCGGGCGCTTCCTCGACAACGGATCGTACATGCCAGCATGGAATCATCTGGTAAGTGCATGTGTTTTACCGATTGGATCTGCAAACATCTTTATAGGATTAATTGCAGAAGCAATAGGATTCTGTGGTGGAAGCAAATTAATCCCACCCGCCCTATACCCAGTTGAAGAAAAGTATGATACCGGATTTTGCTCAGATCACCAAAACTCCGAATTTGCTGCCTCCTTGGAGATGCCTGCAATCAGATCTCAATTCATTGGCATGGTGCAGTCTGAGGTTGCTGAAAACACGGAAGTAAGCAATCCCGTGGAAGAAGCAGAAAACAACAATCCCATAGATCAAGTGGAAGATCCGACACCCACCAATGAAATGGTGAACTCGGAAGCCGACTCTGTACTAGCTGCCATAGAGGCAAGATTGGAGTCGGAACCTGGATCTGAGGACATAGATTCAGAAGACAAAGATGAAGACACTTTCGAAAGAAAGGTAAAATCTATGCAGGGGAGCTTCTATGAAGTACTTATGGCAAAACCGACTGAAAACTCGGATGCCGAAGGAGAGGAAGACCCCTGAACACCTCCACCAGATGATGAAAGAGAGGACGGCGAAACCAGTCCCATCTATCCTGATGTCAAGGAATTGACAGAAGAAGAACCTGAAAAAAGCCTCTCTCTTCCAAGAAGAAAAAGAAGACTGCCAAAAAACTCCAGAAGAAAAAGGTGGCAGATAATGCTAACCAAAACCTGGAAGCAGGAGGAGCAAGCGGAGTCACACCCGTGGAGAAGAAAAAGAAACAAATCCATGTTCTTGAAATGTCGGAACAGGACGAGATCGATCTGATCAAAACCCCGGTTGGACCGTACGAGCCACCGGAAGTGCTGGAAACCAGAAGGCAAGACATTATGCGGCAGCATCAACAACTATTCCGATCGCAAGAAAAACTCCTTAAAGCCCAAGCTACTGTAAAAGCAAAGCAGGAGGAAATTGAAGAATTTGAAAGACGGAATATGTCCAGGATAAAACCCACGAGATTACCCGGAATCACAAGACCGGATGTGCTGCCAGCAAAAGAACTGTTGCAAAACCCTTCCTGGCGAAGACAGGTTGACGGCGTAAACGCTAAGGGCTAACGCATCTATAAAACCGCAGCCGAAAATGCGGAAGCCGCGTTCGCCATCCTTAATGATGATCTGTACTCCAAAGACGAAAGCTTCAGGGAGTGTATGCTTTTCTGGGTAAAGCATTGCAACAGCAACAACAAGGACATGCAAGATTAGGAAAGTTGCACGAATACTCGGCCCTATGCAAAACTGCCACTTGTGCCGATGGAGCACCTAGACCTGGCGAACTTGGAGATTCAGGCGATTCTAAGGACAAGAAGGGCGATCCTAAGAAGGACAAGAAAATTCCGGACAATAGGGATGACACATCCAGAACGGGATCCCATATGCCGAAAGGCGGAAATAAACCCCTGACCATAAAGATCGAGAGGAACAAAACCGGAAAGACAAATAGTGATGCCGCCTCCGAGACGCCCAGCTGAAAAATCCGAAAGATACGAAAATCCTCACAGGCGTGAGAGATCCCGTACTCCTCCTAGGAACAAAGAAAGGCCAAGGAGTAGAACTCTGCCTCATTCCAAAGGACACGATAACGGACGAAATAGGGATAATCCCGGAAGAGCGCATTCGCGCAACAATGGGCCAGAAAGGAGCAGATCCCCCTCTGTCCATTCAGCTGGAAGATATTCCGCACACGTCGATAAGGTGGAAAGAGATGATCTATACTTTGGACCTAAGTGTTTCACTGACAAGATCCAAAGAATAACCCTACATTCTGGCTTTGCCAAAGTTGGTCCAACTTACCAAAAGTACACCGGAAGTACAAACCAAGATACATGGCTCTCATATTACTATGTTGCCGTTCAGATCAACAAATGGACAGACCTGGAAGCAGTAAAATTTCTCCCCCAATGTTGCTGGATGGAGCCAGAGATTGGATCAACGGGCTTCCGTCAAGAACCGTGGATAGCTGGGATGATATGGCTAGAGTATTAGCTCAGCACTTTCGAGGTACGTACAAACGCCGTAAGAGCATCAGCCGGCTAAATCGCTGCGTCCAGTTTGAAGACGAGTCGTATGTAGACTTTATATCAAGATGGACAACAATGAAAAACAGCTACTCTGGAGTAAGTGATGTACAAGCAATGCATGCTTTCATCAATAGACTAAAACCCGGCCTCGTACCGTTCATGGTTGGTTCAAAGGAGCACAAAGATCTCGGATCTATGCTTACTACTGCCAATGAGCACGCAGCGGCCGGAGACGACATCAGAGCGAGAGGAGGAAATATGGATGCTTTGGTTCAGGCCAAAAAGACCCCTCGTTCTGAAAAGAATGCTACCCCAGAAGCACAAACAAAGCTCAAAGAAGTAAATTTAACCTTTGGAAAGGATACTGGCGGCAAATGGAAAGGAAGAAGCACATAACCTATCTCCTACTCAAAGGAAGAGTAGGAAAAGATTAAGTCGGAAAACTGTGTCCACCATTCGCAATTTGGGAAACTGATACGTGCATTTTATATCATCATGTATACCCTCCATATAGGCATTATTGGGATGTTTTATCAATGTTATGTCATTGTTTTGCATGTTTTAGATGATTTTATGGGACTTTCCTACAAAGTCCCTATTTTTGGTATTTAATTTCTGGGTGTCAGAAAACACCTGTTTTCATGTTTTTGATGTTTCAGGAGCTACAGGTATCCAAATTGCGAAAGGAAAGAAACCCTGTCAGTTTTTCTTCGGGAGAAAGGCCGTGGGCACAAGACACAAAGGAGGAGGGCCAGGAGGCCCAAAAGGGGGTAGCCCACGCGGCCAGATTCCCTGGCCGCGTGTGGGGCCCCCAAATGGGCCCACAGCACCTCCTCCCCGAGGTCTTTTTGCTGACGACTCCGTGTTCCCCGAAAACAAACACCCTAATTTTCCCGAGACGAGACGGAGCCGCCGGGGCGGCGAAACTCTCGAAACTATCTGTGGGGGAGACAGATCCTGCTGCTCCGGAGCTCCGGAGAAGGGGGAAATCATCCCCATCTTCATCCCCATCTCCTCCTTGGCGTGGGAGGAGGCATCTCCATCACCATCCTCACCAGCACCTGCATCTCCAGCATCACCATCACCGTGATCCACTCCGTTCCCCTCATAGTTTGATCATTGCTACACCCTAGATACGTGTTATTGTACTCCGTTGCATGTTTGGGATTGAGTACTTGTCATTATTTGGTGGTGGATCCATTGTTTCAGATTGTGTTGTACCACATATGTCACCATACATGATCATGTTTGCACGTTGTGAGTAGTTCTCGCATGTTCCTGAGGGCATAGGATGAATTGGCAATGATTTGTTACATAAGATGAGTTGTTATTTGGTCTAGTATTTATCTTTTATGTGATTCTATGATGGTGTTGTACGAACGCCGACTGTACAACACTTCACCTACATGGGCTCATAGGAGAACACCGTAGTGTAGTGACGTGATGATGTCTTTAGGTGACAGGAACTTGAGACAGAGTCGTTGAATTGCATTATGAGGGTACTTGTATCGGGGACCTTAGAGCATAAGGCTATGGTGGGACATCATGTCTTAATAATTCTCGTGCTATCATTTAATTGGCCACGTGATCCATCATAAGGGGTGATAGTTTATTTATTTAGCTATTCCTATTTGTGGCTCCGTCCGAAGAAGATTAAAACTAGACAAGATATACAAAAATGTTATGCAATGAATCACTATGCCAGCTAAATCCGTGCAGCCCTCGGGAACGTTTCCCACATATAAGACACAAACACACACTTGAGCTTGTCCTCTTGCGCATTAGAGGATTAGGCTTTGTCTCTCATTGAGACCTACTACTTGCTGCAATTTACTTTCCGCATTTTACTTTACTTGCACTACACAATTAAAACACAAAAACACCTGTTGCTTTTATTATTCCTTTGCTATTCTACTTACCAGTTCCTTCTGCTCCTCGTGGGTTCGACAACCTTTCTAATTCGAAAAGTATTACAATTGATCTCCTGCACTTGTGAGCCATCAGAAACCTACCCATACCAATGCGCAATGCCGACTTAACAAGCATATGAAAGGCACTGTAGGATCCGGGAACAAAGGAAAGAACTCCAAGTGGAAATTCTCCAAGCAAAAGCTAAAAGATGAAAAAGAAGACAGTGAATCGGACACTGATGAAAAAATCCAGGAATAGCAGTGAAAAGGCGAGCCAAAATTCCCGAAAGTTGATGGAGAATGCAATCTAACTTTCCTGACAACTCCCTCAGCAAAACTGGCAAAGAGAACACTTCGAGAAATAAACGCGGTTGTTCCACCAACTCCCAAATTCTTGAAGTATTCAAATACGCCAATTACCTGGGATCAGTCAGATCATCCCGGAAATATCCCAGAGCCCGACACACAAGGTCTAATTGTAAGCCCTATTGTTCAAAACACTAGGCTAAAAAGAGTGCTGATGGATGGAGGATCCAGTATCAATATTATGTACCTGGATACACTGAATCATCTGCGAATCTCTGAGACCCAGCTCAATCACAACAACATACGTTTCCACGAAATCGTTCCTGGCAGACAAGCACATTCCCTAGGAGAAATTTCCCTAGATGTAACCTTCGGAGAAAGAGAACATTTCCGGCAGGAAAAAATCTCATTCGAGGTGGTGCCGTTTGAAAGTGTATACCATGGAATACTCGGACGTCCAGCTTTCTCCAAATTCATGGCAAGATCATGTTATCTATACCTACTAATAAAAGCATTAAGGTTTCAGGCAAAATTTTCGTCCAACATAAAAAGACGGTTTTACCCCTCCACAAAAAGTTTGCCATTGTACCGATTCATCTGTTTCTTTCTCCCACCCGTCAAACCTTCTCCAGAGCCTCTTTTCACCCAGCGCTGCCTCCATCTCCAACCGCCACCGCGGCAGTCTGCCGCCAACTCCCAGCTGTGGGCGTTCCTGTGGAGGAAGGAGAGTACCCAACAGGGGAAGGGAGCTCGCCCCTCACACGGAAGCCCCAGGCCACGCACGGTGCCATCAGGCGCCAGCAGAGGAGGTAGAACGGGAGTCGGGAGCGAGCTCGATTGGAGGGGTTGGGAACAGCCAGCACGGAAGGGCAGAAAGTCAGAGGGGATGGAGGAGCTAGGGGTCCCAACGACGAGGATGGAGGGAGGGGCTGGAGAGGAGGGACGAGATCAAGGGGAGAGCTGGGCGTGCTGTGCCTTGGTGGACTGGTCAGAGGCGACGGGAGGTTTTCAGGACACCCAACAATAGGGTGGGCTGGAGTGGAGGCTTCCTGGTTCATGGCGTCGTCCTTCCGGTGCTACAGGCTGGACTTCCTCTTACCGGCAACCGAGCTTTCCAGCGCGAGTTGGATGTCCTGCACGTCTGAGGTCCAAATCCTGGACGTGTGCAACTAAAATTGCTTGATTATCGTGTCTTTGGATCCTCCTAATTTCTTCTTTTCTATGCACCAGTAGAATTAGAATATCCCGAGTAGATAATCAACAATAGATGCTGAACCAGTGGGGATTTGGTACCCTGACCTCGCCCTTGGCTGGATGCTCTGGTAATGCTGCTTGCGTACGATCGTTAGACACTACCGACTGCTCTCAAAGCAGAGTCCGGCTGTGGGAGACAGGCAACCGACGACCTGTAGGCGACAAGTCAATGGAGTCCAGCTATCGATCTCTCTCTTTTCTCTGTAATTGTCGTCTCCCTCTTCTCTGTAATTAAGTGAAGTGCAGACACGCAGCTTGCTATAGAGCTGAATTAGCTGCATGCCTCCCTGTCGCTGTTGCCTATATGAGTTGATCCCTCTTGCTAAGAATTCTCTTTCTAAGATGCTGGTGAAAGCAACCATCGGCTGCTGTATACATGAAGCTACCTTTGGATGCTTAGCAAACGAACAAAAATATGCAGTAGATAGAATGTGTGGTGACAGAAGATGTGGAAGGTGAGCTGGAACCGTGGAAGAAACAATGTGATTTTAGTGTCGATTTTTTTTCTGTTTTTGATGAAAATTCAGCATGATAGATAGGAATTCCATAGCTCGGGGTTGACGGCACGTAGTGCGCCAGTGGTGCGCATGACGGGGTGAGAGTAGCATCCTTAGGGCATGATGGGACTGCGCCTACGCTATGAATGCAACAGGAGGACGCCACCGAGAAGAGTTACAAAGACCCCAACGATATAGAGGAGGATGCTCGTGGATGTCGGCATCAGGGTGGGCGTCTCCAGCGTCGTGGTCGTCGGTGGCCTCACCGCCGGTCCAATGAACACATTCCCGCAACAAGTATGTGCGTGTATGGTATGTCGTCATGCACATTCTCACTTTTTTTTAACCCGTAGAAACACACGTAGACTGAAGCTGAAGGTACGATTCAATACCCACGGAGAAGAGGAGTTTGACCATATACTTAGGGAGTTGAGCACCTGTTAAGTAATATTGATTCCGATGAGTATATTTTTCTGTCCGTAGCGAAGCACGGGCTTTGTGCTAGTATTTATAACAAGCTGAAGAAGCCAGGGCCAAAGGGAGGAGTAATTACCATATCGGGAGATTTCAAATTGGCAAACGAACTGGTAAAAGGAAACACCATTTGCGCTGAACAAGTGATAGCAAAGGAGGAATTGAAAGAATTGGTAAAGGAAGTATCGCCGACAGAAATGCCGGCAGGAAAAGAAAGCGGGAAGCCGACAAATAGTTTCAAAGCTTCCGAGAATACAAGACAGGTTATCCTAGATCCCAAAGATCCGACAAAGTTTGTCGTAGTGGGGACCAGGATGACCGATAAATAGGAAAGCGCGCTCATCGAGTTCCTCCGTGAGAACTGGGATATTTTTGCTTGGTGTTCTGCGGACATGCCGAGAGTACCCAGGGAACTAGCTGAGCATCAATTGAAGGTAATTCCAGGATCAAAACCCGTCAAGCAAGGTCTCCGTCGATTTGACGGAAGAAGATGGAAGGCTATTGGCAAGGAAATTATCCGGCTGTTAGCAACTGATTTTATCCGGGAAGTTATACATACTGATTGGTCTGCGAACCCAGTATTAGTCCAGAAGAAAGACAATATTGTTCTTAGGATGTGTATAGATTACACCGGGTTGACCAAATTGTGTCCAAAAGATAGGTTCGCGTTACCGCGAATCGATCAAATAATAGATGCCACTGCCGGCTCTGAACTTTTATGTTTCTTGATGCTTATACCGGGTACCATCAAATACGTATGAAGGACGAAGATCAAATCAAAACTTCCTTCATAACCCCGTATGGAACATACTATTACATAACCATGCCTTTTGGCCTGAAGAACGCATGTGCTACCTACTAGCGTTGCATGCAACGTTGCTTGCATAGTCAAATTGGCAAAAACGTCCATGTTTACGTGGATGAAATTGCCGTAGTTTCCAAGGAAAAGGATACACTCCTTGAAGATCTACGAGAACCTTCGAAAATTTGCGCACTTACAAAATGAAGTTGAGTCCATTAAAGTGCGTATTCGGGGTTCCCTCGGGAAAGCTTCTAGGTTTTATTGTTTCTCTAGAGGAATAGAAGTAAACCCGGGAAAGATCAAGACAATCTTGAACATCACAAGGCCTACGTGTTTAAAAGATGTACAAATATTGACGAGTTCTGCAGCAGCAGTCAGCATGTTTATAAGCCGGCTAGGAGATAAAGCTCTGCCATTATACAAATTGTTGAAGAAATCCGACAAATTTGAATGGATAGAAGAGGCGGACAAAGCACTAACCCAGTTGAAAGAAACCTTGATGAAAGCACCGATTTTGGCATCCCCAAAAGACGAAGAACCCATGTTACTGTATCTTACAGCAACAAACAAAGTTATCAACGCTGTGATAATTGTGGAAAGGCGGAAGGATGAACAAAGTATACCAGATCAGCATCCAGTATACTATGTTAGTGAAGTATTCTCCGAGTCAAAGCAAAGGTACCCACATTATCAAAAGCTGGCATATGGCGTGTTTTTTGCATCTCAAAAACTCCGCCATTATTTCCAAGGACATTCCATAACAGTGGTAAGCAAAGCACTACTAGGGAATATTATAAACAATGCAGACGCAACTGGCCGAGTTGCTAAATGGGGCATCGAGCTTGCTGTTCGACATTAAGTACCAACCCCGGACGGCAATTAAATCCGAGGTGTTGGCAGATTTTATCGCTGATTGGACAGAAGCAATGGAGAACAAACCAATGCCGGAGTCGGAATACTGGGTCATGCATTTTGATGGATCCAAGATGAAGGAAGGCGCGGGAGCTGGTGTAGTGCTAAAATCCCCAAAAGGTGACATTTTGGAGTATGTATTACAAATACACTTCAACGCCAGTAACAACGTGGTAGAATACGAAGTATTGCTTCATGGCTTGCATATTGCAAAAGAAATTGGCGTCAAACATATACTTTGTTACCATGACTCGGACTTGGTGCAACATCAGCTAAACCAAACATGGGATGCTAAAAGTCCCATAATGGCCGAATATCCGAGCACTGTAGACGAGTTTGCTATCTGCTTCCTTGGATTTGAAGTACTTCATATCAAAAGGGAAGAAAATTGGAACGTGGATGGATTAGCCCGCATGGGGTCGGAAAGAGTGAAAACCCTACCACCTGGTGTGTTTGTCCAACACTTGCACGAACCATCGATCAAAGGTGGAGATGTTGATTATCCTCTTGTTTCCGAGTCAATTGAAGTTCTGCTCGTTAACCCGGATTGGACAATTCCATACTTAAACTTCTTAGTTGATCAGAAGTTCCTGGATGGAGCAGACGAGGTCTTGCAAAGGCAGATACAACGCCGATGCAAAGGATACACGGTAATTAATGGTTACCTGTATAAGCACAACACTATCGGAATTTTTCAGTGATGTATTTCGCTGGAAGAAGGCCGAGAAATCTTGCAAGAAATCCATGCAGGAGATTGCGGACATCTTGTTCCATCAAAAAGCATAGTCAAAAAAGCATTCCGTGCAGGGTTTTTCTGGCTCACAGCCAAGACAGATGCCGAACATATAGTAAACTCATGTGCCGGATGTCAGTATTACGCCAAGAAGACGAATATGCCAGCTCAAGCACTCAAAACTACCCCCTATAACATGGCCGTTCGCGGTTTGGGGACTAGATATGATGAGATCATTCAAAACTGCAAGAGGCGGACTTACACATCTACTCGTTGAAGTGGATAAGTATACCAAATGGGTGGAGGCGAAAGCCATCAAAAAACTTGACGGTGTGACTGCCAGAAATTTCATCATTGACGTAGTCATGAGACACGACGTTCCACCCAGCATAATCAGTGACAACGGGACAAATTTCTCTATTGGAGAGTTGGCAAAATATTGCCGACAAACAGGAATACGCCTAGATCTTGCATCTGTGGCTAACTCATAATGCAATGGGCAGGTTGAAAGAATGAATAGCTCAATCCTGCAAGGAATACGCTCAAGACTCGAATCTCCTCTTCATAGAGCAGCTAGAGCATGGGTAGAGGAATTACCTTCCGTTCTTTAAAGTATTCGAACGCCGCCAAATAGATCAACAGGGTAAACCCCGTTTTTCGTGGTTTATGGCGCAGAAGTAGTGCTTCCAACGGACATGCTCCATGATAGCCCAAGAGTGCAGGCTTACGATAACTTGGATGCCGAAAACGCACGACAGGATGCCATTGACCTTTTAGAAGAAGAACGAGACCTTGTGCTTCAAAGATCCGCCATTTATCAGCAAGGATTGAGACGCTACCATAGTCGGAAAATCAGACACCATTCTTTCAAAGAAGGTGACTTAGTGCTAAGATTGGTGCAGGAAAGAAAGAACAAGTTAGCCCCAGTTTGGGAGGGACCATTTGTCATCAGCAAGGCTATGAAAAATGGATCTTATTATCTTGTAGATATTCGAGACACGGAAGATGATCCCAAACGTCCCAATCTAAAAAAAAGGAGAAAGATAGATGTCGAACTAGGAGAAACAAAGAGACCCTAAAGCATCCAGCAGTTACGTCCCTTCTACCCTTAGTTCAATTTCTATGTAAACATCTTTGAGATCATGAAGATCATTGGGAAAATCTGGAGCGAAGTGCTTTGTCGCCCACGGATGGATGTACCCGTGTTCGTCAAAGGGCTCTTCTTTTACCTTGAACTCTTTGTCAAAAGTCGGAATAGGTTCCTCCTCTGGAGCACGAGAAGGACCTCCCGTTTCTGGCACCGCCCTCTCCCTCGCGTCCGACTCGGACGCAACGGGCTGGCTGGACTGCAAAGGGTATTCTCCCTCCCTTGCAGCCAAGTTCTCTTCTCCTGTGGCAGTGAGAGTGTCGGGGGCTGCAGCGGGAGACGGCTGTGCTCCTCTGCTTACCACTGCCTTATGCTTCTTCTGGGCTTTCGGCTTTAAGGTAGTAGGAGCAAGGCTAGAAAGGAAGGGAAAAGAAAGAAATCCCGAGAAATAAGAATCCGAGAAAGAAATAAGTTCCTGCAACAAAAAGCAGAGAAAAGAAAAACCCTTATGATTTACCTGTAAGTTGCGACGGGAACTCCGTCAAGATCAATCACCTCCTGAGTGGCGGAGGACTTCTTTCGCTTCCGCCCACCGGCAAAGTTGGCACGCAGAGCATCCAACTCGTCATCAGAAGCAAGATCTATGTCTGGAAGAGTCAGAATCTGTCAAAAAAGACAAAGTACGGGTTAGTAAAAACATCTGAGAAAAAGGAAACTCAAAACCAATGCCCAAAATGCTAGAAATATACCTTTGGAGCCGGGTTTGCGGCCGTATACATCGCGAGTTGCGACCAACTGGTTGACACATTTCTTCAAGTCCTTTTTTGACAAGGACTTGTTCGTCGCCTTCATCGCGTCCTCAGGTCCCATGTATTCACACATTAGTCAGGGACCGCGGTGAGCCAGAGGCTGGATCCGCCTTTCAAGCCAGCATAGAAGTGTGTCCATGCCAGTGAGAGGAGGAGAGGCGGAAACCAGCTTGGCGATGCGCCGCTTAATTCTCATCAGATCCGGCGGCAGGGTCTGGACCGCGTCCACTGCCCAATTCTCTTGGGGAGTGGCCGCGGAATTGACGAAAGGTGGGATTCCCGTTTCCTTTCCAGGAAACGGGACATCCTCATGATAGAAGAAGAAACCCGTCCAGAATTTGACGGATTCTGATGTTTTTATTTTGGGAAACCAGTCTTCCCTAAACCTACGGAGGGTGAATGAGATGGTCCCACAAGCGGAGAGAGCGCCCTCAGAGGGGTTTCGCTTAACTCGGAAACAATACTGCCAGAAATCTAGCCTAGGCTCTAACCCTAAATAACCTTTGAACAAAGCCTGAAATCCGGCAATGTAGAGAATGGAATTTGGGGGGAGGTTGTCTGTCTGGATCTGCTTAATGTGCGAGGCGAGGAGGACTCGTTTGGCGGCTTTTGGCGATGGCTCGGACTCGTCCGCGTCGTACCGCCATTTCTTCGCTAGAATGAACCCCTCGTTCTCTGTTGCCGGAAGGAGGGATGAGCCCACGTTGCAGTGGATCTAGTTCCCGGAATTTTCCTACGCGTCTTGTTCGGCTCCGGCAGCCCCGAGGCGGCGAGCTCCTCACCGCCGCGAGCGATGTTTTCTTCCGCAGGCTCTGTGGCGAGGGGCGTAGTAGGCGCGGCAGAAGACGACGATATGTTTTCTGCCGCGGGAGGAAGATCTCCGCGGACCAAATCACCGGCGTTTCCCTCCGGTGCGCACTCGGTGGTGCAGTCGGAGGAATCCAGCAGCGGGTCGATGTCGCTTATGATGCTGTCGATGTCCAGGGCGACGGAGCTCGTTTCCGCGGCGCTGGGTAATCCTCCGTTGGTCATTTTCGGGCGGTGCAGCGTTGATCCGGATCCTCCGATGGTTCTTTCCGGAGAAGGAGTAAGCACTCGTTCTCTGCTCACTCTCGCAAGTTCGAGCTCGAGCTCCGTGGCTATGGCGCTGGGGGCTTGAAGGAGAAGAGGAAGCGGAAGGAAAATCCGGAGGGCCCGAGGCGGCTATTTATAGCCGGAAATGCGTTGAGATTGGCTACAACGGCTATTATAGCCGTTGGATCCTTGACGCGTGTCACGCCCTAAAATTCCGGGAAACGAGGGGACGAGGTGATAATGGCAATCTCCTCGTTTCCCGCGAGAATCTGTCAGATATACGTTTCAGGGTTTTGAATGAACCCAAATGTCCTTGATGTAAGCACGATTGCATCGTTGATGTCACCGGGTTCCTTCTCCATGAAGGCTCGTGGAAGAAAAGCCGGATTCTGGTAAATCCGAGTTTTGAGTAATACATTAGGAAATTCCTTCTCCACGAAGGCTCGTGAAAGAAAAAGCCGAATTTTTCGTCCGAGTTGTATATTATTAAGTTTTTGGGAAAAAGAAGAATCGAGACAAAACGCCAACATTTCTCGGAATGCATATTGACGAAAGGTGGCAGAATAAAGTCGCAATCCTTCTTGGGGGCTAATGTCAGATATATACCAATTAGGGGTATATCCGGCATTGTCCTAAGAGCCGGATTATCAGGATGGCCTGTTGGTAATGGATCACAGTCCATTAGGCGGCCCAGTAAGCTGACGCATAGAAGCCGGATTCTAGAAGAACCCGGACCACGGCCCAAAGTGGTGCGGCTTGGAGTAGAAGATGGATTCCTTTCTTTCCAAGTTGAATACTTTCCGTAGTCTTCTAGGTTTCCTTTCTGTAAGACCTAACCCGACTATTTATATAAAGCCGTGCGGGAGAGAAGAACACAGACAATTAGCTAGAAGCCAACTCACCGAGAAGTTGATCCTCGCCGAGTTAGCGAAACCCTACTCACATTGTACTTTGTATACTTCAGGCTTCAGCCCTGATTTAGTGAGATTGCAGGAGTAGAAATGTCGCCTAGTTGCGTCATACCGAATCTGGGTAAATTTGGTGTTCCTGGTTGTCGTACTACCACGTCCCCCCACGTCTCTACCTGTAGACTCATGGCACCCCCGTCTATGAACTCTATTACGATGTCTCAACAGCGGTATGAGATCTGGCGAGACGACCCTGACGATGTTGAGGGTGAGCGCCCCAGGAAGAGGGTTCCTGTAAAGGTGATGTGGTATGCTCCTATAATACCACGGTTGAAACGTTTGTTCAGAAACAAAGAGCATGCCAAACTTTTGCGATGGAAAATGGAAGATCGTAAGAAAGACGAGATGTTGAGACACACCGCTGATGGGTCGCAGTGAAGAAAAATCAAGAAAAAGTTCCCGCGCTTTGCAGGTGACGCAAGAAACTTATGGTTTGGTCTAAGTACAAACGACATGAAGCCATTTAGTGAGCAGAGATGCAACCATAGCACCTGGCCTGTAACTCTATATATCTATAACCTTCCTCCTTGGTTGTGCATGAAGAGGAAGTTTATTATGATGCCAGTGCTGATCCAAGGCCCGAGACAACCGGGCAATGACATTGATGTGTACCTAAGACCATTAGTCGATGAACTTCTACAGTTGTGGCGTGAAGAAGATGTACCTGTGTGGGACGAGCACGAACAAAAAGAATTCAACCTACGAGCGTTGTTGTTCGTAACCATCAACGATTGGCCTGCTCTTAGTAACATTTCTGGACATACAAACAAGGGATACAATGCATGCACACACTGTTTAGATGACACCGAAAGTGTATGCCTGGATAAATGTAAGAAGGTTGTGTACCTCGGGAATCATCGTTTTCTTCCGCGCGAGCACCCCTTAAGAAAAGCTGGCAAGCATTTCAATGGTGAGGCAGATACCCGGGAGACGCCTATCCTCCGACCTAGTGATGATGTATTTGGTATGGTGAAGGATTCGAAAGTAATCTTTGGAGAGGGTCCGGGCAGACAAGCTGTTCCGAATGACGCTGACGAACACGCACCCATGTGGAAGAAGAAATCTATATTTTGGGATATAACCTATTGGAAAATCCTATATGTCTGCTCTGCGATCGACGTGATGCACCTGACGAAGAATCTCTACGTGAATCTGCTAGGCTTATTTGGCTTGTATGGGAAGTCAAAAGATACATCTGAACCACGGCAGGACCAGCAACACACAAAAGGACGAGACAGCATGAATCCTGAGCGGTTTCAAGGTGGTCCTGCCAGCTACGCTCTTACCAAGGAAGAGAAGTAAATCTTTTTTTGAAGCACTAAGTAGTATCAAGGTCACGTATGCCTTCTCGTCGAATATAAAGGGAATAATAAATATGACACAGAAAAATTCCAAAACCTGAAGTCTCATGACTGCCACGTGCTGACAACACAATTGCTGTCGATTTTGTTGAGGGGGATTCTACCAGAAAATGTTCGACTACCCATTGTGAAGTTATGCGCATTCCTCAATGCAATATCTGAGTAGGTAATCAATCCAGAAAGTCTATCCGCGTTACAGACAGATGTGGTCCAATGTCTTGTCAACTTCGAGTTGGTGTACCCACCATCATTCTTCAATATTATGACACACCTCCTAGTTCACCTAGTCAAAGAGATTACCATTCTCGGTCCTGTGTTTCTACACAATATGTTCCCCTTTAAGAGGTTCATGGGAGTCTTAAAGAAATATGTTCACAACCGTGCTAGGCTAGAAGGAAGCATCTCCAAGGGTTATGGAACAGAGGAGGTAACTGAGTTTTGTGTTGACTTTCTTTCAGACCTTAAGTCAATTGGTGGTCCCAAATCGCGACATGAGGGAAGAATGAGTGGAAAAGACACGCTAGGAAGGAAAGTAAAGATATTTATGGACGGAAATTCTTTCACTAAAGCACACTACACAGTTCTACGAATGTACACCTTGGTGGCTCCTTATATCGAGGACAACAAGAATATTATACGGTCCAAAAACCTGGGGCTGTCTGAATCCTTGATTAATGATGAACACATGGATAGTTTCAACGCTTGGTTGCAGACATAACTCATGAATAACAACATTGTTGGAGATCAGCTCTACTTGTTGGCCAGGTCACCATCTTCGATTGTACTGACTTTCCAAGGGTACGAGATAAATGGGAATACATTTTACACGATCGCACAAGATAAAAAAAGCACCAACCAGAATAGTGGTGTCCGTTTCGATGCAACCGGATACAATGGGAAAAAGGACACATATTATGGTTACATAGAGGAGATATGAGAACTTGACTATGGACCTAATTTTAAGGTCTCTCTGTCTCGGTGCCAATGGGTCAAGATGACATGAGTAATGGTAGACCAGCAGTACGGAATGACAACAGTGGATCTCAACAATCTTGAGTACAGAAACGAACCATTCGTCCTAGCCAAAGATGTGACTCAAGTTTTCTATGTGAAGGACATGTCTACCCAACCGAGTAAAAGAAAAAAAAAATTCTAGTACATCATGCGGTGAGCCGAAGCGGCACATAGTTTTTTCAGGGAAAAGAAACATTGTGGGAGTGGAGGACAAGACAGACATGTCATAAGATTATAATAACTTTGAAGAAATTCCGTCCTTCAGATCAAAAACTGACCCAAGCATCGCGTTAAATAATGAAGATGCTCCATGTCTACAACAGAAAAGTAAACAATGGCAACACTAGTTGGTGATAACGTATTAAACCTTCATGGTTCATTTAATATTCCTAGACTATTTTGTAATCATGTATTTGGAGAAACATTAGAATAATTATTTTTAAAACAGAAAATGTATTTGAAATGTTTATGCAATTTTAAACATTTTTCATATAGAAAGTTTCTCCAAATTCAAAACCATTCATAAACTAGGTTTTTTAAAATGTTTGAAAATTCAAAAATTGTTACTAGTTTAAATAGTTGGAACAATTATTTTCTCAAACAGAAAATGTATTTGAAATTTTTATGCAATTTAAAAAAAATTCATATCAAAAGTTTCTCCATATCCGAAACCATTCGTAAACTAGGTTTTTAAAAATGTTTGAAAATTAAAAAATTGTTACTAGTTTAAATAGTTAGAATAATTATTTTCTAAAACAAAAAAATTATTTGAAATGTTTACGCAATTTTAAACACTTTTCATATTGAAAGTTTCTCCAAATTCAAAACCATTCGAAATGTATTTGAAATAGTAATTGAAATGTGGCATTAAAAAAAATGGCGGCAGGAAGAAAAAAACAAAATGAAATTTTGGGTTTTTTTGCCCCGGTTGGTAACACGAACCGGGGCAAAAGGTGGGGAGGTGCGCGGGCAAACGATGGCTCGCCTCTCCCCTTTTCTCCCGGTTCGTGTTACCAACCGGGGCAAAAGACCCCCACTATATAACTCCGGGCAGTTGCTCCGCCCGGGGCAAACCAGCAGTTTTCGCTAAGTCCCCCGGCGCCGAAATCCAGAGCGACGCCGTGAGGCTGCCCGATTTCGCCGTCGGGATCCTCGCCGTCGCTCCTCGCCTCCGCCCGAGATCGCCGCCGGCCTCCTCGCCTCCTTCCGCGCCCAATCCCTCCTCCTCGCCGCCGTGCCCTACTCCTCGAGGTGAGATCGCCTCCTCGCCGCCGTGCCTTCCTCCTCCACACTTGTAACTTTTTTTAGTTAATTAATTTAATTACATTGTTAGTTTAGTATTAGTGTTATTATTAGTGTTATATTAATATTAGCACTGTTAGTAATATGGTACTGTTAGTAAATTTGTATTAGTTTTAGTATTAAATAATATAAGTATGAATATTAGTGGTAGTATTAGTGTTAGTTAGTTTATCTAGCAATATATAGTATTGATTTGTCATAGTTTAGTTATTAGATCACTTAGAGAGAAAAAAATTAGTTAGAGGTTTAGAGGAAAAAAATTAGGTCTTCGACTTTGAAAAAATTTAGGTTTTGGACTTAGAGTTTTTTTTAGGTTTTTCGACTTAAAGAGAATTTTAGGTTTTACACCTTAGAGAAAAATTTAGGTTTGGTCTTCTTGTAGAAAAAAATTAGTTAGAGGTTTGGAGGAAATTGATGAAATTTGCGGCAATTTTGACGTGGTGGTGGCGTAGCCATCAAGGAGGAGGAAGGGGCGCCTCCAGCTCGTGGACATAGGCATGGACGCGGAGAACGGAGGGAAGCACGCGGTGCACTGCGCGGCGCTGTTGCTGCTGCTGCTGCTGCAGAGGATAACGGTTTCCGGCTAGCGGAGCTCTACGTCCACCTGTTGCCCCCACTGCGGAACAGGCTTCGTCTTCCACAGCGTATATCGGAGATCCTCCTCGAGCGCAACGGGCCCTTTAGGTTCAGCCTCTAGTTGTAGGGCTGCCACAACGGGCCCGTTCAGGTGTTCCTACAGCGACGTGACGATGACCTCTACCTGCGCCATGGGTAGGGGCAGTTCCAGCGCATGCACAATCTAGATTTGGGCAACATGCTCACATTCGGGTACATCAACGACGACACGATGGGCGTGCTGGAGGTGAAGATCTTCGACGGCACCCTACTCCGCCCCCGTTGCTGCCAGGATAGCTCGTCTAACATCACCTCCGCTTCCGAGGCTGACGTGTCTAACTCCGGCGAGTCTGCCTCCGACGTAGAGGTGTAGTATGATGAGCGGTGTATCGCTCTCCGTGTCCAGTCACATGTTCTTTTGTTAGCGATATCGGCAGACTATGTCTTCAGGTTTATGTCGTACTATGTTTAATTATGTCATCGCGTCGAATAATATTTGTATTTGTGGTCGACTATGTTTATGTTATTGTTGGTTTTCATCTGTTTTTTGTTTGATATTTTTTTCATCTTTTTTGCTATAAATGTTTATTATTTGAAAGATCGTTGAATTTTTAGTGCACTTGAAGTATTAGTGCACTTGAAGTAATGCACTTGAAGAACAATAAAATTTCTAATCTTTTGCAGAGAACAGGAAAACAGGAAAAAAAAGAAAAGAACGTTTTGGCCCGGTAGGTGTTACCAACCGGGGTAAAAGGGGGCCCTTTAGCCTGGGTTTGGTAAACCCGGTTGGGCAGCCGACGCATAAGACCCATCCTAACCAGGGCACTGTTCTCCATTAGTGAGCAGGGACATGGAAACATCTAGAGACATGCTATTCGAGATCCTGATGAGGCTGCCGACAAGGGACGTCGCACGGTCCTGCAGCGCATCGAGGTTGTGGCGCAGCCTCGCCGGTGATCCCTCCTTGCGCAACCTTCACGCCATGGCTAGCCACGTCACCTCCGCTCGCGCCGACACCTTGCTCGTCACGGTGAACCGCAAGCCAGGCCGGAGCGACGAGGCGAGCGTCTTCAACGTGTCGTCATGGAAGAAGGCCATGTGTTGTGTTCCTATCCCCGGCGGCTATGGCCTCGCCAACGTCTGCAATGGCTTCCTCTGCTTCGTGCATGGCGACTGCTCCGAGGCGCCGGCGGTGGTGTGTAACCCCATCACGGGCGAGACGGTGATGCTGCCCCCGCTATTCCGCTCTGAGGAACAAGTCGGGCATCACTTCGTTTTGGGATTCAGCTCGTCCACCAAGGAGTACAAGTTGTTCCGGATCTCGTACCAGTTGACCTACTCTTCTTCCTCCGATGAGCAGCGACGGGTGGAGATGGACATGTACACCCTAGGTGACACCAGGGGTGGTGCAAGCTTCCATACCCACTAAAGATAAATCACTGATTCCATCGGGTTTCCAAAAATTCCAAGGTAAACTGAGATGAAGAGAAGCCAGCCGAACGCTCTGAACAACCTCCTCCAGGCCCTGCAGTTGAGAACTCCATACCTGAATTCGGGAACGCCTCAAGCACAGCCTCTTCCACATCTGCAATTTGACCAACCCCATCCAGTCCACTTGCCCAGAAATCGCATCCCTGCTCCTCAGCACAGCAACAAATCGAAACTCCTAATCCATCCCCTCTTCAACACCACGTTGACTGAAGGACAAGCAGAGGAAGCCACCCGCTGTCGCAACGAAGGAGCCACCGCCGGGATCAAACTGATCCCCCGATCCGAGCTTATTGAAAGGAGGAGGAGAGAAGAGCCTGCGTGCCGCCTCCAGCTCCACCCTCCGGAGCATCACGGCCACCACCAACTCCATCTCCATCAAGCCAGCGCCGCCCGATTGCGCCGGCGAGCACATCCTCCCCGGCATGCCGCCAAACAAGAACACGAGCAAACAACTCAAAGCAAACCTAGAACCTACATCTAGTATGTACATCGGAGCGCCGTACACCTCCTCCATCCCATCCCCCTCTGGCAGCACCGGCGGCGGAGGTCCGGAATCGGGCCGGGCCCGAGCACGAGCTCCCCCAAATCGCCTCCTTATCCGCAGCAAGCTACTGTAGCACGCGGAAAAGAAAACGTCATTCCTCTCTCGTTATCGCTCCATCATTAGGGGGTAGAGGTGGACATCTACGCCAGTGTTGCTCCACGACAATATGTACATGCTCACCTATAGATTTAACAAAGAGGAGATTCCCAAAAGGATATTGGTAATTGATGTGGCGACCGAGTCGTGTTGCACTTACGGTCTTCCAGACTATGAGAATCGACACTATGGTCAACCCCTGGCAGGTGTCTTTGAGCTCAACGGACAGTTGTGGTTCGTCGCACACCTCTACAGCCCTAGCAACGCCATCACCATCCGCTTCTGGGTCATGTCGCCGCCGGGCGACAAGGACCCTGCTGGTGTTGACAAGGAACCATGCTGGGAGCTGTGTTACAACTTCCACAACGAAGGATTTAGATTTGACTGTCCGTGGGGCTACTGGCTTGAGGATGAGATGATGTGCTATTTTTTGAATGACACCTTGCTCAAGTATGACACGAGGGACGCCCACCGATTTCCATCACCACTTGTCTACCGTGGGACGAAAAAGTACAACTCCCTAAGGCTCCCTCATGGCCCAACTGCCAATGGAATATCTACAGGGGCTACCGCCCCACCATGCTCTCGCCTCTCACCTTTCCAATGCCCCTGTCCCAAGACGACGATGAAAACAAACACCAATTCGAGCACCACATGTTAAGTCTACTATGATGGGATCCGTAAATCAAGTCTAAGATGATCGATCCTGCAATCTGGTTAGCTGCCAACCTGATTTTGATCAAGGTCCCGCTAGCATATCATGAATAGAATTTTTTTGGTTATAGATGTTATTATATTTACGTGTATGATATAAATCTCAAATACAACCTTTGAATTAGACTTTTTGTATGGTTTGAATTAATGCCATGGTATATTGCCGGGAACTTTAATGTTCTTGGTGCAATAAAATGACGTTGTCTTTCGTTATCAAATTTCTTGATTCTTCACTTAATTTGATCTATTGTAAGATGGATAGGGAAGGATGAGGAATGTTTCCGATTAGCCTAGTGCCACTAGAACAAAAATTTAGAGGCAGGGGACTAGAATACTTGGGCTCATATACCTATATTTATATTCAGAATTCATCATCAAAACGTCCAATTCCGCAAGGAAATAAATAACTAAGGACATTTGTAGATCTATGCAATTAATAGTACTTCGTGGCAGATTAAAGAATAGTTTCATCAGAATTTTGAGCATTATCCGGTTTAATCGAGGATAAAAATGAGCATAAACCTCTCAAGACGCATATTGTACTGACTTCAACATTATGCAAAAACATAAGTAAATTAGGTTGTATTGGCTAGTAGGCTATCCTCGCCATCGGATAAGGCGAATATTCACGCGAACACATGCGCTATATATATGCGAAAAACCCGGGATACGAGGAGACGGGGTGATAATTTCTATCTCCTCGTTTCTCGCGCAAAATCTATCAGAGATACGGTTTCAGTCTTTTGACCGAAACCAAACGTCGATGACGTAAGCATGATTTTATCGCTCACGTCACGCTTTCCTTCTCTGCGAAGACTCGTGGAAGAAATGTTGGATTCCGGAAATCCGAATTTGGCATTAGAAGTTTCAATAAAAGAAGATTCAAGACTAAAGCGTCGACTTTTCTAAGAAGAATGCAAATCAGCAAAAGACGGCAAGATGAAGTCTTAATTCTCCTTGGGAGCTACTGTCGGATATATACCAATTAGGGGTATGTCCGGCATTGACCAAAGGCCGGATTAGCGGGGTGGCCCGCAGGTTATGGAGTAAGGTCCATTGGGCGGCCCATTAAGCTCACGTGCAGGAGTCCGGATTCTAGAAGAAACCATACCACGACCCACTACGTGGTTTGGCTTGGAGAAGAAGTCGGATGCCTTACTTTCGAAGTATAGGATTACTTTCCGTAGTCTTCTAGGTTTCTCTCCATGTAAGCCCTAGTCCGGCTATCTAAATAAAGACGGACGTGAGCAAAAGAACAACAAGACAATAGCTAGAAGCCAACTCGCCGGAAAGTTCATCCTCGTCGAGTTAGCGGAACACTACTCACAATTGTACTCTGTATACTTCAGGCTTCATCCCTGATTTAGTGAGATTGTAGGAGTAGGAACGCCGCCAAGTTGCGACACACCGAACTTGGGTAAAACGTGTCCTCGTTTCCAGTACTTCTACGCTTCCACCCACGGTTCTACCAGTAGGCTTATGGCACCCACGCCCATGATCCTAACTAAGAAGACTCGCCACCGCGGATCGCGTCCATAGGCCCAGGACAAAACTCAGTACTCTAGGGGCGCGTTTGGTAGACTGCACCAACTTTTGCGCTCTGTGGTGGTAGGCTCCCCAGGGCATGGCTACATGGAAACAAAAGCGGATACAATCTCTGCATACCGTGTGGTGGCCTGCACTGCATCAGTGGCACAGTATTGTGCTTGGCGTTTGGTTGCCCTCTTGCCATGCACAAAAGCATTCGATGATGCAAATTGCATTGTTTGGTAGCATCCGGTCATTGTTTGTGGCCACCTCTTCATTCTTGACACCGTTAGATAAGGATTACCAAATAACAATTTATACTTAGATATTAGCAGTTCATACAAGCTAGTATGATTGGAAGTTCTTAATTACTTCCCTAACTACTAAGAATGTCAGTTCATAAATACTTCTCTAACTAGTACGAATCGAATGGCAGTTCATAAAGGGGGAAGGGATGGTTCTTCTTATATTCCTTCTTATTCTTCTTCTTAAGATCTTGGCAATACCTCTATCCTCCCACATTGACTCAACCCACTCCATCCGTTTGTTTTTTCATGCTTCATTGTCATCAAAGGCCACACCATGCCCTGAGTCGACAGTGTCAGGTGTCTCATCTGCCACTTCCAGGACATGGGAATCAAAGGCCCATCCAAGAATCTAGTTGTGAAGAATGTAACATGCAAGAACAAGCTTCACTTGGGTGGCAAAAGGATGAAATGGCTTCTCGTTAAAGATCTTGAATCTATTTTTAATGCAGCAAAAACTCTATCAACCGTAACTCTAAGGCTAGAGTGCCTGAGATTGAAGAATTCTTTGGCAGTAGCCGGACCAAACCTTGCAGTGAACTCGTTTAGATGGTACCTGACATTTCGGAAGGGTGGAAGTACTCCAGGACGACACGCATAAACAACGTCTCCAAGGTAGAACTTACCATCAGGGATATTGGTTCCATCAGGTCTAGACATGCAATCAGCTAGTATGGTTGCATCATGTGTTGATCCATCCCATCCAGCAAGCACATATGTGAACCTACAATCAAAATAAACAGCTGCCAGCACATTCTGACTAGTGTAGTGCTTTCTTCCCCTGTATGATTTGGATTGTGGTTTGGGCACTATGCTCTCACATGAGTACCATCAATGGCGCCAATACAATCCTGCCATGAGTTGAACAAGATGTTAAAGATTCGACGGCATACATGCAGATGTTTTAATCTGATGAGAGGTTAAGTTCTTACCTTGAAGCACAGATACCATCTAAGGGACACTTCTTTTGGGCTTCTAGACTAGTTTCTAGGTGGCGCACGGCAGAAACACAAAAGAACTCTCTAGTTTTTTCCCAGCTTATTTCCACCGAGAAACTTTATTCGTGTGTATAACCAGAAATTGTCATCAACCAATTTCTAGCTGCCTTCCCGGGCTTCTCGTTTAAAGACCTAATTGGTATAGCCACATCCCCCCTTCACTTCTAATTACAGCGGTATGGCATTCAAGTAAAAGTCATGCACTTCCATACGGAGTTTCCTAACCCTGGCCACCTTTCGGCCGCGTTCCTACTTCTATGCCACATGTTTATGAGCCTCTGACCCACTAGCTCATTTTGTATTAAAAACTTGCATACTTGTAATAAAATAATTTAGTACAATATCAAATTCAGGGGTGTAACGGACATAACTAAACACAATCAATAAGCCAAAACTCTAGAAGCCCAAAAGAAGTTTCTCGGCAGTTTTTAGGAGCTTCTCTACACAACAGTTTATCCAGAACGAATTCTATAAGCTGGCTTATGGATAAGCATAATCACAAAAGAAGTCACCCTAAATCTTCCGTTGATCTTAGTTGGCGTTTGGTCCGTAGCTGGCTTGATCATCTCATGGCTCAGCTCGCCAATTGCATACAAGACTTGTTTGAAGTCCTTTTTGTATGCTATCATCACGTACTGGAATGTATTTATGCTAAATTATAAATTTATGTAAAAATTTGACATTTATTTGGCCCACACGGAGCATTGCATAAATTTTCGAATAACTCTGGCCCGCCCGAATAAAAATAAGAGCCGGTGTAAAAAAAACAACTCAGGGATAGCCATAATATTAAAATGGCACCCTTACGGAATTCTTCGGAGGCTCCATGTGTTGATCAGGCGGCTACAAATCCAAACCACTTCTGTTCAGGCCGAGTCTGTTTTTTTTTAATCAAACCAGCTTTTTTTCCGGGCCATCTGTAAAAATACGGACGTGTTGCAACTCTTAGAGTCGTCCGTTAAAATGGCCCGTCTCTATGTTAGCATTCGGTTGGACCACTTCCAACGAACGGATTATCAGAGGCGGCCCGTTTTAAAAACCGTATGAGGGGTGCGTTTCTCAGACGACATGTGAAACCGGCTCTGATGGGTCTGATTATTAGCACTTTATGCTTCTTACCGGTCGGGAAACCGCCGCATGCCTATGCACGAGAACCGACTGAGATTGTTGGTATCATAGTTGTACAAATTACAAAAACTTGTTGGGGTTAACAATGTTGGTTTCAAACTAGAAACTGTTGGATTGGTATGACCATTTTACTTCAAATATCTATGTTTTTTATACTAATAGTCGCCTTAATTTTACATTTTATGGCAACCCTATATTGTTTTAGGTGCATATCCCTTCCCCAATTGATAAGCAATGGATCCTTATAGTAGCAAACTTCTTCGGCAAAACTTTTGACGTTATAAATACTGGTTACTCATTCGAGAAGGTTTAAATAACTTTTTTCTTCATTAATAATTAACGTATCAGGCTCCACACCAGCTGGTTCGTTGATTCAAGAAAAATAAGGGTGACTACAAGTTTAATCTAGTATAGTTTACAACTAATTCTTACTAAACAGAAGCGGAGTCACGCCTAACTCTTATTTTTTGTTATACTATTTTTTTTTCTTACATAGTTTTGCATTGATCAATTCCAAAGGGAGAGAAGCCAATAAAAAATAGAAGAACATTTCTTTTTGAAGACTGCCTGATGTACACTCAAGTTGTCTCAATTTTCTGAATGTTGTCAAATTTATGTGGTCAATTTTCTATCATATTTAAAAATTATGTTCAAAATGATTTTATCGTGCTGATTCATTTCAAAACTGTATTACTACTTTTTTTTTGAGCGGTAACGGCAGGAGCTCTGCCTTTGCTTTATAGATAGGAGAGAAGAAAAGGAATATACAGCGTCTCCTTCAGCCAACAGGCTGGGCTGAAGGTGAACCCCGGCTCTCTAGGAGCCAAAACCCACTCAAGTTACAAGTTTATTAGCTAGTATGAAATTAGCTATGTCCTGCTTCGCGAGATCACCAACCGCACCTTCAGAAGTATGTACATTTTTGAAGATGCGTCTGTTCCGCTCGTTCCATATGTGCCAGATGATGTACCCTGTCACCATGAGTCGCTCCCCTGTCTCCCGGCGCCGCCCGGTATGTAGCAGCGTCCACCAGGTCTTGAGATCCGTGGCGGAAGAAGCAACATGTGCTACCTGTGGGTCGGAGCTTGCGAAGCGTGCCCAGACTGATTTGGAGTAGGGGCAGAGTAGGGCCAAGTGAGAAGCAGTCTCCAAAGCTTGGTCACATAGGCTGCATTTGTCCTGGTGAGGCCATCCACGCTTCTGAAGCCTGTCCGCAGTCCAGAGGCAGTTTTGAAGGAGTAACCATAAAAATAACTTAATCTTTTCTTCCGCTTTGATCTGCCAAGCTGCCGCGAGGTCTCGCAACTCAAGTCGTCCCAGGAACTGAGTTTCATAGGCTGATTGAGCGCTATAGGTTCCTGTACTGGTCAAATTACAGCGGATGGAGTCCTGGTCATCTGACGGTTGAACCGTCCTGATGAGTTCCCAGAGGTTTAGGAAATCCTCCAAGTCTTGCATGTTCTGCATCTTGTGTAGCCCTCTCATCCATCGCCCATGATGTAATGCATGTTTAACCGTTAACCGCTTTCTCGTTGCAAGATTAAACAGCCCTGGAGCTAACATAGCTGGGGCGGTTCCCCGTAGCCATCGGTCTTGCCAGAAGCTTGCGATGCTGCCATTGCCAAGAGAGATGGTAGTGCAGGCAGAGAAAAGTTTACAGTCAGTTTCATTGCAAGGGACCGACATCCCTTTCCAAGGCTTGTCTTCATCTTGCCAAGCGTACCACAGCCACCGCAGTCGAAGAGCCCGGCTGAAAGCCGAGATGTCTTTGATTCCTAGGCCTCCTAGGCTTTTAGGGGCGCAGACTCGTTTCCAGTTCACCAGGAAACTTACCCTTTTGCCTCTTCGTCGGCTCTCCACATGAATCATCTTCTTATTTTGTCTATCTTCTTTATGAACCATTTGTCTGCCGGGAACGCAGCCAGGTGGTATGTAGCGTTAGAGGTGATGACAGTGTTAACAAGACGAAGACGAGCTTCTCTATCCATGAGTCTCCCTTTCCAAGTTTTGAGGACGCTTGCGACTTTGTCGAGAATTGGTTGTAGTTCAGCTCTCTTTGGTTTACGCAGTCCTAGGGATAGCCCCAAGTATCTGCACGGGAAAACGCTGCTGGTTCCTCCGAAGCTAGACAGCACTTGTTGAATATCAGTGCCATGGCAGCTAACCAGATATGCCACACATTTTTGGGCGTTGGTGCGAGGCCCGGAAGCTCTTCCATAGATCTCCAAAATTTTGTTAATTGCCACTACATCCGATGCCACAGGGTTGGTGAAGATAGTTGCGTTGTCTGCATAGAAGCTCGCACGCAGATGGGCAGCCTGCAGGTTGAGGGGAGACATGACATTTCTCTCTATGGCCAGCTGGAGGAGCCTCTGGAGTGGTTCGAGAACAAGGATGAAGATCATCGGGGACAGGGGGTCCCCTTGGCGCAATCCTCGTCTGTGGGTGAAAGGAGGCCCAGGTTTTCCATTAAGCATGATTCTGGAGGTTGATGTGGCCAAGACGAGGGCCACCATGTCTCTCCAACGCTGCCCAAATCCTATGTGCCCCAGCACCTCGAGGAGGAACGACCAGCTGACGATGTCGAAGGCCTTTGCCAAGTCAAGCTTAAGGAAAATGAGAGGCTTCTTCTTTTTGTCGGCAGATTGAACGACGTTCTTGACATAAAGGAAGTTGTCTTGGATTCTTCTGCCACGGATGAACGCACTCTGACTATGGGAGACCAGTTCCTCTGTAACACCCGGGGGATTTCCCTCAAATAGAATTGCTTGTTTTCTTTTTTTTGCATGCATTGCATCATGTCATCATAATGCACTCATGTGTGGAATTTCAAATTTCAAATAAATCCAAATCATTATGTTTCACACTTGGTCTGTTACAACTTTTTTAAATAAAATATTCAAATCAAACAATTTAATTGTTTTCCATAAACTTGATTTTCCAAATAAGTGACTTGGGTAATTTTCAAATAATTCAATTATTGCAAAATTCAAGCAAATTCATTTAAATTTCAAACAGCAACAAATATTTAAAATTTTGAAAAACAAAAGTTGGTGCACCTGGGCATTTCAGTTGCCAAGTGCAAAGAAATTGGTTTCATAATTTTTGGAGTTTCAAAACCCCTCAAAATAACCTTTCTTCTCTCCCTTTTCTCTCTTACAAAAAAAAGGGAAAAAGAACTGCTGGGGGAGGCAGGCCCAAAGGCCCAACCTACGACCCCGAGCGCCCAGCCCACTGAATCCTTCCCCTTCCTCCGTCCGTACAGGAGCAAGTGAAAAGCGACAGGGACTCGTGGTGGACGTCACCACCGCACCCACCACGCTCCCCTTCTTCTAAAGTCGTCCCCCCGCTCCTGGAACCCTAATCCTCCCTCTCCACTTCTTCTTCCTCCCTGCCGCCGCCGCTGCTTTTCCCCTCTTCTTTCCTCCTCCTCTGTCCGTTCTTTCTCTGAACTTTCTGAAGATCGACAGCAACACGGCCATGGCCGACACTTAGAGCTGATGGCGCCGTCTCTCTGCTCTTCATCGGGTCGTGTTTGTCGCGGGAATGGAATTCCCAAGGCTCCCTCGTCGCCCTCGTCTACTCGGCCGAGCCTGGGAGCCCCAAGCTCCACCACACCGTCGCCGTTTTCTTCCCGGCGCGCAACTGTCACCGTGGCCATCGTCTCCGTCAGGCCAAAGTCTTCCTCGAGCCCGGGCTCCTACTAGGCGCCCCCAAGGTCCGTCTCTGCCCCTGGGCCTTCTTCCTCCTCCTTCGCCTTGCTCTGGTGCGAGCCTTCGAGCCGCACGGTCACGCGCAGCCACGTTCTGCTCGCCGCCGGCCGCCTCTGCTGTCCCCGTCGAGTGCAGTTTCAATTATTCAGTTTCGTCAGGGATTTGCTCGCAGGGTACACTCCATATCGGCCGAGCCCCCTTGTAAATCACCATCCGAGCCACAACCCAGATGGCTAGCCCATCGATCCGTCCGCGCGCCCGTGAGGTCGCGGGATCGAATCACCTCTTGGCCGAAAAAGCCCCCCCTTTTTACTCCCTTTTCTCCGCGCAGGAGCGGCCCCACCGGTCCGCGACCGTGGTGGCCACTTGGCTCCACCCGCGCCTCGCTGGCTGCCAGCGTGCCTTGGCCCCACCCGTCAGCCACTCTGGCTGGCTGGCCTCGCGGTGAGAGAAGCCAAGATCCAGATCTGGATCTGGCAACTTTGTACCCAGGCCCCTGGTTTCTTCCTGTTTTGCATGGAAGTCCTTCCCTCTCTGTTTTCTTCACAGAAAGGCCCCTGTCTTTTACAAAACAACCCTAAAATTCAAATGACCATATCTTTTAATCTATTAATCCAAATAATACAAACTTTATAACAATTTCAACCAGAAAAATGCAAGGAATATTAATATGCCATCCATGTTCATGTTTGCATCTTCATGTTGCATTGTAGTAGTATTATGCATGTCAACTAAATAACAACATATGGAATGTGTTGGGGTATTAACTAAATATTGCCCTATTCCATTTAATCTTGTTTAGCTCACCCACTTATTGTTTTTCATGCTAATCCTTATTGTCCGGACTCCGGTTCCGATTAAATTGCCTAAGTTGTTTCCCCGTTGCATCTTGCCATGTCATGCATATAAAATAGGATCATGCTGGATCTTTTGCCGTAAAAGTAATTGTTGCATCCGGTGTTTGTTCTAGTTTGTTGCTTCTTCGCGGATAGGACGATGAGATGATGTGAGCAACGACAAGTTCTGCTACCTCTACTTGCTGGATTCCAGGCAAGTATACTCACTTGCTACCTATGTTGCCTTTCCTCACTTGTTAACGATTCTTTCCGTTGTCTTTATGCTAGCCTTATGATTCGATGTTTGTGTCTCGATCCTATCATATGTTTACCTTGCAATCATGATATAGCCTTCCCTCCACTTCCTATTACCTGTTGTTTGTTTACCAAGTTGGCCCTCGTGTCGTAGTTGCATGCTTAGGTTTATTTGCGCTCGAGTCCTGTTGTCCTTTGTCCTATCACCTGTTTAGTCGATAGTTGGGTTTCAATTCAATCAACAACATGTTAATGTTTTGGGTAATATTAATTTGATGATAAGGCACCGGCAGGAGGACCGGCGTGGTTTTGAGGCCTGCTAGTGTCGACCTTAATTAGGAAAAGGGTCTTGTCCTCCGATCCACGATGAGCGCGCTAACCGCATGTGGGAAGCGAGTATGGGCGCCCCCCGCAACTTTGATTCGATTCGCATCTCGTCCAGATCGCCTCATTTAGTTCGGATTTTCCATTTGCCGCATGCATATGCAGGTGCGAACCCTTGGCGCCAGGGTGGAACTTTTGTAGTCGGCATTTAGGGAGACACGTTCTTAGAGTGCTATGAGGGTCCCCTTTTCTTCGTGGGGCTTGATTAGCCGTGCGCTCAATTGCACGGGGTTCTTTGGGCTTGATGCGAAGAAGAGTTGGGTTGTGTTGAGTGCCTCGCTTGGTGGAAGGGTCTTTCCATCTGGCGGGTCATTCTTACGTGTATGGCCAAATTGGTGCATCCCTGCAGGGTTAATCTTCTCGAGAAGCCGTGTTGTCCGCGGTTATGGATGACTTGGTGAAAGTGCTGGCTAACAAGTACTCAGACAACTTACACTTAACGATGATAACTTGACTAGTAATATAGATTACCTCCACCATAAAAATGAATGTCACCTTAATCAACAGTGTGCGTTTCCTTGGGTTGCTTCCTTAGTAGGGGGTAACACTTGATGGGTATTGTTTGGTGAGTAGTTATAGTTGGTTTTGTCGCGCTATCTTATCCCTTTCTTTTAGCCGGATGTTGTAGCGCGTCTCTGTAGTTAGTTAGTGCAGCCCTCTGCCGCTTCTTTGCAATAATCCCTTCCTTTCCGTTGTACCCAAAGTATTTGTATCTTGTGATGATTGGTTACGCTGGTATCTTGTGAGTATGGCTTATCCACTTGTCAGTACTTAATAGTACTGACCCACGAATCCATTTCGTGGCTGCATATTCCACATTGCAGTCAACAGGTTTGAAGTCTGACGACGTTAGCTTGGGAATCCCTCCGGCTTGGCCTGGGCAGGGATTGGACGCCATCGGTTATCATCAGGACTCTTAGTCCAATTTGTATCTTGTCCGTAGTCGGACACTATGTTGTTTCTTCCGCTGTCATTTGGATCTTTGTATTGTATCAGTTGTATCCTTGACTCGTTTGAGTCGTCTTGTATATACCTCCTCTGTTGTTGTTGTGGATTATTCGTGAACTGTTGTAATGTTATCACAAGTGGCAACCTGAAATCGGTTATTATGTGGATTTTGGCGGAAATGCTGAAATCTGCATAGTGCCCGATCCCGGGGCGTCACATCCTCGAGCTTAGGTGCGAGCCTATTCGCTAGCATTTTGCAGAGGATCTTTGTAACACTGTGTAGCAAGCTGATGGGCCTAAAATCCGATGCTCTCGCAGCCCCTTCCTTCTTCGGAAGCAGGACTAGATTCGCTGAGTTTAGCAGTCCCCAGTTACTTCCACGCAGCCCATGTAGCTGATTCATGGCCGCGAGCAGGACATCCTTAATAACTCCCCAGGCAACCTTGAAGAAGATTCCTGTGAATCCGTCGGGCCTGGCGCTTTTTCACTTGGCATCCCAAAGATGGCATCATGTAGTTCAAGATCCTGAAGCTCGGCTGTATGTAAGTCATTGAGGTCCCAATTAAGGTGGGTAGTCACCGTTCCAACAGTTCCCAAGGTCTCCTTGAAGTGTTGGAGAAGGATGCTGCTTTTGTCTAGATGATTCTGGACTAATCCATTAGCTCCCATGAGCTCAGGGGTGTGGTTCTTTCTTCTCCGGCCGTTAGCGCGCAGGTGGAAGAGCTTTGAGTTTGCATTTCCCTCTTTGATCCAAATTAGGCGAGATCTTTGTCTCCACCGGCTCTTGTCAATAGCCGCGTAACCCAACATCTTCTTTTTCAATAACCCTCACAACCCTCTTTCTTCCACGGTAAGCTCTCTATCTTCTTGCAACAGGTCCAAGCTGAAGATCAACTCGTTGGCAATGTTAGAGAGGAGGACCATCTCCCTCATGTGTCCCCTGTTCTAAGCCTTAAGAGCTTTGGCGGTTCGGGACAGCTTTGTGTGGAGTGTCCGTAAACAATCCAGCGAACGCACGGGCTTGGACCAAGCATGTACAACCACCTCACAGAACCCGTCAGTGCGCAACCAGTGGTTCTCGAAATGGAATCCTGAGTATTTGCAGGTCTGCATCTTCTTTAAAACGATGGGGCAGTGATCTGAGATGTTTGTCGAGGCCGGCGTGAGCTGGCAATGAGGAAATTCCAGGTCCCACTCCTTGGTGACTAGAACCCTGTCAATTCTTGTATGTGTTGCATGCTCCCTTTCGTTACACCAGGTGTACTTTCTCCCAAGGAGGGGGAAATCAATCAGTTCCAGCTCGTCAATCAGGGATTTGAATCTTCCAATCATTCTCAAGTTTAGGTTTCTGCTGCTCTTCTTCTCTGCTCGCTTGATAAGGTTGAAGTCTCCAAGAAGGAGACACTGCGGTTGCATGATGGACCTGATGTCTCGCAATTCAGCCAAGAATGCGAGCTTCTCCTGATCGTCTTGCGGGCCATACACACCCGTAATCGACCATGAGCTATTGTCAGACTTGCAAGTCACCTGTCCCGATATAGAGAACTGGCCAGCATCATGGGGTTCTTCAGTTATGGTGAAATCGTGGCTGCAAGCAATCATGATGCCACCTCTCGTGCCCTCGACTGGTAGGTAGATGAAGGATTCATCGAATTTCGGCCCGAGGGTCTCAATCACCAGCGAGCGGGTGATCAGCTCTAATTTCGTTTCTTGAAGGCAGATGAAATTGACATTCAGTTTTGCCATCAGCAACTGCACCGCATGCCTCTTCGCGGGGTTGCTGATTCCCCGCATATTCCAGCTCAGAAGGAATAAATCCATAAGGAAAACCAGAGAGACTCGAAGCGGAGATTGCGCGCCGCCATGACAAACAATTCAGGAAACGAAGGCCCGGGCGGTACGTTGGCCAGCACACCGAACAACAAACAACACTCTGGGGATAGCCAGACTACAGATCTCTGCGAGAAAACAACAACTAGCAGAGAACACCACAACCACAAAGGGGAAATAGGAAAGACTAACATAGGAAACAATCAGGAACACCTCACGAGCCGGCGGCGCAGCGCTGGTTAACCTCAGGCGGCGGCGACCCCTGCTCCGTTGCTGTCCATCAGTGAGGAAATCGCCTCAATGAAGTTGGCTGGGAGGGGCTTGGTTTTGGAGAACATGGCCTTGAATTTCTCCAGGTCCGCCGCATGCCGGGTGGCTTCATCAGAGGTGATTCTGCTCTTCTTGAGAAGCACCATCTGCACTTTTGCCATGGTGGAGAGGCCGGCCGTTGGCTTGGCCGCTAGCCTGCTGCTTCTTTTTGTGGCATCTTCGTCCTGGCGATCCCCTTCCTTAGCAGATGACTTCTTTTGCCCAGCTCTGAAATTGGTTCCTGGATTTTTGGTCAGAGGCAGGGAGAGAATGGGTGGCTGGCCCTCGGAAGAACAATCGATGAGGAACTGGTCCAGCGGGTCGATGTGAACCCCACCGCTTGGTTTGTGGGCCTCCTGCCCGAGCACCGCTTCGTATTGGGACGCCTTAGAGCGCAGACCTGCTTCTCCCTCAAAGGGGGAATTTGGGGAGAAAGGCCCGTAGAGCGCCAACGCCATCGCGTCTCCCGCCTCTTCTGTCGCAGCGGCTCTGACCTGGTCTCCCAAGGGTCCCACCCCAAGCAGGTTTGAGACACGGGTCTCTGCGCCTTGCCCTCCTGGACCCTGCACCACTCCTGAATCCTGGAAAGTTGATCCATGGACATTCTCTTCTTGTGCTTCCATCATGGGACCAAGTTGACCAACTGTAGGAAACAGATGGTCCATGATGTCCAGAGATGCCCCTTCGCCCATTGGCTCGTCTCTTCCTGCCTCCTACGGGGCGGCAGGCAGGGTTGGGGCCCGCGGTGCCTCGGTAGCCGCGCTGGCCAGGGGTTGCGACCCTGCGCCTTGCACACGCCGCCAAGACCCGCCGCCGCCACCTGCAAGGCCGCTATCCGGAGCCTGCCGCGCCGGGTTCTAGTCTCGCCGTGGACCCTTCTCCGTTCCAGCACCTCCATTGCCTCGCCTTGCGCCTTGCGCCGCCATCCCGTCTGTTGCTGCGACTCCCACCGACACCGCCACCTCCACCATTTCCGCCCGGGAAGCGAAGGCGAGAGTGTGCCGATGCCCTTGGTTTGGGGGGGTAGGTCCCGGCCTCGTACCCAAGGTACCAGCGGTATCCCCATGTCACGGGAATGGCGATGACATGGACACCTCCGAAGGCACACCGCTCGCGTCGCTGTGGTCACAGAGGTGGCCAGTTGGGCTGGAATCCGGAGACCCAGTGTAGTCGAGCACATGGTCTAGGTGGAGCAGCACATCATGCCGCAGCATGTCCAACGGTCCCTCTCTGATCGGCGGCTCGGCCTCGATGCCAACCTCCGGGAAGTGAAGGAGTGGTGACTCCACTTCCAGTGGCTCCTCGAGGTCCAGCTGGCCGCGCCTTGCCAGCTTCGCGACGTCCTGGATCCAAATCCACAGCCGGAAGCAGGTTGTCTCTTCCACGCAACGTACCTCGTCGTCGATCTTGTCGAAGATCACTGAGCTGTCGAACAGGCCTCACACCGTCTCCAGCTGCCGAGCGCGGCTGGGAACTCCCTCCAGACAGACGCGAGCCTTGTAGTAGATCTTGCTCGCCTGCGCCCCCTGAAACGGGTCCACGGGGAGAGGACGAACGAGACCCTTCCGAGGGCAATGGC
The DNA here is from genome assembly GCA_028641055.1 of Alopecurus myosuroides. Taxonomy (NCBI): domain Eukaryota; kingdom Viridiplantae; phylum Streptophyta; class Magnoliopsida; order Poales; family Poaceae; genus Alopecurus; species Alopecurus myosuroides. The sequence continues at coordinate 358,299,992 of CM054062.1, read as the reverse complement.
CCCCTGGTGGCCAACCGCCCGGTTGCGAAGCTCCACATTGCCACAGACGAGCAGGTACTCGCCCTTGGCGAGCAAGGTCACCTCCATCGCGTCAACGCCAACGCGAAAGTGGGCCGCGAAGGCGTGGCGCAGCTCCGGTAGCTCCAGCTCCGGACTCCATCCCACCACAGCAGCAACCACCCCGAACCTACCCAGGCGGCGTTCCTCCATTGCTATGGCCGCCGTCCTTGGCGCTGCAACGACAACCAGGGCCGGGCGAGAGTCTGCGAAAATGGCAGGCGCCTCCATGGACATCTCGACGGCCTTCTTTGCGGCCACAGCGGCCGAGCGTGGATGCCGGAGGGTGGTCGCCGCTGACGTGGCACAAGCCTGGGCTGCTGGAGGGGGCGATGCGCTGCTAGTGACAGTCGTTGCCGCAAGCTCCACCGTCTTGCACCTGCGCGCCTTGTGTCCGAACTCCCCGCACAGCAGGCCCTTGGATAGGTTCTTGCAGGAAGCGATTTTGTGCTCAGGAGAAAGACATTTGAAGCATTTTCCACGCGCCCTCTTAAAGAGGAGCTCCCTGAGCTTGGAGATGGGGGTCTGCCCATCGGTCCCCGGGCGGACGGGCGGAGCACGCTTTCTTCCACCCACCACCTGCCAACCACCGCCATCGCCATCAACGCCCTCATTAATGGCCGGGCCAGCCATGGCCTTGGATCCCTCCGGTACTGAAATGACTGACATCAGGCGCGGGCGCGGACGCGAAGTCCCAGAGGAAAGCTGGGAGAGGCTCCTGTCCGTGGCCGGTGCCATCAATGCGGCCTTGAAGGAGACCGCTGTCGCACCCGGACTTCTAGGGGATACTCACAGTCCGTTAAACAGTAGATAAATGGCTTACGGGGCATACCGGCACCCGCATCTCAATATGAGCAGGCCAACACGTAAACGTGTGACAACCATTCTCTTACTATTCATCGTCTGCGCAAACCATCCCGTAGAAATCCAGATACTTCCATTGACGTACTTCAAAACATACACACATGGTACGTCAACGGCATTGGAACAAGTGTTATCACAACAGATCTCTACGACACAAAAGATGGAAATAAGTTGCAAATAGCTCTCATTAGAGCAGAGATAGCAAATACAATCATCCAGAGGGCACATGCCCCAACATATCAACATTACATCACAGCGGAAGCATTCAACATGTCTGAGTACAGACAAGATCCAAATAGGCCTAAAAGGCCGGACACGAAAAGACGGAGCCCATCCACGAAGTCTCGGATCCTGCCGGGTCCGCTATCTACTCGTCAGCAGCCTCGTCATACTCCACGTCGTAGCCACCATGGGGATCTTCGGAAACGTAGTCTGCGGAAACCACAGCCCCAAAGGGGTCAGTACATAAACGTACTGGCAAGCAAGACTCACAGTTCACCAAAGTGTAACCCGTCAACACCAAGCACAGATGCTTTGGGTTCAACGGAAGGAAGGGGATACAAAAGATGCTGCAACTGGCTGCTCTATCCAACTACAGAAACATGCTACAACTTCCGGCTATCAGAAAAGGGATAAGATAGCGTATCGTAACCAACTACCAACTAACTCCAAACAAACCCATCCTGGATCTCGCCCCTTATCCAAAGAAGCAATCCGAGGATAACTCACACAATTGGATTAGTGATGGTTCAAGTTGTTGTGTCAATAAGCCTATTACTAATCAAGGTATCATTAGTTAGGTGTAAGTTGTTCTGAGTACTTGTTAGCCAGTACTTTCACCAAGTAATCCATAACCGCGGAAAACACGGCTTCTCGAGAAGATTTAACCCTGCAGGGATGCACCAATTTGGCCGTACACGCAAGAATACCCTGCCAGATGGAATGCCTCCCACCAAGCGGGGCACTCAACACAACTCAACTCTTCTTCACATCAAGCCCAAAGAACCCCGTGCAGTGAGCGCACGGCTAATCAAGCCCCACGAAGAAAAGGGGACCCTCATAGCACTCTAAGAACGTGTCTCCCTAAATGCCGACTACAAAAGTTCCACCCTGGCGCCAAGGGTTCGCACCTGCCATATGCATGCGGCAAATGGAAAACCCGAACTAAATGAGGCGATTTGGACGAGATGCGAATCGAATCAAATTGAGGGGGGCGCCCATACACACTTCCCACATGCGGTTAGTGCGCTCATCATGGATCAGTAGACAAGACCCTTTTCCTAATTTAGGGTCGACACTAGCAGGCCTCAAAACCACGACGGGCCTCCTGCCGGTGCCTTATCAGCAAATTATTATTACCTCAAACATTAACAGGTTGATTGTTTAACATCGATCCCCAGAACATAATGAAATATAGTAACAGAAAGTAACGGACAACAGACTCGAGCAAAAACAACCCTAAGCATGCTAGTAAGACACGGGCAACAAGCAAAAGGTTATAGGTGTGGAGGTGAGGCTATATCAGGGTTAAAAGGGGGAACATGTGATAGGATCGAACAGAAGCAACGATTCATAGGGCTAGCAGAATAGACAACGGAAAGTATCGGTATCCAATGTTGAAAGGAACACAATGGTTCATGTGAGTGAATACTTGCCTGCAAACTCAGCAGCCTGGTATTGAGCTAGATCCTTAGAAGGGGTGTCGTAAGTATCGTCGGTCTCAACGTCGTCGTTTATCCGAGAAGAAGCAAACAAACAACGCAGAGAGATAAACAATCAATAACATGGCATAGTGCACAAACATGGGATGATGCATGTCAATTTAATTGATGCATCAGAAATAAACTAGTTGACATGGTAACATAACATGATTAAATGGACCCACATGCAATTTGAGTTGCATATGAAAAGCCCATGAATTAGGGTGGAAATAACTGTTTTACAACTAATCATCATGTGTAAGTGAATTAGAATGATGCATGGATGAGGAAAACAGAAAGAAAACAACAATAGAAACAACTAGAAATAAGGTTTACCAAGTTTGGAAATTCATTTATTAAGTTATGGAATTTTGGTTCCTTAAAGGTGTTACACAAGCATTTGTTGTTTTCACCAATTTTAATTGTTCAAAATAGATAACAAAGTTCATATTCGAAAAGAACACACAATTTTGGGTGGATTACATGTTTCACTTGTTGAAAAAGGATTTAGAATAAATTACTTATGAATTAAGCAAGTTTAAACAAGAATTAAATGAATTTAATTCAAACATGAATTTATTTGAATTTTTATTTGTTCAAAACATTAAACCAAATTCATATTTGAAAAGATTATACTTTTATGGTTTGAAACATATTTTATTTGTCCCAAAAGAATTTAATTTGAGCAAGTTATTAATTTAGCAATTTTAAATGAATTAAACAAGGTTTAAATTAGTTAACCAATTTTAATTATTCAAAACATGAAACAAAATTTATATTTGCAAAGAGGGTTTAATTTAGCATAGAAAACATATTTTATTTGTTGAAATTGGATTTAAAATGAGCAAGTTATTATTTTGGCAATTTTAAATGCAATAATTAAGAAACAGTTGTTTTCAGCAATTTAAATTATTCAAAACAGCAAACAAAGTTGATATTTGGAAAGTACATGAAAAGTTGATTGGAAAACATATTTAGTTTGTGGAATTTGGAATTTTTATGCCCAAGTTATGATTTTTGCAAAATTAAGTTAATTAAACAAGATTTCAAATATTGCACCAATTTAAAATATTCAAAACAGTAAACAAATTTTATATTTGGATAGAGGATTCAATTTGGTACAGAAAACATATTTAAAAAGTTGAATTTGGAGTTAAAATTATTTATTTAGGCAATTTACAAGTTTAAGTTGGAATCTGCCATTTAATTAGCTGCTAGGGACTTAGAAATATTTTACAGGGATCTAGAATTAATCAACAGGGACCTGGGTGTGAATTCTGTGACTTCTCTGTATCAAAACAAAAGGAAATAAAAAGTTGGTTTTATTTGAGGGAGGGGGGACTCGAACCCGAGAGCCCCTGCTGTGTGTTTGGGGTGCTAACCAGTGCGGTAGCTGTGAGTTGGTGATAGGAGATGCAGCTGGGGGGGGGGGGTTAAGGTTCAGAAACAGCACTGAATCAAATCGAATAAAAGGAGCAGAAAAGGGTGGGGTGCTGGGATTCGATCCTGGGAGCTGCTGGGCGCGCGCAGGGAACGCTGCCAGCAGGCCGCTGCGGCTGGTTTGATGGATAGGGGTCGATTTTGGTTTTGAACCTAATACGCTGCGCGAACTGAACCTGCAAACGACACCTACAGGTGTGCTTCTCTGACGGAAAACAAGCACGAACAGGCAGCGATGGCATGGAAGATCACGGTGCAAACAGCAAGGAAATCGAGCGGGTGAGTAGGGGAATGGAAAGAGGAGATTACCCTCTTCGCAGGGGTGGTTTCTGCGCGGACGGAGGGTGACGGAGGCGACGGCGCCGTGCCGGCGAGCGGCAGCCCGGTGGCAGAAGAAAACGGCGGCGGCGTCCTCTCGATGGCGGCGGAGATGGGGAGAGAAGGGAGAGGGTGCGGCTAGGGTTAGGGTTAGGGTTTTCGCACCGGGGATGGGGTGTAGACAAAGGAGGGAGGGGTGGGGTGGAGCAGCACGTCGCTGTCTCCATGGATGACGTAGCTGTACGGAGGTTGGGGGAGAAGGTAACGGGCTGTAGCGCCTGGATGCGCTGGGCCTGCGTGGGGGGGGCACAGCCCACTGCCCTTCTCTCTCTGTTCCTTTATTTTTATTTTGTTCTGCTACCTTTTTTTTGCTGGAATGAAATAAGGAAGAAAGAGATAGGTGTTTGGGTTGGGAAAATTTTTGAATAAAAGTTTTATAGATTGTTTGTTGCCACAGCAACATTGTGCAAGTTTAAATTTCCAGAATAAATAAATTATGTTGCTGTTTGAATTTTGATTGAATTTGAATGGATTTGGGATATTAAGTGGAAATTCAAAATAACCATTTCAAATAGTTTGAACCCTCCATTTTATTTGCAACAAATTGCTTAGAATTGTTTTGTAAATTTCATAATTTCAAATTGGGTGCTGTTTGTAATATGTGATTTGAATTTTGAATGCAATTTGTATTAAGTGGATTATTAAGGAACAAATTAATAGTTGAGCTTTTTATTTTTCATGGAAACAAAATGGATGTTTTATTTGAACCTTTTATTTGGAAAAATTGTAACATAACAAGTATGAAACAAAGGTTTGAAATTTGATTTGAAATTCAAATAGAAAACAAAGGAAAACAAAGAAAAACAGAGGAAAACAAATGGAAAACAAGCAAAACAAATGCAATGAACATGATGTCATGATGCAAAACATAAAATAACAGAGAGCAAACATTCTAATGGCTATTTTTCATACTTGGGATGTTACAACCGCGGCCGTGGAAGCGGGCCCATCTTCCCCAGCCGCACCCCCAGCACCGTAGCAGCAGAGAGCAGGGGGTCAGGGGGCCCCGAGGGTGGGGCCAAGTCGGAGGGGGAGCGAGCAGAGGAGAGTGCGAGATCCATGCCAGGGGTCACCGAGGGGGCAACTCCGGCGGCGCGGGGAGGGAGACGCGGTGGGAGCAGGGGAGGGGAGGAGACCGTGAGGGCGTCCGTTTTTTGGTCTTGGACTTGTTACTACTGTTTTTTCAAACGTTCTTTTGTGCTTGTTTTAATATTGAGTACTAAGGAACAGAAGAATCAGTAAATTCAGCAAATCATTCTATACGTAAATGTTTTGCAACGCGCTCAAACAATAGCAAACACGAAGCACCCAATTCCAACGCGCGATTAATTAAACGGGCAGCCCACTGACGAATCCTGCAGGCGGAGCGACAAAAAAGTGCCGCCAACAAATATAAGAGCTCCCTCTGGAGCGATGTACCAACGTATCAACTCTCATTTAATACTCCATTTGTTCATAAACACATGATTTCCATTTGTCCAGATATGATGTATGTAGACATGCCTTAGTATATAGATGTATACATATTAGGACAAATGAAAGCCAATTATTTTTGGACGGAGGGAGTAGTAAAGAATCCAAAACAATCATTTAAGAGCTTGTATCAAATACCCGCGGGACTGTAGGATACAAATTAAAATTATTGAGAATGGAATAAACATATACTACTAGAAATAGTAACTTCTTGTGCAACAAATTAACGGAGCATGGCCCCACTACCACGTAAAACACACGAAAGGATAGCATTAAGGTGCACTCTCGCGTACGTGATCAGGAAGCGAGTAGTAGTAGTTTGAATATGTCAAGTCTTGGTGTTGGACTCGATGTCGTAAACGTCATGGACGCTTCAGTTAGCAGTCCATATATAATGGCGATCAGCCCATCACCAGCCCGTCGCATCGCTAGCTGGATCGATCCAAGACGATGGGATCTCGTGGCACCTGCAGGGAGGCTTCTGGAGACATGCTACGCGAGATCCTGATGAAGCTGCCGGCCAGGGACGTCGCACGGTCCTCCTGCGTCTCCAGGCTGTGGCACAGCGTCGCCGGCGACCCCTCCTTCCGCAACCTCTACTCCATGGCCAGCCACGTCACCTCCGCTCGCGCCGAGACCTTGCTCGTCACGGTGAACCGCAAGCCAGGCCGGAGCGACGAGGCGAGCGTCTTCAACGTGTCGTCGCGGAAGAAGGCCATGTGCTGTGTTCCTATCCCCGGCTTTTATGGCCTCGCCAACGTCTGCAATGGCTTCCTCTGCTTCGTGCATTACGACTGCTCCGAGGCGCCGGCGGTAGTGTGTAACCCCGTCACGGGCGACCACAGCGACCGAGCGTGGATGCCGGAGGGTGGTCGCCGCGGACGGGGCGCGAGCCTGGGCTGCTGGAGGGGGCGATGTGCTGCTAGTGACAGTCGTTGCCGCAAGCTCCACCGTCTTGCACCTCCGCGCCTTGTGCTCGAATTCCCCGCACAGCAGGCACTTGGCTAGGTTCTTGCAGGAAGCGATTTTGTGCTCAGGAGAAAGACATTTGAAGCATTTTCCACGCGCCCTCTTAAAGAGGAGCTCCCTGAGCTTGGAGATGGGGGTCTGCCCATCGGTCCCGGGCGGACGGGCGGAGCACGCTTTCTTCCACCCACCACCTGCCAACCACCACCATCGCCATCAACGCCCTCATTAATGGCCGGGCCAGCCGTGGCCTTGGATCCCTCTGGGACTGAAATGACTGACATCAGGCGCGGGCGCGGACGCGAAGTCCCGGAGGAAAGCTGGGAGAGGCTCCCGTCCGTGGTCGGTGCCATCAATGCGGCCTTGAAGGAGACCGCGGCCGTGGCAACGGCCCCATCTTCCCCAGCCGCACCCCCCAGCACCGTAGCACCAGAGAGCAGGGGGTCAGGGGGCCCCGAGGGTGGGGCCAAGTCGGAGGGGGAGCGAGCAGAGGAGAGTGCGAGATCCATGCCAGGGGTCGCCGAGGGGGCGACTCCGGCGGCGCGGGGAGGGAGACGCGGTGGGAGCAGGCGAGGGGAGGAGACCGTGAGGGCGTCCGTTTTTTGGTCTTGGACTTGTTACTACTGTTTTTTCAAACGTTCTTTTGTGCTTGTTTTAATATTGAGTACTAAGGAACAGAAGAATCAGTAAATTCAGCAAATCATTCTATACGTAAATGTTTTGCAACGTGCTCAAACAATAGTAGACACGAAGCACCCAATTCCAACGCCCGCTTAATTAAACGGGCAGCCCACTGACGAATCCTGCAGGCGGAACGACAAAAAAGTGCCGCCAACAGATATAGGAGCTCCCTCTGGAGCGATGTACCAACGTATCAACTCTCATTTAATACTCCATTTGTTCATAAACACATGATTTCCATTTGTCCAGATATGATGTATGTAGATGTATACATATTAGGACAAATGAAAGACAATTATTTTTGGACGGAGGGAGTAGTAAAGAATCCAAAACAATCATCTAAGAGCTTGTATCAAATACCCGTGCGTTGTTGTGGGACTGTAGGATACAAATTAAAATTATTGAAATGGAATAAACATATACTACTAGAAATAGTAACTTATTGTGCAACGAATTAACGGAGCATGGCTCCACTATCACGTAAAACACACGAAAGGATCTTTACTATTAAGGTTACAGTGGCGGTGAGGCGGTGTCACACTTCCGACTAATTGCAGAAATGCCACCGCCACCTTAGATTTATTTCCGTAACAAACTCTCCTGGCCGAACAAACTCTGTAACAAACTGCGACAAACACAAATCGCACGTTCCAACTAAAAAGCACACGCTGCTATCTCCTGCCAACAAAATCGCTCGTGCAAACAAATGCCATCGATGGATACCGCTATAACGACGAGCCGCTGACTCTCTCGTGTCACTGCGTCCATTGTGGATCTCGTACTTAGCCTAGCATGGAAAAGTGCCTCTTGCACCTCCCTCCGAAATATCTCTGAATGCGCGCTGACATCGCCGCGATGAGCTGACGCCGACACAGAAAGGGTGGTTTACTGAATCTCATCTGATGCCAGAGGTGGCGGCGGCGCCAAGCGTGGCATCTCGTGGCGTCGTCATCGGTCTGATCGATGGAGGAGGGCGCGTTGGCACGGTTACCCAGAGGTTGGTCCTTACCACGCGTTGAATCTACCTCCTCCTACCCATTGTCTAGATGCACTACACAAACACGACGTCCCTGTCGAGCCGCTAGCCGCTGTCGCTGCACAGAGTCGAGTTCATAGCCGGCGCCGGCTTCTATATGTCACTGCCACACGTGATGTCTCTGTCAGGTTGGCCACCGCCAGCATAGAACCGAGTGCCTAGCTATCTGCACGTGACGTCCCCCCTGGGCTGTTCAATGTCGGCAGAGAGCCGAGTGCGCACGAGCCGTCCTGGCGGGTGCCTCCCTAGAGACCATTCGTGGCTCCGCTCGTCTTCTTCTCGTCTACACGCATTTTGTAGCTAGGGATTGGTACAAGTAACGAGAATTACTTCCGCAGTGCTTTCGGGACTGTAGCAAATTACAGAGGCTGGGCCGCTCGCGGTGTATGTCTGAGCATGGGTGTGTTGATTCAGGGCGGGCGCCGAGCACGTCATGTTGTACATCGGCAAGCACATGCGTCGGCATGGCGGCGATGTGATATGATGATGTAGTACGATCCATCGGTCCATTGATAAATGACACACATGTGTACCTAAGTACAATATGTTACTATGAATTAGTCCATGTGCAATACTTATCTCCGCCAACAAACTATCTGTCCAACCTAGGAAAAATCTCTATAGTTCTTTTTTCCGTGGTCCTATGCCCGGCGACATATTCCGTTTTGTTACTGTTCCATGCATAATCTGGTGTACGCAGTTCGCACTCATCTCCTCCCTGTCCATGCTAGCATGCTCATAAGTCATATCCGTCAATAGCATCCTGCCCATCTACTTGTTATCGCTGCATGCGACAATGCGACAATGTCCTCGAGCAAGAGGAGATGAAAGCAACGGCACAGAAATGAGAAAGAAATTGCATTAACGATTGGTGGAAATAGGAGACGAAGACAGTGTTGGTTGGTTTGTTTCTCACTTATTAGCTCCTTATTTGTACGTGCAATTTTTTTTTTTTTTTGCAAGAAACTCAATATTATTGCCATTGCCATGGGATCATTCGCTAAACAAAAGAAAAAATAACTTTTTTTTTCAGTTTGACACCATATATAGATTCATAGCAAGAAGCATGTGTGCGCACACACTAAGATAGAATTTTCAGATATGCAAATATGTTTTCTCGCTGCTTGTACTACAAATTCAAAAGATGGTAATCAATTTTTTTGTGAAACTTATTAGCACTAGATATTAGAAGCTGCATGAATGGAATGATAAAATATGTGGTCATTGAGGTGTAGTAATTTTTTTTGCGTGATGCAACGAGGTTGCCGCCGGCGCTTATACGTGCTTGGCACATTGTAAGAGCGCATCCCCCGGCCGTTGAAGCCCCCGCGCTCAAAGGTGCCAAACATATTTACCGGCGCTATTGGTGTCCCGGCGAATACAACTTTCCAGCCGTTGCTCACTCTAAACAAAAAAGCTATCTCACCAATATTTTGTATGGGCTAGAAAAAAAGACACGTGGAGGGACATGATTGGGTGTTGGGGTGTGGTTGGGCGAAATTTGGTTGTGCGGCAGTTCAGCGGGTGAAACCGCCACGCCACATGCAGACTCCAGTATGCCATGGCCAGTTGAGTAGGTGGACCAGACAATGAGTTGGGAAGGCCGAGCACGAGCAGGTGGACCAGACAATGAGCCGGAAAGGCCAAGCACGAGTAGTGGAGCAGACATTTTTTTTGTGTCAATTTTGAAATTTTGTTTTGTGATTTTTAAATATTCCAAATTTTGGCCAGGCCCGATAAAATATGTAAAACGAAAACCAAATCCTTTAATTGTTGTCGCCACTTGCTTTCCAGCAAACGTGGCCGGCTACCGTGCACTGCATGACGCAGAGCGAGGCATCGACAAGGAGGAGGGTGGTCTAATCGATCACCTAGCTAGCGTACGATTAGAAGTACCATAGTTAGATGTTATACATACGGAGCATGTACGGGAGATTAGTTGGTGATTGCTGGCATTGAGTTTTTTCTAAATTTATAAGTACAACGTGAGTGTTTGCGTAAAAATATAAGCTATCAGTTATTGATCAATATATTCTCTGCAACTATATGTTCGATGTTCAAAATTTTAATAAAGGGGGATATCTTTATTTTAAATAATTTTTTCATCTATACATTATATTTGTTTTCTTTATGATTATTGAACTCAAGAAAGATTACTTTGTCGTCGAAATCGAAGAATAAGGAGAGACGAACAAAGTCATTGCACTATGCGCATATTTCAATATTTGAATAACGTATTCGGCAACATCTCTTTTTATATGCAGGGATTATTTTTTTAATATGGAGAACTTCAAAAATTAAAAGGAAAGAGGGACAGAGAGAATTGGTATGTTTCGTTGTACCCACATATTATATTCCGTGGCAACGCACGGGCACTCAGCTAGTAGCATTAAGGTGCACTCTCGCGTACGTGATCAGGAAGCGAGTAGTAGTAGTTTGAATATGTCAAGTCTTGGTGTTGGACTCAATGTCGTAAACGTCATGGACGCTTCAGTTAGCAGTCCATATATAGTGGCGATCAGCCCATCACCAGCCCGTCGCATCGCTGGATCGATCCAAGACGATGGGATCTCGTGGCACGTGCAGGGAGGCTTCTGGAGACATGCTACGCGAGATCCTGATGAAGCTGCCGGCCAGGGACGTCGCACGGTCCTCCTGCGTCTCCAGGCTGTGGCACAGCGTCGCCGGCGACCCCTCCTTCCGCAACCTCCACTCCATGGCCAGCCACGTCACCTCCGCTCGCGCGGAGACCTTGCTCGTCACGGTGAACCGCAAGCCAGGCCGGAGCGACGAGGCGAGCGTCTTCAACGTGTCGTCGCGGAAGAAGGCCATGTGCTGTGTTCCTATCCCGGGACTCTATGGCCTCGCCAACGTCTGCAATGGCTTCCTCTGCTTCGTGCATTACGACTGCTCCGAGGCGCCGGCGGTGGTGTGTAACCCCGTCACGGGCGAGACGGTGACGCTGCCCTCGGCTCCTCCGTTGTTCGGCTCCGAGGAACAAGTCGGGCATCACTTCGCTTTGGGATTCAGCTCGTCCACCAAGGAGTACAAGTTGTTCCGGATCTCGTACCAGCTCACCGACTCTTCTTCCTCCGATGAGCAGCAGCGGGTGGAGGTGGACACATACACCCTAAGTGACACCCGCGGGTGGCGCAAACATTCATTCCTCTCTCGTTATCGCCCCGTCATTAGGGGGTGGAGGTGGACATCTACGCCAGTGTTGCTCCACGACAAGATGTACATGCTCACCCATAGATTTAATAAACACGAGATTCCCAAAAGGATGTTGGTAATTGATGTGGCGACTGAGTCGTGTTGCACTTACGGCCTTCCAGACTACAAGAATCGGCACTATGATCAACCCCTGGCAGGAGTCTTTGAGCTCAACGGACAGTTGTGGTTCGTCGCACACCTCTACAGCCCTAGCAACACCATCGCCATCCGCTTCTGGGTCATGTCGCCGCCGGGCGACAAGGACCCTGCAGGTGTTGACAAGGAGCCATGCTGGGAGCTGTGTTACAACTTCCACAACAAAGGATTTAGATTTGACTCTCCGTGGGGCTGCTGGCTTGAGGATGAGATGATGTGCTATTTTTTGAATGACACCTTGCTCAAGTATGACACGAGGAAACGCCCACCGATTTCCATCACCACTTGTCTACCGTGGGACGAAAAAGTACAACTCCCTGAGGCTCCCTCCTGGCCCAACTGCGAATGGAATATCTACAGGGGTTACCGCCCCACCATGCTCTCGCCTCTCACCTTTTCAACGCCACCGTCCCAAGACGACGATGAAAACAAACACCAATTCGAGCACCACATGTTAAGTCTACTATGATGGGATTCGTAAATCAAGTCTAAGATGATCGATGCTGCAATCTGGTTAGCTGCCAACCTGATTTTGATCAAGGTCCCTCTAGCATATCATGAAGAGAATTTTTTTGGTTATAGATGTTATTATATTTACATGTATGATATAAATCTCAAATACAAACTTTGAATTAGACTTTTTGTATGGTTCGAATTAATGCCATGGTATATTGCCGGGAACGTTAATGTTCTTGGTGCAATAAAATGACGTTGTCTTTCGTTATCAAATTTCTTGATTCTTCACTTAATTTGATCTATTGTAAGATGGCTAGGGAAGGATGAGGAATGTTTCCGATTAGCCTAGTGCCACTAGAACAAAAATTTAGAGGCAGAGGACTAGAATACTTGGGCTCATCTACCTATATTTATATTCAGAATTCATCATCAAAACGTCCAATTCCGCAAGGAAATAAATAACTAAGGACATTTGTAGATCTATGCAATTATTAGTACTTCGTGGCAGATTAAAGAATAGTTTCATCAGAATTTTGAGCATTATCCGGTTTAATCGAGGATAAAAATGAGCATAAACCTCTCAAGACGCATATTGTACTGACTTCAACATTATGCAAAAACATAAGTAAATTAGGTTGTATTGGCTAGTAGGCTATCCTCGCCATCGGATAAGGCGAATATTCACGCGAACACATGCGCTATATATATGCGAAAAACCCGGGATACGAGGAGACGGGGTGATAATTTCTATCTCCTCGTTTCTCGCGCAAAATCTATCAGAGATACGGTTTCAGTCTTTTGACCGAAACCAAACGTCGATGACGTAAGCATGATTTTATCGCTCACGTCACGCTTTCCTTCTCTGCGAAGACTCGTGGAAGAAATGTTGGATTCCGGAAATCCGAATTTGGCATTAGAAGTTTCAAGAAAAGAAGATTCAAGACTAAAGCGTCGACTTTTCTAAGAAGAATGCAAATCAACAAAAGACGGCAAGATGAAGTCTTAATTCTCCTTGGGAGCTACTGTCGGATATATACCAATTAGGGGTATGTCCGGCATTTGCCAAAGGCCGGATTAGCGGGGTGGCCCGCAGGTTATGGAATAAGGTCCATTGGGCGGCCCATTAAGCTCACGTGCAGGAGTCCGGATTCTAGAAGAAACCATACCACGACCCACTACGTGGTTTGGCTTGGAGAAGAAGTCGGATGCCTTACTTTCGAAGTATAGGATTACTTTCCGTAGTCTTCTAGGTTTCTCTCCATGTAAGCCCTAGTCCGGCTATCTATATAAAGACGGACGGGAGCAAAAGAACAACAAGACAATAGCTAGAAGCCAACTCGCCGGAAAGTTCATCCTCGTCGAGTTAGCGAAACACTACTCACAATTGTACTCTGTATACTTCAGGCTTCATCCCTGATTTAGTGAGATTGTAGGAGTAGGAACGCTGCCAAGTTGCGACACACCGAACTTGGGTAAAACGTGTCCTCATTTCCAGTACTTCTACGCTTCCACCCACGGTTCTACTAGTAGGCTTATGGCACCCACGCCCATGATCCTAACTAAGAAGACTCGCCACCGCGGATCGCGTCCATGGGCCCAGGACAAAACTCAGTACTCTAGGGGCGCGTTTGGTAGACTGCACCAACTTTTGCGCTCTGTGGTGGTAGGCTCCCCAGGGCATGGCTACATGGAAACAAAAGCGGATACAATCTCTGCATACCGTGTGGTGGCCTGCACTGCATCAGTGGCACAGTATTGTTCTTGGCGTTTGGTTGCCCTCTTGGCATGCACAAAAGCATTCGATGATGCAAATTGCATTGTTTGGTAGCATCCGGTCATTGTTTGTGGTCACCTCTTCCTTCTTGACACCGTTAGATAAGGAGTACCAAATAACAATTTATACTTAGATATTAGCAGTTCATACAAGCTAGTATGATTGGAAGTTCTTAATTACTTCCCTAACTACTAAGAATGTCAGTTCATAAATACTTCTCTAACTAGTACGAATCGAATGGCAGTTCATAAAGGGGGAAGGGATGGTTCTTCTTATATTCCTTCTTATTCTTCTTCTTAAGATCTTGGCAATACCTCTATCCTCCCACATTGACTCAACCCACTCCATCCGTTTGTTTTTTCATGCTTCATTGTCATCAAAGGCCACACCATGCCCTGAGTCGACAGTGTCAGGTGTCTCATCTGCCACTTCCAGGACATGGGAATCAAAGTCCCATCCAAGAATCTAGTTGTGAAGAATGTAACATGCAAGAACAAGCTTCACTTGGGTGGCAAAAGGATGAAATGGCTTCTCGTTAAAGATCTTGAATCTATTTTTAATGCAGCAAAAACTCTATCAACCGTAACTCTAAGGCTAGAGTGCCTGAGATTGAAGAATTCTTTGGCAGTAGCCGGACCAAACCTTGCAGTGAACTCGTTTAGATGGTACCTGACATTTCGAAAGGGTGGAAGTACTCCAGGACGACACGCATAAACAACGTCTCCAAGGTAGAACTTACCATCAGGGATATTGGTTCCATCAGGTCTAGACATGCAATCAGCTAGTATGGTTGCATCATGTGTTGATCCATCCCATCCAGCAAGCACATATGTGAACCTACAATCAAAATAAACAGCTGCCAGCACATTCTGACTAGTGTAGTGCTTTCTTCCCCTGTATGATTTGGATTGTGGTTTGGGCACTATGCTCTCACATGAGTACCATCAATGGCGCCAATACAATCCTGCCATGAGTTGAACAAGATGTTAAAGATTCGACGACATACATGCAGATGTTTTAATCTGATGAGAGGTTAAGTTCTTACCTTGAAGCACAGATACCATCTAAGGGACACTTCTTTTGGGCTTCTAGACTAGTTTCTAGGTGGCGCACAGCAGAAACACAAAAGAACTCTCTAGTTTTTTCCCAGCTTATTTCCACCGAGAAACTTTATTCGTGTGTATAACCAGAAATTGTCATCAACCAATTTCTAGCTGCCTTCCTGGGCTTCTCGTTTAAAGACCTAATTGGTATAGCCACATCCCCCCTTCACTTCTAATTACAGCGGTATGGCATTCAAGTAAAAGTCATGCACTTCCATACGGAGTTTCCTAACCCTGGCCACCTTTCGGCCGCGTTCCTACTTCTATGCCACATGTTTATGAGCCTCTGACCCACTAGCTCATTTTGTCTTAAAAACTTGCATACTTGTAATAAAATAATTTAGTACAATATCAAATTCAGGGGTGTAACGGACATCTCATAAGTAAACACAATCAATAAGCCAAAACTCTAGAAGCCCAAAAGAAGTTTCTCGTTAGTTTTTAGGAGCTTCTCTACACAACAGTTTATCCACAACGAATTCTATAAGCTGGCTTATGGATAAGCATAATCACAAAAGAAGTCACCCTAAATCTTCCGTTGATCTTAGTTGGCGTTTGGTCCGTAGCTGGCTTGATCATCTCATGGCTCAGCTCGCCAATTGCATACAAGACTTGTTTGAAGTCCTTTTTGTATGCTATCATCACGTACTGGAATGTATTTATGCTAAATTATAAATTTATGTAAAAATTTGCCATTTATTTGGCCCACACGGAGCATTGCATAAATTTTCGAATAACTCTGGCCCGCCCGAATAAAAATAAGAGCCGGTGTAAAAAAAACAACTCAGGGATAGCCGTAATATTAAAATGGCACCCTTACGGAATTCTTCGGAGGCTCCATGTGTTGATCAGGCGGCTACAAATCAAAACCACTTCTGTTCAGGCCGAGTCTGTTTTTTTATTCAAACCGGCTTTTTTTCCGGGCCATCTGTAAAAATACGGACGTGTTGCAACTCTTAGAGTCGTCCGTTAAAATGGCCCGTCTCTATGTTAGCATTCGGTTGGACCACTTCCGACGAACGGATTATCAGAGGCGGCCCGTTTTAAAAACCGTATGAGGGGTGCGTTTCTCAGACGACATGTGAAACCGGCTCTGATGGGTCTGATTATTAGCACTTTATGCTTCTTACCGGTCGGGGAAACCGCCGCATGCCTATGCACGAGAACCGACTGAGATTGTTGGTATCATAGTTGTACAAATTACAAAAACTTGTTGGGGTTAACAATGTTGGTTTCAAACTAGAAACTGTTGGATTGGTATGACCATTTTACTTCAAATATCTATGTTTTTTATACTAATAGTCGCCTTAATTTTACATTTTATGGCAACCCTATATTGTTTTAGGTGCATATCCCTTCCCCAATTGATAAGCAAAGGATCCTTATAGTAGCAAACTTCTTCGGCAAAACTTTTGACGTTATAAATACTGGTTACTCATTCGAGAAGGTTTAAATAACTTTTTTCTTCATTAATAATTAACGTATCAGGCTCCACACCAGCTGGTTCGTTGATTCAAGAAAAATAAGGGTGACTACAAGTTTAATCTAGTATAGTTTACAACTAATTCTTACTAAACAGAAGCGGAGTCACGCCTGACTCTTATTTTTTGTTATACTATTTTTTTTCTTACATAGTTTTGCATTGATCAGTTCCAAAGGGAGAGAAGCCAATAAAAAATAGAAGAACATTTCTTTTTGAAGACTGCCTGATGTGCACTCAAGTTGTCTCAATTTTCTGAATGTTGTCAAATTTATGTGGTCAATTTTCTATCATATTTAAAAATTATGTTCAAAATGATTTTATCGTGCTGATTCATTTCAAAACTGTATTACTACTTTTTTTTTGAGCGGTAACGGCAGGAGCTCTGCCTTTGCTTTATAGATAGGAGAGAAGAAAATGAATATACAGCGTCTCCTTCAGCCAACAGGCTGGGCTGAAGGTGAACCCCGGCTCTCTAGAAGCCAAAACCCACTCTAGTTACAAGTTTATTAGCTAGTATGAAATTAGCTATGTCCTGCTTCGCGAGATCACCAACCGCACCTTCAGAAGTATGTACATTTTTGAAGATGCGTCTGTTCCGCTCGTTCCATATGTGCCAGATGATGTACCCTGTCACCATGAGTCGCTCCCCTGTCTCCCGGCGCCGCCCGGTATGTAGCAGCGTCCACCAGGTCTTGAGATCCGTGGCGGAAGAAGCAACATGTGCTACCTGTGGGTCGGAGCTTGCGAAGCGTGCCCAGACTGATTTGGAGTAGGGGCAGAGTAGGGCCAAGTGAGAAACAGTCTCCAAAGCTTGGTCACATAGGCTGCATTTGTCCTGGTGAGGCCATCCACGCTTCTGAAGCCTGTCCGCAGTCCAGAGGCAGTTTTGAAGGAGTAACCATAAAAATAACTTAATCTTTTCTTCCACTTTGATCTGCCAAGCTGCCGCGAGGTCTCGCAACTCAAGTCGTCCCAGGAACTGAGTTTCGTAGGCTGATTGAGCGCTATAGGTTCCTGTACTGGTCAAATTACAGTGGATGGAGTCCTGGTCATCTGACGGTTGAACCGTCCTGATGAGTTCCCAGAGGTTTAGGAAATCCTCCAAGTCTTGCATGTTCTGCATCTTGTGTAGCCCTCTCATCCATCGCCCATGATGTAAGGCATGTTTAACCGTTAACCGCTTTTGCGTTGCAAGATTAAACAGCCCTGGAGCTAACATAGCCGGGGCGGTTCCCCGTAGCCATCGGTCTTGCCAGAAGCTTGCGATGCTGCCATTGCCAAGAGAGATGGTAGTGCAGGCAGAGAAAAGTTTACAGTCAGTTTCATTGCAAGGGACCGACATCCCTTTCCAAGGCTTGTCTTGATCTTGCCAAGCGTACCACAGCCACCGCAGTCGAAGAGCCTGGCTGAAAGCCGAGATGTCTTTGATTCCTAGGCCTCCTAGGCTTTTAGGGGCGCAGACTCGTTTCCAGTTCACCAGGCAACTTCCCCCTTTTGCCTCTTCGTTGGCTCTCCACATGAATCCTCTTCTTATTTTGTCTATCTTCTTTATGAACCATTTGTCTGCCGGGAACGCAGCCAGGTGGTATGTAGCGTTAGAGGTGATGACAGTGTTAACAAGACGAAGACGAGCTTCTCTATCCATGAGTCTCCCTTTCCAAGTTTTGAGGACGCTTGCGACTTTGTCGAGAATTGGTTGTAGTTCAGCTCTCTTTGGTTTACGCAGTCCCAGGGATAGCCCCAAGTATCTGCACGGGAAAACGCTGCTGGTTCCTCCGAAGCTAGACATCACTTGTTGAATATCAGTGCCATGGAAGCTAACCAGATATGCCACACATTTTTGGGCGTTGGTGCGAGGCCCGGAAGCTCTTCCATAGATCTCCAAAATTTTGTTAATTGCCACTACATCCGATGCCACAGGGTTGGTGAAGATAGTTGCGTTGTCTGCATAGAAGCTCGCACGCAGATGGGCAGCCTGCAGGTTGAGGGGAGACATGACATTTCTCTCTGTGGCCAGCTGGAGGAGCCTCTGGAGTGGTTCGAGAACAAGGATGAAGATCATCGGGGACAGGGGGTCCCCTTGGCGCAATCCTCGTATGTGGGTGAAAGGAGGCCCAGGTTTTCCATTAAGCATGATTCTGGAGGTTGATGTGGCCAAGACGAGGGCCACCATGTCTCTCCAACGCTGCCCAAATCCTATGTGCCCCAACACCTCGAGGAGGAACGACCAGCTGACGATGTCGAAGGCCTTTGCCAAGTCAAGCTTAAGGAAAATGAGAGGCTTCTTCTTTTTGTGGGCAGATTGAACGACGTTCTTGACATAAAGGAAGTTGTCTTGGATTCTTCTGCCACGGATGAACGCACTCCGACTATGGGAGACCAGTTCCTCTGTAACACCCGGGGGATTTCCCTCAAATAGAATTGCTTGTTTTCTTTTTTTTGCATGCATTGCATCATGTCATCATAATGCACTCATGTGTGGAATTTCAAATTTCAAATAAATCCAAATCATTATGTTTCACACTTGGTCTGTTACAACTTTTTCAAATAAAATATTCAAATCAAACAATTTAATTGTTTTCCATAAACTTGATTTTCCAAATAAGTGACTTGGGTAATTTTCAAATAATTCAATTATTGCAAAATTCAGGCAAATTCATTTAAATTTCAAACAGCAACAAATATTTAAAATTTTGAAAAACAAAAGTTGGTGCACCTGGGCATTTCAGTTGCCAAGTGCAAAGAAATTGGTTTCACAATTTTTGGAGTTTCAAAACCCCTCAAAATAACCTTTCTTCTCTCCCTTTTCTCTCTTACAAAAAAAAGGGAAAAAGAACTGCTGGGGCGCCCAGCCCACTGAATCCTTCCCCTTCCTCCGTCCGTACGGGAGCAGGTGAAAAGCGACAGGGACTCGTGGTGGACGTCACCACCGCACCCACCACGCTCCCCTTCTTCTAAAGCCGCCCCCCCCCCCCCCCCGCTCCTGGAACCCTAATCCTCCCTCTCCACTTCTTCTTCCTCCCTTCCGCCGCCGCTGCTTTTCCCCTCTTCTTTCCTCCTCCTCTGTCTGTTCTTTCTCTGAACTTTCTGAAGATCGACAGCAACACGGCCATGGCCGACACTTAGAGCTGATGGCGCCGTCTCTCTGCTCTTCATCGGGTCGTGTTTGTCGCGGGAATGGAATTCCCAAGGCTCCCTCGCCGCCCTCGTCTACTCGGCCGAGCCTGGGAGCCCCAAGCTCCACCACGTCGTCGCCGTTTTCTTCCCGGCGCGCAACTGTCACCGTGGCCATCGTCTCCGTCAGGCCAAAGTCTTCCTCGAGCCCGGGCTCCTACTAGGCGCCCCCAAGGTCCGTCTCTGCCCCTGGGCCCTCTTCCTCCTCCTTCCCCTTGCTCTGGTGCGAGCCTTCGAGCCGCACGGTCACGCGCAGCCACGTTCTGGTCGCCGCCGGCCGCCTCTGCTGTCCCCGTCGAGTGCAGTTTCAATTATTCAGTTTCGTCAGGGATTTGCTCGCAGGGTACACTCCATATCGGCCGAGCCTCCTTGTAAATCACCATCGGAGCCACAACCCAGATGGCTAGCCCATCGATCCGTCCGCGCGCCCGTGAGGTCGCGGGATCGATCACCTCTTGGCCGAAAAAGCCCCCCCCCTTTTTACTCCCTTTTCTCTGCGCAGGAGCGGCCCCACCGGTCCGCGACCGTGGTGGCCACTTGGCTCCAGCCGCGCCTCGCTGGCTGCCAGCGTGCCTTGGCCCCACCCGTCAGCCACTCTCGCTGGCTGGCCTCGCGGTGAGAGAAGCCCAGATCCAGATCTGGATCTGGCAACTTTGTACCCAGGCCCCTGGTTTCTTCCTGTTTTGCATGGAAGTCCTTCCCTCTCTGTTTTCTTCACAGAAAGGCCCCTGTCTTTTACAAAACAACCCTAAAATTCAAATGACCATATCTTTTAATCTATTAATCCAAATAATACAAACTTTATAACAATTTCAACCAGAAAAATGCAAGGAATATTAATATGCCATCCATGTTCATGTTTGCATCTTCATGTTGCATTGTAGTAGTATTATGCATGTCAACTAAATAACAATATATGGAATGTGTTGGGGTATTAACTAAATATTGCCCTATTCCATTTAATCTTGTTTAGCTCACCCACTTATTGTTTTTCATGCTAATCAACATTTAACATTGATGGTTAGGTAAATAACTCGAACCAATCCTTATTGTCCGGACTCCGGTTCCGATTAAATTGCCTAAGTTGTTTCCCCGTTGCATCTTGCCATGTCATGCAAATAAAATAGGATCATGCTGGATCTTTTGCCGTAAAAGTAATTGTTGCATCCGGTGTTTGTTCTAGTTCGTTGCTTCTTCGCGGATAGGACGCTGAGATGATGTGAGAAACGACAAGTTCTGCTACCTCTACTTGCTGGATTCCAGGCAAGTATACTCACTTGCTACCTATGTTGCCTTTCCTCACTTGTTACCGATCCTTTCCGTTGTCTTTATGCTAGCCTTATGATTCGATGTTTGTGTCTCGATCCTATCATATGTTTACCTTGCAACCATGATATAGCCTTCCCTCCACTTCCTATTACCTGTTGTTTGTTTACCCCATTGGCCCTCGTGTCGTAGTTGCATGCTTAGGTTTGTTTGCGCTCGAGTCCTGTTGTCCTTTGTCCTATCACCTGTTTAGTCGATAGTTGGGTTTCAATTCAATCAACAACATGTTAATGTTTTGGGTAATATTAATTTGATGATAAGGCACCGGCAGGAGGCCCGGCGTGGTTTTGAGGCCAGCTAGTGTTGACCTTAATTAGGAAAAGGGTCTTGTCCTCCGATCCATGATGAGCGCGCTAACCGCATGTGGGAAGCGAGTATGGGCGCTCCCCGCAACTTTGATTCGATTCGCATCTCGTCCAAATCGCCTCATTTAGTTCGGGTTTTCCATTTGCCGCATGCATATGCAGGTGCGAACCCTTGGCGCCAGGGTGGAACTTTTGTAGTCGGCATTTAGGGAGACACGTTCTTAGAGTGCTATGAGGGTCCCCTTTTCTTCGTGGGGCTTGATTAGCCGTGCGCTCAATTGCACGGGGTTCTTTGGGCTTGATGCGAAGAAGAGTTGGGTTGTGTTGAGTGCCTCGCTTGGTGGAAGGGTCTTTCCATCTGGCGGGTCATTCTTACGTGTACGACCAAATTGGTGCATCCCTGCAGGGTTAATCTTCTCGAGAAGCCGTGTTGTCCGCGGTTATGGATGACTTGGTGAAAGTGCTAGCTAACAAGTACTCAGACAACTTACACTTAACGATGATAACTTGATTAGTAATATAGATTACCTCCACCATAAAAATGAATGTCACCTTAATCAACAGTGTGCGTTTCCTTGGGTTGCTTCCTTAGTAGGGGGTAACACTGGATGGGTATTGTTTCGTGAGTAGTTATAGTTGGTTTTGTCGCGCTATCTTATCCCTTTCTTTTAGCCGGATGTTGTAGCGCGTCTCTGTAGTTAGTTAGTGCAGCCCGCTGCCGCTTCTTTGCAATAATCCCTTCCTTTCCGTTGTACCCAAAGTATTTGTATCTTGTGATGATTGGTTACGCTGGTATCTTGTGAGTATGGCTTATCCACTTGCCAGTACTTAATAGTACTGACCCACGAATCCATTTCGTGGCTGCATATTCCACATTGCAGTCAACAGGTTTGAAGTCTGACGATGTTAGCTTGGGAATCCCTCCGGCTTGGCGTCAGGGATTGGACGCCATCGGTTATCTTCAGGACTCTTAGTCCAATTTGTATCTTGTCCGTGGTCGGACACTATGTTGTTTCTTCCGCTGTCATTTGGATCTTTGTATTGTATCAGTTGTATCCTTGACTCGTTTGAGTCGTCTTGTATATACCTCCTCTGTTGTTGTTGTGGATTATTCGTGAACTGTTGTAATGTTATCACAAGTGGCAACCTGAAATCGGTTATTATGTGGATTTTGGCGGAAATGCTGAAATCTGCATAGTGCCCGATCCCGGGGCGTCACATCCTCGAGCTTAGGTGCGAGCCTATTCGCTAGCATTTTGCAGAGGATCTTTGTAACACTGTGTAGCAAGCTGATGGGCCTAAAATCCGATGCTCTCGCAGCCCCTTCCTTCTTCGGAAGCAGGACTAGATTCGCTGAGTTTAGCAGTCCCCAGTTACCTCCACGCAGCCCATGTAGCTGATTCATGGCCGCGAGCAGGTCATCCTTAATAACTCCCCAGGCAACCTTGAAGAAGATTCCTGTGAATCCGTCGGGCCTGGTGCTTTTTCACTTGGCATCCCGAAGATGGCATCATGTAGTTCAAGATCCTGAAGCTCGGCTGTATGTAAGTCAATGAGGTCCCAATTAAGGTGGGTAGTCACCGTTCCAACAGTTCCCAAGGTCTCCTTGAAGTGTTGGAGAAGGATGCTGCTTTTGTCTAGATGATTCTGGACTAATCCATTAGCTCCCATGAGCTCAGGGGTGCGGTTCTTTCTTCTTCGGCCGTTAGCGCGCAGGTGGAAGAGCTTTGAGTTTGCATTTCCCTCTTTGATCCAAATTAGGTGAGATCTTTGTCTCCACCGGCTCTTGTCAATAGCCGCGTAACCCAACATCTTCTTTGTCAATAACCCTCACAACCCTCTTTCTTCCACGGTAAGCTCTCTATCTTCTTGCAACAGGTCCAAGCTGAAGATCAACTCGTTGGCAATGTTAGAGAGGAGGACCATCTCCCTCATGTGTCCCCTGTTCTAAGCCTTAAGAGCTTTGGCGGTTCGGGACAGCTTTGTGTGGAGTGTCCGTAAACAATCCAGCGAACGCACGGGCTTGGACCAAGCCTGTACAACCACCTCACAGAACCCGTCAGTGCGCAGCCAGTGGTTCTCGAAACGGAATCCTGAGTATTTTCAGGTCTGCATCTTCTTTAAAATGATGGGGCAGTGATCTGAGATGTTTGTCGAGGCCGGCGTGAGCTGGCAATGAGGAAATTCCAGGTCCCACTCCTTGGTGACTAGAACCCTGTCAATTCTTGTATGTGTTGCATGCTCCCTTTCGTTACACCAGGTGTACTTTCTCCCAAGGAGGGGGAAATCAATCAGTTCCAGCTCGTCAATCAGGGATTTGAATATTCCAGTCATTCTCAAGTTTAGGTTTCTGCTGCTCTTCTTCTCTGCTCGCTTGATAAGGTTGAAGTCTCCAAGAAGGAGCCACTGCGGTTGCTTGATGGACCTGATGTCTCGCAATTCAGCCAAGAATGCGAGCTTCTCCTGATCGTCTTGCAGGCCATACACACCCGTAATCGACCATGAGCTATTGTCAGACTTGCAAGTCACCTGTCCCGAGATAGAGAACTGGCCAGCAGCATGGGGTTCTTCAGTGATGGTGAAATCGTGGCTGCAAGCAATCATGATGCCACCTCTCGTGCCCTCGACTGGTAGGTAGATGAAGGATTCATCGAATTTCGGCCCGAGGGTCTCAATCACCAGCGAGCGGGTGATCAGCTCTAATTTCGTTTCTTGAAGGCAGATGAAATTGACATTCAGTTTTGCCATCAGCAACTGCACCGCATGCCTCTTCGCGGGGTTGCTGATTCCCCGCACATTCCAGCTCAGATGGAATAAATCCATAAGGAAAACCAAAGAGACTCGAAGCGGAGATTGCGCGCCGCCATGACGAACAACCCAGGAAACGAAGGCCCGGGCAGTGCGTTGGCCAGCACACCGAACAACAAACAACACTCTGGGGACAGCCAGACTACAGATCTCTGCGAGAAAACAACAACTAGCAGAGAACACCACAACCACAAAGGGGAAAGAGGAAAGACTAACATAGGAAACAATCAGGAACACCTCACGAGCCGGCGGCGCAACGCTGGTTAACCTCAGGCGGCGGCGACCCCTGCTCCGTTGCTGTCCATCAGTGAGAAAATCGCCTCAATGAAGTTGGCTGGGAGGGGCTTGGTTTTGGAGAACATGGCCTTGAATTTCTCCAGGTCCGCCGCATGCCGGGTGGCTTCATCAGAGGTGATTCTGCTCTTCTTGAGAAGCACCATCTGCACTTTTGCCATGGTGGAGAGGCCGACCGTTGGCTTGGCCGCTAGCCTGCTGCTTCTTTTTGTGGCATCTTCGTCCTGGCGATCCCCTTCCTTAGCAGATGACTTCTTTTGCCCAGCTCTGAAATTGGTTCCTGGATTTTTGGTCAGAGGCAGGGAGAGAATGGGTGGCTGGCCCTCGGAAGAACAATCGATGAGGAACTGGTCCAGCGGGTCGATGTGAACCCCACCGCTTAGTTTGTGGGCCTCCTGCCCCAGCACCGCTTCGTATTGGGCCGCCTTAGAGCGCAGACCTGCTTCTCCCTCAAAGGGGGAATTTGGGGAGAAAGGCCCGTAGAGCGCCAACGCCAGCGCGTCTCCCGTCTCTTCTGTCGCAGCGGCTCTGACCTGATCTCCCACGGGTCCCACCCCAAGCAGGTTTGAGACACGGGTCTCTGCGCCTTGCCCTCCTGGACCCTGCACCACTCCTGTATCCTGGAAAGTTGATCCATGGATATTCTCTTCTTGTGCTTCCATCACGGGACCAAGTTGACCAACTGTAGGAAACAGATGGTCCATGATGTCCAGAGATGCCCCTTCGCCCATTGGCTCATCTCTTCCTGTCTCCTGCGGGGCGGCAGGCAGGGTTGGGGCCCGTGGTGCCTCGGTAGCCGCGCCGGCCAGGGGTTGCGACCCTGCGCCCTGCACACGCCGCCAAGACCCGCCGCCGCCGCCTGCAAGGCCGCTATCCGGAGCCTGCCGCGCCGGGTTCTAGTCTCGCAGTGGACCCTTCTCCGTTCCAGCACCTCCATTGCCTCGCCTTGCGCCTTGCGCCGCCATCCCGTCTGTTGCTGCGACTCCCACCGGCACCGCCACCTCCACCATTTCCGCCCGGGAAGCGAAGGCGAGAGTGTGCCGATGCCCTTGGTTTGGGGGGGTAGGTCCCGGCCTCGTACCCAAGGTACCAGCGGTATCCCCATGTCACGGGAATGGCGATGACATGGACACCTCCGAAGGCACACCGCTCGCGTCGCTGTGGTCACTGAGGTGGCCAGTTGGGCTGGAATCCGGAGACCCAGTGTAGTCGAGCACACGGTCAAGGTGGAGCAGCACATCATGCCGCAGCATGTTCAACGGTCCCTCTCTGATCGGCGGCTCGGCCTCGATGCCAACCTCCGGGAAGTGAAGGAGTGGTGACTACACTTCCAGTGGCTCCTCGAGGTCCAGCTGGCCGCGCCTTGCCAGCTTCGCGACGTCCTGGATCCAAATCCACAGCCGGAAGCAGGCTGTCTCTTCCACGCAACGTACCTCGTCGTCGATCTTGTCGAAGATCACTGAGCTGTCGAACAGGCCTCACACCGTCTCCAGCTGCCGAGCGCGGCTGGGAACTCCCTCCAGACAGACGCGAGCCTTGTAGTAGATCTTGCTCGCCTGCGCCCCCTGAAACGGGTCCACGGGGAGAGGACGAACGAGACCCTTCCGAGGGCAATGGCCCCCTGGTGGCCAACCGCCCGGTTGCGAAGCTCCACATTGCCACAGACGAGCAGGTACTCGCCCTTGGCGAGCAAGGTCACCTCCATCGCGTCAACGCCAACGCGGAAGTGGGCCGCGAAGGCGTGGCGCAGCTCCGGTAGCTCCAGCTCCGGACTCCATCCCACCACAGCAGCAACCACCCCGAACCTACCCAGGCGGCGTTCCTCCATTGCTATGGCCGCCGTCCTTGGCGCCGCAACGACAACCAGGGCCGGGCGGGAGTCTGCGAAAATGGCAGGCGCCTCCATGGACATCTCGGCGGCCTTCTTTGCGGCCACAGCGGCCGAGCGTGGATGCCGGAGGGTGGTCGCCGCTGACGGGGCACAAGCCTGGGCTGCTGGAGGGGGCGATGCGCTGCTAGTGACAGTCGTTGCCGCAAGCTCCACCGTCTTGCACCTCCGCGCCTTGTGTCCGAACTCCCCGCACAGCAGGCCCTTGGCTAGGTTCTTGCAGGAAGCGATTTTGTGCTCAGGAGAAAGACATTTGAAGCATTTTCCACGCGCCCTCTTAAAGAGGAGCTCCCTGAGCTTGGAGATGGGGGTCTGCCCATCGGTCCCCGGGCGGACGGGCGGAGCACGCTTTCTTCCACCCACCACCTGCCAACCACCGCCATCGCCATCAACGCCCTCATTAATGGCCGGGCCAGCCGTGGCCTTGGATCCCTCCGGTACTGAAATGACTGACATCGGGCGCGGGCGCGGACGCGAAGTCCCGGAGGAAAGCTGGGAGAGGCTCCCGTCCGTGGCCGGTGCCATCAATGCGGCCTTGAAGGAGACCGCGGCCGTGGCAGCGGGCCCATCTTCCCCAGCCGCACCCCCAGCACCGTAGCAGCAGAGAGCAGGGTGTCAGGGGGGCCCGAGGGTGGGGCCAAGTCGGAGGGGGAGCGAGCAGAGGAGAGTGCGAGATCCATGCCAGGGGTCGCCGAGGGGGCGACTCCGGCGGCGCGGGGAGGGAGAGGCGGTGGGAGCGGGGGAGGGGAGGAGACCGTGAGGGCGTCCGTTTTTTGGTCTTGGACTTGTCACTACTGTTTTTTCAAACGTTCTTTTAATATTGAGTACTAAGGAACAGAAGAATCAGTAAATTCAGCAAATCATTCTATACGTAAATGTTTTGCAACGCGCTCAAACAATAGCAAACACGAAGCACCCAATTCCAACACGCGCTTAATTAAACGGGCAGCCCACTGACGAATCCTGCAGGCGGAGCGACAAAAAAGTGCCGCCAACAAATATAGGAGCTCCCTCTGGAGCGATGTACCAACGTATCACCTCTCATTTAATACTCCAGTTGTTCATAAACACATGATTTCCATTTGTCCAGATATGATGTATGTAGACATACCTTAGTATATGGATGTATACATATTAGGACAAATGAAAGACAATTATTTTTGGACGGAGGGAGTAGTAAAGAATCCAAAACAATCATCTAAGAGCTTGTATCAAATACCCGCGCGTTGTTGCGGGACTGTAGGATACAAATTAAAATTATTGAGAATGGAATAAACATATACTACTCCCTCCGATCCATATTAATAGGTCCTCAAGTGGATGTATCTAGACATGTTTTATTGCTAGATACATCCACTTGAGGACCTATTATATGGATCGGAGGGAGTACTAGAAATAGTAACTTCTTGTGCAACAAATTAACGGGGCATGGCCCCACTACCACGTAAAACACACGAAAGGATAGCATTAAGGTGCACTCTCGCGTACGTGATCAGGAAGCAAGAAGTAGTAGTTTGAATATGTCAAGTCTTGGTGTTGGACTCAATGTCGTAAACGTCATGGACGCTTCAGTTAGCAGTCCATATATAATGGCGATCAGCCCATCACCAGCCCGTCGCATCGCTAGCTGGATCGATCCAAGACGATGGGATCTCGTGGCACCTGCAGGGAGGCTTCTGGAGACATGCTACGCGAGATCCTGATGAAGCTGCCGGCCAGGGACGTCGCACGGTCCTCCTGCGTCTCGAGGCTGTGGCACAGCGTCGCCGGCGACCCCTCCTTCCGCAACCTCCACTCCATGGCCAGCCACGTCACCTCCGCTCGCGCGGAGACCTTGCTCGTCACGGTGAACCGCAAGCCAGGCCGGAGCGACGAGGCGAGCGTCTTCAACGTGTCGTCGCGGAAGAAGGCCATGTGCTGTGTTCCTATCCCCGGCTTCTATGGCCTCGCCAACGTCTGCAATGGCTTCCTCTGCTTCGTGCATTACGACTGCTCCGAGGCGCCGGCGGTGGTGTGTAACCCCGTCACGGGCGAGACGGTGACGCTGCCCTCGCCTCCTCCGTTGTTCGGCTCCGAGGAACAAGTCGGGCATCACTTCGCTTTGGGATTCAGCTCGTCCACCAAGGAGTACAAGTTGTTCCGGATCTCGTACCAGCTCACCGACTCTTCTTCCTCCGATGAGCAGCAGCGGGTGGAGGTGGACACATACACCCTAAGTGACACCCGCGGGTGGCGCAAACATTCATTCCTCTCTCGTTATCGCCCCAGTTAAAACAGGTTTAGGGTTTCGGTGTGTGGCTCAATGCCTACACCCGTGATCTCTTTATATATGGGTATATACACGACAGGTAGAAACCTATTACAATACGTATACGGGCGGTATACTAGCACACCACGTATAGACCGATCTTAACACACCCCCTCAATCTAAACTAGTACATACAAGATTCAGATTGGTTCTAAATCGGTCTAACATCTGTCGTGTGGCTGGTTTAGTGAACACATCAGCCAATTGATCACCCGAAGAGATAAATCTCACCTCCAAAGCACCAGCGGCGACTCGCTCTCGCACAAAGTGGAAATCGATCTCAATGTGCTTAGTACGAGCATGAAACACCGGATTTGCTGTTAGATAAGTAGCCCCTAAGTTGTCACACCAGAGAATGGGAACACGTTGTTGAGAAACTCCAAGTTCTCTCATTAGGGATTCCACCCACATAGCTTCAGCAGCTCCATTTGCCAAAGCCTTGTACTCTGCCTCTGTACTGGACCTAGAGACAGTGGGTTGTTTCTTCGAACTCCATGAAATAAGATTCGGTCCAACAAATACTGCAAAACCTCCAGTGGAGCGACGATCATCCACGCATCCTGCCCAGTCTGCATCTGTGAAAATGCTGATGCCCATAGAGGAGTTCTTATGAATATTCAACCCTGTGTCGAGAGTTCCTTTAACATAGCGCAGAATACGCTTAACGGCTTCCCAATGTATCTCAGTAGGCTGGGAGAGAAACTGACACACCTTGTTGACAGCAAAAGAGATATCTGGACGTGTGAGCGTCAAATACTGAAGACCACCAACAACACTGCGATACCGAAAAGAATCTTCAGTACCTAGTGGCACACCCGTGTCACGAGCAAGACGTTCTGTAGAGCTGAGCGGAGTTGAAGTGGGCTTGCAATTCTCTATACTGACTCGATGTAGAAGATCAAGTGCATATTTACGTTGAGTAAGTGTCATGCCCCCAGAATGGTAAGACGCTTCAAGTCCAAGAAAGTACTCCAGAACACCAAGATCCTTAATTGGAAAAGACTCGGAGAGGGAGCGCACCAATCGATCAACTGCAACAGAACTCGAACCAGCAATGACAATATCATCAACGTAAACCAGCATGTAGAGATGAACATCAGCTTGGGAGTAAATGAACAGGGACGTATCAGCTTTAGAGGAAACAAAACCCAGCTGATGTAGGAGGGAGCTCAGACGAGCATACCACGCTCGAGGAGACTGTTTGAGACCATAGATAGCACGCTGCAGTTTGCAAACATGTGTGGGGTAGCGATCATCCTCAAAACCAGGAGGCTGCTGCATATAAACATCCTCAGACAAGAAGCCATGCAGAAACGCGTTGCTGACATCAATCTGGCGCAGCGTCCAACCACGAGACACTGCAAGGGAAAGCACGAGACGAATGGTCGCTGGTTTAACCACTGGGCTGAATGTGTCACCGTAGTCAATACCGAGCTGCTGAGTAAAACCGCGAGCAACCAAACGCGCCTTGAGTTTATCAACTGAACCATCAGGCTTATGCTTTGTCTTGAACACCCATTTGCTACCCATAATATTGACTCCATGTGGTCGCGGAACAAGAATCCACGTGCCCGTCTGACACAGAGCAGAAAATTCATCAGCCATAGCCGACCTCCAAGCAGGTTCTCGAAGAGCATCATGATGTGATGATGGAACTGCACAGAATGCACGGCGCCGCTCATCGTAGCGCACGGTGCCATCCGTGAACTGCCTCTCGCGACGAGTGTGATCACGTAATCGCGTGACCATCGAATGACCAGGAGCAGCCGCAGCAGTCGAGGGCGTCGCGGCGGGAACATGCCCAGCTGAAGGCGACGCGGACTGTTGGTCTGCGTGGGCCGAGGACGGCGACCCAGCGTGGGCCTCTTCTGATGGAGACGGTGGGCCGGTAGTGTCTAACCCGGGGCCGGATGAAGACGGGCCTCGAGAGGCTGTACTCGACGAAGACATGCCCCCATGCACGTCGGGCGTAGGAGACGCGTGGGGAGTCGCGCCCCCATGCACGTCGATCACCTGGGAGTCGATCGGACAGGAGGAGTCCTGCGGATGCAACAAATCAACTGCAACGGGAGCATTAGTAGATAGGTACGATAAGTCATATTTGCGCACATGTTCATTCGTAGCCGGTTCATGCGAAGGGAAAGTGATAACCTCATAAAGAGCCGGAATAGCAACCTGAACACCCGGAGTGGCATAGGGAAAAACGGACTCGTCGAATACGACGTCACGAGAGATATAGATCCGTCCTGTGGAACGGTCTAAGCACTTATATCCCTTATGCATGGCACTATATCCCAGAAACACGCAAAGTTTGGAACGAAAATCTAACTTATGCGCATTATACTTACGAAGGCTAGGCCAGCAAGCACAACCAAAGGTACGAAGAAAATCATAATTTGGTTGGATTTTGAAGAGACGATGTATGGGTGTATCTTTATGAAGGACAGGAGTAGGCATGCGGTTTATGAGGTAACATGCTGTCAAGAAAGCTTCATCCCAATACCGTAACGGAATTGAGGAGTGTGCGAGAAGAGCTAGACCGGTCTCTACAAGATGGCGATGTTTGCGCTCCGCAACACCGTTCTGCTGAGAGGTGTGAGGACAGGACACGCGATGAGAGATGCCCGTGCGCTGGAAATAGCGATGCAGCCTAAGATATTCACCACCCCAATCAGACTGAACACACTTAATTTTAGCATCCAAAAGGCGCTCGACGTGAGCCTGGAAAGAATAGAAAACTTGTTCGACATCAGATTTTTGTTTAAGAAGATATATCCAGCAGAAACGCGAATAGTCATCAATAAAGCTAACATAATATTTGTAGCCGCCAGAAGATGCAATAGCAGGGCCCCAAACATCCGAATGAATTAACTCAAGAGGCATAGTGGACACACGTGCAGATGAACTATAAGATAATTGATGACTCTTAGCACGCTGACAAGCATCACACACGGAAACAGAATGATCTGACGGTAAAGAGGGCAAATTATGTTGCGTAACAATGTTATGCACTACATTATTTGATGGATGACCGAGACGCTCATGCCATTGAGACGATGAGACCCTGACACTGGAACTAGCATGGTGAGGTGATGTCGTGGATGAAGCTCGACTATATGGAATCGGATAGAGACCATCTTGACTCCTACCGTGAAGAAGAATTCTCCTCGTGGCCTTGTCCTTAACACAGAAAAAGTGACGGTGAAACTCAACGAACACATCATTATCGGAAACAAGACGATAAACCGAAAGGAGATTTTGGTGGATATTTGGAACATGAAGGACATTGTTTAAGTGGAGAGACGAACCGGCTAAAGACGAATGACCAATGTGTGAAATAGACAAACCTGCACCATTGGCGACTTGAACATTGTCCTTTCCGCCGTAGCGCTCATGAGTGTGGAGTCGCTCAAGATCATTCGTGAAGTGGTCCGTAGCGCCGGTATCCATCAGCCAAGGAGGAGTGGCGGTGGAGCTTGTGGTAGCAGCGTTGACAGAACGCTGGCTGTTGCGGTTGTTGACGCGGTACTCGGGGTTATACCGATTGCGACAATCGGCAGCTTCATGCCCCCAGTTGGTACAAATCTGACAGCGTGGACGCTGCTTCTTACGACCGTTATTCTGGCCGTTGTTCTGGTAGCCATTACCACCACCGTACCCGCCAGATTGCGGGCGATCATTGCCTCCAGTGAACGGCCGCCCCTGCCCTTGCTGATAGGTGTTCCCAGCTGGGCGACTCCCGCCGTACGTAGCTGGGTTGAAGTCTGGCGCGCGCGACCGATTGTGGTTGAAGGAGCCGGTCCGCGACGCAGCGTTTGCCGAAGAGGACCAATCCGCGACCTGAGCTTGCTGCGACTGAAGGGCCTCGAACGACAAGATGTGAGAGTAGAAATCGGTGTAAGACACCGAGCGATTTCCAACGGTAAGCGAGGCAGCGATCGCGTTGAAATCGGGGCCGAGGCCGGTGATGATGTAGTCGACGAGTTCATCGTCCGAGATGGGAGATCCAGCGGCCGCCATGGTGTCGGCAAGAGCCTTCATCTTATGCATGTACTGCGCCGCGGGCATCTCCTCCTTCCGCATCGTTTGGAGTTGGCGACGGATGTGGCGGACGTTGGCGCGGCTCTGGGCACCAAACATGGTATGGACAGCAGCCCAAACCGCAGCGGCCGTGTCGCAGCTGATAAGCTGGCACGCGATATCTGGCTCCATCGAGCCGAGCAGAAGGCCAATCACCTTCTGGTCCACCGTCCACCAGCTAGTATATGCCGGGTTGGGGACGTCAACAGCAGCATCGCCCGTTCCCTGCCTAATCGTCTTTGCAGGAGCCGCTTCGGTGCCGTTGAGATGGCCATGCAGACCCGCACCGGCGAGATTGGGAAGGGTGAGGCCCTTCCACAGCGTGAAGTTGTTGGAGTCGAGGCGTAGGGGAGGCGACGGCGTGAACATGCTTGCAGCCGAGGAGGAAGTGAGCGCTCCGGCTGAGTGGAGTTGGAGAGCCGAGGAAGTCATCGCGACGACGGCGCGGACGGCAGCGCACGGCCAAGATGGCGCGCGAGGGGGAGAGCACGCGTCGACGGCGGCGGCGCGGAGGGGGAGCACGAGGCTCTGATACCAAGTTAAAACAGGTTTAGGGTTTCGGTGTGTGGCTCAATGCCTACACCCGTGATCTCTTTATATATGGGTATATACACGACAGGTAGAAACCTATTACAATACGTATACGGGCGGTATACTAGCACACCACGTATAGACCGATCTTAACAGCCCCGTCATTAGGGGGTGGAGGTGGACATCTACGCCAGTGTTGCTCCACGACAAGATGTACATGCTCACCCATAGATTTAATAAACACGAGATTCCCAAA
Organism: Alopecurus myosuroides; assembly: GCA_028641055.1. Classification (NCBI taxonomy): domain Eukaryota; kingdom Viridiplantae; phylum Streptophyta; class Magnoliopsida; order Poales; family Poaceae; genus Alopecurus; species Alopecurus myosuroides. The sequence goes on along the minus strand of CM054062.1, from coordinate 358,266,242 downwards.
AGGATGTTGGTAATTGATGTGGCGACTGAGTCGTGTTGCACTTACGGTCTTCCAGACTATAAGAATCGGCACTATGATCAACCCCTGGCAGGAGTCTTTGAGCTCAACGGACAGTTGTGGTTCGTCGCACACCTCTACAGCCCTAGCAACACCATCGCCATCCGCTTCTGGGTCATGTCGCCGCCGGGCGACAAGGACCCTGCAGGTGTTAACAAGGAGCCATGCTGGGAGCTGTGTTATGTTACGACCTTACTCAATCTCTCGCTCCATTGATCATGAGTTCGGAGGTACAACGGGATTTCCGGTGGAAATACTTGGAGAAGAAGGAAAAGGAATTACAGACACAATATTCTTGTCGCTCTCAACTTGCCAGGCATCGTTTATATAGGAACGCAGAACCCCTCTTCCGCGATGAGTTGGACACGCCTTGCGTCAGCCCCTCGTCACGGTTACGTCATTGTAACATCCAAGTATGAAAACCCTTAGTTGTTTTACTTGTTGTTTTTATTTAAGCAATGCATCATATCATCATTCTCATTTTTATTTCTGTTTGCATTGTTTTCATATGAAATTCAAACTTGTTGTCAACTTCTGTTTTCACACTTGTCTGTTACAACCTTTCAAATAAAGAAGTGCAAACTTAAAACCTCTTTTGTTTTCAAGCAGCTCCATTATAATTCACCTTTTAAGTTGTTGCTTAAATCAATTAACCAAATTAACCTTTTATTTTTCCAAGTCTTTTTCCAAACTCAAAACAATTATCAAATCATCAATCCTTTTGAATCCATGATGTTCTTCACAACTTGGTATTCTTCAAAAACATTCTAACTCTAGGGGAAACCCTATTGAAAACACCTTATTTTCTAAATAATAATTACTATGGCAATTTTCACTTAATTTGGTTCCATTTTGAAACAGCAATAAAACATTTGAAATTTTGAAAACCAAAACTACCAAATGGTTTCTTTTCACCTAATAAGCTTATACAAAATTTTCCAAATTTTTATCTACTCAAAAACCTATCCTTTTTATCTAAAAGCAAAACTACAAAAAAAAAAAACAGAAGCAGGAAAATAAAAACGAGCTAACCAGCCGCGCGCGCAGCAGCTAACTACCCTAAGCCCGCCTAACCTACGCGCGCGCAGGGCCCAGCCCACCTAAGCTCAGCGTAACGCTTCAATAATCGTGCGATCGTTCTGTTCTCTGTACGGCGCGAATCGGAGCGGTGCCACCGCGGCAACCTGCGACTCCGGCGGCAGCGCATCGACGGCTGCGCCTATAAATAGCCCTAGGGCTCCGCGCGCCGACAACCCTAACCCCTAGGCTACTTGGTCCCTCGTTTTCCGCCGCCGTTATCCTCTCCACGACCGCATCTCCTCACCATCTGAATCTCACCGGCGAGGCCAGCTCTGAATCCGCCATGGCCTCCGCCGTTTCCGTCCACCTGCACCCCACCTAGCTGCTGAAATCGAGCACCCGCTCCTTCCTCTCCAACTTGGACATCAGAGCCTCTCCGCGAACGCGTTGGATCGACTACGCCATCGACGACGTCGCCGCCGTCCGCCACTCCGAGCCGCTGCTTCCTTCGACAACCGGCGGTGAGCACCCACCAGTTCCCCTCTCTCTCTCCCTCGGTGCACCACCGCAAGTTTGTGCACGTTCTGCACACGACCGTGCGCTTCCATCACCCATCTGCAGCGTTCACGGCCGTGGATCGCCGCCGGCGACCTTTGTCTGTCAGGCGAGGAACGAGCGTCGTCAGTAAAATTCAGTTAAACCCTGCTTCTGAACGTTACCTTGGCTGCGCATGTCTCCCTGTCAAACTGATCGAGCACAGCGCAGTGGTAGACGTACTCTGAATTCCGCGAGTGGTTGCGGGTTCGAGCCCCCGCAAGCACAACATTTTTTTGTTCCTTTTCTGTCGCAGCGAAGGATGGCCCACTGTCATACACCCTCTGTGCCACGCAACGCTGCGCAGAGCCACGTTGGCAGCTGGCCCACTGCGCAGTGACTGCGTGTAGAGTGCTGCTGGGTAACATTTGGTTTTCTGCGATTTTCCAAATAATCAAATTCCTTTTAATAGACAGATTTGAAACAAAACTTTGAAATTCAATAACTTCTATTCTGTAATTCATATAAACACAAACTTTATATGAAACTTGATCTAAATTTCATAATCTATCCAAATATCCAACTTGTGTTCTGTTTTCAACTTTCAAACTACAATTTAAATTCAAATTTAAATCATTTCAATTGTATTTGCTAAATTCAATAATTAATTATTCATAAGTCCAAATCATGCAAATAAAATATGTTTTCAATACCATTTTAAATAAGCTATTCAAATATAATTTTTGTTTTCTGTTTTGAATAATTTAAATTGCCTAAACAATTTAAATCTTGTTTAATTCAATTAAAAATTGTTTAATATTGTTTAATTCATAAATAATTAATTCTAAAGTCCAATTTAAAAATGTGAAACATGTAATCCAACTAAAATTTGATAACCTTTTCAAATATCAACTTTGTTATTTGTTTTGCACCCTTTAACTTGATGAAAACAACAACTACTTGTTTAATGCCATTAAGTAACAAAATTTCCAAACTTGATTAATGTTTTCCAAAAATGGTTAACTATCATTCCAATTGCATTTAAATTGTTATCTTCTTGTTATTCATCATGCATGCATCATGCTAACTCACCAACACCTGATGCTTAGTGTTAGAACAATTAATTCAACTCTAAGGCATGGGTTTTGCCATATGCAATCTTTGCATATGGCATCCATTTAAACTTGTGTATCATATCCACTAGTTTATTTTGGTGCATCTATTAAACATGACATGCATCATCCCAATGTTTGTGCACATATGCCATGTATTGATTGCCGTCTTCCTTCGTTGTTGTTTTTGCTTCTTCTCGCTTAGACGACGACGTTGGTACCGACGAGCCTTACGACACCACTACCCAGGACCTAGCCCAGTACGAGACTGAGCTGCCAGGCAAGTTATCACTCACATGAATCATCGAGTTCTCTTCCACACTTGTTGTCGATACTATCCTTTTGTCTACTATTGCTAGCCCTATGTATCGTTGCTATTCTCCGAACCCATCACATGATTCCCTGAACCAATGATATTGCCTCACCTCCATACCCACAGCCTTTGTTTGTGCCTGTTCTTATCTAGCATGCTTAGGGTTGCTTTTGCTCGAGCCTGTTGTCGGTTACTTCTTTTATTATCGTGCTATTATTATCTGTTACCGTTCCGAGGGCTCGAATGTTAATCAATCAATCCTGTTAATGCTGCTGTTAATAATAATTTGATGATAAGGCACCGGCAGGAGGCCCTTTGTGGTTTTGAGGCCTGCTAGTGTCGACCCTAATAGGAAAAGGGTCTTGTCTACTGATCCATGATGAGCGCACTACCCGCATGTGGGAAGCGAGTATGGGCGCCCCCCTCAACTTGACTCGATTCGCATCTCGTCCAAATCGCCGTACTAGTTCGGGCTTTCCATTTGCTGCATCATATGCAGGTACGAACCCGAGGCCAGGGTGGAACTTTTGTAGTCGGCATTTAGGGCGGCGTGGTCTTCCAGTGCTATGAGGGTCCTCCTTTTCTTCGGGGGGCTCGATTAGCCGCGCACGCACAGCACGCGGTGCTTTGGGCTTGATGCGAAGAACAGTTGGTTGTGTTGAGTGTCTCGCCTGGTGGGTTTGATTCCCATCTGGCGGGATATTCTTACGTGTACGGTTACTATGGTGCACCCCTGCAGGGATAAATCTTCTCGAGAAGCCGTGTTTTCCGCGGTTATGGATTACTTGGTGAAAGTACTGGCTAACAAGTACTCAGGACAACTTCAACATAATGATCAATCATGCTTCACCCAATGATTAGTAACTTGACTAGTAATAGGTTATTCACACAATAACTTGATTCACCTTAATACAACCGCGTGAGTTATCCTCGGATTGCTTCTTCGGATAAGGGGCGAGATCCAGGATGGGTTTGTTTGAAGTTATCTTTCAGTTGGTTACAATTCCTCGATCTTATCTTTTCTATTAGCCGGAACTATTAGTATCTTCTGTAGTTGGTTAGAGCAGCCCGCTGCAGCTTTTGTAATACCTATATTCTTCCGTTGATCCCAAGCATCCCGGCTTGTGTTGACGGGTAACTCCTTGATGAAATGTGAGTCTTGCTTGCCAGTACTTGGATGTACTGACCCCGTTGGGGCTGTGGTTTACGCAGAGTACGACTACGGCTACGATGATCACCAGGATGGCTACTTTGTGGAGTTCGACGACACTGCAGACGAGTAGTTGGCTGGACCCCGGGCAGGATCCAGGACCTACGTGGATGGGCTTCGTTTTTCGTTATTTTCTCCGGCTTCTTAAGCCTTGGATTTGTCTGTACTCAGACCCATTTGATTGCTTCCGCTGATGTAATGGATGATATGTTGGGACATGTGTCCTCTGGATGAGTGTTTTGCTATCTCTGCCTTAGTGAAGGCTATTTGCAAACTTATTTCATTCTTTTGTGTCTTAGAGACAGTTTGTGCTATCATTTCGTTCAAAGCTGTTGACGTACAGTGCGTGCTTGAATATGAAGTACGTCGACAGTAGTGCCTTAGGTTCCTAGCGGATAGTTTACTTCGACGGTGGGAGCAGGGCTTGTGTTGTCGCGCATAAGCGCAGGCCTACCAGGAAGCTGGGACGTGGGAGCAGGTATGCCCCATAATCCAAGCACCTGACTTCCAGTTCGTGCGATGAGTATCCTCTAGAAACCGGGGTGCGACAAATGGTATCAGAGCCTGTCTGCCTGTAGGATCCCTTTTTACTGGTCGCAGTTGAGTCTAGAAACTATTTTGTAGCTATATAGGAAAAATGAAACGTGAGAGTAGGAATTCTGCCATTTTTCTTCTTTCCCCACCCACCCACCCTTTTCTGGTAAGGAAGTGCAACGTTGTTTTCTGTTCTCACCTAAACTTTCAAGTTAGGATTTCACGTGTTTTGGGTTCTCCTTAGTACCTCAGGACTGTTGGTCTCGTTTTCCCGATGTTGCTTCGATATCATGTTCTTTTCAACATCCTTTTCGTCCGTTGAACCTTGTTGTTGTTTTCCACATCCTTTTTCATCGACCGGAGTCTAATCAAAACCTTTCCCAATCATCTGCAGATGGGTCTCAGCTACTACCCGCAGGTGGTTCGCATGACTCGCTGTGAGAGCACCGCCGGTTTTCCGGAGATGCTGAGAGACATGGTTACCTATCTGGGGTTCCGTTGGGCGCCAGAGTACCAGGTCTACGAGCACCAGCGAGAGTTTGACCAGACTTGCTACCGGGCTATCGTCTACATTCTGTCGGATGATGGCAGGAGAATTGCACACCAGTACGAGGCAGTAGGGTCCACAGTGGATATGGCAGTGCAGCAGGCAGCGTATGTGAGCCTCACCGTCCTCCGTGCTGACTACTGGGGCTTTGATAAGTCCAGTTTTCGTCACATCCCCCGTGGTTACATTACGGCAGCGGGAGTTCACTTCACTGTCCACCGCGACCTGGATACCTACGAGACTGATAGCTCCAGGCTGCAGACCACTGCCCAGTTCGTGTGGCACAGTGACGCCGTTGCTTCCGCACTTTCTCAGGAGTTAGCCTCAGTCAGGGAGCAGCTCCACCTTGCTCTCACTCGTCTGGCGACGTACACCACAGACTTTGTTGGAGACGAGCGCTTTGCACGTTTCCAGCAGACACTGGGTTTTCCTCTGCCAGATGCTGGAGGTTACGAGCCGATCAGAGGCCCACTTCTCGACCTCGGAGCTGGTTACACAGGGATTCCCCGCTATGGAGCACAGGGAGAGGACGCTTTCTACTTCACCACACCGAGAGTTGCTCTCAGAGCAGTTCCTATCTACATGGATCGTCGTGATACCTACTTCCGTGGGGTTCCTCCTCACCGTATCTCTCGTCGTACTACTCACCGCCGTCCTGCGTGATGAGCATGGGAGTACCGATGTATCCGTTACTAGCTGTGTCTAGTTTATCCTTTCGTTTTCGAACCATGTATTGGTCTGTTGGATATTCTGATGTATTTGAACTCATGATGTACCTGTTGGTTATCTATTCATGCGTCGGAATAATCTCTCTTTCGGTTGCTAAGTTTATTCCTTCCTATTGTTGTGCTAAAATGCATTTCTGTTCAGGATGCCTCCAACAAGGAACACGCCTGAGCCACCGCCGATCGCTGAGCTCTTGACTCAGATGACTCAGGTCATGGCTCAGATGGTCCAGGTTCAGAACCACCAGAACAACCACCACCAGACTGCTCCAAGGGTCACCATCAAGGACTTCCTCAGTGTGGGTCCCAAGGCTTTCGTGGAAACACGCGAGCCGCTGGATGCTGATGACTGGATCCGTGACGTAGCAAGAGCCCTGGAGATTGCTCATGTTGCGGAAGAGGACAAGGTCAACTATGCTGCTTACCTACTGAAGGGTCAGGCAGCCTCGTGGTGGGAGAACTACCAGGCCATGAGAGCTGGCTATCCTATCACTTGGGGTTGCTTCAAGGATGCCTTCCTGAAGTACCACATCCCCGATGGTCTCATGGAGAGGATGCGTGAAGAGTTTTGCTCGCTGAAGCAGGGCAAGCTCGACGTCATCGGCTACCAGAACGAGTTCAATCGCCTCGCTCGGTATGCTGGAGACGAGGTGTCTACTGAGACCAAGAAGATGGCAAGGTTCCGCCGAGGTTTTAACCCGGAACTGAAGTACGCTCTCACAAACATCAAGTGCAAGGACTTCGTCGAGCTCGTGAACACCGCGCTCAATGAGGAGAATGGGCGCAAGGCGTTCGAAGAGTCGCGCAAGCACTCGCGTGAGGGTGGTTCCTCCTCCAACATGACCACCCCTCCGCAGAAGCGCCGCATCTGGGTGCCAAACAGTGCTGTCACTAGGGCTCCAAATGCCCAAACTTCTCCAAGCTTTGGTCCCCGCCCACCCAACCCAGCTCAGATGCATGGGCAGAGGTTTGCAATGGCGCAGCCAAGGCCAGATCCTCCGCGTGTCGTCACTTGCTTCAAGTGCAAGGAGACTGGGCACTACGCAGATAAGTGCACTCAGAGGATGCTGCCTTCTCCACCACCTCGCCCCAACACCAACCAGGCGATGGTCCGCGCTCCTCCGCATAAGGCCTTCAACACCAACAACAGGCCTGTTGGGAGGACCGCAAGGGTCAACCACGTCAAGGTTGACACAGCTGAGGAATCTGCCGACGTTGTTCTCGGTACATTACCCGTAAACTCTATCCCAGCTAAAGTGTTGTTCGATACCGGAGCATCGCATTCCTTTGTGTCAAAAATCTTTGCGGCAACAAGTAAGCTCCCCTTTGTTGGTTTGGGTTCCCCGCTAGTAGTAAACTCCCCTGGAGCAACTATGCAAACTTCCAAGATCAGTCATGAGAATCAGATCTTAATTGGAGGTCACATATTCCTTGCTTCCCTCATCCTGCTTGGAAATTCTGACATTGATGTCATCCTTGGCATGGATTGGTTGAAGGCCAATAAAGCTACGATTGAATGTGCTCAAAAGTCAATAACTCTGTTCCACCCTTCCGGCCAGATAGTCTATTCTCCGAAGGAATCAAGTTCTGTTCAGCTGTACACCCTGGATGCTAAACCTCTTCCTGCAATTGAGAATGTTCCGGTGGTTTGTGAATTCCCTGACGTCTTTCCAGAAGAGTTGCCAGGGATGCCTCCGGACAGAGCAGTTGAGTTCGTGATCGAGCTTGAGCCAGGTACTGCTCCAATCTCTAAGCATCCATACAAGATAGCTCCTCCTGAACTGAAATTGTTGAAGGAGCAAATCGATATGTACATGGACAAAGGTTTCATTCAGCCTAGTTCCTCCGCTTGGGGTTGCCCAACTCTGTTTGTTGCCAAGAAGGATCAAACTAAAAGACTCGTGGTTGACTATCGTCCTCTCAACGAGAAAACCATCAAGAACAAGTATCCACTTCCTCGTATCGATGATCTTTTTGATCAACTTGCTGGAGCCTCAATATTCTCAAAGTTGGACTTGAGGATGGGGTACCATCAGATAAAGATCAGAAAGGAAGATATTCCTAAGACAGCTTTCACCACTCGGTACGGTCTATATGAATACACCGTCATGTCCTTTGGTCTCACCAATGCACCGGCGACCTTCTCAAGACTCATGAATTCTGTCTTCTATGAATACCTCGACAAGTTCGTTGTGGTATATCTTGATGATATCCTAGTCTACTCAAAATCCGAGGAAGAGCATGGAGAACACCTTCGTCTCACTCTCACGAAACTTCGCGAGCATCGTCTGTATGCCAAATACTCCAAATGTGAGTTCTGGATTCCAGAAGTTGCATATCTTGGTCATATCATCTCTGCCAAAGGCATTGCCATTGATCCTGAAAAGGTTAAGGCAATTGTTGATTGGAAACCCCCTAAGACGGTGAAGCAAGTTAGAAGCTTTCTTGGCTTGGCTAGCTATTGCCGTCGTTTCGTCCAAAACTTTTCCAAGATTGCCAAACCTCTCACTGATCTCACAAAGAAGGACAAAAAGTTCGTTTGGACTCCACAATGTGATGAGAGTTTCAACCTCCTGAAGACTAAACTCACTTCCACACCTGTTCTAGTTGGCCCCGACACTACCAAACCTTTCCAGATATTCTGCGATGCATCTCTTCAAGGTCTAGGTGCAATTCTTATGCAAGAACGTCAAGTTGTCGCTTATGCTTCACGTCAGTTGAACCCACACGAGCAAAACTATCCCACTCATGATCTTGAACTTGCAGCAGTTGTGTTTGCCCTCAAGAAATGGAGACAATACTTGTTGGGTAACAAAACTGAGATCTTTTCCGATCATAAGAGTCTGAAATACATCTTCACTCAGCCAGATCTGAACCTCAGGCAAAGGAGATGGATTGAGAAGATTAAAGACTTTGATCTCACCATTTCTTACACTCCAGGCAAGGCTAATGTTATGGCCGATGCTCTCAGTCGCAAATCATATTGCAATAATCTCATGATCATGGAAAGCCAACCTCCACTTCATGAAGAATTCCAGAAGCTGAACCTTTGTCTTGTTCCTCAAGGCTATCTTGCTAGCTTGACAGCCAGTCCAACTCTCGAGGACAAGATTCGTTCTGAACAACTTCGTGATAATGAAATCAAGAAGATGGTAGAGCAAATCAAAGAGGGCAGTGATAAGTTCAAGTCCTTCTCTATTGATGACAAAGGAACTGTGTTCTTTGAAGGACGCATTGCAGTTCCTCAGGTTCAAAGTCTCAAGGATATCATTCTCAAGGAGGCTCATGAAACTCCCCTATCCATTCACCCTGGAAGTACAAAGATGTACCAGGATCTCAAGACTCTGTATTGGTGGTCTGGCATGAAACGTGAAATTGCTCAATACGTTTCTGAATGCGACGTTTGTCAACGTGTTAAGGCAGTCCATCAGAAGACAGCAGGTTTACTCCAACCTCTGAAAATTCCTGAGTGGAAGTGGGACATGATTGAAATGGACTTCGTTACTGGGTTTCCAAAGTCCAAGAAGGGAAACGATGCAATCTTCGTTGTTATTGATCGTCTCACTAAGGTTGCTCACTTCTATGCTGTAAAGGAAACTATCTCAGCTAGCCAGTTAGCAGAGCTCTACACAGCAAAGGTTGTTCCTCTTCATGGTGTTCCATTGGAAATAAGCTCAGACCGTGGAAGTATCTTCACTTCTCATTTCTGGAAGAGCTTTCAAGAAGCATTGGGCACCAAACTTCTGTTCAGCACAGCTTACCACCCTCAGTCTCAGGGGCAAGTCGAAAGAGTCAATCAGATTCTCGAGGATATGCTCAGAGCATGTGGTCTCTCCTTTGGCATGAAATGGGAGGATTGCCTTCCATATGCTGAATTCTCCTACAACAACAGCTACAAGGCAAGCCTAGGCATGGCACCGTTTGAGGCACTGTATGGTCGCAGATGCAGGAGTCCAATAAATTGGTCTGGAGCTGGTGAACGTTCACTTTTAGGCCCTGACATTGTTAAGGAAGCCGAGGAGAAAGTTCGTATCATTCGTGACAATCTCAGGATTGCTCAATCTCGTCAGAAGAGCTATTATGATAGCAAGCACAGGGATATGGTCTATGCACCTGGTGATAAGGCATATCTCCGTGTAACTCCCCTCAGAGGAACTCATCGTTTCGGTGTGAAAGGAAAGCTTGCACCAAGATACATTGGCCCTTTCAACATCCTCTCAAGACGTGCAGAGAATGCTTATCGTCTTGAACTTCCAGAAAAACTATCCAAAGTGCACGATGTGTTCCACGTGTCACAGCTCAAGAAGTGTTTCAAAGATCCAGATCGTGCAGTTAATCATGATTCTATCGAACTGCAAGATGATCTATCTTATGAGGAGCACCCTGTTCGTATTCTCGATGAGACCGAGCGTAAGACTCGCAACAAGAGCACCAAGTTCTTGAAAGTCCAATGGTCGCATCATTCTGATAAAGAGGCAACGTGGGAGACCGAAGAGGATCTTCGCAAGAAGTATCCGGACCTTTTCACTTCTCCGTAGGAATCTCGGGGCGCGATTCCTTCAAGGGGGGGCGTTTTGTAACATCCAAGTATGAAAACCCTTAGTTGTTTTACTTGTTGTTTTTATTTAAGCAATGCATCATATCATCATTCTCATTTGTATTTCTGTTTGCATTGTTTTCATATGAAATTCAAACTTGTTGTCAACTTGTGTTTTCACACTTGTCTGTTACAACCTTTCAAATAAAGAAGTGCAAACTTAAAACCTCTTTTGTTTTCAAGCAGCTCCATTATAATTCACCTTTTAAGTTGTTGCTTAAATCAATTAACCAAATTAACCTTTTATTTTTCCAAGTCTTTTTCCAAACTCAAAACAATTATCAAATCATCAATCCTTTTGAATCCATGATGTTCTTCACAACTTGGTATTCTTCAAAAACATTCTAACTCTAGGGGAAACCCTATTGAAAACACCTTATTTTCTAAATAATAATTACTATGGCAATTTTCACTTAATTTGGTTCCATTTTGAAACAGCAATAAAACATTTGAAATTTTGAAAACCAAAACTACCAAATGGTTTCTTTTCACCTAATAAGCTTGTACAAAATTTTCCAAATTTTTATCTACTCAAAAACCTATCCTTTTTATCTAAAAGCAAAACTACAAAAAAAAAAAAACAGAAGCAGGAAAATAAAAACGAGCTAACCAGCCGCGCGCGCAGCAGCTAACTACCCTAAGCCCGCCTAACCTACGCGCGCGCAGGGCCCAGCCCACCTAAGCTCAGCGTAACGCTTCAATAATCGTGCGATCGTTCTGTTCTCTGTACGGCGCGAATCGGAGCGGTGCCACCGCGGCAACCTGCGACTCCGGCGGCAGCGCATCGACGGCTGCGCCTATAAATAGCCCTAGGGCTCCGCGCGCCGACAACCCTAACCCCTAGGCTACCTGGTCCCTCGTTTTCCGCCGCCGTTATCCTCTCCACGACCGCATCTCCTCACCATCTGAATCTCACCGGCGAGGCCAGCTCTGAATCCGCCATGGCCTCCGCCGTTTCCGTCCACCTGCACCCCACCTAGCTGCTGAAATCGAGCACCCGCTCCTTCCTCTCCAACTTGGACATCAGAGCCTCTCCGCGAACGCGTTGGATCGACTACGCCATCGACGACGTCGCCGCCGTCCGCCACTCCGAGCCGCTGCTTCCTTCGACAACCGGCGGTGAGCACCCACCAGTTCCCCTCTCTCTCTCCCTCGGTGCACCACCGCAAGTTTGTGCACGTTCTGCACTCGACCGTGCGCTTCCATCACCCATCTGCAGCGTTCACGGCCGTGGATCGCCGCCGGCGACCTTTGTCTGTCAGGCGAGGAACGAGCGTCGTCAGTAAAATTCAGTTAAACCCTGCTTCTGAACGTTACCTTGGCTGCGCATGTCTCCCTGTCAAACTGATCGAGCACAGCGCAGTGGTAGACGTACTCTGAATTCCGCGAGTGGTTGCGGGTTCGAGCCCCCGCAAGCACAACATTTTTTTGTTCCTTTTCTGTCGCAGCGAAGGATGGCCCACTGTCATACACCCTCTGTGCCACGCAACGCTGCGCAGAGCCACGTTGGCAGCTGGCCCACTGCGCAGTGACTGCGTGTAGAGTGCTGCTGGGTAACATTTGGTTTTCTGCGATTTTCCAAATAATCAAATTCCTTTTAATAGACAGATTTGAAACAAAACTTTGAAATTCAATAACTTCTATTCTGTAATTCATATAAACACAAACTTTATATGAAACTTGATCTAAATTTCATAATCTATCCAAATATCCAACTTGTGTTCTGTTTTCAACTTTCAAACTACAATTTAAATTCAAATTTAAATCATTTCAATTGTATTTGCTAAATTCAATAATTAATTATTCATAAGTCCAAATCATGCAAATAAAATATGTTTTCAATACCATTTTAAATAAGCTATTCAAATATAATTTTTGTTTTCTGTTTTGAATAATTTAAATTGCCTAAACAATTTAAATCTTGTTTAATTCAATTAAAAATTGTTTAATATTGTTTAATTCATAAATAATTAATTCTAAAGTCCAATTTAAAAATGTGAAACATGTAATCCAACTAAAATTTGATAACCTTTTCAAATATCAACTTTGTTATTTGTTTTGCACCCTTTAACTTGATGAAAACAACAACTACTTGTTTAATGCCATTAAGTAACAAAATTTCCAAACTTGATTAATGTTTTCCAAAAATGGTTAACTATCATTCCAATTGCATTTAAATTGTTATCTTCTTGTTATTCATCATGCATGCATCATGCTAACCCACCAACACCTGATGCTTAGTGTTAGAACAATTAATTCAACTCTAAGGCATGGGTTTTGCCATATGCAATCTTTGCATATGGCATCCATTTAAACTTGTGTATCATATCCACTAGTTTATTTTGGTGCATCTATTAAACATGACATGCATCATCCCAATGTTTGTGCACATATGCCATGTATTGATTGCCGTCTTCCTTCGTTGTTGTTTTTGCTTCTTCTCGCTTAGACGACGACGTTGGTACCGACGAGCCTTACGACACCACTACCCAGGACCTAGCCCAGTACGAGACTGAGCTGCCAGGCAAGTTATCACTCACATGAATCATCGAGTTCTCTTCCACACTTGTTGTCGATACTATCCTTTTGTCTACTATTGCTAGCCCTATGTATCGTTGCTATTCTCCGAACCCATCACATGATTCCCTGAACCAATGATATTGCCTCACCTCCATACCCACAGCCTTTGTTTGTGCCTGTTCTTATCTAGCATGCTTAGGGTTGCTTTTGCTCGAGCCTGTTGTCGGTTACTTCTTTTATTATCGTGCTATTATTATCTGTTACCGTTCCGAGGGCTCGAATGTTAATCAATCAATCCTGTTAATGCTGCTGTTAATAATAATTTGATGATAAGGCACCGGCAGGAGGCCCTTTGTGGTTTTGAGGCCTGCTAGTGTCGACCCTAATAGGAAAAGGGTCTTGTCTACTGATCCATGATGAGCGCACTACCCGCATGTGGGAAGCGAGTATGGGCGGCCCCCTCAACTTGACTCGATTCGCATCTCGTCCAAATCGCCGTACTAGTTCGGGCTTTCCATTTGCTGCATCATATGCAGGTACGAACCCGAGGCCAGGGTGGAACTTTTGTAGTCGGCATTTAGGGCGGCGTGGTCTTCCAGTGCTATGAGGGTCCTCCTTTTCTTCGGGGGGCTCGATTAGCCGCGCACGCACAGCACGCGGTGCTTTGGGCTTGATGCGAAGAACAGTTGGTTGTGTTGAGTGTCTCGCCTGGTGGGTTTGATTCCCATCGGGCGGGATATTCTTACGTGTACGGTTACTATGGTGCACCCCTGCAGGGATAAATCTTCTCGAGAAGCCATGTTTTCCGCGGTTATGGATTACTTGGTGAAAGTACTGGCTAACAAGTACTCAGGACAACTTCAACATAATGATCAATCATGCTTCACCCAATGATTAGTAACTTGACTAGTAATAGGTTATTCACACAATAACTTGATTCACCTTAATACAACCGCGTGAGTTATCCTCGGATTGCTTCTTCGGATAAGGGGCGAGATCCAGGATGGGTTTGTTTGAAGTTATCTTTCAGTTGGTTACAATTCCTCGATCTTATCTTTTCTATTAGCCGGAACTATTAGTATCTTCTGTAGTTGGTTAGAGCAGCCCGCTGCAGCTTTTGTAATACCTATATTCTTCCGTTGATCCCAAGCATCCCGGCTTGTGTTGACGGGTAACTCCTTGATGAAATGTGAGTCTTGCTTGCCAGTACTTGGATGTACTGACCCCGTTGGGGCTGTGGTTTACGCAGAGTACGACTACGGCTACGATGATCACCAGGATGGCTACTTTGTGGAGTTCGACGACACTGCAGACGAGTAGTTGGCTGGACCCCGGGCAGGATCCAGGACCTACGTGGATGGGCTTCGTTTTTCGTTATTTTCTCCGGCTTCTTAAGCCTTGGATTTGTCTGTACTCAGACCCATTTGATTGCTTCCGCTGATGTAATGGATGATATGTTGGGACATGTGTCCTCTGGATGAGTGTTTTGCTATCTCTGCCTTAGTGAAGGCTATTTGCAAACTTATTTCATTCTTTTGTGTCTTAGAGACAGTTTGTGCTATCATTTCGTTCAAAGCTGTTGACGTACAGTGCGTGCTTGAATATGAAGTACGTCGACAGTAGTGCCTTAGGTTCCTAGCGGATAGTTTACTTCGACGGTGGGAGCAGGGCTTGTGTTGTCGCGCATAAGCGCAGGCCTACCAGGAAGCTGGGACGTGGGAGCAGGTATGCCCCATAATCCAAGCACCTGACTTCCAGTTCGTGCGATGAGTATCCTCTAGAAACCGGGGTGCGACACGTCATGGACCTGGGCCGTGACATGCCCCCCTCCTTGAGCGCTGGCTTGACCCCAAGCCAGGGTATCGGGAAACTCCTGGCGCATCGCCGCCGTGTCCTCCCAGGTGGTTGTTGGGGGAGAAGTGGCATCCCAGACGACCTGGACTTGCGGCACCGCCACGCCTCCTCGCTGAATCAACCGAGTTGCGCAGACACCAGTGGGGCAAACCTGATGCAAGGAATCCAACAAGTATGCTGCTGCAGCGTCACTGACCTGTTGTTGCGGGGGAAGGTGCTTTTTCAACTGGGATACATGGACGACGTCATGGATTCGTGTTCCTGCCGGCAGATCCAGCTTGTACGCCACAGCACCAATACGACGAATCACTCTGTAAGGCCCGTAGAACTTGAACGCCAGCTTCTGATTGCTGCGGCGTGCGATCGACGTCTGAACGTAGGGCTGCAGCTTCAGGTACACCATATCTCCCACCTGAAACGAACGTTCCATTCTCTTCTTATCGGCCTGGCGGCACATGCGAGCCTGAGCCCGAAGCAGCTGCTGCTGAAGCAGGCCCATCGTTGCCTCCCTCTCCCTTAGCATGGCATCCAGTTCTGGGTGTGGTGTAGTCACTGCGTCTGGCATGCCGAAATGGCGAGGCACATGTCCATAGAGAGTTTCAAACGGAGATCGCTGGAGAGCAGAGTGATAGGATGTGTTATACCAATATTCGGCCAGAGGAAGCCATTTTGCCCACTTGGCTGGTGTAGCATGTGTCGAGCACCGTAAGAAACCCTCCAGGCATTGGTTCAGGCGCTCAGTCTGCCCGTCTGTCTGCGGGTGGTATGCAGAACTCATCATCAGCTGGGTGTCAGTCATCTTAAACAACTCTTGCCAAAGCGTGCTGGTGAAAACTTTGTCTCTGTCAGAGATGATACACTTGGGCAGTCCATGGAGCTTGTAAATATTAGCCAAGAACGCCTCTGCCACTTGAGCTGCAGAAAAGGGGTGCTTTAACGGAAGGAAGTGGCCATATTTCGTCAGTTTATCGATCACTACCAGAATGACATCGAACCCATTGGACTTGGGTAATCCTTCCACGAAATCCAGACTAATTGTGTGCCAAGGAAATGGTGGAACAGGCAGGGGTTGAAGCAGGCCTGGCAGCTTGGTATGTTCGACTTTTGCCTGTTGACAGACAGCACAAGTACTGACATACTCCTGGACGGTTTGCTTCATCAGTGGCCATGCGAACATGCGTTTGATTCGTTGATACGTGGCCAGTACGCCAGAGTCACCCCCAATTCCACTGGCGTGTAAAGCTTGTATAATGTGTTGCTGAGCCACCAGGTTTCTCCCCACCCAAACTCTACCACGAAAACGAAGAATCCCTTGATCCAGCGAAAAACCTTTTTGGTTTGTTGGGGATACACTGAGTTCTGTGAGAATTTGATGTGTTTCTGCGTCCTCTTTGTATCCATCCGATAGTACCTGAAGCCAAGTGGGTTCTGCTGTTGAGACTGCGAGGATGTCGTTGTCGTAAGAGCGTCGAGACAGTGCGTCAGCTGCGGCATTTGTCACTCCCTTTTTGTACTGAATTCGATAATGTAATCCCAACATCTTGACGAAGGCCTTGTGTTGCATGCCTGTCATCAGCCTCTGGTCTGTGAGATGGAGCAAGCTCTTCTGGTCTGTACGCACCACAAATTCCTGGTGTTGCAGATACGGGCGCCACTTGTCTATCGCCATCAGAATGGCCAGACATTCCTTCTCGTAGGTTGACAGCTGTTGGTTCCTAGGACACAGAGCCTTGCTCATATACGCGACTGGATGATCTCTCTGCATCAACACGGCGCCAATTCCAGTCTGGCATGCGTCTGTTTCCAGTACGAATGGTTCCTGAAAGTCCGGTACCGCGAGCACTGGTGCCTGGGTGAGCGCATCCTGCAACGTACTGAATGCTGTGGCCGCTGCAGGTGTCCATTGAAACTGAACCCCTTTCTTGAGTAACTCTGTAAGAGGCCTGCTGATAATGCCGTAGTTCTTGATAAACTTGCGGTAATACCCTGTTAATCCCAAGAATCCACGCACTTCCTTCAGGTTCTTGGGCGTGGGCCATCGTTGTACTGCCAAGACCTTGGCTGGATCCGTGGCCACCCCCTCGCCACTGATGATATGCCCCAAGTATTCCAGCTTGGGTTGGGCAAACAAACATTTCGATTTCTTCACTTTTAACCAATTATCACGTAAAATGGTCAGTACTTTCCGGAGCAGTTCCTTGTGTTCCTCCAGTGTTGCTGTGTAGACCAAAATATCATCCATGAACACAAGAACTCCTTGGCGTAACATATCTTCAAACAGCAAATTCATCACACTCTGGAATGTTGCTGGGGCTCCCGTGAGACCAAAAGGCATGACCATAAACTCGTACAGGCCCTGATGTGTTCGGAATGCCGTTTTGTGCTCTTCACCTGCTGCCATGCGAATTTGGTGATAACCCGAACTCAAATCGAGTTTACTGAACCATTTGGCCCCTGCCAATTCATCCAACAGCTCGTCCACCACTGGCAGTGGGTGTTTGTTCTTGACTGTAAGATTGTTGAGCTGGCGATAGTCGACGCAGAAGCGCCACGAGCCGTCCTTCTTGCGCACGAGGAGCACTGGTGAAGCAAATGGGCTGGAACTGCGTCTGATTGTCCCGTGTTTCAGCATGTTCTGCACCTGACGTTCTATTTCTGTTTTCTGCTGGGGCGAGTATCGATATGGCCTCACGTTCACTGGCTGGGCACCTGGGACAAGTGGTACTTGGTGATCGCCTCCCCTGCGCGGCGGTAGCTCCACTGGATCTCCGAACAAGGAGTCAAACTCGTTTAGCACGTCCTGCACTTCCACCGGCACCACTGTCACTTCTTCAATATTGGTCAGCGAGTTCAGTTCCTGTTCTTGATGCACCGGGTGCACTTGCACACATTCCACTACGGCCCCTCTCTTTAGCAGCCCATGTAACTTGGCCACCGAAATTGGTTTGCATGCTTGAGCGTCTTCTTGAATGCCCACTAGTTTCACACGTTTGTTTTGGTGTGTAAATTTCATCCAGCGCTCCTTCCAGTGCACCCACATAGGGCTATGATCTTCGAGCCAATCTGCTCCAAGAATCATGTCGTAACACGGCAAGGGCAACACCTGAAAGTTTTGCGTGAACGAGTGGCCTTGACAGTACCACTGCAGCTGTGGAATCTGTTGAGTACTCACCAAAGAGGCCCCATTTGCAGCCACGAAGCTCGCCGGTGGTGCATCTACTGCTTGCTGATCCAATTTTGCAGCCAATTCCTCACTGACAAAAGAAGAGTTTGCTCCGGAATCCACCAGAATCAGGACATGTTGCTTGCCAATCATGCCGTGGAGTCGCATTGTCCTGCGCTGTCGCGGTTTCTCTGATGCTGATATTGGTGCCAAAAGGCACAAATCTCCGTCAGAATCAGAACTGCTATCTGACAGAGTCTGCTGTTGCTGTTCTGGGTGGAGCACTTCAAGCAATTCCTCCATAATGTGCAAGGGTATCTGTGCTGGACATTTGTGTGCTCGGTTCCACTTTTCTCCACATGTGAAACACAGTCCTTTTGATCGACGATAAGCTCTGAGTGCTTCCAATTTGTCCTCATTCTTGCCACTGTCCTGTTTCTTTCCATCATCAGCTCGAGCATGCATCTTCTGTTTGTCATTATACCCAGAGTTTCTGTGTTTTTCCTTGGTGACTGCTTGATGGTACCCCAGCATCTTCTCTGCTTCCAGCTCTGTCTCCTGCAATTGAGCCAACAAGCTAGCAGTATCGACTTCCTTAGGACAGTGCAAAATAACTGCAGTGCGAATGTTAGGACGCAACCCTGCTATGAATCGTTCTACGAACAACACTTCACTGGTATCAGGATCCTCAAGGAGAATCTGATGCTTGAGGGTATTGAATTTTAGAGTATACTCTGCTACGGTTCCTAACTGACTCATCACGAGCAACTGTCGCATGTAAAAAGTGTGTTTGCTCTTGCCCCATCTTTCCTTCACAATGTCCACTAGTTCCCCCCATTGAATAATTTTTCTCTTTCTCTGGATCGTTTTGAGCCAGAGGGCCGCATTGCCGACCATGTTTAGGGAAGCAAACTTCACCTTCATGTGCGGCAAGACCCCGTAAATGTCAAAATAGAGCTCACAATTATCTAACCAAATCTGGTGATCATCCCCATCGAACTTAGGAAAATCCATTTTAGGCGTGAAGGAACGGGTGTGTGTCCCTTGTGCGTACGCAGCTCGTGGATCAGGTGGTTCAGACTCAAGGTCGAGCACATTCTGAGCAGGACGCGACATACCATGGCCGGGAGGAGGCATGGTGGATCGGCCGATCCCCATGTCCAACCCCCGTGTCGGATGTGCGTCGCCGCGCCCCTGGGGCTGTTTGTCGGAGGAGGTGCGCACGATGGTGGTCGTTGGTGTGATCGGCGCCAGCTCCGCCGCGCTTCCTCCCGCGTCCTGCGACTCGAGGAGACTGAGCCGCGCCGCGGTGTCCTCTGCTTGGAGCTTCAGGAATTCGGTGTTCTTCGCGAGCTCGGTGGTCGTCGAATTCACCGACTGAATCCAGCCCGAGATGGACGCCATCTGAGTGGCGATGTCGTCGAGTTTGGCATTCGTCGTTGCAGATTGCTCGCCCACTGAAGCCATCGCCGCTGTGATCTGAGCTTCAACCGCGGTCGGCTTCTTCCTGGGCGCCAGATCGGAACCACGGAACGCGATCGAACCACGAGATTGGTTTTACAGCTGCGATTCGAAAATCGCTGCCCACCGCACGCGGATTTACAGATCAAGCGAGGCCGAGGAATCGAAAAAGGCTCTGGATACCAATTGTTACGACCTTACTCAATCTCTCGCTCCATTGATCATGAGTTCGGAGGTACAACGGGATTTCCGGTGGAAATACTTGGAGAAGAAGGAAAAGGAATTACAGACACAATATTCTTGTCGCTCTCAACTTGCCAGGCATCGTTTATATAGGAACGCAGAACCCCTCTTCCGCGATGAGTTGGACACGCCTTGCGTCAGCCCCTCGTCACGGTTACGTCATGGACCTGGGCCGTGACATGTTACAACTTCCACAACAAAGGATTTAGATTTGACTCTCCGTGGGGCTGCTGGCTTGAGGATGAGATGATGTGCTATTTTTTGAATGACACCTTGCTCAAGTATGACACGAGGAAACGCCCACCGATTTCCATCACCACTTGTCTACCGTGGGACGAAAAAGTACAACTCCCTGAGGCTCCCTCATGGCCCAACTGCGAATGGAATATCTACAGGGGTTACCGCCCCACCATGCTCTCGCCTCTCACCTTTTCAACGCCACCGTCCCAAGACGACGATGAAAACAAACACCAATTCGAGCACCACATGTTAAGTCTACTATGATGGGATTCGTAAATCAAGTCTAAGATGATCGATGCTGCAATCTGGTTAGCAGCCAGCATATCATGAAGAGGATTTTTTTTATGTGTATGATATAAATCTCAAAATATGACCTTTGAATTAGACTTTTTGTATGGTTTTTCCGGATAAGTTAATGCCACGGTATATTGTTAGCAACATTTATGTTCTTGGTGCAATAAAAATAATGTTGTATTTTGTTAGAGAATCTCTCGATTTTTCACTTAATTTGATCTATCGTAAGATGGACAAAGAAAGGATGGGGAACGTCTCCAATGAGCTTAGTGCCACTAGAAAAAAGAATTAGAGGAAATACTTGGGCTCATCTTCCGATATATATATATTAAGGTTGCATCATTAAAACGTCCAATTCTGCAAGAAATAAAGAATTAAGAACATTTGTGGATCTATGCAATTATTAATAATTAGTGGCAAATTAAAGGAATATCCTCATCAATTTTTTTTAGAATTATCGGGTTTAAACGAGGATAAAAATGAGTATAAATCCACTCATCACCTTCTCCCCTCGCGGCTACCTTCCACCTAAGAGTTATGGCGAGCTATTGGATGCGTCTAAATATATCACTTGAGTCCATCCAGTCACCTTGTTTATTGGCTAGACAAAGGATCTTTGCTCTCAAGAAACGTCGACTAGATGCCTCCGAAGAAGACCTACACCATGCCTACAAGAACTCTCCTGGAAAGGCCCGGAATTCATAGGGTCACGCCAGATGCCCTCGGAAATGATAAAGACCGTCTCCAAAAGGACCTCGTAATCAGTGGAACCACCGGAGCAGGAGGCTACTGCGGAAAACCTTCGGACGAAGGGATCATAAGAAGAAAACACGAAAACTCATCACACCATAGATCAAGGTGGGGCAGCTGCCAATCGACGTGTTGTAACATCCCAAGTATGAAAATTCCCCTTTTACATGGTTGTTTCTTGAATTTTTATTCAATGCATCATGTCATCATAATGCATCCATGTGTGGAATCTCAAATTTCAAATAAATTCAAATCAACATGTTTCACACTTGGTCTGTTACAACCTTTTCAAATAAATTATTCAAATCAAATAATTTCATTGCTTCCATAAATTTGAATTTCCAAATAAGTGACTTGGGTAATTTTTCAACTAATCCATTTATCGCAAAATTCAAGCAAATTCACTTAAATTTAAAACAACAACAAATATTTAAAATTTTGAAAAACAAAAGTTGGTGCAACTAGGCATTTTCAATAATGAACTTATAAAAAATTATCACCATAATTTTTGGATCCTAAAAACCCCTCCTTTTTTTCCTTCTCTTTCATTTCTACAAAAAAAAAGAAGAAAAAGAAGAAGGAATAATAAAAAAGAAAAGGGGGTGGCAGCCTAGTTGGGCCCAATCCAGCCCAATACCCCCTTGGCTGTCTTCTTCCTCGTACGGACAGAGAACCAGGGAGCAGGTAAGCTCCTGTGGAGGGGAGCCCTCCACGTCCCCCCCTACCTGCTCCCCCCTCCAGCTATAAACGAACCGAGCTCAAACCCTAGCCCCTCTCCCTTTCCTCTCCAGCCGCCATCCTTTTCTTCTCCCCTCAGATCTCCTCCTCGCTCTCTGAATTTTTTTCTCTGAACCCGAAAATCGCAGCTCCATGGGAGGAAGTTTGGCATGATGGTGCGGTTGATGTGATCATCCTCTGGGCCGGTTCTTCGCAGGAATGGAACCGGGACGGTGCCCTCTTCGATTTTGCTGAAGACGGCGTGGACCGAGGGGGTTCCAGGCGACCGCGCCGTCGAGTTCTTCCGCCGGCGCGTACTGCATCCGTCTTCGTCAGGTCATCGACGTCAGTACATCGTTCCGTCGCTCGCTTCTTCTGTGCCGTCGACGCAACGCTGGTGAGCCCCGTCCTCTGCTCCCTTCCTTTCCCCTCCACAAGCACACGCACCAGCCACCGCGCCGCGCACGCAGCACGCCCAGCAGCAGCAGCGGTCGTCGCGTTTTGCCTGAATTTCGGATCTGCAGATCCAAAATTTCAGTTAGCCCGTTTGTTATAGTTAAAAGCGCAACGATCTGTAGTACTTACAACAACGCTTCAGCAGCCCAGTGGCACAAGCCCTTGCGCGCGCGCCCTCAGGCGCAGGATCGAGTCCCCCCAGCGCATTTTTTCCTTCTTTTTGGTTTTTTATTTTTTTTCCTGCAGCCCAGCCCAAAACAGATCCAATCTTAATTTTGTAAATTCCACCAAAAATTCATACATGCTCCAATTTTGGTGATTCAAATTTCTACATACTCACAGTGAGGAGCACTTTCTGTTAATGTCAAATTTGCAACATGTTTCTGTAATAAATTTTGCACTAAATAATTAAATACAGAAAATGCAATAAAAATTGGAAACTTTGGGAATTCATAACTTGAGTTTGGTTCAACCAAATTGAGCAAACTTGGGCTCTAAAAATTTGTCTTAACAAACTCTACACAGTGTTATTTTATTTGGTCACAATTGAATTAAATTTGAACATGTTCCCTTCTGTTTACTAAAAAGGGCATAATAAAAATGGTTATGGAAAAATGCATAATAAATTCAATAATGCTCCAAAAATTATGTTCAATAGCTCAGAATGTTCATTGAAACATTTTATACATGTTTTCAACCTTTTCAATACAATTTGTTCACTGTTTTTCCTAATTAAAATTGGAGTAATAATTCAATACTTTAATTACACCTTTTAAATTGCAAAATTCATAACTTGGGCATAGAATTTCCAAATTCAACAAACCAAATATGTTTTTCATTCCATTTTTCATGAACTTTGCAAATATCAACTTTGTGTTCTGTTTTAAATAAATTAAATTGCTGAAAACAACTGTTTCTTAATTAAGGCATTTAAAATTGTCAAATTAATAACTTGCTCATTTTAAATCCATTTTCAACAAATGAAATATGTATTCCATCTAAAATTTTGTGTACTTTCCAAATATGAATTTTGTTATCTATTTTGAACAATTAAAATGGGTGAAAACAATAAATGTTTGTGTAACTCATTTAAGAAGCCAAATTTCATAACTTAATAAATGAAATTCCAAACTTGGTAAACAACATATCAAATTGAAGCTATTGTTGTTTTCTTATTGTTTTCATCATCCATGCATCATTCTAATCAAATTTCACATGATGGTTATTTGTAGATCACTTAATTCAACCTTAATTCTTGGGCCTTTCTATATGCAACCCAAATTGCATATGGGCCCATTTAAATATGTTTACCATGTCAACTAGCTTATCTTTGATGCATCAATTAAATTGTCATGCATCATCCCATGTTTGTGCATTATGCCATGTTATTGATTGTTTGTCTCTCTTCGTTGTTTGTTTGCTTCTTCTCGAATAGACGACGACGTTGAGACAGACGAGGTTTACGATACTATTTCAGAGGAGTTAGCCCAGTACCAGGCTACTGAGTTTGCAGGCAAGTATTCACTCACATGAACCATTGTGTCCTTTCCACACTTGATACCGATACTTTTTGTTGTCTAATCTGCTAGCCTTATGATTCGTTGCTTGTCTTCCGATCCTATCACATGTCATCCTGCAGCCATGAATATAGCCTCACCCCCACACCTACAACCCTGTTATTTGTTAGCCGGTGTCGTAGTATCATGCTTAGGTTTGTTGTGCTCGAGTCTTGTTGTCATTTATCTTATCACCTGTTTAGTTTGATAGATGGGCTTGTTATAATCCATATCATGTTAATATTGGGGTAATAATAATTGATGTTAAGGCACCGGCAGGAGGCCCGGGTTAGGGTTTTGAAGCCTGCTAGTGTCGACCCTAATTAGGAAAAGGGTCTTGTCCTCTGATCCATGATGAGCGTGCTCACCGCATCCGGGTGGTCGTATGGAACCCCCCTCGACTTTGACCTGATCCGCAGTTTGTCCGAAGAGCCACACTTAGTTCGGGTGTTCCATTTGCGCATACGCATGAATGGGTCGCGCCCATGGTTGATGATTATGATGATGATGATGCATATAGGGCGAGGCCTGTGGTGCCGGGGGGTGTGGTTTTCACCCTTGCGCTTAGGTTAGGTCGGACTGGCCGGGACCTTATAGCTCCGTGGCTCCTAGGACAGGTTGTAGAGATGGTTCGAGTCGTGTTGAGTCCACCTGAGTTTTAGTTGGTGGCTCGAGTGTGTACGGGTACTGGAGCACACCCTGCAGGGATGAATCTTCTCGAGAAGCCGTGTTGTCCGCGGTTATGTGACGACTTGGTGAAAGTGCTGGCTAACAAGTACTCAGACAACTTACACCTAAGTAATAATAATTTGACTAGTAATAGGCATATTGACACAATAACCTGAACCTTCATTAATTCTACTGTGTGAGTTATCCTCGGATTGCTTCTTTGGATAAGGGGCGATATCCAGGATGGGTTTGTTTGTTGAGGTTAGTGGTAGTTGGCTCCGATACGCTATCTTATCCCTTTCTTTTAGCCGGTTGTTGTAGCGTGTCTCTGTAGTTGGTTAGTGCAGCCCGCTGCCGCTTCGTTGTATCACCTATCTTCCGTTGAACCCAAAGCATCTGTACTTGGTGTTGTCGGGTACACTTTGGTATCTTGTGCGTCTTGCTTGCCAGTACTCGTCTGTGCTGACCCCTTCGGGGCTGCGTATTCTGCAGACTACGTTCGAGGATCCCCATGGTGGCTGCTACGTGGAGTATGACGAAGCTGTTGACGAGTAGATAGCGGACCCGGGCAGGATCCGAGCCTTCGTGGATGGGCTCCATTCTTTTCGTTTCCGGCCTCTTAGGCCTATTTGGATCTTGTCTGTACTCAGACACTTTGTTTGCTTCCGCTGTGATGTAATGATGACTTGTTGGGACATGTGTCCTCTGTATGACTGTATTTGCTATCTCTGCTCTAGTGAGAGCTTTTGCCACTTATTTCTATTTGTTTGTGTCTTAGAGATTTGTTGTGATATCACTTGTTCAAATGCCGTTGACGTACCATGTGTGTATGTTATGAAGTACGTCAATGGAAGTATTCGGATTTCTATGGGATGGTTTGCACAGACGATGAATAGTAGAGGTTGGTTGTCACACGTTTACGTGTTGGCCTACTCGTAAGAAGTGCGGGTGCAGGTAGGCCCCGTAATCCAATCATCTACTGTTTAGCGGGCTGTGAGTATCCTCTAGAAGTCCGGGTGCGACAAATGGTATCAGAGCCTGTCTGCCTGTAGGATCCCTTTTACTGGTCGCAGTTGAGTCTAGAAACTATTTTGTAGCTATATAGGAAAAATGAAACGTGAGAGTAGGAATTCTGTTCTTTTATTTCTTTCCCCACCCACCCTCCCTTTTTTTGGTAAGGAAGTGCAACGTTGTTTTTCTCTTCTCACCTAAACTTTCAAGTTAGGATTTCACGTATCCTTCTTTCTCTAGGATGGTTATATCTACTAGACCATAGGAATGGAGGTGGTTGTGACATGATTTATCATGTTGCCTACTCACGATTGAGAACGGTGGCGAATAAGCCCCGGAAGCAGATCCTCTATTCCTTAAGCAGTAGATATTGATCCTCTAGAAGCCCGGATGGGTTTTTCCGTAGTACCTCAGGTGTTTGTGGTCTCCTGTTTCCCAGCTGTTGCTTCGATATCGTCCTTCACAAATCGTCTCTTCCGTTGTAACAACTTATCTGTTGATCCGTTGTTAACCTCCATCCTTGTTCTATGCTGTCGACTTACCGTCTGAAGTAATCCCTTTAAGCACTTATATTGGATTTTGTTATCCTGTTAGTGTGTTAATCTTGGTATCCTCTTCAGGATGGAAAGTGGTGACGAAGAACACACACTGCCACCCGAGATGGGGAAAGTGTTGTCTCAGATGACACAAGTTATAAGGCAGATGCAGCAGAACCAAGACCTTGGGAGTAATGGCAACACCCGGGTGTCTATTCGGGAGTTCCTTGAGCTCAATCCGCGCACGTTTGATACCTCCTCCGAGCCATTGGATGCTGATGACTGGCTCCGTGAAATGAACCGTACTCTTATGGTAACTCATGTGGCTGACGAGGACCGTGTTCCTTACGTGACCTACCTTCTCCGTGGACAATCCATGTCTTGGTGGGAGAACTTCCAAGAAATGAGAGGTCCTAGTGTGGCAATCACATGGGAGGATTTCAAGCAAGCCTTCGTGCGCCATCACATTCCCGATGGGATCATGGAGAGAATGCGTGAGGAATTCTATTCTTTCACACAAGGCAATTTGGACGTTCTCGAATACCAAAGAGAGTTCAATCGCCTGGCTCGCTACGCCGGAGATGAAGCCTCCACGGAAGCGAAAAAGATGGCAAAGTTCCGCAGGGGTCTCAACCCGGAACTCAAGTATGCTCTCACCAACGTCAAGGCCAAGAATTTTGAGGACCTCATCAACATCGCTCTAAATGAAGAGCATGGGCGCAAGTTGGTTGAGGAATCTCGTAAGCACTCTCGTGAACAGGCTAATCTCTCAAAAGCTATCATGCCTCCACAAAAACGAAGAGTTTGGGTTCCATATACCACTCCAACACCACCCATCTGTTTGCCAAGCCCGGCCGGATTTCTTGCCCGCCCTCTTAGGCCTATTTGGATCTTGTCTGTACTCAGACACTTTGTTTGCTTCCGCTGTGATGTAATGATGAATTGTTGGGACATGTGTCCTCTGTATGACTGTATTTGCTATCTCTGCTCTAGTGAGAGCTTTTGCCACTTATTTCTATTTCTTTGTGTCTTAGAGATTTGTTGTGATATCACTTGTTCAAATGCCGTTGACGTACCATGTGTGTATGTTATGAAGTACGTCAATGGAAGTATTCGGATTTCTATGGGATGGTTTGCATAGACGATGAATAGTAGAGGTTGGTTGTCACACGTTTACGTGTTGGCCTACTCGTAAGAGGTGCGGGTGCAGGTAGGCCCCGTAATCCAATCATCTACTGTTTAGCGGGCTGTGAGTATCCTCTAGAAGTCTGGGTGCGACACGTGTTCACTACAACAACGCCGAGGACGGTTTAGGGTTTGACACGAAACTTAGGGTCACTCACCACTGATATGCTTTCATCTATAAGCCTTCTTCTACTAGTGGTTGCGGTGGATTTCTAACTCATGTGCATGGAGGGTATGTTCTATCCAGGGAGGCAGCACACATCTGACACCTTGGTGCTTTCTTCACCAAGCGACGCGGCCGCTGGTGGCGGGATGCAATCACTAGTCGATGGGGGGAGAGAGCTCTCCGGCTCGGCAGGCTCGGTCGCTGTCTGCGAGGTTGTTCCCTTGCGAGTTGCCACGTTTCGTTGGATTACGCAATGATTTGGGTACCAAACTTAAATAAATCTCGGAGGACACGGGGATTTCGGTAAGTGTGGTTACTAACAAATTACCGGTCGGTTACTGGAAGAGATTATTAAACGAAATCTGAATTTTTGGACTTAATACGTCAAAAACTATTTTTGAAAGGATAAATTTGGCCCAAATTTAAACTATCCGAATTTTTTGGACCGGTAAACATTACCGGGGGACGAGAATTTTTGTTACCGGCCAGTAACCATGGTATTTCGACTAGTAACCAAATCCTTGAATTACAAAGACCGTGGCCCGTGTCCACGGGCCCAGGACGAAACTCGGTAGTCTAGGGGTGCGTTTGGTAGACTGCACCAACTTTTGCGCTCCGTGAGGGCAGGCTCCCCAGGGCATAGCCACATGGAAACAGGAGCGGATACATTTTTTGCATGCCGTTTGGTGGCCTGCACCGCATCAGGGGCACAGTGTGCTCGGCGTTTGGTTGCCCTCTTACCATGCACAAAAATCATTCGACGATGCAAAGTGCGTTGTTTGGTAGCATCCGGTCATTGTTTGTGGTCACCTCTTCAATCCTCGGGTGAACTTACCGGTTGACACCGTCGGATTAGGAGTACCAAATAATAGTTCAGACTTAGCTATTAGCAGTTCATCCTATCTAGTACGAATGACAGTTCGTAAGTACTTCCCTAACTACTAAGAATGACAGTTCATAAGTACTTCTCTAACCAGTAGGAACCGAACGGAAGTTCATAAAGGGGGAGGGTTGGTTATTCTTCTTCCTTTTATCATTCTTATTCTTATTCTTCAGATCTTGGCAGTGTTCACTAGTGGAAACAGGGACATTTGTCCCGGTTCGTAAGGGCCATTTGTCCCGGTTATGCAACCGGGATGGGTCAGCCGGGACAAATGGCCCTCCCCCATTGGTCCCGGTTGTACCAGGACCCGGGACAAATGGGGCTGACCACGTGGCGAACCTGGCCAGGGGCATTCGTCCCGGTTCTTAACACGAACCGGGATGAATGCCTCCTCTGTCGTGGCAGCACTTTTGCCATTTTCTCTGCCACGACAGAGTTTTTTTTATTGTTTTCTTTTTTATTTTATATTTTGCGATCAATTCGATTTTACGATACCCCTGTCACCATACACTGATAAGGAGCCTTGGTGGCCCCTCCCCGGACCTCCCGGATCCCAGGAGAAGAGAGGAGCCCGGTGGCCCTTCCCCGGACCTCCCGGATCCCACGAGAAGAGAGGATCCTCGGTGGCCCCTCCCCGGACCTCCCGGATCCCACGAGAAGAGAGGATCCTCGGTGGCCCCTCCCCGGACCTCCCGGATCCCATGAGTGAATAAGTAATACATATATATAGAAAAAGAAGGAACACTTATATTAGAGAAGCTAAGTATATCCAGCATATTACATGCCCGATGGAATGAATTACAAAATCAAATTCATGACCAACCGGCACTATAGTACTCTCCATCTACATTTAGGACCTCTGCATCTAAGAAGCCCGCAATTTCCTCCTGAATTGCTCGTATGCGGTCCCTTGGTAGAAGACCGTCCCGGAGCCGCTCGATCTAATATAAAGAAGAGTGGTCAATATATATTAATGAACTAAGTAATTAAAATAGATTGTAATAAGAAAAATTGACGACTGACGTACATGAAGGTGGTTTAAATCTCTGTCCTTGGGACAGGTCGTCTGACGAATGAACTCGCAGACGTAGTATCCACACAAGTGATTCCCGTCTCCCTGTTGCAAGCACTTTACGAGAACATGGTTTCAATAAAAATAATAATCAACCAGCCATGATAATGGTATCGACACTAGAATCAAGGAGATGCGCGGATCTAGATAGTAGTACTTACTTGCACAATATCAAATGTAAGCTCTGATTTCCATTCACCAGGAGCGTTTTTTGTGAACCTCTTCCAAACGCTGCCCGGAAAAGAAAAAGAATAAAAAGAGTTAGTTATTACTTGATATCCGAAAATGAAACAAAGTAGTCGATATATATAGTGCCATATATAAAGAGTGAAATTAATAAAGATTGAAATTACCGCTGGATCATTTCCTGCATGTCCGCCCACATCGCTAGGGGTTTACGTTTTGGGTCCATTACCAGTACTTTTCCTTTATCAACTTGGAAGATTAGCAGAATATAGTGGAAGCTGCACGCAGAACTCATCAATTATACACTGAACATCGAGTATTAAGAAAAACAGAATGTGTACAACACAGTAACACTCACCCGAAGTTGTAAGGAAATAGTATTTCCCGTCGGTGTTGTTGAAACATTATTGCCCTCAGAATGTTATCTTCTCTATTCTTGGCACATAGCTCAAGAGTCTTACGATTAATAAAATGTGGGTCAATGAACCCAATATCATAGATTTGTCCTCTTTTGCATTCGAGTATCTTCATTCTGCAATTATAATATAATGAGTGTACTATATATATACATACATATATATATATATATATATATGAATATGCAATGAACGAGGTGAGCTAGTTAGAGACTTAATTAGAGAAATAAGTACTTACAGACAATAGGCACTAACGATAGATTTGTTGAGGGCCTTCTACTGGAATAACTGAAACAATTCATCAAACTGAATCAGAACCATTCCATCTCCATACCCGTAGTGCTCGTCCCTAACTGCGAGACATATCCAATCCTGAGATTTTGCAGTGGCTTCCATATACCAACTATGCACTCTTCGCATTTTGGTTGATAGATCCTTTAACTCCTCAGGTTTGACGAGAGGTTTCCCGTACTAGTATTTGTACGCACATTCAGCTTCGGGGAAGTAGTCTACTGTTTGCATATACTCAGCAATGGACAAACCCGCAGCAGCTGCCCTTTCTCCGTACAGTTCTATAAACTCCGGATCAATTTTCTCGTCATCATTAGTGCTCGGTGTCGGGGGGTTACCCCCGAGTAGGGTAAAGGCAAGTGCTAAAGTGTAACATCCCAAGTATGAAAATATCCCTTAGAATGTTTGATTTCCTGTTTAATCAAAGTATTGCATCATGTCATCATGTTTATTTATTTGTTTGCATTGTTTGCTAATTGTTTTGCATCTGTTCTTAATTGTTTTCACATTTGAAATTCAACTTATTTCCAAACTTTATTTCATACTTGCTCTGTTACAATATTTTAAATAAAAATCTGAAATAAAAACAACCCATTTGTTGTCATATTTTTCCATAATGATCAACTAATAAGATGGTGCTTTTTATTTCCACTAATTAATTCCAAATTGGTTTCAAATTCAAAGCAAATCATCAACATCACCTAATTTGGAAGTTATAAAAGTACCAAACAAGTTATAATCACATTTGTTCTATTTAGTCAATAGGGGTCACCCTAATAAAAACCTTGTTTTCAATATTAATTCATTAATCAACAAATTCTTCAAATTCAAACCATTTTGCAAAACAGCAACTAACTTTGAATTTTTCAAAAAACCAAGTTGGCATTTGGTAGATGTTGAGCTAACAATCCCACATGAATTTTCCCTAAATTTTTAAAACTCAAAACCCTATCAATTGCTTCCATTTTCTTTTGCTACAAAAAAACAGAAAAATGAAAATAGGAAAAAGAAAAACAGCGCGCGGCAGCTAACCTAACCGGCCCAGCCCACCTCTTCCTTACCTCGCGCGCAGCCAGCCCGCAGCGGCCCGATACCTGTTCGTTGCCGCCCCCGTCGTCATGTTCCTGTACGGCTGCAATCTGGGCGGTGCCACCGCGGCAACCATCGCCACCGACGGCCATCCTCGACGCCCGTGCCCTATATAGTCCCCTAGGGCTCCGCACCGCTAACCCTAGACCCTAGGTACCTGTTCCCCCTCGAGCCGCCGCCAATTCCACCTCTCTGCCACCATCCTCCTCACTGCTGCAACCCACCGGCGATCATCTCTGAATCCGCCATGATCGCCACCGTAGTAGCCACCCACCTACCTACCTAGCTACTGGGATCTACTGGAGCGAGCCCGGAGATCTACTGGAGCCGCGCCGCCGTCCACGACCCCGCCGCTGACGCCGTCGATCGTCACCGGGCCTCTGCATCCACGACACCGGTGGTGAGCTGTGACGCCCCGGGATCGGGCACTATGCAGATTTCAGCATTCCCGCCAAATCCGCATAATAACCGATTCCAGTTTGCCACTTATGATAACATTACAACAGTTCACGAATATTCCACAATTACAACAGAAACAGATAGATACAAGATGACTCAAACGAGCCAGGGATACAACTGACACAATACGAAGATCCAAATAACAGCGGAAGAAACAACATAGTGTCCGGCTACGGACAAGATACAAATTGGACTAAGAGTCCTGAAGATAACCGATGGCGTCCAATCCCTGCCCAGGCCAAGCCGGAGGGATTCCCAAGCTAACGTCGTCAGACTTCAAACCTGTTGACTGCAATATTGAATATGCAGCCACGAAAAGATTCGTGGGTCAGTACGGTTAAGTACTGGCAAGTGGATAAACCATACTCACAAGATACCGGCGTAACCAGTCATCACAAGATACAAATACTTTAGGATCAACGGAAAGGAAGGGGTTATTGCAAATAAGCGACAGCAAGGCTGCACTAACCAACTACAGAGAGATACTACCACTTCCGACTAACAGAAAGGAGATAAGATCGAGTACCGTAACCAACTGAAAGTAGCTCCAAACAAACCCATCCTGGATCTCGCCCCTTATCCAAAGAAGCAATCCGAGGATAACTCACACAGTTGGATTAATGAATAATGGATCAGGTTGTTGTGTCAATAAGACTATTACTAGTCAAGTTATTATCATTAGGTGTAAGTTGTCTGAGTACTTGTTAGCCAGTACTTTCACCAAGTAATCCATAACCGCGGAAAACACGGCTTCTCGAGAAGATTTATCCCTGCAGGGGTGTGCTCCAGTACCCGTACACACTCAAGCCACCAACTAAAACTCAGGTTGGCTTGACACGACCCAAACCATCTCTACAACCCATCCTCGGAGCCACGGAGCTATAAGGTCCCAGCCACGCAGCCGAATACTCAGCGCAGGTGTGCAAAACTCCCGCAGGACACAACACCCCGGCACTACAGGCCTCGCCCTATATGCATCATCATCATCATCAGTAAACATGGGTGATCAACCCATTATGCAAGGAGCAAATGGAACACCCGAACTAAGTGTGGCTCTTCGGACAAGCTGCAGATCAGGTCTAAGTCGAGGGGGGTCCCATACTACCACCCGGATGCGGTGAGCACGCTCATCATGGATCAGTAGACAAGACCCTTTTCCTATTAGGGTCGACACTAGCAGGCCTCAAAACCACTTAGGGCCTCCTGCCGGTGCCTTATCAGCATATTATTAATAACAGGTTGATTGATTAACATCGAGCCCCCAGAACATAAAAGTAATCTAGTAACGGAAAGTAACGGGTAACAGACTCGAGCAAAACAACCTAAGCATGCTATTAAGACACTGGCTCAACCAAAGGGGGTGATAGGAGTGGAGGTGAGGCAATATCAAGGTTAAGGGATTCATGTGATAGGTTCGTAACAGAAACAACTACTACTAAGGCTAGCAGAAAAGAACAACGGAAAGTATCGGTAACAAGTGATGAAAGGCAGCCATATGGCAGCAAGTGAGTATACTTGCCTGAGATCCCGCAAGGTAGCAGAACTTGTCGTTGCTCACATCATCTCAACGTCCTATCCGCGAAGAAGCAACGAACCTCGAACAACGGGATGCAACAATTACTACTACGGCAAAAGATCCAGCATGATCCTATTTTATATGCATGACATGGCAAGATGCAACAGGGAGGAAAACAACTTAAGCAATTTAATTGGAACCGGAGTCCGGAGAAGTAGGAATTGGTTCAAGTTGTTTAGCTAACCATCAAGTTTAAATGTTGTTTAGCATGGAAAACAATAAGGTAGATGAGTTAGGCAATTTAAATGGAATGGGGCAACAGCTGGAAATAATTAGCCCACACATTCCATATGTTGTCATATAGATGAACATGCATAACAAACCTAAAATGCACAAGATAAGATGCAAACAGAGATATGAATGGCATGAACATATTAAAGACATGAAACTGATTGGAAAACATATTTTATTGGTTGAGAAACAATTTTAAATGATTTAATTGAGCTCATTACCAATTTAAATGCATTAAATGAGAGGTGAAACAATTATTCAATTTAGATGTTGCAAACCAGAAAACAAAGTTGATATTCAAGTGTGGCATTTGATTTTGGATGAAAAACATGTTTTGAGTAGTTAATTTGGAGCAACCATTTGGAAGTTATTAGTTATGCCATTTAATTAACCAATTTAAGGATTAGTAAATAACAGTAATTCTAATTGCCCAAATTGCAAAACAAAGTTGATAAACAGAAAGTACATTCAATTTGGACTGAAAAACATATTTGGTTTGTGTTATTTGAATTAGGTATGAATTAATTATGGAATTAACCAAATTGGAAAAGAATTGTTTGAATTTGAAATTTGAAACAATTTGAATTGTTCAAAACAGGAAACAAATTGCATATTTGAAAAGTACAGGAAATTTGGATTGGAAAACATATAAAATTTGTGGTATTTGGATTTGTGGTTTGAAAGTTGTGAGCATTTGAATTTTTAGGTTTATTTGCAAAAGGCCAGGGACTGATTTGCGAAAGAAAAGTGGAGGCAGGGGCCTCGCTGCAAAGATCCGGATCCAGATCTGGATCTGGTCCCTTTTCTCACCGCGGCCAGATCTAACCACGGCGACTGCCGCGCGGGCCCGAGGCCACGCGGGCGCTGACTGGGATGGGTATTGCCACAGTGGCATCCAGGGCCAATGACGTGTGGGGCCGCGAGCGCGCGATGGGAAAATAGGAAAAAGGGGGGGACACGGTTTGCTCCCCGTGCGATTCGAACCTGGGTCTCCCCAGAGAAACTCGGGTGGGCTAGCCACCTGGGCTCTGTTCCGTTCGTGTGTGGATACCGTTCCGAAACAGGAAGAGGTGTGGTTTGGTTGTCTAACTGAATTTCGAACCCAGCTCGCAGACTTCGTCAGGTTCAGCAAAAACGAGCGACGGCGAGTCCTCATCGATGCTGCTGGTTCCCGTACATGTCCTGGAGGTCGAGGGGTTGCAGCAGCCAGGTGGATTGCGTGGGTCGTGCGGGGCTGTGCTTGTCCGGGCCGTGTGCGTGCGGTCAGAGCGAGAGGGACAGGAGAAAGGGGTGGGCGCACCTGCTACTGGCCGCGGTCGAGGTACAGAAACGGCGGGAGCTTGCCGGCGACGGCGCGACGTCCACGGTGATCCTCGGGGGAAGCCGAGGGGATGGCGAGGAAGAGGGAATCGCGGGCGCTCCATTCCCGCGATCGGCAGCCCGCGTCCTCTACTCCTTCCCCGGCGCCGTGGCGATCATCCTCCTCCGGCCATGGCAGTTCGGTGGTGGGAGAGAAAAAAACTCAGAGAGAGAGGGGGTGGAGGGGATGGGAAGGTGGCGGCGGCGTGGAGAAGAGAGGAGGAGAGGTGCGGCCTAGGGTTAGGGCAGGTACTTGTAGGGGATTGGGGGCAGGTGGAGAAAGGAGGGGTCCATGGAGGGGGGGTGAAAGCGACACCCCTCCTCTGTCCGTACGGGGAAGACCGTGGGGGGGGGCTGCTGGGCTAGAAAGATTTGGTGGGCTGGGGTTGTGGGCTGGAGGGAAAAAAAGGGATGGCTCCTCTCTCCTTGGCCTTTAATTTTTATTTTTTCTTCCTTATTTTTTTTTGCAAGAAATAAAAGAGGGAGAGAGAGAAAGAAATAGGATGGGGTGTTTTAATTTTTATGAACTGTTTTATTAGCTTGCAAACAGCAGATCAAAACAATGTTACCAACATTTCCATGAATTTTTGAGATGTTAATTTAATTTTAAAATTGTTAGTTGAATTTTCAAATAGGGATTGATTTGGAGTTTTTTTGGAAATAACAAATTATATTAAATAGGTTCAAGCACTTATGAAAACATTATTAGCTTTAATTGATTTGCAAGATTTTAATTTTAAAACTCCCATTTGAAATATTGCCAAGTAGGAGTTGATTTGATTTGAATGTGTTGTTTGCATTTACCATTAGGGTTTTGAAAAATTTAATTGTTTTGAAGTTTTGAGTGGTTTGGAAAACATGATGCAATGCTTATGTGATGCATATGATGCAACCAAAACAAACAGGTAACACCCCAGGTGTTACAGATGACACCACTAACAAGGGATTGCGCCCTCGCAATCCACCTACTAACCCGGGAGGGTAAAGAAGTTCGACTATCGATTCTTCGTGCTTCCAGTTGATCTCCTCGACACCACTAACAAGGGTTCCTCGACACCACTAACAAGAGATTCTTGCTCGGAGTGACGACGATGTTCTTCCACCAGGAATCTTCCGATGATCGAACCTATTAGGTTAAGGGCTCAGAGAACGTCCACCCACGTGGGATCCTAACACTTTGAAAGATTGAGTACGAGAGTAGACTCCAAAACAAATAAGATGGGAGAGGAATAGAATAGAGATAAGGAGAAAACAAGAATCCTATTGAGATGTTTTTCCAAAATAGTTTAGCAGAAATAGTTTTTGACACTCTAGAAACAACGACCGTTAGCGAGGTTAACCTACAGGCTTTGCGGACCCGTTGCTTCGATAACCACTCGTATCGAAACAATATCGGGAATCGGAACCAAGGCTCTGATACCATTTGTGACGCCCCGGGATCGGGCACTATGCAGATTTCAGCATTCCCGCCAAATCCGCATAATAACCGATTCCAGTTTGCCACTTATGATAACATTACAACAGTTCACGAATATTCCACAATTACAACAGAAACAGATAGATACAAGATGACTCAAACGAGCCAGGGATACAACTGACACAATACGAAGATCCAAATAACAGCGGAAGAAACAACATAGTGTCCGGCTACGGACAAGATACAAATTGGACTAAGAGTCCTGAAGATAACCGATGGCGTCCAATCCCTGCCCAGGCCAAGCCGGAGGGATTCCCAAGCTAACGTCGTCAGACTTCAAACCTGTTGACTGCAATATTGAATATGCAGCCACGAAAAGATTCGTGGGTCAGTACGGTTAAGTACTGGCAAGTGGATAAACCATACTCACAAGATACCGGCGTAACCAGTCATCACAAGATACAAATACTTTAGGATCAACGGAAAGGAAGGGGTTATTGCAAATAAGCGACAGCAAGGCTGCACTAACCAACTACAGAGAGATACTACCACTTCCGACTAACAGAAAGGAGATAAGATCGAGTATCGTAACCAACTGAAAGTAGCTCCAAACAAACCCATCCTGGATCTCGCCCCTTATCCAAAGAAGCAATCCGAGGATAACTCACACAGTTGGATTAATGAATAATGGATCAGGTTGTTGTGTCAATAAGACTATTACTAGTCAAGTTATTATCATTAGGTGTAAGTTGTCTGAGTACTTGTTAGCCAGTACTTTCACCAAGTAATCCATAACCGCGGAAAACACGGCTTCTCGAGAAGATTTATCCCTGCAGGGGTGTGCTCCAGTACCCGTACACACTCAAGCCACCAACTAAAACTCAGGTTGGCTTGACACGACCCAAACCATCTCTACAACCCATCCTCGGAGCCACGGAGCTATAAGGTCCCAGCCACGCAGCCGAATACTCAGCGCAGGTGTGCAAAACTCCCGCAGGACACAACACCCCGGCACTACAGGCCTCGCCCTATATGCATCATCATCATCATCAGTAACCATGGGTGATCAACCCATTATGCAAGGAGCAAATGGAACACCCGAACTAAGTGTGGCTCTTCGGACAAGCTGCAGATCAGGTCTAAGTCGAGGGGGGTCCCATACTACCACCCGGATGCGGTGAGCACGCTCATCATGGATCAGTAGACAAGACCCTTTTCCTATTAGGGTCGACACTAGCAGGCCTCAAAACCACTTAGGGCCTCCTGCCGGTGCCTTATCAGCATATTATTAATAACAGGTTGATTGATTAACATCGAGCCCCCAGAACATAAAAGTAATCTAGTAACGGAAAGTAACGGGTAACAGACTCGAGCAAAACAACCTAAGCATGCTATTAAGACACTGGCTCAACCAAAGGGGGTGATAGGAGTGGAGGTGAGGCAATATCAAGGTTAAGGGATTCATGTGATAGGTTCGTAACAGAAACAACTACTACTAAGGCTAGCAGAAAAGAACAACGGAAAGTATCGGTAACAAGTGATGAAAGGCAGCCATATGGCAACAAGTGAGTATACTTGCCTGAGATCCCGCAAGGTAGCAGAACTTGTCGTTGCTCACATCATCTCAACGTCCTATCCGCGAAGAAGCAACGAACCTCGAACAACGGGATGCAACAATTACTACTACGGCAAAAGATCCAGCATGATCCTATTTTATATGCATGACATGGCAAGATGCAACAGGGAGGAAAACAACTTAAGCAATTTAATTGGAACCGGAGTCCGGAGAAGTACGAATTGGTTCAAGTTGTTTAGCTAACCATCAAGTTTAAATGTTGTTTAGCATGGAAAACAATAAGGTAGATGAGTTAGGCAATTTAAATGGAATGGGGCAACAGCTGGAAATAATTAGCCCACAC
This sequence comes from Alopecurus myosuroides, assembly GCA_028641055.1. Classification (NCBI taxonomy): domain Eukaryota; kingdom Viridiplantae; phylum Streptophyta; class Magnoliopsida; order Poales; family Poaceae; genus Alopecurus; species Alopecurus myosuroides. The sequence goes on along the minus strand of CM054062.1, from coordinate 358,227,874 downwards.
ATTCCATATGTTGTCATATAGATGAACATGCATAACAAACCTAAAATGCACAAGATAAGATGCAAACAGAGATATGAATGGCATGAACATATTAAAGACATGAAACTGATTGGAAAACATATTTTATTGGTTGAGAAACAATTTTAAATGATTTAATTGAGCTCATTACCAATTTAAATGCATTAAATGAGAGGTGAAACAATTATTCAATTTAGATGTTGCAAACCAGAAAACAAAGTTGATATTCAAGTGTGGCATTTGATTTTGGATGAAAAACATGTTTTGAGTAGTTAATTTGGAGCAACCATTTGGAAGTTATTAGTTATGCCATTTAATTAACCAATTTAAGGATTAGTAAATAACAGTAATTCTAATTGCCCAAATTGCAAAACAAAGTTGATAAACAGAAAGTACATTGAATTTGGACTGAAAAACATATTTGGTTTGTGTTATTTGAATTAGGTATGAATTGATTATGGAATTAACCAAATTGGAAAAGAATTGTTTGAATTTGAAATTTGAAACAATTTGAATTGTTCAAAACAGGAAACAAATTGCATATTTGAAAAGTACAGGAAATTTGGATTGGAAAACATATAAAATTTGTGGTATTTGGATTTGTGGTTTGAAAGTTGTGAGCATTTGAATTTTTAGGTTTATTTGCAAAAGGCCAGGGACTGATTTGCGAAAGAAAAGTGGAGGCAGGGGCCTCTCTGCAAAGATCCGGATCCAGATCTGGATCTGGTCCCTTTTCTCACCGCGGCCAGATCTAACCACGGCGACTGCCGCGCGGGCCCGAGGCCACGCGGGCGCTGACTGGGATGGGTATTGCCACAGTGGCATCCAGGGCCAATGACGTGTGGGGCCGCGAGCGCGCGATGGGAAAATAGGAAAAAGGGGGGGGGCACGGTTTGCTCCCCGTGCGATTCGAACCTGGGTCTCCTCAGAGAAACTCGGGTGGGCTAGCCACCTGGGCTCTGTTCCGTTCGTGTGTGGATACCGTTCCGAAACAGGAAGAGGTGTGGTTTGGTTGTCTAACTGAATTTCGAACCCAGCTCGCAGACTTCGTCAGGTTCAGCAAAAACGAGCGACGGCGAGTCCTCATTGATGCTGCTGGTTCCCGTACATGTCCTGGAGGTCGAGGGGTTGCAGCAGCCAGGTGGATTGCGTGGGTCGTGCGGGGCTGTGCTGGTCCGAGCCGTGTGCGTGCGGTCAGAGCGAGAGGGACAGGAGAAAGGGGTGGGCGCACCTGCTACTGGCCGCGGTCGAGGTACAGAAACGGCGGGAGCTTGCCGGCGACGGCGCGGCGTCCACGGTGATCCTCGGGGGAAGCCGAGGGGATGGCGAGGAAGAGGGAATCGCGGGCGCTCCATTCCCGCGATCGGCAGCCCGCGTCCTCTACTCCTTCCCCGGCGCCGTGGCGATCATCCTCCTCCGGCCATGGCAGTTCGGTGGTGGGAGAGAAAAAAAACTCAGAGAGAGAGGGGGTGGAGGGGATGGGAAGGTGGCGGCGGCGTGGAGAAGAGAGGAGGAGAGGTGCGGCCTAGGGTTAGGGCAGGTACTTGTAGGGGATTGGGGGCAGGTGGAGAAAGGAGGGGTCCATGGAGGGGGGTGAAAGCGACAGCCCTCCTCTGTCCGTACGGGGAAGAAGACCGTGGGGGGGGGGGCTGCTGGGCTAGAAAGATTTGGTGGGCTGGGGTTGTGGGCTGGAGGGAAAAAAAGGGATGGCTCCTCTCTCCTTGGCCTTTAATTTTTATTTTTTCTTCCTTATTTTTTTTTGCAAGAAATAAAAGAGGGAGAGAGAGAAAGAAATAGGATGGGGTGTTTTAATTTTTATGAACTGTTTTATTAGCTTGCAAACAGCAGATCAAAACAATGTTACCAACATTTCCATGAATTTTTGAGATGTTAATTTAATTTTAAAATTGTTAGTTGAATTTTCAAATAGGGATTGATTTGGAGTTTTTTTGGAAATAACAAATTATATTAAATAGGTTCAAGCACTTATGAAAACATTATTAGCTTTAATTGATTTGCAAGATTTTAATTTTAAAACTCCCATTTGAAATATTGCCAAGTAGGAGTTGATTTGATTTGAATGTGTTGTTTGCATTTACCATTAGGGTTTTGAACAATTTAATTGTTTTGAAGTTTTGAGTGGTTTGGAAAACATGATGCAATGCTTATGTGATGCATATGATGCAACCAAAACAAACAGGTAACACCCCAGGTGTTACATGAGCCACGTGATCTCCTCCTCCTCTCCTCTCTGTTGCATCCGTGCACACGCACTGCACCACCAGATCCAGCACCCCACCGCAGCAGCAGCCACGCATCAGCTCGTCGCCGGCGATCTTGCTTCTGTCAGGTTCAGTCAGCAGCGCGCGCAAAATTCAGTTAAACTCGAGTCTGAACGATAACCTCACCGCGTCGCTGTTTCTGTCACCAAACTGAATCCACCGGAGTGGTAGCACTACATCGTTCGCTGGCAGCAGGTCGTGGGATCGAGCCCTCGCGCTGCAGAATTAATCCAACCCTTTTTTTTCGCGCACTGGCTGACAGGCAGGGTCCACATGTCTGTGACCCTGGTGGCCACGCCAGCACGCACAGCACGCCACGCTGGCCCCAGGCCCACGTGCAGTGGCTGTGGCTAGCCCACAGTGCGGTGCAAAATGTTTCTGCACGTTTCTGTTTCAAAAACAAATCCTTTTTAAAATTGCAGATTGATCCCTAAAACAAAAACCTTAATAACTTTTAAAATATAATTCCAAATAATAAAATCTAAATATGTGCACTGGTCTAAATTTAAATCTCTACCTATTAGTACCATTTGTTTCCTGTTTTGAAATTTCCAAATGCAGCTTAAATTTGAATTCAAATAATTCAATTACAATTTGCTAAAATTCATAACTAATTCATTATTAATCCAAATAATGCAAATAAAATATGTTTTCCATGCTATTTCAAATAACCTTTTCAAATATAAATTTTGTTTCCTGTTTTGAATAATTTAAATTGCCTAAATAATTTAATCCTTGTTTAATTCATTTAAATTTGATAAAATCATATCTTGCTCAAAATAAAATATTTTTGAACATGCAAAATATGTTTTCAAACCATCAAAGTATAACCGTTTCAAATGTGAGTTTGAATTTACGTTTTGAGCAAATAAAATTCAAATAAAATTCACACTTGTTTTAAATTCATTTAAAACTTGTTTAATATTGTTTAGGTCATAATAAATTCATCCTAACTCCTATTTCAAAATTTGAAACATGTAATCCAACTAAAATTTTGTGTTCTTTTCAAATATGAATTTTGTTATTTGTTTTAAACACTTTAAATTGATGAAAACAACAAATGCTTGTGTGACATGTTTAAGTAACCAAAAACTTTCCAACTTAATAAAAGATTTCCAAACTTGTTAAATTCCTTTTTCACTTGCATCTATTGTTGTTATTTTGTTGTTATCATCATGCATGCATCATGCTAAGCCAACTTTCACATGGTAATAAATTGTAGATCATTTGTTTCCACTTAATTCATGGACCTTTTCCATATGCAATCTCATTGCCTTTGGGTCCATTTAAGTTGTGTTACCATGTCACTAGTTATTTTGATGCAACCATTAGTTTGACATGCATCATACCATGATTGTGCACTATGCCATGATATTGATTGTCTATCTTTCTGCATGGTTTGTTTGCTTCTTCTCGGATAGACGACGACGTTGAGACAGACGATCTTTACAGCACCCCTTCTGAGGATCTAGCTCAGTACCGGGCTATTGAGTTTGCAGGCAAGTTATCACTCACATGAACCACTGTGTTCCTTTCAACCTTGGTTACCGATACTTTCCGTTGTCTATTTCTGCTAGCCTTAGTAGTTGTTGTTTCTGGTACGAACCTATCACATGAATCCCTTAACCCTGATATTGCCTCACCACCACTACTACAACCCTACTGATTGAGCCAGTGTCTTACTAGCATGCTTAGGTTGTTTTGCTCGAGTCTGTTACCCGTTACTTTCAGTTACTATATTTCATTATGTTCTGGGGGCTCGATGTTTAATCAATCAATCATGCTAATGTTATTGTTAAATAATAATTTGATGATAAGGCACCGGCAGGAGGCCCTATGTGGTTTTGAGGCCTGCTAGTGTCGACCCTAATAGGAAAAGGGTCTTGTCTACTGATCCATGATGAGCGCACTACCCGCATGTGGGAAGCGAGTATGGGCGCCCCCCTCAATTTGATTCGATTCGCATCTCGTCCAAATCGCCTCATTTAGTTCGTGTTTTCCATTTGCCGCATGCATGTTTTTGCGAGCCCAACGCAGGGTGGAACTTTCGTAGTCGGCATATAGGGGGACACGTTCTTAGAGTGCTATGAGGGTCCATTTTCTTCTGGGCTCGATTAGCCGTGCGCCCAAGGTGCTTTGGGCTTGATGCGAAGAAGAGTTGAGTTGTGTTGAGTGCCACGCTTGGTGGGAGGCATCCCATCTGGCGGGGTATTCTTACGTGTACGGCCAAATTGGTGCAACCCTGCAGGGATAAATCTTCTCGAGAAGCCGTGTTTTCCGCGGTTATGGTTAACTTGGTGAAAGTACTGGCTAACAAGTACTCAGAACAACTTACACCTAACTAATGATAATTTGACTAGTAATAGACTTATTGACATAACAACTTGATCCATTATTCATTAATCCAACTGTGTGAGTTATCCTCGGATTGCTTCTTTGGATAAGGGGCGAGATCCAGGATGGGTTTGTTTGGTGTTACCTTTCAGTTGGTTACTTTACGCTATCTTATCCCCTTTCTGATAGCTGGAAGTTGTAGTGTTTTCTGTAGTTGGTTAGCGCAGCCAGTTGCAGCATCTTTTATATCCCCTTCTTCCGTTGAACCCAAGGCATCTGTGCTTGGTGTTGACGGGCTACTTTGGTGAACTGTGAGTCTTGCTTGCCAGTACTTGGATGTACTGACCCCTTTGGGGCTGTGGTTTCCGCAGACTACGCTTACGAGGATCCAGGTGACGGCTACTACGTGGAGTTTGACGAGGCTGCTGACGAGTAGGTAGCGGACCCGGGCAGGATCCGAGACTACTTGGTTGGGCTCCGTCTTTATTTCAGTTTCCCGGTTTCTTAAGCCTATTCGGATTTGTCTGTACTCAGACCCCTTTGAATGCTTCCGCTGAGATGTAATGATGTTATGTTAGGACATGTGTCCTCTGGATGATTGTATTAGCTATCTCTGCTCTAGTGAGAGCTATTTGCAACTTATTTCAATCTTTTATGTCTTAGAGATATGTTGTGCTATCATTCTGTTACAAGCCGTTGACGTACCATGTGTGTATGGTATGAAGTACGTCAATGGTAGTGTCCTGATTTCTATGGGATAGTTTACGTCGACGCTGAACAGATAGTGGTTGGTTGTCACACATACGTGTGTTGGCCTACTCGTAAGAGGACGCGGGTGCCGGTAAGCCCCGTAATCCAATCTACTACTGCTCAACGGAACGGCGAGTATCCTTTAGAAGTCCGGGTGCGACAAATGGTATCAGAGTCTGTCTGCCTGTAGGATCCCTTTTACTGGTCGCAGTTGAGTCTAGAAACTATTTTGTAGCTATATAGGAAAAATGAAACGTGAGAGTAGGAATTGTGCCATTTTTCTTCTTTCCCCACCCACCCACCCTTTTCTGGTAAGGAAGTGCAACGTTGTTTTCTGTTCTCACCTAAACTTTCAAGTTAGGTTTTCACGTGTTTTGGGTTCTCCGTAGTACCTCGGGAGTTTTGGTCTCGTGTTTCCCGATGTTGCTTCAATATCCTGTTCTTTTCAACATCCTTTTCGTCCGTTGAACCTTGTTGTTGCTTTCCACTTCAGTTCTCTACCGGCGTCTAATCAAAACCTCCAAAATCATCTGCAGATGGATCTCAGGTTCTACCCGCAAGTGGTTCGGATGACTCGTTGTGAGAGCACCGCCGGTTATTCGGAGATGCTGAGAGACATGGTCACTTATCTGGGGTTCCGGTGGGCACCAGAGTACCTGGTCTACGAGCAGCAGCGAGAGTTTGACCAGACCTACTACCAGGCTATCGTCTACATTCTGTCAGATGATGGCATGAGCGTTGTCCACCGCTACGAGGCAGTAGGTTCCACAGTGGATATGGCCGTGCAGCAGGCAGCTTATGTGAGTCTCACCGTCCTTCGTGCTGACTACTGGGGATTTGACGATTCTATCTATCGCCACATCCCCGTGGTTACATCACTTCGGAGGGAGCTCATTTCACTCTCTACGACAACCTGGATGTCTACGAGCATGATAACACCAGGCTGCACACCACCGCTCAGTTTGTGAGGCACAGTGACGCAGTTGCCACCACACTTTCTCAGGAGTTGGCCTCAGTCAGGGAGCAGCTCTACCTTGCTTTGACTCGTCTGGCGACGTACACCACAGACTTTGTTGGAGATGAGCGCTTTGCACGTTTCGATCAGCCAGTTGGTCGTCGTCTGCCAGATGCTGGAGGTTACGAGCCGATCAGAGGTCCACTCCTCAACCTCGGAGCTGGTTACACTGGGATTCCACGCTTTGGAGCACAGGGAGACGACGCTTTCTACTTCACCACACCGAGAGTCGCTCTCAGAGCAGTCTCGATCTACGTGGATCGTCGTTCTACCTACTTCCGTGGGATTCCTCCTCACCGTATCTCTCGTCGTACTACTCACCGCCGTCCTGCGTGATGAGCATGGGAGTATCGATGTATCCATTCCTAGCTATGTTTAGTTATCCCTTGTCTTTCGAACCATGTATTGGTGTGTTGGATATTCTGATGTATTTGAACATGTGATGATGTACCTGTTGGTTATCTATTCATGCGTCGGAATAATCTATCTTTCGGTTACCAAGTCTATCCTTTTCTGTTGTTGTGCTAAAATGCATGTCTATTCAGGATGCCGCCAACAAGGAGCAACCCGCCTGAACCACCTCCACTCACGGAGCTGTTGACTCAGATGACTCAGGTCGTGGCTCAGATGGCCCAGATCCAGGCTAGCCAGCACAACAACCAGAATGCTCCGCGGGTCAGCATCAAGGAGTTCCTCAGTATGGGTCCGAGAGCGTTCGTGGCAACACGTGAGCCTCTGGATGCTGGTGACTGGATCCGGGAGATGGCCAGGGCTCTGGACATTGCTCACGTTGCTGAGGAAGACAAAGTCAAGTATGCCACCTACCTACTGAAGGGTCAGGCAGCTACCTGGTGGGAGAACTACCAGACCATGAGAGCTGGCTATCCTATCACCTGGGGTTGTTTCAAGGATGCCTTCCTGAAGCACCACATCCCAGATGGTCTCATGGAAAGGATGCGTGAGGAGTTTTGCTCTCTCAAGCAGGGAAAGCTGGACGTCATTGGCTATCAGAACGAGTTCAATCGTCTCGCTCGATACGCTGGTGATGAGGTGTCCACTGAGGCCAAGAAGATGGCAAGGTTCCGCCGAGGTTTTAACCCGGAACTGAAGTACGCTCTCACCAACATCAAGTGCAAGGACTTCGAGGAGCTCGTGAACACCGCGCTCAATGAGGAAAATGGGCGCAAGGCGTTCGAGGAGTCCCGCAAGCACTCGCGTGAGGGTGGTTCCTCCTCCAACATGACTACCCCCCCCCCCCCCGCAGAAGCGCCGCATCTGGGTGCCAAATGCTGCTGTCACTCGGGCTCCATATGCCCAAGCTTCTCCAGGCTTTGCAACACCCCAAGTATGAAAATATCCCTTAGAATGTTTGATTTCCTGTTTAATCAAAGTATTGCATCATGTCATCATGTTTATTTATTTGTTTGCATTGTTTGCTAATTGTTTTGCATCTGTTCTTAATTGTTTTCACATTTGAAATTCAACTTATTTCCAAACTTTATTTCATACTTGCTCTGTTACAACATTTTAAAGAAAAATCTCAAATAAAAACAACCCATTTGTTGTCATATTTTTCCATAATGATCAACTAATAACATGGTGCTTTTTATTTCCACTAATTAATTCCAAATTGGTTTCAAATTCAAAGCAAATCATCAACAGCACCTAATTTGGAAGTTATAAAAGTACCAAACAAGTTATAATCACATTTGTTCCATTTAGTCAATAGGGGTCACCCTAATAAAAACCTTGTTTTCAATATTAATTCATTAATTAACAAATTCTTCAAATTCAAACCATTTTGCAAAACAGCAACTAACTTTGAATTTTTCAAAAAACCAAGTTGGCATTTGGTAGATGTTGAGCTAACAATCCCACATGAATTTTCCCTAAATTTTTAAAACTCAAAACCCTATCAATTGCTTCCATTTTCTTTTGCTACAAAAAAAACAGAAAAATGAAAATAGGAAAAAGAAAAACAGCGCGCGGCAGCTAACCTAACCGGCCCAGCCCACCTCTTCCTTACCTCGCGCGCAGCCAGCCCGCAGCGGCCCGATACCTGTTCGCTGCCGCCTTTGTCGTCATGTTCCTGTACGGCTGCAATCTGGGCGGTGCCACCGCGGCAACCATCGCCACCGACGGCCATCCTCGACGCCCGTGCCCTATATAGTCCCCTAGGGCTCCGCACCGCTAACCCTAGACCGTAGGTACCTGTTCCCCCTCGAGCCGCCGCCAATTCCACCTCTCTGCCACCGTCCTGCTCACTGCTGCAACCCACCGGCGATCATCTCTGAATCCGCCATGATCGCCACCGCAGTAGCCACCCACCTACCTACCTAGCTACTGGGATCGACCACCCACGATCCCCTCTTCTGATTTGACACCGGAGCGAGCCCGGAGATCTACTAGAGCCGCGCCGCCGTCCACGACCCCGCCGCTGACGCCGTCGATCGTCACCGGGCCTCTGCATCCACGAACCCGGTGGTGAGCCACGTGATCTCCTCCTCCTCTCCTCTCTGTTGCATCCGTGCACACGCACTGCACCACCAGATCCAGCACCCCACCGCAGCAGCAGCCACGCATCAGCTCGTCGCCGGCGATCTTGCTTCTGTCAGGTTCAGTCAGCAGCGCGCGCAAAATTCAGTTAAACTCGAGTCTGAACGATAACCTCACCGCGTCGCTGTTTCTGTCACCAAACTGAATCAACCGCAGTGGTAGCACTGCATCGTTCGCTGGCAGCAGGTCGTGGGATCGAGCCCTCGCGCTGCGGAATTAATCCAACCCTTTTTTTTCGCGCACTGGCTGACAGGCAGGGTCCACATGTCTGTGACCCTGGTGGCCACGCCAGCACGCACAGCACGCCACGCTGGCCCCAGGCCCACGTGCAGTGGCTGTGGCTAGCCCACAGTGCGGTGCAAAATGTTTCTGCACGTTTCTGTTTCAAAAACAAATCCTTTTTAAAATTGCAGATTGATCCCTAAAACAAAAACCTTAATAACTTTTAAAATATAATTCCAAATAATAAAATCTAAATATGTGCACTGGTCTAAATTTAAATCTCTACCTATTAGTACCATTTGTTTCCTGTTTTGAAATTTCCAAATGCAGCTTAAATTTGAATTCAAATAATTCAATTACAATTTGCTAAAATTCATAACTAATTCATTATTAATCCAAATAATGCAAATAAAATATGTTTTACATGCTATTTCAAATAACCTTTTCAAATATAAATTTTGTTTCCTGTTTTGAATAATTTAAATTGCCTAAATAATTTAATCCTTGTTTAATTCATTTAAATTTGATAAATCATATCTTGCTCAAAATAAAATATTTTTGAACATGCAAAATATGTTTTCAAACCATCAAAGTATAACCTTTTCAAATGTGAGTTTGAATTTATGTTTTGAACAAATAAAATTCAAATAAAATTCACACTTGTTTTAAATTCATTTAAAACCTTTTTTAATATTGTTTAGGTCATAATAAATTCATCCTAACTCCTATTTCAAAATTTGAAACATGTAATCCAACTAAATTTTGTGTTATTTTCAAATATGAATTTTGTTATTTGTTTTAAACACTTTAAATTGATGAAAACAACAAATGCTTGTGTGACATGTTTAAGTAACCAAAAACTTTCCAACTTAATAAAAGATTTCCAAACTTGTTAAATTCCTTTTTCACTTGCATCTATTGTTGTTATTTTGTTGTTATCATCATGCATGCATCATGCTAAGACAACTTTCACATGGTAATAAATTGTAGATCATTTGTTTCCACTTAATTCATGGACCTTTTCCATATGCAATCTCATTGCCCTTGGGTCCATTTAAGTTGTGTTACCATGTCACTAGTTATTTTGATGCAACCATTAGCTTGACATGCATCATCCCATGATTGTGCACTATGCCATGATATTGATTGTCTATCTTTCTGCATGGTTTGTTTGCTTCTTCTCGGATAGACGACGACGTTGAGACAGACGATCTTTACAGCACCCCTTCTGAGGATCTAGCTCAGTACCCGGCTGCTGAGTTTGCAGGCAAGTTATCACTCACATGAACCACTGTGTTCCTTTCAACCTTGGTTACCGATACTTTCTGTTGTCTATTTCTGCTAGCCTTAGTAGTAGTTGTTTCTGGTACGAACCTATCACATGAATCCCTTAACCCTGATATTGCCTCACCACCACTACTACAACCCTACTGATTGAGCCAGTGTCTTACTAGCATGCATAGGTTGTTTTGCTCGAGTCTGTTACCCGTTACTTTCAGTTACTATATTTCATTATGTTCTGGGGGCTCGATGTTTAATCAATCAATCATGCTAATGTTATTGTTAAATAATAATTTGATGATAAGGCACTGGCAGGAGGCCCTGTGTGGTTTTGAGGCCTGCTAGTGTCGACCCTAATAGGAAAAGGGTCTTGTCTACTGATCCATGATGAGCGCACTACCCGCATGTGCGAAGCGAGTATGGGCGCCCCCCTCAATTTGATTCGATTCGCATCTCGTCCAAATCGCCTCATTTAGTTCGTGTTTTCCATTTGCCGCATGCATGTTTTTGCGAGCCCAACGCAGGGTGGAACTTTCGTAGTCGGCATATAGGGGGACACGTTCTTAGAGTGCTATGAGGGTCCATTTTCTTCTGGGCTCGATTAGCCGTGCGCCCAAGGTGCTTTGGGCTTGATGCGAAGAAGAGTTGAGTTGTGTTGAGTGCCACGCTTGGTGGGAGGCATCCCATATGGCGGGGTATTCTTACGTGTACGGCCAAATTGGTGCAACCCTGCAGGGATAAATCTTCTCGAGAAACCGTGTTTTCCGCAGTTATGGTTAACTTGGTGAAAATACTGGCTAACAAGTACTCAGAACAACTTACACCTAACTAATGATAATTTGACTAGTAATAGACTTATTGACATAACAACTTGATCCATTATTCATTAATCCAACTGTGTGAGTTATCCTCGGATTGCTTCTTTGGATAAGGGGCGAGATCCAGGATGGGTTTGTTTGGTGTTACCTTTCAGTTGGTTACTTTACGCTATCTTATCCCCTTTCTGATAGCTGGAAGTTGTAGTGTTTTCTGTAGTTGGTTAGCGCAGCCAGTTGCAGCATCTTTTATATCCCCTTCTTCCGTTGAACCCAAGGCATCTGTGCTTGGTGTTGACGGGCTACTTTGGTGAACTGTGAGTCTTGCTTGCCAGTACTTGGATGTACTGACCCCTTTGGGGCTGTGGTTTCCGCAGACTACGCTTACGAGGATCCAGGTGACGGCTACTACGTGGAGTTTGACGAGGCTGCTGACGACTAGGTAGCGGACCCGGGCAGGATCCGAGACTACGTGGTTGGGCTCCGTCTTTATTTCAGTTTCCCGGCTTCTTAAGCCTATTTGGATTTGTCTGTACTCAGACCCCTTTGAATGCTTCCGCTGAGATGTAATGATGTTATGTTGGGACATGTGTCCTCTGGATGATTGTATTTGCTATCTCTGCTCTAGTGAGAGCTATTTGCAACTTATTTCAATCTTTTGTGTCTTAGAGATATGTTGTGCTATCATTCTGTTACAAGCCGTTGACGTACCATGTGTGTATGGTATGAAGTACGTCAATGGTAGTGTCCTGATTTCTATGGGATAGTTTACGTCGACGCTGAACAGATAGTGGTTGGTTGTCACACATACGTGTGTTGGCCTACTCGTAAGAGGACGCGGGTGCCGGTAAGCCCCGTAATCCAATCTACTACTGTTCAACGGAACGACGAGTATCCTTTAGAAGTCCGGGTGCGACATAAAGGCAACATCAGAAGGGATGCTTGGCCGAGTAGCCGGCTACCCGGTACTTGCTACCCGGTCGACCACTACCCGGTCCTGCACCTAGATGGCCAGAAGGACGAATCAAGAGAGTTATGTTCCTCCCAATAGAAGAGTTGGTCTGAGTAGAAATGGCGGGATCCTACTCGGGCCAGAAGTCAATGGAGCCGTTCTGACACCGAATCCCGCGTATCCCGGGTCCGTACTTGGCACTGTTCACCGCACTGTTCATCTGAGGACGGCGTGCCTGACAGCGACAGTGTGTCAGCAGGGCGTCGCAGGATAGGGGGGACCTACTCTGTGTTCGCCGCAGTGATAACAGACTGGTTACTTGGTTTTGCCCAACGACTTTCCGCACCAGGACAAACCTAGAAGCCAAAGCTGTCAGCGGGAACTCGGAAGAAGGACGGTGTGCACACAATGTCGACATCTGTTTGTATTTGGCTGTATCCGGCTGGGCACCGAGTATATAAGGTGCCCTGCCCCCCCTGCGCGAGGGATCCTGGGACCGGTTCGCATTCTTGACCTAGTTCCTCACGTAGAGAGAAGAGTGGCTACTCGGTAGCAAGAACATTTGTACTGTGGCTACTCGTGAGACATCAAAATACAGAGAGAAAGGCAGGAGTAGGGGTTTTACCTCCTCACGAGGGCCCTGAACCTGGGTAGATCGTGTTGTTTGCAATGCTTGTTTCATCCTTCACGCGTCTACTCGTCGCGTGATCCTTCCCCGAGCGCCTCCAGCGTCCTTCGTCCCCACATCTTTAGCCATCCTATGGCATCTGCCGTGACACCACCACGACCGTTGGCGCCCACCGTGGGGCAACCAGCAGCGCTGGCTGGAGTTTCCGTTCGGACGGGATCGATTTCTGCTACCGGAGAGCGCGTGGTCTATGGCCTTGTCCACAGATTCGGCTCCTTCGACTTCGTCATCGACAACGCCGGCGATTTCGGCGGCAGGGCCATGCCGGAGGGCGGCTCGGTGCTCTCTTTCGGCGCGCACCTCGTCTACGTCGCCACCATCATCGACCGCGAGTACCCCGAGCTGGTGCATGTCGCGGAAGATCCACCTGCCGTCATCGCCGCACGCGGGAGGCCGTTGAGCCGCTCTGCGAACGTCGCGGAGGTGATGATGACCGGCCCAGCTGCTGACGCCGGGAAGGGCGCGCCTGCTACCGCTGCGGCCGTCGTCGAGGATCTCGCTGGCTCGAGTGCTGGCGGGAAGACGCACAAGCCTTACGAGAAGGAGTGCAACCTTCCGCTCTCCACTACTCCGACAATCCCTGCGTCTACTGCGCGGACGGGTATGCCGCCTCCCACTGATCTCGACATCCTGACCATGAAGGCGCAGCTCGACCGGCAGCGCCAGGAGCTGCTCGCTGAGCAGGCGGAGTTGGAGAAGATTAGGCTAGAGCTTAGCTTAGATCAGCTTGAGTACAACAAGGCTCACGGTTTTACACCAGTTGTTAGGAGGGCTAGCAAAGTAGGTGCTACGCGTCGCAACCTAGGTGCCGAGATGGCAACGGTTGTAGAGGCTCCCAGTCAGTCCGCCACCGCAAACACCTCCACTAGACCCAGATACAGCACACCCGCCAAAACACTTAGAGCTGCTGAGGCCGTAGCTGCAGAGTTGCCGCATCTAGCCGGCGACGCGCGCGTTAGGCAGCAGGAGAGGCTAAACAAGCTGGTGCTAGAGGCTGCTAGGCAGCACGAGGAGTTCCGGAAAGCCAACCCGGGTGCTGGAGCTTCTCAGGTGGTGCACTCGCACGTGGCCAGATCTAACGATCAGGCTTCATCACCGCATCCCAGCCGTGAGAGAAGCCGGAGTGGGCATTCCGGCAAAGGTAGGCAGATGCAGGTGTACGACCCGGCTGTCGCCGCGAAACAGCTCGCTGTGCCGCGACAGTCCGGTCAGAAACACAACGCTGCAGGAGCAGGCTTTCAAGCCCATAAAGCTCAAAGCCAGGCCCGAGATGGAGAGCGCCCAGGCCCTTCTCAGCATCCAGTTGCTCAGCCTACTCGGCAGCGGCAGCAGCCGCGTGCAGCGGCGCCAGCCGCCAACCCGGTGGAGCAGCCTGCAGCTGTGCAGGTGTGCAGATATGATGATGGCTACTCGGCCATGGGGTTGGCTGGCTATGACATTCTCGATCGTGTGGGCGAGCGCGTGTTGGCGCTTGGAGATGCAAGGCACCAGCTGGACCGGATCAGCTTGTCGGCGCGGCTCGAGAACACGGGACCTCCCGGCCCCGAGTGCTTTGACCCGCGCATCATGAACGAGCCTTCAGTGAAGAACTTCCAGCTCGCAAGGGGCACCAAGAGCTACAATGGTAGCACCAAGCCGGAGGATTGGCTCAATGACTATGTCACCGCGGTTCATATCGCGAACGACAACCGGAGATGGGCGGTGCGGTACGTTCCGCAGATGCTAGAGGGTCCAGCTCGCACTTGGCTCAACAACTTGCCCAAGAACAGCATCAATTGCTGGCTGGACTTCTCGGAAGCCTTCATCAGCAACTTCACCAGCACTTACAAGAGGCCGAATAGGCCACAGCAGCTGTCGGCTTGCAGGCAGCGGGAAGACGAGATGGACCGCGAGTACCTTACTCGGTGGAGTACATTGCGGAACACCTGTGAAGGTGTGAATGAAGCCCAGGCCATCACTTGGTTTGCGCAGGGTTGCAGGCATGGCAGTATGCTGTGGCAAAGGTTGCAGAGGGAGATGCCAAACACTCTAGCGGAGACCATCAAGATTGCGGATCAGTACGCACTCGGTGATCCTACTCAGCCCCTGATGGATTCGTCTGAGCCGAGAAGAAACTTCAACAGCAACAAGCGCAACGAGTTCCGCAACAAGCGCAGGGGTGACCGAATAGATACTCGGTATGACCCTGAGGAGGTGAATGCAGTGGCTGTTGGAGCTAGGGGCAGCCAAAGGCAAAAACCTGCTGGAGCCTACGGGCAGAACCAGAACCAGGGCCAAGGCAACAAGAAACCATTCCGCGCTCCTCAGTCGGGTAGCGGCAACTCGGAGCAGACAAGGAAGTTCGTCTTCGACGACATGAGGGATGGCCCATGCAGTTTCCATAATCAGCACCCCTCGAGGCCTGCTAACCACACTACCCGGCAGTGCGAATGGTGGGATCTGATCAGGAATGAAGGCTTGCCTCCTCCTCCTCCTCTGCCAGCTGCCAATGCCAATGTGCAGCCTGCTCGCGCACCCGCAGCTCGGCCTCCAGTGTTTCCGAGGAGAGAAAACGTGAACCAAGTGGCTTTAGGAACCAACCGTCACTTCAACAATGAGGGCTACCGCAACAACAGCAACAACCACAACCGCAACAACAACAGAGGCAACAACAACTACCAGGGCAACAACAACGGCAACAATGAGGGCGGAGGCCGCAACCAGTACCAAGAACAACATGAGAGCTACATGATCTTCACTTCTGAGCCCGTCGACAAGCAGTCACAGCACAGGCGAGCCATGGAGGTCAATGTCGTGATCCCTGCTGTTCCTTACTATATGCATTGGTGCAACCAAGAGATCAAGTGGTCCCGAGTAGATCACCCCAAGGTGATGTCCAACCCGGGTAGTTACGCTTTGGTGGTGGATCCTACCTTCTTGGGTCCCGAGAAGAATGTGAGGTTCAGCAAGGTGCTGATCGACAACGGAAGCAGCATCAACATTGTGTACAGAGACACACTCGAGAAGCTTGGGCTGGCCGAGAACATGCTGCTACCTAGCAAGACCACTTTCCATGGCATCGTGCCGGGGGTCTCGTGCAACCCGATTGGCCGAGTGTGGATAGATGTGCTATTCGGCACCAGGGAGAACTGCCGCACAGAGAGCCTGCAGTTCGAGGTGGTCGATCATCAGAGCTCCTATCACGCTCTACTCGGCAGGCCTGCTCTGAGCAAGTTCATGGCCTATACCCACACTGCGTATCTGAAGATGAAGATCCCTGGTCCCAATGGCGTGATTACCATCTCTGGTGATTACAAGAAGTCCATGGAGTGTGCCTCTGCTGGTTCTCAGTTGGCGGAGTCCATGGTGATTGCTGCCGAGAAGAAAAAGATGTACGAGGTGGTGGCTATGGCGCAATCCGCGCAAGCTGGTGCGCAGGGCGTGCCGAATACCCAGCACGGGACCGCGTTCCAGGCATTTCAAGAGACAAAGAAGGTCCAGGTTGACCCTGAGTTCCCCGACCGCGTAGCCATCATTGGCTCCGGGTTGGCGGAGAAATAGGAAAGCGAGCTCATCCACTTCCTCCGTGAGAATCGGGACGTGTTCGCCTGGTCCAATGAAGATTTACCAGGAGTCCCGAGGGAGTTGGTTGAGCACTCGTTACATGTGCGTCCTGACGCCAAACCAGTGAAGCAGGCTATGCGCCGTTTCGGAGATGAGAGAAGGAAGGCCATTGGTGACCAGATCACCAAGTTGCTGATAAGCAATTTCATCATGGAGGTGCTGCATCCGGATTGGCTAGCCAACCCGGTCATGGTCGAGAAGAAGAAGGGGGATCCCAAGGCTGCTACCGCATGGCGCATGTGTGTCGACTACACCGACTTGAACAAGGCATGCCCCAAGGATCCTTTTCCGCTACCTCGCATCGATCAGGTGATCAATTCCACTGCTGGTTGTGAACTGCTGTCTTTCATAGATGCCTACTCTGGTTTCCACCAGATAGCTCTCAATCCTGCTGATCAAATAAAGATTGCCTTCATTACCCCGTATGGGGCTTATTGCTATCGTGTCATGTGTTTCGGGTTGCGGAATGCGGGTGCTACTTATCAGCGGTGCATGCAGAAATGCTTGCACAATCAGCTCGGCCAGAATGTGCAGGTGTACGTAGATGACATTGTCATCAAAACGAATAAAACACAAACTCTGCTTGCCGATCTTGAGGAAACTTTTGCTAACCTGCGCAAGTATAAATGAAGCTGAACCCGAGTAAATGCACCTTTGGCGTCCCAGCAGGCAAGCTACTCGGCTTCCTGGTGTCTAGTCGGGGCATTGAAGCCAATCCTTCAAAGATAAAAGCTATTGAGAGCATGTCCTTGCCGAGATCCCTGAAGGATGTGCAAAAATTCACTGGTTGCTTGGCATCTCTGAGCCGTTTCCTGGGCCGAATGGGCGAGAAGGCCCTGCCTCTGTACCAGCTGATGAAGAAAAATGACAAGTTTGTCTGGACTCCGCAAGCGGATGTGGCATTCAACGAGCTGAAGGCAATGCTGGGTAGCGCTCCCATCTTGGCTAGTCCGCTATCCAAGGAGCCAATGCTGCTGTACATTGCTTCTACCAACCAAGTGGTCAGTGTGGTGATTGTGGTGGAGCGAGAAGAAGAAGGCAAAAGTGTGCAGCGCCCAGTATACTACCTCAGCGAAGTGTTGTCCAGCTCCAAGCAAAACTAGCCGCATTACCAGAAGATGACCTACGGCGTGTACCTGGGCGCCAAGAAACTGAAGCATTATTTCCAAGAGCATCCCATCACGGTTGTGAGCTCTGCTCCCATCTCGGATATCATGGGCAACAAGGAGGCGAGTGGCAGAGTAGCCAAGTGGGAAATTGAGCTGGCTGCGTACGCTCCCGCGTATGCGAGAAGAGAAGCCATCAAGTCTCAGATTCTGGCGGAGTTTCTGGTGGATTGGGCTGAGATTCATTTCAAGGCGTCCAACAATGTTGCAGAGTACGAGGCCGTGGTGCACGGCTTGCGAGTAGCCAAGGAGGTTGGCGTGCAGCGCATTATATGCTATGGCGATTCAGATCTGGTGGTGCAGCAAGTATCTGGCACTTGGGATGCTCTGGATGCTAACATGGCATCATACCGCTTCCTGGTACAGTCTATGACTGGATTCTTCGAAGGCTGCGAGTTCCAGCACATTCATCGAGCAGAGAATAAGCAGCAAACGAGCTGTCCAAGTTGGGATCCTCTCGGCAGTCCATCCCGGCGGGGATTGCCTTAGAGCACTTGAGGAAGCCATCCATCAAGCCATCTCCCAACTCGGAATCCATATTTGTTCCTTCTCTGCCAAGTGAAGAATCTGTTCCGATGGAAATTGACTGGGAGAATGCAACAGAGAACCTGGGGACTGCCACTCCTTACTCGGGGACTGCCACTCCCTACCCGGGGACTGCCACTCCTTACTCGGGGACTGCCGCTCCCTACTCGGGGACTGCCACTCCATACTCGGGGACTGCTGTCCCTAACCCGGGGACTGTCGCATTCATTGAGGAGGTCCTTGCCAATCGTTCAGGGATTCAGAGAAGTGCTCCCAACCCTAAAGAGCATCCAGAGGTGCCTGTCCCAATGGAAGTGGACGAACCAGTGTTTCCTACATGGGAGACACCGAGTTGGGCCATGCCCATATTATCCTTTCTAAAGGACGGCACTCTGCCAGAAGATGAGGTGATCGCAAGGAAAATTCAGAGAAGATCCAAGGACTACACCATATTCAGAGATGTGCTGCACAAAAGAAGTGCCACCGGCGTGCTGCAACGCTGTGTGGACCCAGAAGAAGGAGGGGAAATTCTGTTGGAGATACACCAAGGAGAATGCGGGCACCACGCCTCTTCTCGGGCATTGGTCAAGAAAGCTTTTTGGCATGGCTTCTACTGGCTCACAGCTCTGCAGCAAGCCGAAGACATCGTGAGGAAGTGCAACGGCTGTCAGATGTTCGCAAGTAAGATCCACATGCCTGCTTCCGAGTTGAAAACCATTCCCATCACTTGGCCGTTTGCTGTATGGTGCCTGGATATGGTTGGCCCCTTCAAGCCGGCTAAAGGCAACAAGACACACATCTTAGTCATGGTGGACAAGTTCACCAAGTGGATTGAAGTGAAGCCTATTCGGAAGTGCGATGGAGCTACAGCCGTGAAATTCTTAAAGGATGTGATCCTGAGATACGGCTACCCGCACAGCATCATCACGGATAATGGTACAAATTTTGCTGAAGGAGCAATGGTGCGGTTCTGTAGAGATAAGCACATCCGACTAGATGTTGCATCTGTTGCGCATCCCGCCTCCAATGGGCAAGTGAAAAGAGCAAACGGCATGGTGCTAGCAGACATAAAGCCAAGGCTGATTGAGCCATTGCTAAAAACACCTGGGTGTTGGCTAGACGAGTTGCCAGCGGTGTTGTGGAGTCTAAGGACTACCCCTAACCGGTCAACCGGCTACACGCCATTTTTCTTGGTATACGGGGCTGAGGCCGTGTTGCCAATAGACTTAGAGCATGACTCCCCCCGAGTAACCCTCTACACTGAGGTGGAGGCGAGAGAAGCTCGAGAAGATGACGTTGACCTGCTCGAAGAAGCAAGAGAGCTTACTCTGTCACGTTCAGCTATCTACCAGCAAAACCTGCGGCGTTATCATAGCCGAAAGGTGAACCCAAGGGTTTTCTGAGAAGGAGACATGGTCCTCAGGCTTGTGCAACGCACAGTCGGGATGCACAAATTGTCTCCTCCATGGGAAGGGCCCTTCATTGTGAGCAAAGCGCTGCACAATGATGCCTATTATCTCGTGGACATGCGTCCATCACAGGAGAACAGGGCAGATAAAGCTGGAGAGGAATCTAAGCGCCCCTGGAATGTAGCCCTACTTCGTCGCTTTCATTCGTGAGCAAAGATGTGTATGTACTCTCTTATCCGAGTTAAAATTCTACCCTGCAATCTGAAATTAATCTCGGGGACTGCCCTCTCCCAAACTTGCTCTGTGTGTTTCTACCCGGCTTCCCTTTTGTCCTTTACTATTGTTTTTTGTTAACTCCTTTTCGGCTAAGTGGTGGGCTGCGTTACTATGAGTGTTTCTAAGTGGCTAAGTATTTGCAACTCCAACTTTGAACTCTTGTGACTCGAATACTAAAAAAGCAACTAGTTGCAGGTAAGAGCTGAGATAAAAAGGAAGAGCGAATAAGAAATGCAACTCGGGGACTTGCATGATAACGCAACCCGGCATCAAGCCAAGGCTGCTCAAATTGACTAAGTTAAATATCAAACGAGAATAAAACTGAGTAGCAAGTGATAAACGTAATTGTTTCGATACATCTGCACCCGGCATCCCGGGGATCTTATAAGAGTTTCAAGGATAAAAGTTGCAGGAGATAATCAGGTCGAGGTAGCAGTGTTCTCGGTGTTGGCCTTGGCAGCTTCAGCTTCAGCGCTGGCCTTAGCAGCATCAACCTCCGAGTTGGCGGCGTCGGTCTTCGCAGCATCCGCGTCTGGCTCGGTAGCAGCCTGGTCAGAGGTGGTCGTGGCCACCGAGGTGACGTCCGTAGCCGAGGTGGATGCCGCAGTCTGAGCGCGGAGTCGCGCCGTGTCGTCGAGAGCCGCACCTGATGAGGTGCCGAACTCGAGGGCAGCGGTGTCGATGGTCATCTCCACGCCCTCGGCCTCCACTTCGCTGTCCGCGACGACCGTGGCCTTCCCCTTCCTGGTCTTGTTGCTCTCACTTTCGAAGCAGCTCAGGCCTTCATCCTCGTCATAATCCTCGTCTTCATCCTCGACGTCATCCTCGCCCTCACATCCGTGTCGGGCTCGGTGACGCCGTCAATGAAGCGCGCGGTATCCGCGTACTGGGCGATCTCGTACGCAACCGACTGGCGGCGAGCCACGCAGTCGGGATCCGTCTCCCACTTTGATTTCTGTCTCATCTCGAGAATGACGTTAAGGTCAAGATTTTCATACCAGCTGCAGATGAACAGCAGAAGCATGTCAGCACCGGCCCGAGCTCCAGACGCCCGCCATTTCTTCAGCTCGGCCTTCACGCCAGTCAGCTTCTCGGCAAGCCCGCGGATGGTTGTTGGCGCAGATTCTCGAGGCCAGAACAGGTCATGGAGTTGGAAGGCAGTGCGCACCAGATCGGTGCCCACGCCCCTTAGGCGCTGGAGCTGGACCTGCATGGTCGTGATGCTGTCTTCAATTGAAGCTTTGGTATCCATAGGCTCGCCCTTCTCGGTGCGAGCAGCTTGGGCCTTTGCCAGAGCAGGCTTGCAAGACGAGTTGAGGTCGGGGAAGATTTCTGAAAAAGCTATCAAAAAGATTAGAGACAGGGGCAGAATAGAGAAATGAGTCGAGCGGAAGAGAAACAAAAGGGAAAAGGGAAGTGCAAAGAAGTGGGCACTTACTATTCAGGTCGTAGAGTAGCGCCTGCAGCTTGTTCTTCCATGACTCTTCGTCAGCAACATGCTTTTCTTCTACCCTCCGGAACTGCGCCAGCTGGAGCATGAGATCCGAGTTGCTCTCCTTCAGCGTCTCGCATTCCAGCTCGAGAGCCCTTTGCTTGTCCTTGGCTGCTGCTTCGATCTTTTTCTTCTCGGCCACTGCTTTATCTCTCTCGGCAGCTAGATCAACGGCTTTTTGGAGAGCAGTTCGCAGCTGGACCTGCAACGGCTCCATCTCAGAGAGGTGCCTCTTCTTGAATTCCACCTCAAGGCTTTCAATCTGCTGCCGCACCTCAGCAGGCTTGAGGCAGTCAAGATGCTCCTCGACAAACTTCTTATGGTCTTCTGTGAAAAGCAAAGCACGGTCATCAGAGTAGCTAGGATGAAAGCAAGAAAGCAAGCCGAGAAGACATCAACTCACCTTCCAGCTTCTTGATCGTGGCTTGGCCGCTCTCAACAAAAGCGCGACAGTTCGCATGCTCCTCTGCCAGGGCGTTGAACTTGCCTGCAAGGAAGAATCGATTAGAGCAGAAAGCAAAAGCGGGCGTAAACACCAAATGCAGGAACCACGTAGCTAAAAGCTTACTTTCGACTTCAGAGATCTTGAGGGCGCTATCCATGACCTCCTTCTCCGCCGCCTCGTCGGACTTGCGCTCCAATTCCAGGGCCTCAAGACGCCTCCTAGCGATGCTGTGGTTCCATAACAGCCGCCGGTACAGGTTGGTTCTTTTCAGAAGGCTATTCTTAGAGGAAGAAAGAAAAAGAATCAGACAAAGTCGTGAAGATTCAACCCGAGAAGGCGGCAACTCGGTCGAGTACCCGCCTACTCGGCCAGAATCTCGGGGACTGGGTGATGGATAAGAAGAAGGAGGAGAGTAGAAGAGAAGGAAAATGCAACTCGGGACGAATGAGCAAAGCTTACCGCATAAGTTTGTTCAAGATCCTCTGCGGCCTTGCGGTGGACGAACAGCTTGGCGGCGAGCGTGCTGGTCTTGGACGAGATAGTCATGGGTTTATAACCCATGTCCGCCTTGTTCCAGTCAATGCGCATGGGATCCAAATCGCCCAAAGCCAAGCCGTGCCAGTTCTTGTTGCCAAGGACTTCGCTGTCCCACTCAGCGTCAATAAATCCAACCCGGTCGATCATCTGCTCAAGGCCCGTGGACGTCACCTCGGCTTCCTGAACCTCGCGCGAGTAGATCGAGAGGGACCTGTCCTTATTCCTGGCTGGAGGCTTGGAGTCCACTGCCGTGGCCTGTTTGCCCCTCCTGATAGCAAGTTTCTTTTCGGCTGGGGTCATCGGGATGCTGTGCTGCTGGCTCATCTTTACCATGTAAGGTGGGAAGCTAGGTGGGTCAGGTATGCTTGATCCCGCGGCGGCGTCAGCAGCCGCGCCGGAACCACCGATGGTAAGCTGCCGGCCTTGAGGCGGCGGCATCGTGGCAGCATCCTGCGCACCGCCACGCGAGGGATTCCTGCGGACGGGGGCATCTGACTGGCCGACTTGCTTCTCGGTGACTCGCTTCTCGGTGGCCTTCTTCTCAGCAGTTATCTTTTCGGCGGCCTTCTGATCAGCGGCCTTCTTCTCGACAGCTTCCTGGTTGATCTTCTTCACAACCGGCTTGGCCGGAGGGCTGGCTGCAGTTTTGGTCTTCTTCACCGGCGGGGAGTTTGGTGCGGTAGAGGAGGTGCCCTGCTGGGTAGGCGGCGCCAAGGGCGTGCTACCCTGCGCAGCGTCCGGCTGCGCGCGGCTCGGAGGGTCCTGCTCCATCTCATCAACGGTCTCAACCCGCTGCTCGGCAGCGGGGTCTTGCTGTGTGGCGTCTTGTCCTTCTGTCAGCGGCTGGGCCGCGGGGTCGTCATGTTCAGCAGCCTTTGTTGCTGGCTGCTCTTGGTCTTCTTCATGCCGCTCAAGGGCGGCGTCATCATGCTGCTCGAGGTTTTGTTCTAAGTTCTCCTCGGCCGTGGTGGCTGGAGGAGAAAGCGGCCTCTCATTGCGAGCAGCATCCTGCGCTTCTTGTTCGGCGCGGGCCTGCTGCCCCTGCTCGGCATCATGGGCATCAGTGTCCATGTACAGGGCGTCGTCCGAGTCTTCTCCTTTCACGGGAGAGGATGCACGCGCCCTGTCCCGTGCAGTGTCCTCGTCTTCCTCAGAGAGCTCGATGAGGTTGTCAACATCAATGGCGGTCTTCTTCTTGGGTTTGGTGGATGCGACGGCAGCACTAGCGTCCAAGGGGGCGCTGAAGAGAAGAAAGAAGTTTAAAAAAGGAAAAAGGACAGAGGAAATCGAGAAGCGGTCTCGGAACAAGGAGTTCAGAAAAAGCGGCAACAACAGTGCGCAACTCGGAAGAGAAGTACATACCCTGCACGAGAAGGGGGTAGCCGTCTCCCCTGCTTGATCTTCTTCACGGCTCTTTTGGTCTTCTTGGCGGCGGGTTCCTGAGCACCGCTGCCCGCCCTCTTCCGAGTATTGCGAGCGGCTACGCCGACTGGGTCGACGTCGAGGACGTCCTCGTCCTCCTCCTCCTCAGCATCAGCGTCAGCGTCAGCATCGGCATCTTCTGTAGAATTGAGAAAGAGAAACCAGTTGAGAAACAGGAAGAGATTGGGTTGCGCTACTCGCAACCATAAAGGTGAACTCAATCACCTTCGTCGTTGTCCTCGGACCAGTCACGGACGGACGCTTCAACGTGGTGCTTATCCGTCTGGGCGGCATGAGGGATGTTGAGCTTGTCTGCGGTGTCGTAGGAGACCTCATCGTCCTCCTCTCGATCCCCTTCCAGTTGTCCTCGAAACGTTCCATGCTTTCTGCGAGCTGGCGAGCAAGGACCTAGAAAGTAGGCAAACATCACAAGTCAGTCGAGCAGCATAACGACATCTTACTCAGCGAGGCGTGCAAACATAAAGCATATGAAGTCTACCGCTAAGTATGCTACTCGACAGGGCGTGCAAACACAAAGCACATTAAGCCTAGAGGATACTGCTAAGTGTGCTACTCGGCAGGGCGTGTAAACACACAACACATTAAGCCTAAGCAACTCTGCTAAGTGCCCTACTCGGCGCAGAATACAGATACTAGGCACAGCAAGTTAAGAAGGCTGTCTACTCGGAATCTGTATGCAGGAGACAGGATAAGAAGTACTAACCCGCTTGATCGGTTTGGTGCGGCTGAACGGCACGAAGCCGTACTGCCAGTTGTCCTTGAGGCCAGTGCTCATGATGGAGCGCGCCCAAGTAGCGACGTCCGCGTTGCTGAGCTCGAACGTTGTGGTCCGAGTGCAGTCGCGGGGGCCTCCCATGTAGCACATGAGATGGGCGCGGTGCTGGAGCGGCAGTACTCGCCTGGAGATCAAACAGGCGATTGGGTCGTCGCTCTTGAGCCCTCTCGAGATCAGCTTGGCGAGGCGCTCGTCCATCTGCTTCAGGTCGTTGTCGAGGGACGGCTTGGTCCGCCAGTTCTGCCCGGTGGGAGCTGCGTTGGTCCAGCTGGGTAGATTGATCCGGTCCTCCACCTTGGCTCCCTTCTCGGCGGGAATATTCTTCACGTAGAGGAAGATCCTCTGCCACTTGCGGACAGAGTCCAACCCCTTGACGCGCGGGTGATTGGTTCTCCCGCGCTGCACCATCATGGCGCTGCCAGTCTCCGTCATCCCGCGGCTGGTGTCCGCGCCATCCTTCCTACCTTTACTCTGCTTCCGGAAGAAGAAGTATCTGGACCAGGTAGCCGTGGTGGGCCGCACGCCAAGGAATGCCTCGCATACCACAGCGTGGTATGAGAGCATGACGACGGCGTTCGGCGGGAGGTGGTGTGGCTGGAGGCCATAGTGGTTGAGGAACGTCCGGAAGAAATTCGAGACCGGGAGCCTGAATCCTCGCGCGAAGTGCGCAAGGAAGACGACGTGCTCGCCCTCCTGTGGAGCCGGAACGAGCTCGCCGTCAGGTTGCCGGCAGCGAACACCGGGAGGAACTCTCCGGGTGTTCACGAGCCACTGGCAGTCCTCGGCGGTGACCTCAGATCTAGCCCAGCCGGCGCGAGCGTCGTCGTCACGAGCCATCGCGGCGGAGGAAAGGTTGGCTGAAAGATTGAAGGGATTTGGGTGGATAAGCTCGCAGCGGCGCGGTGAGATGCGCGGCGGCGAGACGCTCTGCCGCGGCGGAGAAACGAGGAGACGAGGGGAAAGTGGGAGCGGAAGAAGGAGTTACCGAGGGGGTATTTATACCGCCCCTCGGGTTGCCGTTACGAGTTGAGGTAGTGGGATCAATCGTGGCAGAAACCGTGCGGCGTGGGATCTGTGGGCCGGTTAGAAACGCACACAGCGCGGAACGCGCGCGTAACGGCCGCATTAGATCCCACGACGAGATCGTGGGCGATTACTGCGTTTGATGGGACATAACGGGCTAGTGGGCCCACTCCGTGAAAACTGGGCGCGTGGCCTGTCAGTTCCCGGGCATCGAGGCGTCGGGGTCGTGTCCGCGTGACACGTGCCCAGTTGCAGTGCGGAAAGCCGTATTGTGCTCTGCCACGCAGAGATTTTGATTTGAGATTTCACCAAGTCCTTTTACTCGACTGCAGAGAAGAGAAGTGACTCTATTCGGAAGAAGCTTAAGACAAAATCAAGGGCTACTCGGAGGTTTTACTCAGTATCCCAAGGTTCAAGGACTCTACCAGCTTCGGGGACTGCTGTCGGGGGGTTACCCCCGAGTAGGGTAAAGGCAAGTGCTAAAGGCAAGATCAGAAGGGATGCTTGGCCGAGTAGCCGGCTACCCGGTACTTGCTACCCGGTCGACCGCTACCCGGTCCTGCACCTAGATGGCCAGAAGGACGAATCAAGAGAGTTATGTTCCTCCGAATAGAAGAGTTGGTCCAAGTAGAAATGGCGGGATCCTACTCGGGCCAGAAGTCAAAGGAGACGTTCTGACACCGAATCCCGCGTATCCCGGGTCCGTACTTGGCACTGTTCACAGCACTATTCATCTGAGGACGGCGTGCCTGACAGCGACAGTGTGTCAGCAGGGCGTCGCAGGATAGGGGGGGACCTACTCTGTGTTCGCCGCAGTGATAACAGACTGGTTACTTGGTTTTGCCCAACGACTTTCCGCACCAGGACAAACCTAGAAGCCAAAGCTGTCAGCGGGAACTCGGAAGAAGGACGGTGTGCACACAATGTCGACATCTGTTTGTATTTGGCTGTATCCGGCTGGGCACCGAGTATATAAGGTGCCCTGCCCCCTCCTGCGCGAGGGATCCTGGGACCGGTTCGCATTCTTGACCTAGTTCCTCACGTAGAGAGAAGAGTGGCTACTCGGCAGCAAGAACATTTGTACTGTGGCTACTCGGTGAGACATCAAAATACAGAGAGAAAGGCAGGAGTAGGGGTTTTACCTCCTCGCGAGGGCCCTGAACCTGGGTAGATCGTGTTGTTTGCAGTGCTTGTTTCATCCTTCACGCGTCTACTCGTCGCGTAATCCTTCCCCGAGCGCCTCCAGCGTCCTTCGTCCCCACATCTTTAGCCATCCTATGGCATCTGCCGTGACACCACCACGACACTCGGCCCCACCTGGGTATTGGAAATCACTTTGAGCAGGGAGATGGGTTCTTTTTTCTGCTCTCCGAGCTGGGAAACTGATTTCCCCCTTTTCCTGCATGCGCTACTACTCTTCATCGACCGCACCATTTCCTGGTGTGACTTCAGAATAGAGCGATCATAGTCAGATGAGAGCCTCGGCTTGGTTTGATGAAGAGTCTTCACCATTTTCCACGCTCGTTCTATATCTTCTTCGGTCTCGGGGAAATCTGCCTTTTTCTTCTCCTTCTGCTTCGCCTTCTATGCCTCATATTCGTCCCTTGCGATTTCCTGGGTTTGCTCAGGAGTATAGTCGTAAGGTAACTTGGGTAACTTATTTGGTACCTTTGGGAGGGGTGACCGTTGACGTTTGGGTGATCTTTTACGTTTTGGCAGAAACTTAGTGGGCGAAGAAGGCTGAGGCGGCAGCGTAGGCGACCACGCTGGAGACGTGCACGGCGGAGACTGTTGCGCTGGAGAATGGTGAGGAGTCGATGGCCTTGCCATCTGATTTGGAAGCACAATGCATTCCTTTAGCCATAGAACTGTCAACTTCTTGGCTTCTCCGAGTTCAGTCACCTCTCCGTCTTCACCTTCAGGGAATTCACCCTTCACCCGCTCGAATCCGTTGACAACTGCATCGACCCCAACAACAGCGTAGCCCCGTGGAACCGGAAGACTATGGTGAGTTGGTTCGTTGCCAATTGGTAAGACATAGCCGACCACCGCCTTGATGGTTATATTGACGACCTTCACGTGGAGCTCACAGGTTGTCATCTCCCTGATATCATCCAACGGGTGCATCATCGGTGGTGCATCATCACCCGGGAGCTGCGTGGACGCAACGCTGCTTTTCCGATGAGAATGTGCGGTGCTGGTAGCATCGACTTCACCTTCTACCATGTGTGGTACGCCGGTAAACACTAGCTGCTGGCTAAGTGTGTTAATTTGCTCCTGCTGCTGCTTTGCTACATCCTGCGTCCGCTTTATTTGTTCTTCAAGTTGACGCCTCCAGTTTGGCTGACTCTCTACTTGAGCTGCCTCCTCGTCCTTTTTCCGTTGACGGCTTCTATCGGGGTATTTCTTTTTGGTGTCGTCAAACCCAATACTCCACGGAGGATTTCCTTCTCAGCCTCGTCTACGCCCTACATGTTCCTTATTCCTGAGGGCGCGTGTGAGCTCGTCGTTCTCACTATCTGGCACACACTTCCCCTCTTTAACGTCCTTTATTGCGCTTCTCAGATCTTCTATGGGTAGAGGATTCTCTTTATGCCTTATGTTATAGATTTCTTTTCCTTCGGCTCCCAACGTGCCCCCATGCCCGTAGAACCATGACCTTGTCCGCTCGACCCACAAGAACGGCTCGGGAGTGATCCCCTTCTCAAGCAGGTCGTTCTCCCATTTCTCCCACTTGGGCATGGAACCATTGTAGCCAGCTTGCCCCATAACATGGTGATATACCTTTTTGGCGGCGTTTTTCTCATTTGTTTTTGTCCTTTCCTGTGCATTCTCTGACAGCTTGTACTTCACAAACTCTGTCCATAAGGGTTTTATTTTCTCATACCCTTGAGTGAAATCTGGAGTCTTGCCCTTCTTAACAAAGTCAAGGTTCAATCTTTTCTTCCAGTTTTTGAATTGCTCGGCCATCTTTTTCAGAGTCCACGCCTTGACCTTTTCCAATAACTCAAGTTTCTTTTTAGTAACATCAGCTTCACCATCTACCTCCTCATTCTCATTCGCCTCATTCTCGTCCATCTCCGGCAAGGGTAAGGTGAAATTACACATGATCTTTTTGAAAAGATGGTCTTTGGCTTTTTGCTCACAAATGAAATTCCTTGTCTCCGCGGATCTTTTGGCTCATTCCACTCATGAACAGTGATCGGGATGTGATCTCTAACTATCACTCCGCACTGCTTCACAAATTTTTGGGCAACATCAGCGGGAAGCTCGGGTGCGCCGTCTGCTCTGATCGTTTCAATCCTATATCTTTCAACTTTTTTGTTGCGGCTCGTTTCGTCTTTTTTCCGGTTGATATGCTTGAACCGGATGGATAAAAATATAAAGACTGTTAATACATGTATATAGACAACGGATGCTTCATTAATTAACATATCTATATGGACCTCAGAGCCGGTGTTTGTAATTTGTACGGCTCCACCGAAGCCGTCGGCTGCTCCCCTATCGGAGCCGTCGGCTTCTCCCTCACCGGAGTCGTCAGCTTCTCCCTCACCGGAGCCGTCGGCTTCTCCCTTAGCAGAGACGTCTCCTCGGGTTAGCTCCGGATCTCCCTCACCGGAGTTGTTCATCCACTGGCTCACATCGTTCTCTCCCTCGGGCCCGCGGATTAAACCCTCGAGCAAATTTTCCGCATCTTCGTCTCTTGGCTCCATACTTTTTTGAAAATACACAAAATTCCCTAAGTCAAAATTCACTAAGTTAGAAAAAAAGAGTAATTATATGTTCCAGATCCGTTTCATCAAAATTGCTTAAAGATAATAGCTAATGGTACCTATACGTAAACAAGTTAGAAAAAAGAGTATCAATATGTTACAGATCCTCATTTCAATTATAAAAGAATATCCGGGTCGACCACGTCACCCGGATTTCTCACCACGCCCCGTGTCCCGGTAGTAAGGACCTCCCAGTGCCAGCCCGGCGGGGCCCAGTCCCGGACATCGCCCGGCGGGTCCAATAGAGACATAAGCTAAAAACAGACCCAGACTAAGTAAATATTCCTAATTAAGTAAAATACCTTAGTGTTTTAACTTAGTAAAAAATAGTAAATGGAGAAATATGACATAAATAAGATGAAAGTTAAACACAACGGATCAAATTGGCCCTTCTCATATCTTGTGCTTGTTACGAGGTAGTACACGTGATGGCGATGCGAGGAAGGATGAAGACAAGGGTTTCTAAACTTCCTTAGTTTGAACCGAAACCCTCATCTTCATCCTTTCCCCGGATCACCACCGCCTATAGTACCTCTTAACAGGAACAAGGGTTTCTGAACTTTAGTAAGGAGTATGACTAGCATATCTGATCGATTCTTGCCGAGTAAAGTTGCAACTCGAACGGGACATAACAGTTGTAGCATCCCAGATTATCCATATCATGTGTGAAAATGTTGCAGATCACTTCCTCTTCTTGAAGAAGAAGAGGAAGTGATCTGCAACGTTTTCACACATGACTGGATAATCTGGAATGATGTTATGCCCCGTTCGAGTCACAAGTTTATTAGGAAAGAGTGGATCTGATCTGCTAGTCATACTCCTGCCTAGACCTTCACATATTGTGCTTGCTACGAGGTAGTACACGTGATGGTGATTCGGAAAAGGGTGAAGACAGGGGGTTTTGGAAATCTTTGAAACTAAACAAAATCATATATGTAATATCGTGAGATCCGAACAAGGTTAGACCCTTTTGTGCACGTACATAATGGGGACATTCTTCATAACCCCGGAAGGGATTTCGGAGGAATGTAACCATTACGTAACTTCGTTCGGATCTCACGATATTACATATGTGACGTTATTTAGTTCCAAAGGAATCCAGAAACCCTCATCTTCCTCCTTTCCCCGGATCACCACCACCTGTAGTACCTCTTAACAGGAACAAGATGGTCATCGGGCCTTGATGTGAAGTTGGACCTTCACATTTTGTGCTTGTTACGAGGTAAGTACACGTGATGGCGATGCGGGGGAAGGAAGGGTTTCTGGAGTTCTCTGAAACTAAACAAAATCATATATGTAATAGTGAAATCCGGAAAAAACTAGATCCTTTTGTACACATACATAATGGGGATATTCTTCATAACCCCGGAAGGGATTTCTGAGGAATATCACCATTACGAATGTGCACTAAAGGATTCAGATTCATCCGGATCTCACGAACCGTATTACATATGTGACATTATTTAGTTCAAAAGAAATCCAGAAACCCTCATCTTTATCCTTTCCCCGGATCGCCACCGCCTGTAGTACCTCTTAACAGGAACAAGATGGTCATCGGGCCTTGATGTGAAGTTGGACCTTCACATTTTGTGCTTGTTACGAGGTAAGTACACGTGATGGCGATGCGGGGGAAGGACGGGTTTCTGGACATCTTTAAAACTGAACAAAATCATATATGTAATAGTGAAATCCGGAAAAAACTAGATCCTTTTGTACACATACATAATGGGGACATTCTTCATAACCCCGGAAGGGATTTCTGAGGAATGTCACCATTACGAATGTGCACTAAAGGGTTCAGCTTCATCCGGATCTCACGAACCATATTACATACGTGACATTATTTAGTTCGAAAGAAATCCAGAAACCCCCGCATTCGTTCCTTTCCCCGGATCACCACCGCATGTAGTACCTCTTAACAGGAACAAGATGGTCATCGGTCTGTGTGCCTCATATTTAGGGTGGAGACATACAAGCAGCCTTGGTGGACCCGACTCACTAAGTGGGATGCACAAGATCCTAACTTTGTGAAAATGACAAGGCGCACCGAACCACCAAGGCCATCTGAGTGTGAACCAACTCTTTCAATCATCGGCATTTATTCAAAAGATCGAACGAACATCACAAGTAAAACTGCAATAACAACTCCAAATTTCTAATACAAAGTAAAAAAATTCTAACATACTGAAATTTTCTAACTTAGTGAAATTTTCTAACTGACTGAAATTTTGTAATTTAGTGAAAATTTCTAACTTACTGAAATTTCTAACTTACTGAAATTTTCTAACACTAACTTAGTGAAATTTTCTAACACTAAATTAGTGAAAATTTCTAACACTAACTTAGTGAAAATTTTCTAACTTAGTGAAAATTTCTAACTTACTGAAATTTTCTAACTTACTGAAATTTTCTAACACTAACTTAGTGAAATGTTCTAACACTAAATTAGTGAAATTTTCTAACACTAACTTAGTGAAATTTTCTAACTTAGTGAAATTTCCTAACTTCGTGAAAATTTTCTAACTTAGTGAACTTATTCTAACTTTGTGAAATTTTCTAACACTAACTTAGTGAAATTTTCTAAAAATTCTTAAGTGAAATACCTAAGTAAAAAATTTCTAAGTCTAATTTTCTAACACTAAAATTTTTCTAAGTCTAATTTTCTAACACTAAAATTCCTAAGTCAATTCTAACAATTCTAAAATTCCTAAGTCAATTCCTAAGTCAAATTCTAAAATTCCTAAGTCAAATTCTGAAATTCCTAAGTCAATTCCTAGCTAAATCAAAATTTTCTAAGTCTAATTTTCTAACACTAAAATTCCTAAGTCAATTCCTAACAATTCTGGTATTCCTAACATTTCTAATAATTCCTAACTAATAATTCTAACATTTCTAACACTAGTAAAAAAGTAAAAACAAAAAACAGTAAGTAAAAAAGAAAAAAAAGGCCTCTCTTGCACCTACCTCGGAGAACGGCAGCGCGGCGCGACGGAGAACGGCGGGCAGTGGCGCGCGGCGCGACGGATTACGGCGGCGCGAGCCGCACGACGGAGGGCGGCGCGGGCGGTGCGACGGAGAAGGACGGCGACGGCGCTCCTCCACGGGCGTGCGCGGACGGAGAACGACGGCGACGATGTGCAGCAGCCTGGCGGCGTCGATCCATTCCCTGCGCGCGGTTATGAATTTGGGGAGGGAGGCAATGCCTATATATAGCGAGGGGCATTCATCCCGGTTCGTAGGAACAACCGGGACGAAAGGGTCTTCCGTCCTGGTTGTTCCTACGAATCGGGACGGATGCCTCACCCTTTTTTTTGCAGGGGTACGTGTAACGCGCTCGTTGGGGGGGGGGCATCCGTCCCGGTTGTTTGCAAAAACCGGGACGAATGCCCTATTTTTAATTATTTTTTGTTTTCTATTGTTTTCTTTATGTTTTTTTATTGTTTTCCTTTATGTTTTATTTTGTTTTTTTGTTTCCTTTTTGTTTTCTCTTGTTTTATTTTCTTTCTATTGTTTCCTTTATGTTTTCTATTGTTTTCCTTTATGTTTTCTATTGTTTTATTTTGTTTTCTCTTGTTTCCTTTTTGTTTTCTCTTGTTTTATTTTGTTTTCTATTGTTTCCTTTATTTTTATATTGTTTCCTTTATGTTTTCCATTATATCCTTTATGTTTCAAATAATAAATCCACACGTTTCAAATACAGAAGAAGGTACGTTAAATTTATAATAAGTGCACTTGAGACCAGTTGATCCATGCATTTACATAGTTTCGTCGCATACAAGGCATCCGGGTGATTTGTATTCGGTCGATGAACCTTCAAGGGGGGATGTAGAACAAAACAATCGGTATCGCCATCATACAGTCTGACCGTGGCTATTGAGTGCATATATGCATATCAAAATAACGGTCGGACGTATGATGACGAATCCGGGTGATTTCTATTCGGTCGATGCTGAATGATGTATCAAACCTTTTGTCAAACCTTCAAGGGGGTATGTAGAACAAAACAATCGGTATCGCCATTATACAACCCAACCGTGGCTATTGAGTGCATATATGCATATCAAAAGAACGGTCGGACGTATGATGGCGAATCTGAATGATTTGTATTTGGTCGATGAACTGAATGATGTATCAAACCTTAAAGGGGGGATGTAGAACAAAACAATCAGTATCGCCATCATACATCCCTGCCGTGGCTACTGAGTGCATATATGCATACCAAATGCACGGCAGGACGTATGATGGCGAATCCGGATGATTTGTATTTGGTCGATGAACTGAATGATGTATCAAACCTTAAAGGGGGATGTAGAACAAAACAATCGGTATCGCCATCATACAGCCCTACCGTGGCTACTGAGTGCATATATGCATACCAAATGCACGGTAGGACGTATGATGGCGAATCCGGATGATTTGTATTTGGTCGACGAACTGAATGATGTATCAAACCTTAAAGGGGGGATATAGAACAAAACAATCGGTATCGCCAGCATACACCCCTGCCGTGGCTACTGAGTGCATATATGCATACCAAATGCACGGCAAGACGTATGCTGGCGAATCCGGATGTTTTGTATTTGGTCGATGAACTCACTGGTGTATGAAGGTGGGCTATATATAGGGTCCTCTGGCACACAAAGTGTTGTGCTAGGGTTTTGATCCAACGGTTAAGAAACACCCCTGATCCAACGGCTCACAAACGCTCCAAAGAAACACACCCATGATCCAACGACTCACAAGCGCTTGAAAGAAACACACGATCCGTGTGATTCTTTCTGATTGGTCCGAACAAAACCCTAACCATTTCGTCCCGATTGGTAAAACAGGCTGGGACTAAAGAGACGATCCGTTTTCCAACGAAACTCGAACCATTTCGTCCCGGTTGGTAAAACAGGCCGGGACTAGAGGGATCTGTTTTCTTATCACTATATATATGTATGCCTTGCCACACCATTGGCATAAACACATATAAACTCACCACTCTCTCATGGCTTCTACCGTACCCACTCTAACCTTCATCCAGGCGGAGGCACTTTTCGCCTCGAACTACCCCTGCCCGCCCGGCTACATCGTTCCCGCCGGTTGGATGCTGAGCGCCGGAGGAGTGCCGGTCCCTCCTCTTCCTCAAGATGTGACGCGTCGGGCGGCCATCACGAGCTCACGCCGGAGCAGCGGAGGAATCCCATTTGGAATCCTGACTACCGCCCTACTTGGGACGCCTTCTTCATTAATCGGCGTGAGAGTGCGCTCGCCGGGTACGAGGAGAACGGCCCGCCTCCTTCGAACTTCAACGAGGCCGGTCGTCGGCTGTGGTGGGGCGGCGGACGGACTCTTCAGAGCGTCATGAACTACATCAGGGCTGGCAATAACCCCCGCCTGCGCTACCCTCACGCCCAGTCCTGGAGTCGTGATCCTCCGAGGGAGTCCAGAGCACCGTCCGACGATAGTGACGACGACGCCGACGACTACGACGACTACGAGTCGGAGTACTATAGGCCTAGGCAGGAGTATGACTAGCAGATATCAGATCTAGTCTAGCCATTATGTAGATCTATGCTCTCCGTTTAGGTTTAGATCCACTCTTCCATTATGTACTGCCTTTTTATCTATCCAAGATGCATGTTTGTGTGCAATATGGGCGCGAGCGCCGGTGCAACAATTTTTGTGAACACTTTTTCAACAGAACTATGATCATGTATTCCACGTTTATTATTACACATCACCAACAACATCCCTATCTAGTCTTCTGAATTTTCTTCGTGTACAGATGGTCCATGAACCCTTGTCCCTTGCTTATGATCGCTTCGGCCGTAACCATGGAGCATCTTCATTATTTAACGGGATGGTTGGGTCAGCTTTCACTGTGAAGGGTGGAATTTCAACAAACTTATTATAATCTTCTGACATGTCTGTCGTGTCCTCGATTCCCACGATGTTTCTTTTCCCTGAAAGAACTATGTGACGCTTCGACTCATCGTATGATGTACTTGTTTGCTTATTTTTTCTTTTTTTCGGTCTGGAGGACATATCCTTCACATAGAAGACCTGAGCCACATCATTGGCTAGGACGAATGGTTCTTCATTGTAACCAATATTGTTGAGATCCACTGTTGTCATTCCGTAAAGCGGGTCTACCTTTACCCCTTCTCCATTCAGGTTGACCCATTTGCACTTGGACAAAGGGATCTTAAAAGAAGGTCCATAGTCAAGTTCCCATATCTCCTCTATGTAACCATAGTATGTGTCATTGTTTCCATTCTCGTTTGTTGTATCAAAGTGGACACCACTGTTTTGGTTGGTGCTCTTCTTATCTCGGGCGATCGTGTAAAATGTATTCCCATTTATCTCGTATCCTTGAAAACTCCCAATAGTTGAAGATGGTGACCCGGCCAACATGTACAGCTGATCTTCAACAGTGGTGTCATTTATAAGATGTGTTTGCAACCAACTTCCGAAAGTCTCATCTGTTTGCGTTTAATCCATGAGTCATCCTTCCCCGGGTTTGTGGAGCGTACAATATTCTTTTGTTCCTCGAGATACGGAGCCACGAAGATGGAATTTTGTAGAATTGTGTAGTGTGCTTTAGTGAAAGAATGCACGTCCCCGGGTATCATTGTTTTCTTTCCCAGCGTTCCTTTTCCCCTCAGTCTCCCCTCATGCCGCGATTCAGGAATACCAATTGTCTTAAGGTCAGGAATAAAGTCAACACAGAACCCAATGACCTCCTATGTTCCATAGCCCTTCGAGATGCTTCCTTCTGGCCTAGCACGGTTATGAACATATTTCTTCAAGAGTCCCATGAACCTCTCAAAGGGGAACATATTGTGTAGAAATACCGGACCGAGAATATGGATCTCTTCACATAGGTGAACCAGGAGATGAGTCATAATGTTGAAGAAGGATGGTGGGAACACCAACTCAAAACTAACAAGACACTGGACCACATCCCTCTGTAATCTTGCCAGAATATATTGATCGATTACCTTCTGAGATATTGCGTTGAGGAATGCACATAGCTTCACAATGGGTACTCAAACATTTTCCGGTAGAAGCCCCCTCATTGCAATCGGAAGCAACTGCGTCATAATCACGTGGCAGTAGTCATGAGACTTCAGTTTTTGGAATTTTTTCTCTGCCATGTTTATTATCCCCTTTATATTCGACGAGAAGCCAGACGGAACCTTGATACTGTAAAGGACTTCAAAAAATATTTCCTTCTCTGCTTTAGTAAGAGCGTAGCTGATTAAGTAATGGCGCCCTGTATCCGTGTGCTTGTTGCTTGGGTCTTTCATACGTTACTGGTCCTCCCGTGCTTCTGGCGTATCTTTTGACTTCCCATACACGCCCAGTAAGCATAGCAAGTTGATGCAGAGATTCTTTGTCACGTGCATCACGTCGATTGAAGAGCGAACCTCTAGAACTTTCCAATAGGGTAGCTCCCAAAATATAGATTTCTTCTTCCACATGGGTGCGCGCTTATCAGGGCCGTTCGGAACAGGTTGGCTTCCATCACCCTTCCCAAAGATTACTTTTAGTTCCTTGACCATATCAAATAAATCATTACCACTACGGAGGTCAGGCTTCTTCCGGTTATCTGCCTCACCTCTGAAATGCTTCCCTTCTTTCTTTCTTACGGGATGCTTGATCGGAAAAAATCTACGATGCCCCAGGTATACAATCTTTTTACATTTATCGAAATAAACACTGTCAGTCTTATCTAAATAGTGTGTGCATGCATTGTATCCATTGTTTGTATGTCCGGAAATATTACTAAGAGCAGTCCAATCATTGATGGTTATGAAAAGCAACGCCCGTAGGTCAAATGGCTTTTGTTCGTTCTCATCCCACACACGTACACCTGGTTTTCCCCACAATTGTAAGAGTTCTTCCACTAATGGACTTAGATACACATCAATGTCGTTGCCAGGTTGCCTCGAGCCTTGAATGAGAACTGGCATCATAATGAACTTGCGCTTCATGCACAACCAAGGAGGAAGGTTGTACATACATAGAGTCACGGGCCAGGTGCTATGACTCGAGCTCTGCTACCCAAAAGGATTAAAGCCATCTGTACTTAGACCAAACCATAAGTTTCTTGCCTCTCCTATAAAGTCCGGGAAGTCTATCTCGATCTTTCTCCACTGCGATCCATCGGCGGGGTGTCCCAACTTTCCGTCATTCTTACGGTCTTCTTTGTGCCATCGCAACAACCTAGGATGCTCTTTGTTTCTAAACAGACGTTTCAACCGTGGTATTATAGGAGCATACCACATCACCTTTGCAAGAACCCTCTTACGAGGGGGGCTTGCCGTCAACATCACCAGGGTCATCTGCTCTGATTTTATACCGCGGTGCAGTGCATACCGGACATTCATCCAAATTCTCGTACTTCTCACCGCGGTAGAGGATGCAGTCATTAATGCATGCATGTATCTTCTGCACATCTAATCCTAGAGGGCAGAGAGCTTTCTTTGCTTCGTACGTACTCTCAGCCAATTCGTTATCCTTTGGAAGCTTCGGCTTCATTAGTTGAAGTAAATTCTCAAATGCCTTGTCAGTCACACCGTTCTGTGCCTTCCATTTCAGCAACTCCAGTGTGGTACCGAGATTTGTGCTGCCATCTTCGCAATTTGGGTACAACAACTTTTTGTGATCCTGTAACATGTTGTCCAGCTTCAACCTCTCCAATTCACTTTCACAGCCTTCCCTTGCATCAGCAATAACTCAACCAAGATCATCATCGGGCTCTTCTGATGCCTGTTCTTGATCACCTCCTTCTTCTGCATTGTCTTCCATTGCAGTATCACCGTATTCAGGAAACAAAGGATCTTCTTCTTCTTCATTGTCTTCCATCACAACCCCTCTTTCTCCATGATTGGTCCAGCAATTATAGCTGGACATGAAACCTCTTCGAAGTAGGTGGCCGTGAAGGATTATCGAGGAAGAGTGTTCCCTGAAATTCCGACAATCAACACATGGGTAACACATAAAGCCATTATCTTTGTTCGCCTGAGCTACAGCGAGAAATGCATTCAGGCCTGCCATATACTCGAAAGTGCGTCGGTCACCATACATCCATCGCTGTCGTGCATCCAGCTGCATCGTATAATTAAGTTTATCAAAAAATATTACGATAACATCTTCAATAGAGAAATGACCACAGTACATCGACAAATATTACTTTTTTATGTATCAATTACAGATGAAAAAGATAAGTTTGTTAACCTCGGTCGAAGATACCATTTTCAGTGAGCTTATGTGTGGCTCGGGTATTTCGTCGAACACCTCGTGTGCATAGTAAAATAACACACACTAGCACCCACCTCTCTCACTCCTCCAAGCAAAAAAAAAGAGGGAAGGGGGCTGTGAGGCAGTATATATAGGGGAAGGGGGGCATTGGTCCCGGTTTGTGGCATGAACCGGGACCAATGCCCATGCGCGTGCCACGTGGCCTGTGGCGCGGCATTGGTCCCGGTTCATGCCACAAAACGGGACTAATGCCTCCTTACGAACCGGGACCAATGCCCTCAGGCGATTTCTTCTGCCTCGGGCGCACAAACCGGGACCAATGCATAGCATTAGTCCTGAATTTTGATGCAACCGGGACAGATGCCTTTTCTGGCCCTGCACGAAAGGGGTTGTTTCCACTAGTGGTTGGGTGTATGCCCAAGAGACAATAAAATACATCAGTTTCATGATAAATGTATTATGTTCTTATGCTATAACTGCTATGTTCATTGAATATGAGATTCATAGAAAAACTCATACGCACGTGTAGAAACATAAACACACCGTTATGAACCTTTGTCATGTGTCACAAGTCATGTTTTCCTGATCATGGACATTTGTTATGTCAATATTAATGGGAGCACATTGTTTTTTTAACATTATGCCTGGGTAGACCTAAGTAGTTGAGATACTACGAGAATAGTTTTGCTAAATAGTATCATCACAGATTGGTCGTTTTGTTTGCTTCCTTAGACCATGAGAATACTCAATGATGTTTATCGTAAGGATCTTTTTAGTATAATCAAGTATCACACCGCAAAACACGGTGATAAAAAAGTCTAACATTGTGTTCTCACGAAAGTATTCATTCATTGTGATAGTTCAAGATTCGGAATTACTCCTCTAGTTAATAGAGAGATACATTCAGGATCCACTCGGTGAAATAGTATCAGTAAATAATTTTGCGCGGACAAGGACATGACAGTAGTCATGGGGATACTATGTCACGGTAACGAGTAAAAGGAACCATACCGGAAATCGGGAATAATGTGATAAGTTTATTAAAGATTTTAATCATGGTCTTATCAAATTATCTTGTCACGGTAACGAGTAAAAGGAACCACACGAGGTATTGATTGGTATCGCGAAGTAATAGGAACTTACTTAACAACCAACAGGTTCGGCAGATTTCCTTCGTAACTTATCGAAATCAATATGGACGCCCATGGTCCCGTTGTTGATTATTGATTAGGAAAATGGTTTTCCAATCATGTCTACTAGTTATCAAACCTATAGGGTTCACACACTTAAGGCGTCAAAGTCTTATCTATGCATTGGATGGTCCGAATATCATTCGGGTGATTCCGATGTGATAGAATAAATATTCAAGAGAGATTATAGAGGACATGAGATATCCAGAGATGTTGGAAATATGTTTCTGACATCAATAGTTAATTTAGATGTCATTACAATGTCACAGAAACAAGTCAGTATCGGAATCGTTTAGGGAAAGTTGCCTTAAGAGAGAAATAATGCCGGTGCAGGCAGAATGTTATATGAGATATAAAAGTGGATATGATATGTCCCGCAATGTCAGGAATATGTTTGTGACATCGTTACATAAGGTTGATGATTTTATCTATAGGGGTCACGGGGTTCCGGAAGAGTTCTAGAATACTTTCCATATAGGGAAGAGTGTCAGAGGAGGGCAAATCTCCTCCTGGCAAACCCTAATTTTAGGGGCTTCCAGGTGGGATCCATGGTCTCACAATATGCACTAGCTTTCATGGGAAATTTCCATGATTTATTTGAGATATAAATGAGGTGGAAAAGTGGGAAAAGGTAACGGAAAAGAAAACGAAAAAAGGAGGAGGGGCTCTCCTAGGAGCCATGGCACGGCCAAGGGAGTGAGAGGGAAACCGACCTCTCCCTCCATGGTTGGTGCCCTCCTTGTCCCACTATATAATCCCTCCCCTTCCTCTTTGTTTAGACACACTATTGGCCTTCGGGCCTCTCTCTCTTTCTCTCATAATTAGAGATCTAATTAGAGACACTCTAATTTAATTAGGGCCTCTATTTAGAACCTCTCTAATTGAATTAGATCCTCTAATTAGAACGCTTCTAATTGAATTATAAATTTTGATTAGAGACCTTATAATTGATTTAGGGATTCTTCTAATTGGGAGATGATGACTGTCTCTGTCGATTAGACCGAACTCTAATCCCTCTCCCTCTCTTTCCCATGTGTTGGGATTTCTCAACCTCAATTGCAAATATGCGGTGCCTAGTCCTAGACGGCGAAGCGCTGCAGGATTTTGATGGACGTATGTGTGCGAGCTCTTAGAGGGGTAACATGTGATACCCTCACTATGCTGGATCCAGAAGGTTGGATACGGGGAATCGACAAAAGTCCCACCGCTAGGCTTAGCCGTGGGACTCTTCAGAAGGCATCACTGACATCGTCATCGACACTTCTTTCGTGCTTCCTATCGGTAATGAATCAGATCTATCCACGTATTTGCCTGCATAATAGATCTTGTATGTTACGTAGGACGGAAAAATTTCAATTCTGCTACGTACACCAATAGTGGTATACATGTGGTCTATGCGTAGATACAGGTATGATCTAGAGCACCAGTGTGTGCGGGTATTGCATCAGTTTGTGCAAGTATATTAGAAAGCTCTCCAATATTCAGATTGTTTAAGATTGCTTCCCAATAAGTTGCGTCGTTTTGTTTTCAACTACATAGTGAGGTTCTTACAAACTTTTGGCAATCCTAGGACATTCGAGTTGCCCCTGACATATCTCGTCTAGTTCGAAGAAGTGCTTCAGCTGTTTTGGGTCTTCCTATAGTTGGATTCATGGACGACATAATGGACGGGGCATGTGGATTGGATCCACATGGGGGTCATGGTTATGAATACTTTCAGATTGAGGCTCTAGACGTTTTCATAATGTATGTGTTTCAATCACGCCGCATTTTCAAAATAGCAACGTGAACAACCATTCCTGATTTTGTTCGTAGGTAGTAACGGTTCACTCCGTAGAACCCACAACTACGTAAAAATTGCAAACACAACCATTAGGTCCGCCTAATTTGTTTTTGCAGAACATGAGATGTGATGTGGTATATTCCATTATCATTCGAGAGTTGTATGAAATGGTATCCTCTATATTTATTTTGACCTGCGAGTCAATTTAAAGTATGTTGGTTGAAAACCATATGATTGGTATCTTTTGTCCTGCGTGCCCCATGCATTCATCAAGTATCTTAGAGATAATATAAGACAATGGAGATTGCGGTCAAATGGCGTAGACTTCGATAGAGATCCATGGAGAAAAAGAGTTCTGAGCCCAGAAGACGAAGAAGACTGCGCTACATCACTATTAAACTACCTGTGATGGTTAATCCTTTTTATGCACCATTTTGATTGTGAAGTAGTTGTGATTATTAGGGTGATTTCTCACTTGAAAAATATCAAGGTGATCGTGCTCTTCCAAACTGTGCACCATCAAACTGGTTCGGGTTCGCGCCCATCACCTGGATATAAGGTTCAACGTATTCTTGGGACCTTAGAGTCGGGTATGGATTGATCACTTGGACACAAGGATCAATACAATACAAGAAGATACATTAGTTGGTTGTATTGACGCTCAAGCATGAAAGTCATGAGCTCGGAGAACATATATCGAAAGATGAACGAGGGTCACATGAGTTGTGATTGGCATGTTGACCTACCCTTTGGGATTATGATTAGTTACATAGACGAACACGTCCTTCTAATCATAAAACCTGATGTGGATCTCGAGTAACTGAATATTGATTATGAGGAATATCAATTTCAGTGGGAGTGCACAAATTGGTTAAACATTTGGATTTAACCAAGTGCCGTTAATCATGATAACAACTAGGGTCATTTGCATAGATTGTTATAGAGTTGGCATCTATATCCCACCTACACATTTAGTTAATTGATTGAGTTAAATATCTGGTTAATAAAAAATTACACACTTGTTTCGTATGTTGAGGATTGCCATCAAAATATCAAGGTAAAGTCTTATTGCAATATTTCGGTAGATTTTCTCAACGTATGTCTATGGATGAGATTCATGGCATGCATGGATATAATCCGAAGAGCATTGATTCATATTAATCTTGTCTCCGTAACAATAACCCAATTCAAGCACTGTGAAGTTTTCAACGTTTCAACGTGCGACATTGATGCTGACGTGATCACACGCTCGTTGGGAAACCCCAAGCGGAAGGTATGATGTAGTCTAGCGGAAATTTTTCCCCAATTAAGGAACCAGGGTTTATCGAACCAGTAGGACTTCGTAGTCTTGGAGAAGGTTGCTTGTTGTCTGGTGCGTCAGCAAGCATGGAACCTGCACGCAAACACAAACTCTCTCTTGCCCCAACTTTCTGGAAG
Source organism: Alopecurus myosuroides (assembly GCA_028641055.1). Classification (NCBI taxonomy): domain Eukaryota; kingdom Viridiplantae; phylum Streptophyta; class Magnoliopsida; order Poales; family Poaceae; genus Alopecurus; species Alopecurus myosuroides. Next base: position 358,184,832 of record CM054062.1, on the reverse strand, counting down.
GTTGTCAATCTTCCGGTCTTGCAGAAAACGAGAGAATTAAACGAACAGAGTCTTGAAAAACAATAAAAGTAAAAACAGAACAACAAGGAAACAATTTTGAAAGTGCTTAAAAGAAGGTTGAAAATATGAGGAAAATAGGACCGGGGGCCATAGGTTCACTAGAGGTGTCTCTCCAAAGAAAACAAAAATGCTGGGCGAACAAATTACAGCTGGGAAATTGACAAATCATGAACGTACAACAATACTATTATGACGAGATATAGTTCACGGGTTCTAACATTGTAGACATTACGTCAAGGCATATGGATCGCTATCCAGCATGCATCCATATCTAAAAGTCCACCTCAAGAAAGCTATCCAGCAAATCTCTCTAGTATTAAGTTGCAAGAACGAAGTGATTGCTTTGTGGGAAACAGACACATGAATTTAGAATAATACATAATGTAAGCACTGGTCCTCGTCCGTAGACAAGATCACAACAATTTTCTCCCTAGTAGCAACATCATATCCCCCATCCGTCACATTTTTTCACTCGAGCACAGATGTAAGGGAGGAATGAACCTACCATCAAGCATATAAACCCTCTCTTGAAGGTGAAAACAACTACGTGGCTAAATAATCATAAACACCGGAGAGCATTGCAAGACAATATTAAAACTCTCTACGAATATAAGTGAAGCATTTCTGATTTGACATGAACAAAATAATCGTAATCTCATGGTTCATCAGAACCCAGCAAACACAACATGCACAATTACATAACGGTGGTCTCAATAATGTGAGGCACCTAACGAGAATCTAAACATGGAGGCATAGTGGAGACAACAACCATCTAGCTACTCACGCATCTGTCCGGAGGCGGTCTTGGCGACCTAGAGGCCTTCGATGATGATTCCCCTCTCCGGCAAGGTGCCAGAGTAGGACTCCAGAAGCCCTATATTGGACTTTCGAGGTGACGGTGCCTCTCTGTATATTTCATGGAAAATAACTCTGTCCCCAAACTTTTGAGGGTTAAGGGCAATTTATGGGTGAAGAGGCGGTGTGAGGCAGTGGCCAGGGTGCCCAGGGGCTCACCAGGCGCACCCTAGGGAGGGGTTGTGCCTGGCACCCTCCTTGGGGCCCCTGGCCCCCCTCCGGGGCTTCTTTGGACTCCGCCTCTGTTCCGGGTAAAAAATGTTCTCCGTGGATTTTCAGCCCTTTCCGAGAATATTTACATAAGAACTTCTCTGAAATAGAAAAATAGCAGAAAACAACAACTGGTCTGGGGCATCTTGTTAATAGGTTAGTCAATTAAAACATTTTTAAAACAAAGGAAAAAACGATACAAGACATGTGCAAAAAAAAAAGGTATTCATCTGGAAAACAAAAGGTATTGGGTAGAAAACAAGAATGGAGCGTCAAAAATTATAGCAACGTTTCCAACGTATCAACACCCTTGACACGTCATAAACGTATCTATAATTTCTGATGTTCCATGTTGTTTTCATGCCATATGCTACATGTTTTCCTTACACTTTATGTCATTTTTATCGACTTCCCGGTCTAATCTATTGACAAGATGCCACAGAGCCACTTCCCCGTTTTCTGCTGTTATTAGTTTCAGAAAAGTTGTTCTGGAAATATTCTCGGAATTAGAAAATTCGAAGCCCGGAAGTCTTAGAATTTCCGAAGGTTCCACGGAGTTCCGAATAGGCCCGGAGGGGGGCCACAGGGGGACACACCATAGGGCGGCGCACCCCTCTAGTCGCGCCTGGGGGTTGTGTGGGCCCCTCGGCGTCCACCTCTATCGCCCTTTTGCCTATTTATTCCCCCCGATACACCTACCTTAGAAAGATACCACTTTGTCCCGAGAAAAAACCGAGGCCGCCTTCATCATCAACCCGAGATCGGGAGGGTTCTGGAGCTCTCCCCGGCAAACTGCCGGGAGGGGAATTCATCACTGGAGGGGTCTACACCCATAGATTTAATAAACACGAGATTCCCGAAAGGATGTTGGTAATTGATGTGGCGATTGAGTCGTGTTGCACTTACGGACTTCCAGACTATGAGAATCGGCCCTATGATCAACCCCTGGCAGGTGTCTTTGAGCTCAATGGGTAGTTTTGGTTCGTCGCACACCTCTACAGCCCTACCGACGTCATCGCCATCCGCTTCTGGGTCATGTCGCCACCGGGGGACAAGGACCCTGCAGGTGTTGACAAGGAGCCATGGTGGGACCTGTGCTACAACTTCCACTATGAAGGATTTACCTTTGACAGGCCATGGGGCTGCTGGCTTGAGGATGAGATGATGTGCTATTTTTTGAATGACACCTTGCTCAAGTATGACACGAGGAAACGCCCACCGATTTCCATCACCACTTTTCTACCGTGGGACGAAAAAGTACAACTCCCGAAGGCTCCCTCATGGCCCAACTGCCAATGGAATATCTACAGGGGCTACCGCCCCACCATGCTCTCACCTCTCACCTTTCCAATGCCCCCGTCCCAAGACGACGATGAAAACAAACACCAATTCGAGCACAACATGTTAGGTTTACTATGATGGGAACCTTAAATCAAGTCTAAGATGATCGATCCTGCAATCTGGTTAGCTGCCAACCTGATTTTGATCAAGGTCCTGCTAGCATATCATGAAGAAACTTTTTTTGGTTATAGATGTTATTATATTTACGTGTATGATATAAATCTTAAATAAAACCTTTGAATTTAGACTTCTTGTATGGTTCCTGATCAATTAATGCCATGGTATATTGTCGGCGACTTTAATGTTCTTGGTGCAATAAAATGACGTTGTCTTTCATTATCAAATTTCTTGATTCTTCACTTATTTGATCTACTATTGTAAGATGGATAGGGAAGGATGAGGAATGTTTCCGATTAGCCTAGTGCCACTAGAACAAAAATTTAGAGGCAGAGGACTGGAATACTTGGGCTCATCTACCTATAATTATATTCATAATTCATCATCAAAACATCCAATTCCGCAAGGAAATAAATAACTAAGGACATTTGTAGATCTATGCAATTATTAGTACATCGTGGCCGATTAAAGAATAGTTTCATCAGAATTTTGAGCATTATCCGGTTTAATCGAGGATAAAAATGAGCATAAACCTCTCAAGACGCATATTGTACTGAGTTCAACATTAAGCAAAAACATAAATAAATTAGGTTGTATTGGCTAGTAGGCCATCCTCGCCATCGGATAAGGCGAATATTCACGCGAAAACATGCGCTATATATGTGTGTAAGCTATCTGGTTCTACTATTATAGAAATCTATGAAATGGCCCCTATAAGGTGGTCTCAACTCTTCTAACTTAGCAAGGTGGGACTAAAATTTTCTGCTACAACTTTCAGCAGAAGAACACCAGAATTTTCTTATTTGGGCCAAACTAGTATTTCTGGCTCGGTGGCCTGCTCTATGCATGCATCCCATGTATCCATGCTATCTGCCAAGAATACTACACGATCATTCCTCGGTAGTTATGGATGAAAAAACTGACTGAAGAGTTCCATGAATTGGTCGTCTATGCTTCTTATGTCTTGGTTTTGAGCTATAAGTAATTGTATGAGAGCATGTAGGACACAACATCCGGAACAATGTCATTTTGTCATTTGCTTTTTTCCGTCCATAACGTCTACCTGGACGTCCATCGTTCATGTTCTTACAAACGAAACTTCATGAAAGAAAAATCGATGACTATGTTCATCTGTTGAGTGAATCTCGATGAGTCGAGTAAAATGCTCGATTTAGCTACTATTTAGTTTGTTGAGGGTTATGTAATGTTTAGTTAGTTTACACACTATAATGCACTTACATGTTTATTAGTTCATACTGGTCGACAGTGTATGAGCATTGGAGTAGCGGGACAATTGGCCACAGCGAGAATTATCATCGCCAAATAACGAGCAGGTTCACCAAACGATAACTGGTCAGCCCATACAACCTTACGGGCTAGTCCATATAACTTAACGGGCTGACCCCTACAACCTTATGTGTCCGGCCCATATGATGTTAACGGGTCAGCCCACGTAAATGTATGGACATGCCCATCAAGTGTAACGCGCAGACCCAACTGAGGATAGCGGGCCATCCGAGTAACAGAAAGGCTGGCCCACATTGCCGTAACGGGGCAACCTACTGTATAGTTACAAGCCAACCCACTAATGTAAATAGGATGGCCCAATTAAGCTTAATGGGCCAACCCAATGTACAATAATAGTCATCCCCAGTAACGTAAACATGTGGGACCCATGTAATCTTAACGTGCCTCATATTGTATGGTAACAAGCCAGCCCGTCAGGCTTAACTAGTCGGCCCGCTAATCCTTAAGAGGCCGGCCCACATAATGCAACCACTGGGCCCCTTCTCCATCACCAGGCCGACCATTAACAATAAGAGGCCAACCCACGCACTGTAGCAGGAAAACCCATGGGTATAACATGTCGGCCCACTTATTGTAGCTGACCGACCCACTTGAAGTTAACAGGTTGGCCCGTTTATATTTAACATGACTAAGTTGTGTTTGGCATCTACCACAGTTCATAACCTTGGCAGAAGGGTTGACGTTTTCCTTCAGGGGTCTCCGTTATATGGCATCTTCCACGGATGTTTGTGTGTGGTTCATGTGCACCCATCTACCACTAAAGGGTATGTTTGTGGTAGGAGAATAAACCACGCGGTTTGCGCCACGGTACCTTCCATGGAGGAAATTTTTAACCACACAAAAATGGATTTCGACCATAAGTTTCAAGCATGGTAGAATCCAACTTTTCTTCTAGTGGTGGTCGTCATTGGAAGTCGGTTTTCTCCTGCACTCCGAGATGTCGTCATCCTATATTGTGGCGATAAGTATTATGCAACCCTATATTGTGGTACATCTGAGTAGATATGAGCGGATCTAGATCATGTGATAGATCCGGTTGTTTCGTTGGTACGAAGTACGTGTATGAGCATTTTTAGATGTCAATCTTGGTTCATCTGAGCAGATTTAGTGATGGCGTGAATCACATGCAACCGTTGGGAACCCCAAGAGGATAGTATGATGTACCGTAGAACCAATGTGATCAATCCAGTAGAACCTCAAGGCTATCAATTAGGTTGTTTGTTGTCTGGCGCTTCAACAAGCGTGGACTCTACACACAAAGCACAAATTCTCTCTTCCTCCTAACTTTATAGGAAGGTTATCCATCTTCCCGTCTTGCCATTAACAAGAGAATTATACGTACCGAGTATTTTCAGATTAAAAGTAAAAAGGAACATGATCAAGTGATGATGAAAAAAAAGTAAGCAAGGTTGTAATCAATATACAATAATGGTCTGGGTCCATAGATTCACTAGTGGTGTCTCTCCATTAAACAATAAACATGTTGGGTAAACATATCCAACTAGGTAATTAACTAATCATGAGGGCATAACAATGCTATTATGACAAGTTATAGTTCACGGGTTCTAAGCATGCAGGCATTACGCCAAGGCATATGGACCGCTATCTAGCATGTATCCATATCTAATAGTCCACCTCAAGAAAGCTATCGAGTAAATCTCTCTAATATTAAGTTTCAAGCAACATAAAAATGCATTAAGATTAATACACAACGTAAGAACTAATTATTATCACGCAAACAAGAACACCCATGTTTTACCCTTAGTGGCAACATCACATTCTTTCCCTTACACGTTTCTGTCACTCGAGTGCACGCAACAAGGAGGAATAAACCCAGCATAAAATTCCCTCTCGGAGATGCATACAAAACTAACAAGATATAAGTGAAGCTTAATATAAAGACATGAACAAAGTGATCTTAATTTCTTGATTCATCTGATCCCAGCAAACACAACATATAAAAATTAGATAATAACGATCTTGATCATGTTAGGAATCTCACAAGATAGTGACATGATAGCACAAGGAAGAGAGATCACCGTCTAGATACTTCTATGGACCCGTAGTCCAAAGATGAACTACTCACACATATATTGGAGGCAATCATGTTGATGTAGAGGCCTCCGGTGACGATTCCCCCTTTCCGGCAGGGTGCCGGAGCAGGTTTCTAGAATCCCTAGATTGGACTTCCAAGGTGACGGCGCCTCCGTGTTCGTGTCATGGAAAATTTCTCCGCCCGTGATGTTTTTAGGTTAGAAGGAAATTTATAGGCGAAGAGTCGCAGCCGGGAAGGCCAATACCCACCAGACGATGGGGTGGCGTGGCCACCCTTAGGCCGCACCATGGGGTCCGCCTGGTGGGGTGGCCTCTCTCTGAGGCTCTTCTTCGGGCTCCGTCTTCGTTCTGGGTAAAAAATCGCCTCCGTGAATTTTCAGGACTTTTCGCGAATATTTCATGTATAACTTTTCTAAAAACAAAAAAACAGCAAAAAAGGAACTGGCTCTAGGCAGTGGGTTAATAAGTTAGTCCTGGAAAACATATGAAACAATGATATAAATCATACTGAAAACAAGGGGCAATTGATTGAAAACAAGACATGCTGCCAACACAAACTTAATCATTAAAATGTAAAGCGTTGGGGGATGATATCAAGACTTTAACAAAGTCGTGATGGATGTTATAATAATAATGAAGCTTAGCAACTAAGTTTCCTCATGAAAAGATCACAAAGAGATGAAAAAAAGAATGTGGCATTAAAAACAACAACAAGATTATAGTGATCATAATAAAAGCATGGTAGAGTGGTATCCAACTTGTCAGTCGTGGAATAGCAAAACATATATACCAGGACACCTTCCAAGTTATACTATATTCGTACCTCAATTAACAAGATTTTGGGCAATGCACATTATACTGATAATGACAATTATGCTTTCCTAATTGGTGGTTTAAGAAAGAAATATGGAGACTCAATATAAAAGTAAAAGATAGTCCTTTCACACAAGGCAGCTGAGATTACTCATGTGCTAGATCTTTTTATTTGTAAAACAGATGTATGAAAATATAATTTTGAGAGGTCTGTGTCTTTCTAAATGAATGATGATAAATAATTCATTAATTTCCATGTTGAGAAAAACTTTGAAGAGCGGCTCCCATAGAGGAACAATAACATTCCACTTTTTTCCTTTGTTTAGTCAAGCAAAGTTTGACTGATCTCTCAAGAACAAAGTGTGAGGAGAATATTGAGACATTTATCTTGTTTTGGGTTGGGCACCCATTTGCAAACTCTTTTTTCAATATTAAGGACAAGCACATTACGCATGAAAGTCAGGGGTAAAGCTGTGCAACATGGAAGAAATAATAAACTATCTATCACTTCCTCATGAGCTAAAAACAACATAACAAATGAAGGGTAAATATTTTGAAGGTTTTAAAGGTAGCACACAAGTAATTTACTTTCGAATGGCTAGGAAATACCAAGTATGGGAACTTATGGTGTACACAATTGGAAAAACTAGGTTCAAGGGTTTGGATGCACGAGTAGAGTTCATACTCAATACAAGTGTAGGCTAGCGATAGACTGAGCGTCGACCAACTAAGAGAGAAATAACGACCATAATCATGCAAGTGATCTTACCATACTAAAATTAAATATCATCAAGGCTAGATAAAAAAATTATATGTAGTCTTAATATGGTGTAAGCATGTGCCAAGTCAATCCAAATAAATTCTAAAGAGGAGGATAACACAATACCATACCACATCATGAATAAAATAACACATGTTTCCATTTCAATAAAAAATCACGCACTCTCGGTTATTTAAGACTAGTCATAGGACAAGATGAATTACTAAGAAAACATTATTAAAATAGCCATCCAACATGACAAGTCAAAGCAAAACCACAACCTAAGTGTAACATCCCAAGTATGAAAACAACCTTAGAATGTTTGTTTCCTGTTTTTATTTCAAATGCATCATGTCATCATATTGCATTCATGTGTTGAATTTGAATTTCAAAACAAATTTCAAATCCTTGTTTCACACTTGGTCTGTTACAATTTTCAAATGAAACATTTAAATCAAACAATTCTATTGTTTCCAATAAACTGGAATTTTCATATAATTAACTTGCTAAATTTTCAATATTTTCAATTATTGCAAAATTCACTCAAATTCATTTAAATTTCAAACAGCAACAAAAATTTAAAATTTTGAAAAACAAAAGTTTGTGCAACTGGGCTTTTGCAATAAGGAGCTTATAAAAAATTATCACCAGAAATTTTAAACCCCAAAACCCTCCTATTTTCTCTCCTTATTTTCTCTTCTTTTCTTTTTCAGCAAAAAAAAAAAGAAAAAGGAAAGGGAGGCAACCAGGCCAGCCCAGGTGGGCCGGCCCAGTCGCCCCAGCCAGCGCGCAGCGCACGCGGCCCGCTCCCCTTTCTCCCTCCTCCGTACGGGGGGATGTCGACACCTGACGACAGCAGGCACGCGCCGCGCCTCCCCCCTCTCCACCTGCTCCTCCCTCTCCCTTTTTCTACCCCGAGACCCCGAAACCCTAGCCAAACCTCCCCTCTTCCTCCCTGCGCCTCCATCTCCACTTCTCTCTCTCGGATCCCCTCCCTTTTCCTGCCTTTTTCTTTCTGAATTTTCTGAATTTTTCCGAGCACCTCCATGGCCAGGAATTGGAGGTAGCGCAGGGGTGTCCGTGGTCGTGGTCCGGGACCCTTCTCGGCAGGGATGGAACCAGGAGGGTTCCACCTCCGTTTCTGCTGAAGGGGGCGCAGCCGGAGAGGAACTGCAGCAGCGGCGCCATCGAGTTCTCCCCGGCGACCTCCTGCCTCCGTCGTCGCCTGTCACCGAGCCCTCCTTCTTCCTCTACTCCCCACGGTGAGCACCCCCTTCCTCCCTCTTTTCCCTCCTGTTGCCCGTACACGTGCTGCACCCCTTGCACACACCCACGCGCGCAGCAGCAGCGAGCGGCTCGTCACCGGCGTCCACCCGTCCGTCCCCGGTCAAAGTTCAGTTAACTGAACTTATTTCAGTTAACAGCGCAGCAGCACCTCAAAACCCCCAGAGCCCCAGATCTGTCACGATTCGCAGCCCAGCCCAGTGGCCACAGGCCCGTGCGCGCAAGCCCGCATCACGGGTTCGACCCCCCCCCCCCGCGCGCGCAGGATTAAAACCACCCTTTTTGCCGCTTGCCATGGGCGCAACGAGTGGCCCCACCTGTCAGCGACCCTGGCAGCCACGCACGCGCACACCCGCAGCCACGCAGGCGCCAGCTGGGCGCTGGCCCACTGGCCAGTGACCCAGGGCTTACCTCCCCTGCGTAACAAAAGTCCCAGGGCCTTTTCTGAAGTTTCTGTTTTCGCAAATAAGCCCCTGGAAACTTTAAAACTTTCTGGAAATTACAGAATAGCCCCTATTTTTCAAATTCAAATATCTTTTGCAATACAAATCCAAATTGGGTAAATAAAATATGTTTTCCATTCAAAATTTCCTAAACTTTTCGAATATGCAATCTGTTTACTGTTTTGAATAATTAAAAATTATATTATTTTCTGTACTTTATTTAATTCATTTAAAATTGTTTAAATCATAACTAATTCAAATTAAACTCAAATTTAATTTGTAAAATATGTTTTTAAACCAGAAAAATATAATCTTTTCAAATATGAATTTTATTTAATTTTTTTGAACAAATAAAATTCAAATAATTTTATACTTGAATTAAATTCATTTAACCCTTGTTTAAACTTGTTTAATGCATAACTAATTCATTTTAATTCCAAACTCAGAAAGTAATACATGTTTTCCAATCAGAATTAAATGCTCTATCCAAGTATGCAATAATAATAATGTTTTGAGAAACTAAATTTTGCACTAATTTCAGTACTGATTTTTTATTCAAATAAAATACCAAAAGCCATAATTAAATATTTACAACTCCAAATTTGGCAAATAAAATATCTAGTTGAAGCTAAATTCATTTCCTAGCTGTTTCTATCATCTCTCATGCATTTAATCCACTTTAACCAATGTTTAGTTGTAATTCATTAAATTCTCAATTTATGCACATGGGCTTTACCATCTGCAATTCAGTTGCCTATGGGTCCATCTAAAATTGGTTATATTGTCCCTAGTTTATTTTGATGCACCAATTAAAATGACATGCATCATCCCATGTTTGTGCATTATGCCATGTTATTGATTGTTCGTCTCTCTTCGTTGTTTGTTTGCTTCTTCCCGAATAGACGACGATGTTGAGACAGACGAGGTTTACGATACCACTGCAGAGGAGTTAGCCCAGTACCAGGCTACTGAGTTTGCAGGCAAGTATTCACTCACATGAACCATTGTGTCCTTTCCACACTGGATACCGATACTTTCCGTTGTCTAATCTGCTAGCCTTAAGATTTTCGTTGCTTGTGTTCCGATCCTATCACATGTTATCCTATAACCCTGATATAGCCTCACCTCCACACCTATAACCCTGTTGCCTGTTGCCTGTGTTGTACTAGCATGCTTAGGGTTGTTGTGCTCGAGTCTGATGTCCGTTATTTCTTTTACCATATTATTTATGTGCTGGGGGCTCGATGTTTAAACAACAACCTGTTAATGTTGAGGTAATGCTAATTTGATGATAAGGCACCGGCAGGAGGCCGGGTATGGTTTTGAGGCCTGCTAGTGTCGAACTCAGGAAAATTTCTTGTCCTCTAAAGCCATGATGAGCGCGCTAACCGCATGTGGGAAGCGTGCATGGGCGCCCCCCTCAACTTTGATTCGATTCGCATCTCGTCCAAATCGCCTCATTTAGTTCGGGTTTTCCATTTGCCGCATGCATATGCAGGTGCGAACCCTTGGCGCCAGGGTGGTAACTTTTGTAGTCGGCATTTAGGGAGACACGTTCTTAGAGTGCTATGAGGGTCCCCTTTTCTTCGTGGGGCTTGAGTAGCCGTGCGCTCAATTGCACGGGGTTCTTTGGGCTTGATGCGAAGAAGAGTTGGGTTGTGTTGAGTGGCCTGCTTGGTGGGTTTGATCCCCGCCTGGCGGGTTATTCTTACGTGTACGGCCAAATTGGTGCATCCCTGCAGGGTTAAATCTTCTCGAGAAGCCGTGTTGTCCGCGGTTATGGATGACTTGGTGATAGGGCTGGCTAACAAGGATTAGACAACTTACACCTAATTAATAATAATTTGACTAGAAATAGGCTTATTGACACAATAACATGAACTTTCATTAATCCAACTGTGTGGGTTATCCTCGGATTGCTTATTTGGATAAGGGGCGAGATCCAGGATGGGTTTGTTTGAGGTTAGTGGTAGCTGGCTCCGATGCGTTATCTTATCCCTTTCATTTAGCCGGATGTTGTAGCGTGTCTCTGTAGTTGGTTAGGGCAGCCCGCTGCCGCACCTTTGTATCACCTATCCTCCGTTGAACCCAAAGCATCTGTACTTGGTGTTGTCGGGTACACTTTGGTATCTTGTGCGTCTTGCTTGCCAGTACTCGTCCGTACTGACCCCTTTGGGGCTGCTGGTTCTGCAGACTACGTTACCGAGGATCCCCATGGTGGCTACTACGTGGAGTATGACGAGGCTGCTGACGAGTAGATAGCGGACCCGGGCAGGATCCGAGACTTCGTGGATGGGCTCCGTTTTTTCGTTTCCGGCCTCTTAGGCCTATTTGGATCTTGTCTGTACTCAGACACTTTGGATGCTTCCACTGTGATGTAATGATGACTTATTGGGACATGTGTCCTCTGCATGACTGTATTTGCTATCTCTGCTCTAGTGAGAGCTTTTGCCACTTATTTCTATTTCTTTGTGTCTTAGAGATTTGTTGTGATATCACTTGTTCAAATGCCGTTGACGTACCATGTGTGTATGTTACGAAGTACGTCAATGGAAGTATTCGGATTTCTATTGGATGGTTTCACAGACGATGAATAGTAGAGGATGGTTGTCACACGTTTACGTGTTGGCCTACTCATATTGAGATGCGGGTGCAGGTAGGCCCCGTAAGCCATTTATCTACTGTTTAGCGGGTTGTGTGTATCCTCTAAAAGTCCGGGTGCGACAAATGGTATCAGGGCCTGTCTGCCTGTAGGATCCCTTTTACTGGTCGCAGTTGAGTCTAGAAACTATTTTGTAGCTATATAGGAAAAATGAAACGTGAGAGTAGGAATTCTGTTCTTTTATTTCTTTCCCCACCCACCCTCCCTTTTCTGGTAAGGAAGTGCAACGTTGTTTTCTCTTCTCATCTAAACTTTCAAGTTAGGATTTCACGTATCCTGGTTTCTCTAGGATGGTTATATCTACTAGACCATAGGAATGGAGGTGGTTGTGACATGATTTTCATGTTGCCTACTCACGATTGAGAACGGAGGCACATAAGCCCCGGAAGCAGATCCTCTATTCCTTAAGCAGTAGATATTGATCCTCTAGAAGCACGGATGGGTTTTCCGTAGTACCTCAGGAGTATTTGGTCTCGTGTTTCCCAAATGTTGCTTTGATATCCTGTTCTTCTCAAGATCCTTTTCGTCCGTTGGAACCTTGTTGTTGCTTGCCACTTTAGTTTTTCTACCGGCGTCTAATCAAAGCTTCCCCAATCATCTGCAGATGGATCTTAGGTTCCACCCGCAGGTGGTTCGTATGGCTCGTTGCGAGAGCAATGCCGGTTATCCGGAGATGCTGAGAGACATGGTCACTTTTCTGGGGTTCCGGTGGGCACCAGAATACCAGGTCTACGAGCAGCAGCGAGTGTTTGAGCAGACCTACTACCAGGCTATCGTCTACATTCTGTCAGATGATGGCATGAGCGTAGTCCACCGCTACGAGGCAGTGGGTTCCACAGTGGATATGGCTGTGCAGCAGGCAGCTTATGTGAGCCTCACCGTCCTTCGTGCTGACTACTGGGGATTTGACGATTCTATCTATCGCCACATCCCCATGGTTACATCACTTCGGAGGGAGCTCACTTCACTCTCTACGACAACTTGGATGTTTACGAGCATGATAACTCCAGGCTTCATACCACCGCTCAGTTTGTGAGACACAGTGACGCAGTTGCCCGCACACTATCTCAGGAGTTGGCTTCAGTCAGAGAGCAGCTTTACCTTGCTTTGACTCGTCTGGCGACTTACACCACAGACTTTGTTGGAGACGAGCGCTTTGCACGTTTCGATCAGCCAGTTAGGCGTCGTCTGCTAGATGTTGGAGGTTACGAGCCGATCAGAGGTCCACTCCTTAACCTTGGTGCTGGTTACACTGGGATTCCACGCTTTGGAGCACAGGGAGTCGACGCTATGTACTTCACCACGCCTAGGGTCGGTCTCAGACCACGTCAGATCTACATGGATCGTCGTTCCACCTACTTTCGTGGGCGTGCTCCTCACCGTACCTCTCGTCGTACTCCTCGCCGCCGTCCTGCGTGATGAGCATGGGAGTACCGATGTATCCATTCTTAGCTATGTTTAGTTATCCTTTGGTATTCGAACCATTTATGGTGTGTTGGATATTCTGATGTAATTGAACATGTGATGGTGTACCTCTTGGTTATCTATTCATGCGTCAGAGTAATCTCTCTTGCGGTTGCCAAGTCTATCCTTTTCTATTGTTGTGCTAAAATGCATTTCCATTCAGGATGCCGCCAACAAGGAACACTACGCCTGAGCCACCGCCAATCACGGAGCTGTTGACTCAGATGACCCAAGTCATGATGCAGATGGCCCAGTTTCAGGCTAATCAGCACATCAACCAGACAGCTCCACGAGTCAGCATCAAGGAGTTTCTCAGTCTGGGCCCAAGAGCTTTCGTGGCCACATGCGAGCCTCTGGACGCTGATGACTGGATCCGTGAGATAGCCAAGGCTCTGGAGATTGCACACGTAGCTGAAGAATACAAGGTCAAGTATGCCTCCTATCTGCTGAAGGGTCAAGCAGCTTCTTGGTGGGAAAACTTCCAGGCCATGAGAACTGGCATGCCAGCCACGTGGGATCGTTTAAAGGAAGCCTTCCTGAAACACCACATTCTAGATGGTCTCATGGAAAGAATGCGTGAAGAGTTTTGCTCTCTCAAGCAGGGAAAGTTGGACGTCATCGGGTATCAGAGTGAGTTCAATCGCCTCGCTCGATACGCTCGAGATGAGGTGTCCACTGAAGCTAAGAAGATGGCAAGGTTCCGCAGAGGCTTTAACCCGGAACTCAAGTATGCCCTCACCAATGTCAAGGCCGACAGCTTCGAGGATCTCGTTAACACCACGCTCAATGAAGAAAATGGGCGCAAGGCGTTCGAGGAGTCTCGCAAGCACTCGCGTGAGGGTGGTTCCTCCTGCAACATGACCACCCCTCCGCAGAAGCGCCGCATCTGGGTACCAAATGGTGCTGTCACTCGGGCTCCATATGCCCAAACTTCTCCAGGCTTCACTCCCCGCCCACCCAACCCTGCTCAGCTGCATGATCCAAGGGCTTCGATGGGGCAGCCAAGGCCAGGGCCTCCTCGTGTCGTCACATGCTACAAGTGTAAGCAGACGGGACACTACGCCGACAAGTGCACGCAGAGGCAGCTACCTCCACCACCACCTCGTCCTAACACAAACCAGGCAATGGTGCGCGCTCCCCCGCCTAAGGCCTTCAACTCCAACAACAGGCCTGTCGGGAGGACCGCAAGGGTGAATCAAGTCAAGATCGACAAAGCTGAGGAAGCTCCTGACGTCGTTCTCGGTACATTTCCCGTAAACTCTATTCTAGCTAAAGTGTTGTTTGATACCGGAGCATCACATTCTTTTGTGTCAAAGACCTTTGCCACAACAAACAACCTAATTGTGGTTCCACTAATCAATCAGATCACTGTTCACTCCCCGGGATCTCAAATGTTGACTTCCAAGATAAGTAAGGACAATCAAATCCTAATTGGAGGCCACATATTCCTTGCTTATCTCATGTTGCTTGGCAATTCTGACATTGATGTCATTCTTGGTATGGATTGGCTGAAGGCCAATAAAGCAAGAATTGACTATGCTCAAAAGTCAATAACTCTGTCCCACCCTTCTGGCCAGATAATCTATTCTCCACATTAATCAAGTTCCATTCAGCTATGCACCCTCAATGCAAAACCTCTACCTTCACTTGAAAATGTTCCGGTGGTTTGCGACTTCCCTGACGTCTTTCCAGAAGAGTTGCCAGGAATGCCTCCGGACAGAGCTGTTGAGTTCATGATCGAACTTGAACCAGGTACTGCTCCAATCTCTAAGCATCCCTACAAGATAGGAACTCCCGAGCTGAAGTTGTTGAAGGAACCAATTGATATGTACATGGAAAAAGGTTACATTCAACCTAGTTCCTCGGCTTGGGGTTGCCCAGCTCTGTTCGTTGCGAAGAAGGATCAAACAAAGAGACTCGTTGTTGACTATCGTCCTCTTAACGAGAAGACCATCAAAAACAAGTATCCAATTCCTCGCATCGATGATCTTTTTGATCAACTTGCTGGAGCCTCAATATTCTCCAAGTTGGACTTGAGAATGGGTTACCATCAAATAAAGATCAGAAAAGAGGATATTCCAAAGACAGCCTTCACCACTCGCTACGGTCTATATGAATTCACGGTCATGTCCTTTGGTCTCACCAATGCACCGGCGACCTTCTCTCGACTCATGAATTATGTCTTCCATGAATACCTCGACAAGTTCGTTGTGGTATATCTTGATGACATTCTTGTCTACTCAAAATCCGAGGAAGAGCATGAAGAACATCTCCGTCTCACTCTCATGAAGCTTCGCGAGCATCGTCTCTATGCCAAATTCTCCAAATGTGAGTTTTGGATTTCCGAAGTCGTTTATCTTGGTCATGTCATCTCTGCCAAGGGCATAGCCATTGATCCAGAAAAGGTTAAAGCAATTGTTGATTGGAAACCTCCAAAGACGGTGAAGCAAGTAAGAAGTTTTCTTGGCTTGGCTAGCTCTTGCCGTCGCTTCGTCCCAAACTTCTCCAAGATTGCCAAACCTCTCACTGACCTCACAAAGAAGGACAAGAAGTTCGTCTGGTCTCCACAATGTGATGAAAGCTTCAATCTCCTGAAGACTAAACTCACTTCTACACCAGTTCTGGTTGGCCCAGATCCTTCCAAACCTTTCCAAATATTCTGTGATGCTTCTCTCCAAGGTCTAGGTGCAGTTCTAATGCAAGAACGTCAAGTTGTGGTATATGCTTCACGTCAGTTGAACACACATGAGCTCAATTATCCCACTCATGACCTTGAACTTGCAGCAGTTGTGTTTGCCCTCAAGAAATCGAGACAATACTTGTTGGGTAATCGCACTGAAATCTTTTCCGATCATAAGAGTCTGAAGTACATCTTCACTCAACCAGATCTAAACCTCAGACAAAGGAGATGGATTGAAAAGATTAAAGACTTTGATCTTACCATTTCTTACACTCTAGGCAAGGCTAATGTTATGGCCGATGCTCTCAGTCGCAAGTCGTATTGCAATAATCTCATGATCATGGAAAGCCAACCTCCTCTTCATGAAGAATTCCAGAAGCTCAATCTAGGTCTTGTTCCTCAAGGCTATCTTGCAAACTTGACAGCCAGTCCAACTCTCGAGGACAAGATTCGTACTGAACAACTTCGTGATGTTGAAATCAAGAAGATTGTAGAGCACATCAAACAAGGCAAGGAGAAATTTAAGTCCTTCCCAGTGGATGACAAGGGAATGGTGTTCTTCGAAGGACGCATTGCAGTTCCTCAAATCCAAAGTCTCAAAAATGTCATTCTCAAGGAGGCTCATGAAACTCCTCTCTCCATACACCCTGGAAGTACAAAGATGTACCAGGATCTCAAGACACTGTATTGGTGGCCTAGCATGAAACGTGAAATTGCTCAATACGTTTCTGAATGCGACGTTTGTCAACGTGTCAAGGCAGTTCATCAGAAAACAGCCGGTCTTCTCCAACCTCTGAAAATCCCTGAATGGAAGTGGGACATGATTGAAATGGACTTCGTCACTGGTTTTCCAAAGTCCAAGAGGGGCAACGATGCAATCTTCATTGTCATTGATCGACTCACTAAAGTAGCTCACTTCTTTCCTGTCAAAGAGACAATCTCAGCTAGTCAGTTAGCAGAGTTCTACACAGCAAAGATTGTTCCTCTTCATGGTGTTCCATTGGAAATAAGCTCAGACCGTGGAAGCATATTCACTTCTCATTTCTGGAAAAGTTTTCAAGAACCCTTGGGCACCAAGCTTCTGTTCAGCACAGCCTACCATCCTCAGTCTCAAGGGCAAGTCGAAAGAGTCAATCAGATTCTCGAGGATATGCTCAGAGCATGTGGTCTCTCTTTTGGCATGAAATGGGAGGAATGTCTTCCATATGCTGAATTCTCCTACAACAACAGCTTCCAGGAAAGCCTAGGCATGGCACCATTTGAGGCTCCCTATGGCCGCAGATGCAGGAGTCCAATCAATTGGTCTGGAGCTGGTGAACGTTCACTCTTAGGCCCTGACATTGTTAACGAGGCCGAAGAGAAAGTTCGCATCATTCGTGACAATCTGAGGATTGCTCAATCTCGTCAGAAAAGCTACTATGACAGCAAACATAGGGACATGGTCTATGCAGCTGGAGAGAAAGCATATCTCCGTGTAACTCCCCTCAGAGGCACTCATCGTTTTGGTGTAAAAGGAAAGCTTGCACCAAGATATATTGGTCCTTTCAACATTCTCTCAAGGCGTGCGGAAAATGCCTATCGTCTTGAACTTCCAGAAAAGCTATCCAAGGTGCACGATGTTTTTCACGTGTCACAGCTCAAGAGGTGCTTCAAAGATCCAGGTTGTGCAGTTGATCATGATTCCATTGATCTGCAAGAAGACCTCTCTTATGAAGAGCATCCTGTTCGCATTCCCGATGAGACCGAGCGCAAAACTCGCAACAAGAGCACTAAGTTCTTAAAAGTGCAGTGGTCTCATCATTCCGGCAAAGAGGCAACGTGGGAGACCGAAGAGGATCTTCGTAAGAAGTATCCGGACCTTTTCTCTTCTCGGTAGGAATCTCGGGGCGCGATTCCTTCAAGGGGGGGCGTTTTGTAACATCCCAAGTATGAAAACAACCTTAGAATATTTGTTTCCTGTTTTTATTTCAAATGCATCATGTCATCATATTGCATTCATGTGTTGAATTTGAATTTCAAAACAAATTTCAAATCCTTGTTTCACACTTGGTCTGTTACAATTTTCAAATGAAACATTTAAATCAAACAATTATATTGTTTCCAATAAACTGGAATTTTCATATAATTAACTTGCTTAATTTTCAATATTTTCAATTATTGCAAAATTCACTCAAATTCATTTAAATTTCAAACAGCAAAAAAAATTTAAAATTTTGAAAAACAAAAGTTTGTGCAACTGGGCTTTTGCAATAAGGAGCTTATAAAAAATTATCACCAAAAATTTTAAACCCCAAAACCCTCCTATTTTCTCTCCTTATTTTCTCTTCTTTTCTTTTTCAGCAAAAAAAAAGAAAAAGGAAAGGGAGGCAACCAGGCCAGCCCAGTCGCCCCAGCCAGCGCGCAGCGCACGCGGCCCGCTCCCCTTTCTCCCTCCTCCGTACCGGGGGATGTCAAAACCTGACGACAGCAGGCACGCGCCGCGCCTCCCCCCTCTCCACCTGCTCCTCCCTCTCCCTTTTTCTACCCCGAGACCCCAAACCCTAGCGAAACCTCCCCTCTTCCTCCCTGCGCCGCCATCTCCACTTCTCCCTCTCGGATCCCCTCCCTTTTCCTGCCTTTTTCTTTCTGAATTTTATGAATTTATCCGAGCACCTCCAAGGCCGGGAATTGGAGGTAGCGCAGGGGTGTCCGTGGTCGTGGTCGGGGACCCTTCTCGGCAGGGATGGAACCAGGAGGGTTCCACTTCCGTTTCTGCTGAAGGGGGCACAGCCGGAGAGGAACTGCAGCAGCGGCGCCATCTTGTTCTCCCCGGCGACCTCCTGCCTCCGTCGTCGCCTGTCATCGAGCCCTCCTTCTTCCTCTACTCCCCACGGTGAGCACCCCTTCCTCCCTCTTTTCCCTCCTGTTGCCCGTACACGCGCTGCACCCCTTGCACACACCCACGCGCGCAGCAGCAGCGAGCGGCTCGTCGCCGGCGTCCACCCGTCCGTCCCCGGTCAAATTCAGTTAACTGAACTTATTTCAGTTAACAGCGCAGCAGCACCTCAAAACCCCCAGAGCCCCAGATCTGTCACGATTCGCAGCCCAGCCCACTGGCCACAGGCCCGTGCGCGCAAGCCCGCGTCGCGGGTTCGACCCCCCCTCCCGCGCGCAGGATTAAAACCACCCTTTTTGCCGCTTGCCACGCGCGCAACGAGTGGCCCCACCTGTCAGCGACCCTGGCAGCCACGCACGCGCACACCCGCGGCCACGCACGCGCCAGCTGGGCGCTGGCCCACTGGCCAGTGACCCAGGGCTTACCTCCCCTGCGTAACAAAAGTCCCAGGGCCTTTTCTGAAGTTTCTGTTTTCACGAATAAGCCCCTAGAAACTTTAAAACTTTCTAGAAATTACAGAATAGCCCCTGTTTTTCAAATTCAAATATCTTTTGCAATACAAATCCAAATTGGGTAAATAAAATATGTTTTCCATTCAAAATTTCCTAAACTTTTCAAATATGCAATCTGTTTACTGTTTTGAATAATTAAAAATTATATTATTTTCTGTACTTTATTTAATTCATTTAAAATTGTTTAAATCATAACTAATTCAAATTAAACTCAAATTTAATTTGTAAAATATGTTTTCAAACCATAAAATATAATCTTTTCAAATATGAATTTTATTTAATGTTTTGAACAAATAAAATTCAAATAATTTTATACTTGAATTGAATTCATTTAAACCTTGTTTAAACTTGTTTAATGCATAACTAATTCATTTTAATTCCAAACTCAGAAAGTAATACATGGTTTCCAATCAGAATTAAATGCTCTATCCAAATATGCAATAATAATAATGTTTAGAGAAACTAAATTTTGCACTAATTTCAGTACTGATTTCTGATTCAAATAAAATACCAAAAGCCATAATTAAATATTTACAACTCCAAATTTGGCAAATAAAATATCTAGTTGAAGCTAAATTCATTTCCTAGCTGTTTCTATCATCTCTCATGCATTTAATCCACTTTAACCAATGTTTAGTTGTAATTCATTAAATTCTCAATTTATGCACATGGGCTTTACCATCTGCAATTCAGTTGCCTATGGGTCCATCAAAATTGGTTATATTGTCCCTAGTTTATTTTGATGCACCAATTAAAATGACATGCATCATCCCATGTTTGTGCATTATGCCATGTTATTGATTGTTCGTCTCTCTTCGTTGTTTGTTTGCTTCTTCCCGAATAGACGACGACGTTGAGACAGACGAGGTTTACGATACCACTGCAGAGGAATTAGCCCAGTACCAGGCTACTGAGTTTGCAGGCAAGTATTCACTCACATGAACCATTGTGTCCTTTCCACACTGGATACCGATACTTTCCGTTGTCTAATATGCTAGACTTAAGATTTTCGTTGCTTGTGTTCCGATCCTATCACATGTTATCCTGTAACCCTGATATAGCCTCACCTCCACACCTATAACCATGTTGCATGTTGCCTGTGTCGTACTAGCATGCTTAGGGTTGTTGTGCTCGAGTCTGATGTCCGTTATTTCTTTTACCATATTATTTATGTGCTGGGGGCTCGATGTCTAAACAACAACCTGTTAATGTTGAGGTAATGCTAATTTGATGATAAGGCACCGGCAGGAGGCCGGGTATGGTTTTGAGGCCTGCTAGTGTCGAACTCAGGAAAAGTTCTTGTCCTCTAAAGCCATGATGAGCGCGCTAACCGCATGTGGGAAGCATGTATGGGCGCCCCCCTCAACTTTGATTCGATTCGCATCTCGTCCAAATCGCCTCATTTAGTTCGGGTTTTCCATTTGCCGCATGCATATGCAGGTGCGAACCCTTGGCGCCCGGGTGGTAACTTTTGTAGTCGGCATTTAGGGAGACACGTTCTTAGAGTGCTATGAGGGTCCCCTTTTCTTCGTGGGGCTTGAGTAGCCGTGCGCTCAATTGCACGGGGTTCTTTGGGCTTGATGCGAAGAAGAGTTGGGTTGTGTTGAGTGGCCTGCTTGGTGGGTTTGATCCCCGCCTGGCGGGTTATTCTGACGTGTACGGCCAAATTGGTGCATCCCTGCAGGGTTAAATCTTCTCGAGAAGCCGTGTTGTCCGCGGTTATGGATGACTTGGTGATAAGGCTGGCTAACAAGGATTAGACAACTTACACCTAATTAATAATAATTTGACTAGAAATAGGCTTATTGACACAATAACTTGAACTTTCATTAATCCAACTGTGTGGGTTATCCTCGGATTGCTTCTTTGGATAAGGGGCGAGATCCAGGATGGGTTTGTTTGAGGTTAGTGGTAGCTGGCTCCGATGCGTTATCTTATCCCTTTCATTTAGACGGATGTTGTAGCGTGTCTCTGTAGTTGGTTAGGGCAGCCCGCTGCCGCACCTTTGTATCACCTATCCTCCGTTGAACCCAAAGCATCTGTACTTGGTGTTGTCGGGTACACTTTGGTATCTTGTGCGTCTTGCTTGCCAGTACTCGTCTGTACTGACCCCTTTGGGGCTGCTGGTTCTGCAGACTACGTTACCGAGGATCCCCATGGTGGCTACTACGTGGAGTATGACGAGGTTGCTGACGAGTAGATAGCGGACCCGGGCAGGATCCGAGACTTCGTGGATGGGCTCCGTTTTTTCGTTTCCGTCCTCTTAGGCCTATTTGGATCTTGTCTGTACTCAGACACTTTGGATGCTTCCGCTGTGATGTAATGATGACTTGTTGGGACATGTGTCCTCTGCATGACTGTATTTGCTATCTCTGCTCTAGTGAGAGCTTTTGCCACTTATTTCTATTTCTTTGTGTCTTAGAGATTTGTTGTGATATCACTTGTTCAAATGCCGTTGACGTACCATGTGTGTATGTTATGAAGTACGTCAATGGAAGTATTCGGATTTCTATTGGATGGTTTCACAGACGATGAATAGTAGAGGATGGTTGTCACATGTTTACGTGTTGGCCTACTCATATTGAGATGCGGGTGCAGGTAGGCCCCGTAAGCCATTTATCTACTGTTTAGCGGGCTGTGTGTATCCTCTAAAAGTCCGGGTGCGACACTAAGCAAGCTTCTCTTTGTACCACTACCGCATGCATGAAAATTCTTATCTTTTTTAACCAACACCAATCGATTTATTTGAAACAACTCTATAAGAGAGTTATAAAACTTCCTAGCACAACAAATTAACATCTCTAAACAATATACATATGAAAAATAAGAGCTAAAAACAGTAGTAGCAAAACTAAATACTCAAACATATAAGAGTGATACATTAGAGTATTCTAATGACAAAGCGGAGCGTGCCTCTCTCCCAAACAAGAATGCTAGGATCCAACTAAGCATATGATCAGGAACAAAAAAATGAAACTTAAAGAAAACATAAAGACGCTCCAAGAATGAGAAACAATAAAAACGTAGTTTCAATCGGAGACGGACTGATAATTTTGTTGATGAAGAAGGGGATGCCTTGGGACCCCTAGAGAACTGATACATCCAAAATGTAAAATAATTTTTGATGCTCCATTCTTGTTTTATAACAATCACCCTATGTTTTATATATGTTTCCTTCGTTTCTGGAGCATTTTCGTGGACTATCCTAGTTAACCCAGTGGCCAGAGCCAGTTCCTCTTTTCTCTTATTGTTGTATTTCAAAAAAACTCTAAAAGAAATTTTCACCAAAAATCATGTAAATCTACGTAGAATATTTTTTACCCGAAACAAAGACGGAGTCCAAAGGTGAGCTGTGGGTGGGCCCCATAGCCACCAGGAGGCCATGAGGCACGGCCAGGGCCCACCCACGCCATGAAGTCGCATGGTGGCCCTGACCAGTCCCCACACCGCCTCTTTGCCTATATGTTTTCTTTTACCCTAAAAACATCAGGGACGGACAAATTTTCCATGAAACAGATACAGAGGTGTCATCACCTGAAATTCCAATCTAGGGCTTCTCGGTTTATGTTCCAGCATCCTGCCAGAGGGGGGAATCGTTACTAGAGGCTTCTTCATCACCATGTCTGCCTCCCCGGTGATGCGTGAGTAGTTCATCCTTTGACTACGAGTCCATAACAGAAGCTAGATGGTTCTCTCTCTACTTTGTTCCACCATGTTTATATCTTGTGAGCTTCCTAACATGATCGAGGTCATATCGTGTAATTGCTACATGTTGTGTTTGTTGGGATCAGATGAACCATGAGATTATGATTGTTTTATTCATGTCTATATGATAGCTTCATTTATATCTTTAGAGCGATCTAATTTTTCTTGCAATAATCTTCGGTGTCTATGATTTATTTTTCCAAGTTTTTGTATG
Organism: Alopecurus myosuroides; assembly: GCA_028641055.1. NCBI lineage: Eukaryota > Viridiplantae > Streptophyta > Magnoliopsida > Poales > Poaceae > Alopecurus > Alopecurus myosuroides. The sequence continues at coordinate 358,161,474 of CM054062.1, read as the reverse complement.
CATCTCCAAGAGGGATTTTATATGCTAGATAGTGGGTTCATGCCTCCTTGTTCCCGCGATTGAGTGACAGAAACATGCATGGAGGAGGATGTGATGTTGCCACTAGGGAGATAACAATGGTGTTCTTACTTACGGATGATAATTATTGCTAACGTTATGTATTGTTCTTAATGAAAGTGTGTGTTGCACACAAGCAATCATTTTGTTGGTAGAACTTAATACCAATAAATTGGCTGGATAGCTTTCTTGAGGTAGACTATTAGTTATAGATGATGTCGAATGGTGGTCTATATATGTTTGACGTAATGCCTACATGATTAGAACTTGTGAACTATATCTTGTCATAATAGCATTTTTATGCGTTTATGATTTGTCAATTGCTCAACTGTAATTTGTTTACCCAGCATGTTTACTGTTTTATGGAGAGACACCCCTAGTGAAACTATGGCGCCCGTCCATTTTTCCTCATTGAATAGAACCTTTTTTACTTGCTTTTCATCATCACTTGCTAGCTTATCCGTTTACTTTTAATAATATTCAATGCATTTGATACATGAAGATTGACAACCTTCTTGGAAAGTTGGTAGCAAGAGAGAGTTCGTGTTTTGTGTGCGGATCCATGCTTGTTGAAGCGCCAGACAGCAAGGAACGTACGGAGAGACTTAGAAGTCCTACTAGATTGATTGATGCTGACGTGATCACACGCTCGTTGGGAGACCCGGGGTTATCGAACTAGTAGGACTTCGTAGTCTTGAAGAAGGTTGCTTGTATCAACGGTGTCGTTTATCGATGTTGACCAAGCGTGGAACCTGCACACAAGCACAAACTCTCTCTTTCCCCAAATTTATGGAAGGTTGTCAATCTTTCGGTCTTGCTGAAAACAGGAGAATTAAATGTATAGAGTTTTGGAGAACAATGAAAGTAAAAACGGAACAACAAGGAAAAATTTATGAAACTCTTAAAGGAAGGTTTGCAATACGAGGAAAATAGGACTGAGGGCCATAGGTTCACTAGTGGTGCCTCTCCAAAGAATACAAACATGCCGGGTGAACAAATTACAGCTGGGAAATTTACAAATCATGAACGTATAACAGTACTATTATGACGATATATAGTTTACGGGTTCTAACATTGTAGGCGTTACTTCAAGGCATGTGGACCGCTATCCAGCATACATCCATATCTAGAAGTCCACCTAAATAAAGCTATCCAGCAAATCCCTTGGTATTAAGTTGCAGCAACAAAGTGATTGCTATGTGTGCAACATACAAATGCATTAAGATCAATACGTAGTGTAAGTAGTGGTTCTCATCCGTAGATAAGAGCACCGCTATTTTCTCCCTAGTGGCAGTAGCACGTCCTCCCCCCGCACGTTTCTGTCACTCGAGTACAGGCAACAAGGAGGCATGAACCAACTATCTAGCATAGAAACCCTCTCTTGGAGGTGAAAAAAACTACGTGGCCAAGGTAATCATAAACACCGGAGAGCATTGAAATACAAGATTAAAACTCTCTACAAATATAAGTGAAGCATCTCAAATTGACATGAACAAAATAATCATAATATCATGGTTCATCGGATCCCAACAAACACAACATGCACAATTACATAACGGTGGTATCGATCATGTTAGTAAGCTCACGAGACTCTAAACATGGAGACATAAGGGAGGGAACAACCATCTAGCTACTCCTATGGACCCGTAGTACCAAGATGAACTTCTCACGCATCTGTCTAGAGGCGATGTAGAGTCCTACGTGACGACCCCCCTCTCTGGTAGGGTGCCAAAGCAGGACTCCAGAAGCCCTAGATTGGACTTTCGAGGTGACGACGCCTCTTTGTATGTTTCGTGAAAAATAACTCCGTCTCTGATGTTTTTAAAGTTAGGGGCAATTTATAAGCGAAGGGGGACGGGAGGCGGTGCCGGGAGCTCCCATGGGCTCACCATGTGTGACCTAGGGGGCCGTGCCTGGCACCCTCCTGGTGCTCCGTGTCTCCCCTCTGTCTCTCCTTTGGACTCCATCTTTGTTTCGAGTAAAAATTGATCTCCATGGATTTTTAGCCCTTTCTGAGAATATTTCCTTAAGAACTTTTCTAAAATAGAAAAACAACAGAAAATAGCAACTGGACTGGGGCATCTTGTTAATAGGTTTGTCTATGAAAACATCCGAAAAATGAAAGAAAACATGTGGAAAACAAAAGGTAGTGGATAGAAAACAAGCATGGAGCATCTTAAATTATAGATACGTTTGTGACGTATAGTTGATCACCCTGGTTCCTTAACTGGGGGAAATTTTGCTCCTGGACTATATCATACCTTCCTCTTCGGTCCCAACGGGTGTGTGATTTCACGCCGTCAAGCCATATTTCTAGCGTAGTTGCCCGGGACTTCAAGATTTCAGCTAGGAAAGTTACACACTTCCACTTTATCTGTTTTGTTTTGTACTTGCTTCATTTACTTTTGTTTAGCTTTGTTTCCTAAATATCAAAAATCAAAAAAAAAAATCAGTTCTCAAGTTTCTAGTATTTTACTTGTTTTGTTAGTTTATTTTGTTTTATCTTGCATGTATGGGTACCAATGATACCAATAATAATTATTTCATATGCATACCAATGGCTCCACCTTCTACTATAGAAGAATTCTATGAAATTAAACCTGGTTTGCTAAATCTTTATGTTTTGAATTTTTTTACAGCAGGAGAGTCTCCTACCTTTTATATATTATAAGAAATAAGTGTCACCTTTGTACATATTTATAGGATGCTTCTGTCCCACCTTGGGACTAAACCCATCAAAGAGTTCAAAAATAAAACAGAAGAAAAACCTAGTGTTGGATTAAGACTATTACAGAGACACTAGATCGAATTGTTAATTTAATTCATGATGCTACTGAAAGTTATTATGAGAGAGGGAAACATGGTTTTATGCATCTCAACAATATGAAGTTTCCCTTCTTTATATTGAAATATTTGAAGTTGCACTTATTTTGTCTTCCTATGCTAGTCACTTTGTGCTTCGTTGACTTGTCTTTCTACAAGATTCTTTTTCATAGGAAGTGGGTTAGACTTAAATGTGTTTTATATTTGCTTCTTGATGCTCTCTTATTGTGCTTCAACTCTTATTCTTATGTGAGCATCTTTTAAAAATCATTGTGCCTAGCTGAAAGGCATCAAAAGAAAAGCGCTTCCGGGAGACAACCCGTTTTATTTCTCCGTTTTCAACTTGTTTTCCGTCGTTTTATTTTGTTTTCTTTGCACCTGGGTGTTTTCTATCTCCCTAGCAACCCCGCTGTATCTTTTCTTTTGTGTTTTTGTTGAGCCAAGTAAAGCCTCAAGTGGAAAGTTGAGACTATATTTCGGATTTCTGCGCAGGAAACAGATTTCTGTTGTCCACTGTTAAATTCGTATAAAATCACAGAAAATTCGAAATGACCTGAGTTCTTTTGTGCGTAATCCTGGGCTATATATGCAAATTTTCTTAGTTGAACACTTTTTTATTTCAGCAACAGAAGATTTTCGAAAAAATCATCTTTACCTGATGTCCTGTTTTGACAGATTTCTGCCAATAATTGCATTTGCATCTTAATCTCTTTCTTTTGGTGCTCTTTTGAGAAAAAGAGTTTTAGAAGAAGTTGTGACAGTAGCTGATGTGTTTATGAGTGTTAGGCTTGTGTTGAAACTGAACCATGTGAATTTATTATTTCGATTTGCACTAACGTTTCTAATGAAGATTGTGAGAAGTTTGGTGTGAAGGAAGTTTTCAAGGGTCAAGAGAAGAGGATGGTATGATGTGATCAAGAAGAGTGAAGAGCCTAAGCTTAGGGATGCCCCGGTGGTATATCACAGCAAATTCCAAGAACCCTTTTTCATCGACAAATTATCAGGTCACTTCTAGTGAAACTATATTTTTATTCAGTCACATCTTATGTGCTTTACTTGGAGCGTATTTTATTTTTTTCAGTTTTTTTTTGTTTTCTTTGCTGTAGTAAATAGTTGGTTCCTAGCATATTTGTTTGGGAGAGAGACACGCTCCGCTTTTTTGTTAGAATACTCTTGTGCTTCATTTATATTTCTTGAGTATTTATGCTTAGATATTTTAGTGCTTCCAGCTCTTGTTCTGCATGCATCCTTTGTTCAGAGTTGTTAGCTTTTGTAGTTAGGTGGTTCTCATATGTGTGTTTTCTTGGAAATAGGAATGCTATTGTCATAGTTGGTATAGTGGAAAAGATTGCATGTTCTTGTAGATCACTAAACTACTTCACTTGAATCACTACTGTCGTTTTGAGATATTAATTTGCTTAATGGGTAAACGAGAAGGACTAGTAAGTATAAACTTTGAATGGTTGGTCTAAGAATCTTGAAACTGTGCCACACTATAATTACCAGCTGATAAAAACAATGGTATATGATTGCTACGAGTGATACATTTCCGATCGGCCTTTTGTTACGTGCTACGGTCGGGGTAGCTAACAGTGACTTGTCACTGCCACAGACCTTCTTGGAGTGATTTGCACTTTGCCTTGTAAGATGATTTGCTTGCTGCAATCTTTTAACCTGTGAGTCTATGTTGCGGTTCCTGGCACTTCTACCATCCATATTTGCTAGCCTCTTCGGTACTGTGCATTGCCCTTTCTCACATTGAGAGTTGGTGCAAACTTCGCCAGTGCATCCAAATCCGTGGGAGGAATTTGTTCTCCTACGCATAAGCCCATATATTCTTACTCAAAAAAGCCACCATACCTACCTATCATGGCATTTCCATAGCCATTCCGAGATATATTGCCGCACAACATCCACCTCCATTATGTTACTTGATTATGAGCTTCATGGTTATTTATGCATACTGCTACACTGGCAGGAGCATGCAGTTGGATACATCAGAGATATTTCATTGTGAGTTATGAGTACTAAAAGTGTGATGATTTATTGTAATATAGGATGTTGCCCCTACTGGTGAGGATATATATAAAAAATAAAAATATATAAAAAAGCCCAAAAAGAAAAAAAAAAGAGGGCCAAAGAGAGAGGGGGCGCATCACTATCCTTTATATACCACACTTGTGCTTCATGTTTAGCACCAATACTTCAGTTTGGAGAAAGTTTTCATATTATCATTCATTCATAACTATGTGGGGGAACTTTACATTATAGAACTTGGCTTGTATATTCCAATGACGAGCCTCCTCAAATGAGCTCTAGGTCTTAGTGAGCAAGAAAGTTGGATGCACCCCCACTAGTTCCATTGGAGAGCTTTCATACGCTTATAGCTCTATGTGCATCCGTTGTGTGGCAATCCCTACTCCTTGCACAACTTCGGTTGTAAGACTTTCTCTTGTCTAATGACCACTTTTAGCTTTGTGAGCCTTTCTTCCATTGACCTTCCAAACCCCTCATAATGTTCTCTTTCCCATAACATCCTGGTGCCAGGGACCAATGCAGAACACTTGCTTGTTTTTAGTGCGCAAATAGTTTAAGATTCAAGCATTGCATCATGTGGAAATCTTGACTTGATCCTAACAGGGGTTGTGAAGATCGTTTGACGTGCATGACATTGTTGTTCTTGAAAGCTTAAATCATCTCTAATAAACTTTGAACGGTTGATAGTCTTTTAGTATTGATTCATTAAAAGTTTTACTTTCTTTCTTCTTTGTTTATGCATTACTTATTGTTATCAAATATAGATCACAGCTTTAGTTCAATTTATCCTAGTTTACATGCTCTACTTTACATATTATGATCAAGATTGTGTGGTAGCATGTCACCTCAGAAATTATTTTGTTTTATCGTTTACCTACGCGAGGACGAGTAGGAACTAAGCTTGGGGATGCTTGATACGTCTCCAACGTATCTATAATTTCTGATGTTCCATGTTGATATTATGCCAATTGCTACATGTTTTCCATATATTTTCCTACGTTTTCTTACGTTCTGGGGAATAACCTATTGACAAGATGCCACAGAGTCAGTTCCTGTTTTCTGCTGTTTTTAGTTTCAGAAAAGTTGTTCTGGAAATATTCTCGGAATTGGACGATTCGAAAGCCAGAAGTCTTAGAAGTCCCGGAAGCATCCAGAAATCCCGAAGAGCCCCGGAGGGGGACACACCATAGGGTGACGCCACCACCCCCTGGCCGCACCACCTAGGGGTGTGGGCCCCCTGGCCACCCCCCAGCATCTCCCTTTCGCCTATTTATACCCCCCCCCGAGGGAAAACCCTAAAGGAATCGACCTTTTCCACAAAATACATCCGTAGCTCTGCCGCCGCAGCCGACAAGTTTCTGGGGAGAGATCTCTATTCTGGCACCCTGCCGGGACGGGGAAGTGCCCCCGGAAGCCATCTCCATCGACTCCATCGCCATCTCCGTCGTTGTTGCTGTGTCCTATGATGAGGAAGGAGTAGTTCTCCCCCGAGGCCGAGGGCTCTACCGGTAGCTATGTGGTTCATCTCTCTCTCCCATGGTGTGATCTATATGTGATCGTGAGCTTTGTAATCTAGTTGAATAAGTAGATGTTACTCTTCATCTATTGTGCTACTTAAGTGTTTTATTAATATGAATTTTGGAGTCACCTTGTCCCGCGGTGTGAAGGTGACAGTGTGCACACCGTGTGTGTCTCCTCTATGAATTGTGGTGTTTGTCGAGTACCTTCTAGGGCACTCATAGTGACAGCGTGGGGTTAACTGGACATGGGAATGCTTACTTTAAGGAATGCTTTTTGCAGCCCTACGCAATGATTAGTGTTCGTTATCCAACCGGAGAGGATTAATAGTAGCATAGCGAAGAGAAGATATTTAGTTATTAAATTATGTGATCATTGTTGAGAGTCTCCACTAGTGAAATTAGGATCCCTAGGCCTTGTTCCAAGCATTGAAACACCGTTTTCCGCCTAATCTGCTACATGTTTGCTTGCTGCCATATTTATTTCAGATTGCTATTATTACTTATAACCATCCATATTACTCGCATTTCACTATCTCTTCGCTGAACTAGTGCACCTATATACCTGACAAGTATATTGGGTGTGTTGGGGACACAAGAGACTTCTTGTATCTTAATTGCAGGGTTGCTTGAGAGGGATATCTTTGACCTCTACCTCCCTGAGTTCGATAAACCTTGGGTGATCCACTTAAGGGAAACTTGCTGCTGTTCTACAAACCTCTGCACTTGTAGGCTCAACACTGTCTACAAGAATAGAAGCGTGCGTAGACATCAACGACCTTCTACCCATATGCGTCCTTATATGGGAGCCGCTCTTGTGAAGTATAGTTGGCTTGTGACATACTGTATTTTCTGTTTACTATTCGTTGACATAAGCATAGACCTCCCTAAAAAAATGCTTTCAATACCTCTGTTTAACAAAATAAAAGCTCTAGCACATGAGATATCCCTTCTTCCCTCTGCGAAGGGCCTTTATTTTACTTTTATGTTGAGTCTCCGTCTTCTAACTTTATGCACAGTTGAGAGATCATAGTTGCCATTATGAGTTTAATATGCATTTGTCCCATAAAAAATATTAATTGATTCATGATGTGTTATTATTTGTTCTAGTCTTGCACTTGAACTTTGAAGGTGTCCTGGCATTTATGTTTTGCCCCACTCTTAAGGACAAGCAAAATATCACTTTTCTATGCTACCTCTATGCTTGAAACAAACGTATAACTTCCGAGTGCATTATTATTCATGATCTTTTGTTTGTGTTACTTCTCATGATGCAAAGTGATTGCTATGTTTTATTGTTAGAATTATATCTATAATGTTTGTGTTAAAGTTCTATGATCTCAGCTATGCTTATGCTTTTACAATTTAGATGATCAAGTTTATGTTGGTAGCATGCCACCTCAGAAATTATGTGTTTTTATCGTTTACCTACTCAAGGACGAGTAGGAACTAAGCTTGGGGATGTTGATACGTCATAAACGTATCCTTAATTTCTGATGCTCCATGTTCTTTTCATGTCATATGCTACATGTTTTCCTTACACTTTATGTCATTTTTATCGATTTCCTGGGACTAACCTGTTGACAAGATGCCACAGAGCCAGTTCCTGTTTTCTGCTGTTTTTAGTTTCAGAAAAGTTGTTCTGGAAATATTCTCGGAATTGGAAAATTCGAAGCCCTGAAGTCTTGGAATTCCTGAAGGTTCCACGGAGTCCCAAAGAGGCCCAGAGGGTGCCGCAGGGGGCACACCATAGGGAGACGCCCCATGGCCGCGCCTGCGGGTGGTGTGGGCCCCTCAGGCGCCCACCGCCATCGCCCTTTCACCTATATATTCTCCCCGATGTGTGAACCCTAAAAATATACCACTTTTCCACGAAAAACACCCGAGGTCGCCGTCATCGTCAACCCGAGATCGGCAGGGTTCTGGAGTTCTCTCCGGCACCCTGTCGGGAGGGAAAATCGTCACCGGAGGGCTCTACACCACCATGCCCTCCTCCGAAGCGATGCGTGAGTAGTTCATCCTTGGACTACGGGTTCATAGAAGTATCTAGATGGTTTTCCTCTCCTCTTTATGCCTCATGTTTAGATCTCGTGAGCTGGGTCACATGATCGAAATCATCTTATTGTAATGCTACATGTTGTGTTTGCTGGGATCCAATGATTATTTAATGTTATGTCTCTTGATTATCAGTCTATCATGTTGTCTTCATGTGTATGTTATTTATGATCTTGCATGCTCTCCGTTGTTATTAGATGCTCTGGCCAAGTAGATACTGGTTACTCCAAGAGGGAGTATTTATGCTCGATAGTGGGTTCATGCCTCCTTTGCATCTGTGCTCGAGTGACAAAAACGTGACGGATGGAGGATGTGTTGTTGCTATTAGGGAGAAAACAACGATGTTTACATTGTTTACATTATTTACGTTACACACTTTGCTTACTACGATTATCTGTTGCTCGCGACTTAATACCCAACGTTTGTTCAGATGATATTCGGAGGGTGGATTATTAGTCATAGATGCAGTTGGATGACTGTCTATGTATCTTGTTGTAATGCCCACATGAATCTCATAGTAATCATCATGTCATGCATGTTTCATTATCTATCAATTGCCTAGCTGTAATTTGTTCATCACGCATGTTAGCTATCTTTTATGGAGAGACACCTCTAGTGAACTGTGGTCCCCGGTCCAGTTTCTCACACTGATAATACAACCACTGCTTCCATTGTTTTCACACTGCTACTGCTGTTTTCATATTGTTCTCATACTGTTTTCCACACCATACGTTTAACCTCTTTGTGTTCAGCAAAACCTCTGAGATTGACAACCTCACTGCTTCATTAGGGCAAAGTTAATTGGTTGTGTTGTGTGGATTCCATGTTGCTGCTGAACCGGTAGTGCGCCATGCCACCTCAGCTGCATCAACCTTCGGAAGTAGCTTCTTTCTCCTACTGGTCGATTCAACCTTGGTTTCTTTTTTGAGGAAAACTTGCTGCTCTGCTCATCAAACCTTCCTCTTGGGGTCTCCCAACGAGGGCAAGACCTGCACCATCACATGCATCCATATCTAAAAGTCCACCTCAAGAAATCTATCCAACAAATCCGTTGGTATTAAGTTGCAGCAATAAAGTGATTGCTATGTGTGCAATAGATAAATGCATTATGATCAATACGTAATTTAAGCAGTGGTTCTCTTCCGTAGACAAGAGCACCGCTATTTTCTCCATAGTGGCAACAACACCCCCCCCCCCCCCGCACGTTAGCATATGAACCCTCCCTTGGAGGTGAAAACAACTGCGTGGCCAAGGTAATCATAAACACCGGAGAGCATTGTAAGACAAGATTAAAAATCTCTACAAATATAGGTGAAGCGTCTCATATTGACATGAACAAAATAATCATAATCTCATGGTTCATCGGATCCCAGCAAACACACCATGCACAATTACATAACGATGGTATCGATCATGTGAGGCAGGCTAACTAGACTATAAACATGGAGACATAAGGGAGAGAACAACAATCTAGCTACTGCTATGGACCCGTAGTCCCGAGATGACCTACTGACGCATCTGTCCGGAGGCGATCATGGCGATGTAGAGGCCTCTGTTGACGATCCCCTCCCCGACAGGGTGCCTGAGCAGGACTACAGAAGCCCTAGATTGGAATTTTGAGGTGACGACGCCTCTCTGTATGTTTCCTAGAAAATAGCTCCATCCCCGACGTTTTTAGGGTTAGGGGAAATTGATAACCCACAAGTATAGGGGATCACAACATTATTCGAGGGAAGTAAAACCCAATTTTATCAGTAATGAGCCTTGACAAGTGAGTTGTCAATTCACCTGTACCTGAAAGTGGACTTGCTCGCAGTGGTTTATCAGTAGTAATAGTTTTATAGTAGCAGCAGTAGTGAAATAATAGCAGCAGTGAAATGAAATTAGCAACATTAGTGTTTGAAGTAAACAGCGGGATTAAATACTGTAGGCATAGGGATAGATGAGCGGGCGTTGCATGGATAAGATAGTTCAGATAATAATCAATACATGGGCATTGCAGATAAATAAGATAAAGCATCCAAGCACTAAGTAACCATAGGCAAGTGTTCCGTAAATAGTCGTACGTGCTCGCAATGAGAACTTGCACAACATCTTTTGTCCTACCAGCCCGTTTTCTGCGGGGCCTCAAGGGAACTACTTGTAATTAAGGTGTTCCTTTTAATAGAACACCGGAGCAAAGCATTAACACTCCGTGAACACATGTGATCCTCACATCACAGCCATCCCCTCCGGTTGTCCCAATTTCTGTCACTTCGGGGCCTCGGGTTCCGGACAATGATATGTGTAAACAACTTGCAGGTATGACCAAGAAACAATAATTATCATCGTGATTCAATAACATGTCCAGATCTGAGATCATGGCACTTGGGCCCAAAGTTACAAGAATTAAGCATAACAAGTTGCAACAATGTCAATAGCACTAATAGAGAACACTAGGCACTATGCCCTAACAATCACGACATTATTACATGAACAATCTCATCCAATCCCTACCACCCCCTTCAGCCTACAGCGGGGAAATTACTCACACATGGATGGGGGAAACATGGATTGTCTATGGAGAGGCATTGGTGATGACGATGGGGATGATCTCCTCCAATTCCCCGTTCCGGCAGGGTGCCAGAACATAGTTTGTGAACCCCGAAAAAGGATTCGCAATGGTGGTGGAGCTACGGACATTTTTTTGGAAAACGATCGAACCCCCTCGGCTTTTTAGGTTTCGGGGAATTTATAGTCGAAAGGGGGGTCCGAGGGGGTGCCCGACGTGGGATCACTATGACCAGGTGTGGGCCCACCCTGGCCGCTCCTGAGGGTGGTGAAGGCACCCCCTTTCCCCTCTTCAACTCATCTTCTGGCCCCGGGAGTCTTCGGGTAAAATATGGACTTTCCCTTTGTTTCCGGGTATTTTCCTAAAAGTTGATTTTGTGCTAAAAAACAAGACACCAAAGTAATTCTGCTGAAAACAACGTTAGTCCGTGTTAGTTGCATTCAAAACACACAAGTTTAGAGGGAAAACATCATCAAAGTGTTCGAAAAAGTAGATACGTTTTTGACGTATCAACTCCCCCCAAGCTTAGCTTATTGCTTGTCCTCAAGCAATTCAGTTAACAACTGAGTGCGATAAAAGAACTCTTACGAACACATTTGCTTCATATGATGTAAATATACTCACTATATGATCAAATACTTAATTATTCTCATGATAAGATACATGCAAGATACTGCCACTTAATAGCTATGCAAACCATGAAGAGATAACAACATATTAATAATAAATAACATGAAGCATAACTATTTGCAAGATTGTAATATTTATAATAGGATCTGATAAAGTGGTATATCGCTTGCCCTTATGTGTGGGGCAAAACATAAATGCCAGGACACCTCTGAATTTCAAGGGAAGACTAGAAGTAAAGATATCAAATGATGTAAGTATCAAGATTATATCACAATCAACCGTGATTTGGGACAAACACATCACTCTACGAATGACAATTATGCTCTCAAGAAGGTGCTCAAAGAATATGGTGGAGACTCTTCCTATAAGTAAAGGATTGGCCCTTCGCAGAGGGAAGCGGGGATTCACATGCGCTAGAGCTTTTCATTTTTCATGAAACGGAAGTAAACCAATTTGAGAGGTGGTTGTTCATGTCAACGAATGGTAAACAGAAAATACAGTATGTCACAAACCAACTAGATTTCACAAGAGCAGCTCCCATATGAAGGACGTAACTGGTGTAGAAGGTCATCCCTCTTTCTCTTTTGTTTACACAATTATGCTTTGACTGATAAATTAGGGGCAAAAATAGTGAAGAGATTTTGTGTGTATTAATTTGGGGCTGGGCACCCCGCTGCCAGCTCTTCTATGAACTTTATAAGCGGATGAAGCCACTAGTAGAGGGTGTGAAATCCAATCAACAAGTGAGATAAAGATTCTCTATTTACGTCCTCATGAGAAAAAACAGGAACACAAAGCAGGAGTAATTTTGAAGGTTTTAAAGGTAGCACAGGCAAATTTACTTGGAATGGCGCATAGGAATTTATAGTGGACTCTGTGGAATAACTTGGTTTTCAGAGATTTGGAAGCACGAGTAGAGCTCATACTCAGTGCAAGTGCAGGCTAGCAATAGACTGGGAAGCGACAATCAAGAGAGCAATAATTACCATAATCATGTTTGCGACAAAGTAAAATTAACTGAGGCATAAAATTGATACTAGAACTCTGAGGCAAAATAAATCATCGAGGCTTATTGACTTTTTGTTTTCAGTTTTAGCATGCGTGAGCATGTGCCAAGTCGATTCAAATGAAACAGTCAGAGGAGTCTACCACAATGTCATACCCTTTTACGAATAGAACAATGCGAACACATATTTATACGACATGTCATTTACTATTAATAAATTGGAACAAAACATGAGAGAGCACGAACTATTAAGCAGTCATTAAATCACATATATCTTATATGAACAAACTAAGCATGCTCACATGGATATGTACAAAAATGAAAACAAATAGAGTTCATACCAGCCTCTCACCACAAGTTGAATTGTCATCATTATTATTGATCTTCACTTGTGGCTCGAATAATATATAATGAAAACCAAGCTCCAATGGAGTCACGGACGATTGTTGAACTCTGCAGCAAACTTTACATAACAAAAGAAGAACAACAAATATTTTTGGGTTTTTTCAAATTAAAACACGAGAAAAAGAGAAGAAGCAAAATATTTTTGGGGTTTTTTAATATTAAACTGCAACTAAAGGATAAAGCAAACCAACTAGATAAACAAATAGAGATATTTTTGGTCTTTTTGTGTTTTGGAAAGCGAAAAAAAACAGCGATAACAAAAGAAAGAGAGAGAAACAGAAAATATGAATGTACAAAGAACCGACTGAATACGATATATATATGAGTGTGTGATGTTGGTATACCTCCCCCCAAGCTTAGGATTTTGGCCTAAGTGGGGCTCAATTCCAGCCCCGCCATGAAGTGACGTCTCCAAAGCGTGACGATGAGGGGCCTCCTCCTTGGTACGAGCTCGATGCGCCTGGATAATGCGCGGTGTAGTTCTCATGGGGCGCCTCGTCGCCCTCCTGCTCCTCGGAGTCGTGTTGCTAGTGGAAACCAAGCAGCTGCAGCTGCTCGTCCAGCACCTCCTTGGTGTGAGACCATAATCCCCTGTCAATACTGAACAAACCAAGTTGTGGCATGGAGATTTCCCTCTCATCCCCGTCAGCGAGAAACATCCTATAAATTCATTTTTGATGGGGGAATCAGAAGTAAAAAATGATGCAGTTTCATGGCAGCAAGGTCAAGCCTCTGTACAGGTAATATCACATCATTAAGACTAACATCAAGACCTAAATCACCTACAATACATGAAGCAATAATGCCTCCATAAATAGGTCCTATGGCCGCTAAACGACGTGCAATAATAACACCAATATGATAATTAGTAACACCAGTAAGAGCAGCAGCTAGGAAAGCTAGATGGTAGTGAGAAATGTTGCTAGTGTTTTCTCTTCCTAGAACACTAGTAGCAAGATAATAGGAAAAATAACGAATAGCTGGGAGTTGTATGTTTTTTATCTTGCCCCGCTGAGCTAAGAGGTCATCGTCGTTTCTTACTGCCCGGTAGAGTTCTAGCAAATCTCTACGGTGATCTGAAATCTTCTTTGTTGTCCCAGACGAAGGAACACCTATTATCCTGAAAAATTCTGTCAGTGGAAAAGTATAGCCCTTATCATAAATCTTAAACGAAACAGTTGGCCCATAGGAACGATTTTTGAGCTCAAAACTTTCAACGAAAGTCTTTGTGAGGATAGCGTATTAAGCATGCTCCTCCTGCATATAAGTAGTTAATCCAACATTGTTAACAAGAAACTTGAAATCAATTAGAATACCCGCTTCCTGCAAAAATTCATAGCATGGAAAAGTGGATGGATTAGCATCTCCATCACCCCTTTCCCCAATATTGGAGGCAATTAGATTTTTGTTATATGATGGTCCTGCTCTCGCAGCTGATCTTGAGGGCCTAGATACCATTGGTGCATCACTTACGAACATCTCTCCAAAGGTATGGTTCTTCATCCTCCTATTCTGAAATTTTTAACAAATATCTCAACAAAATTATTTGGAGCAACTATATGATAGCAACTACTATAGGGACTTGTATGAGTAATAAACATGCATCAAAACTAACTTAATAAAGCATCAAACAAGCATGCAAGCTCACATAACCTGTCACCTACGGCAGCAAAATACGCAAGAAATATTCCACTAAAAAAATTCTACTTGGATCATCGGAGGAGTCACATACCGGAGAACAACTGCCCCAAATCTCAGCAGAAAATATGAGCTGAGCAAGGAGATCGAAAATCACGAGGAAGAGCATCAAGAACTCGGGTTTGGATGTAATGGGTGAGTTTCTACGGGAAAGAGGAAGGTGTGGTAGGTGGGAGAGCAAGTGGGGGGCAGGGGGCCCCCTCACCATAGGCAGGCGCGCCCAAGGGGCAGGGGGCCCCTCACCATAGGCAGGCGCGCCCCAGGAACGATGGTCTCGATCATGTGAGGCAGGCTAACTAGACTATAAACATGGAGACATAAGGGAGAGAACAACAATCTAGCTACTGCTATGGACCCGTAGTGCCGAGATGACCTACTGACGCATCTGTCCGGAGGCGATCATGGCGATGTAGAGGCCTCTATTGACGATCCCCTCCCCGACAGGGTGCCTGAGCAGGACTACAGAAGCCCTAGATTGGAATTTTGAGGTGACGACGCCTCTCTGTATGTTTCCTAGAAAATAGCTCCATCCCCGACGTTTTTAGGGTTAAGAGAAATTGATAACCCACAAGTATAGGGGATCACAACATTCTTCGAGGGAAGTAAAACCCAATTTTATCAGTAATGAGCCTTAACAAGTGAGTTGTCAATTCACCTGCACCTGAAAGTGGACTTGTTCGCAGTGGTTTATCAGTAGTAACAGTTTTATAGTAGCAACAGTAGTGAAATAATAGCACCAGTGAAATGAAAATAGCAGCAAAAGTGTTTGAAGTAAACATCGGGATTAAATATTGTAGGCATAGAGATAGATGAACGGGCGTTGCATGGATAAGATAGTTCATATAATAATCAATACATGGGCATTGCAGATAAATAAGATAAAGCATCCAAGCACTAAGTAACCATAGGCATATGTTCCGTAAATAGTCGTACGTGTTCGCAATGAGAACTTGCACAACATCTTTTGTCCTACCATCCCGTTTTCAGCGGGGCCTCAAGGGAACTACTGGTAACTAAGGTGTTCCTTTTAATAAAACATCGAAGCAAAGCATTAACACTCCGTGAACACATGTGATCCTCACATCAGAGCCATCCCCTCCGGTTATCCCAGTTTTTATCACTTCGGGGCCTCGGGTTTCGGACAACGATATGTGTAAACCACTTGCAGGTATGATCAAGAAACAATAATTATCATCGTGATTCAATAACATGTTCGGATCTGAGATCATGGCACTCGGGCCCAAAGTGACAAGCATTAAGCATAACAAGTTGCAATAATGTCAATAGCACTAATAGAGGATACTAGGCACTATGCCCTAACAATCACGACATTATTACATGAACAGTCTCATCCAATCCCTACCATCGGCTTCAGCCTACAGCGGGGGAATTACTCACACATGGATGGGGGAACATGGATGGTCGATGGAGAGGCGTTGGTGATGACAATGGCGATGATCTCCTCCAATTCCCCGTCCCGGCAGGGTGCCAGAACAGAGTTTCTGAACCCCGAAAAAGGATTCCCGATGGAGGCGGAGCTACGGACTTCTTTTTGGAAAACGATCGAACCCCCTCGGGTTTTAAGGTTTTGGGGCATACATAGTCGAAAGGGGGGTCCGAGGGGGTGCCCGAGGTGGGCTCATGATGCCTAGGCGCAGGCCCACCCTGGCCGTGCCTGGGGATGGTGAGGGCACCCCCTTGCCCCTCTCCGACTCATCTTCTGGCTCAGGGAGTCTTCGGGTAAAATATGGACTTTCCCTTCATTTCCGGGTATTTTTCTAAAAGTTGATTTTCTGCTCAAAAACGAGACACCAAAGTAATTCTGCTGAAAACAACGTTAGTCCGTGTTAGTTGCATTCAAAACATACAAGTTTAGAGGGAAAACATCAGCAAAGTGTTCGGAAAAGTAGATACATTTTTTATGTATCAGCAATTTATAAGCGAAGGCGGGGACGTGAGGCCGTGCCAGGAGCTCCCAGGGGCCCACCAGGCGCGACCTAGGGGGGCCGCGCCTGGCATTCTTCTGGTGGCCCCTGGCTCTCCTCCGTATCTCCTTTGGAGTCCGCCTTCGTTCCTAGTAAAAATTGATCTCAGTGGATTTTCATCCCTTTTCGAGAATATTTCCTTAAGAACTTTTCCAAAATAGAAAAACAACAGAAAATAGAAACTGTCTTGGGGCATCTTGTTAATAGGCCAGTCTGTGAAAACATCCGTAAAACGAAATAAAACATGTGGATAACAAAAGGTAATGGATAGAAAACAAGCATGGATCATCAAAAATTATAGATACTTTTTTAACGTATCACCTAACATGATTAAGATAATTATTATGTAATTGCTACATGTTGTGTTTGCTGGGGTATCCGATGACCCATGAGATTATGACTATTTTGTTCGTGTCTATATAAGAGCTTAATTTATATCTTTAGAGTGTTTTAATCTTGTCTTGCAATACTCTCCGGTTTGTATGATTTCATTTTCCAAGTTCTTGTATGCATCTCAAAGAGGGATTTTATATGCTAGATAGTGGGTTCATGCATCCTTGTTTCCTGAACTTGAGTGAGAAAAACATGCATGAGCAGGATGTGTTGTTACCACTAGGGAAAAAACAATGGTTTTATTGTTTACGGATGAGAATTATTGCTTACATTATGTATTGTTATTAATGCAATTATCTGTTTCACACAAGCAATCACTTCGTTGGTGCAACTTAATACCAAGGGATTGGTTGGATAGCTTTCTTGGACTAGTTATAAATGATGTATGATGGCGGTCTATATATGTTTGACGTGATGCTACATGATTAGAACATGTGAAATATATCTTGTCATAATAGCATTGGTACGCATTCATGATTTGTTAATTTCCCACCTATAATTTGTTTACCCGGCATGTTTATTGTTTTATGGACAGACACCTCTAGTAAAACTATGGCCTCTGATCCATTTTTCCTCATTGAATACAACCTTGTTTACTTTCTTTTCATCATCACTTGCTCCCTGGTCTGTTTACTTTTAATCATCTTCAATACATTCTATATGTTTAATTCTCTTGTTCAAAGCAAGACATAAAGATTGACAACCTTCTCGGAAAGTTGGGAGCAACATAGTGTTTCTGTTTTGTGTGCAGGTCTACGCTTGTTGAAGTGCCAGACAACAAGCAACCTACTGACGGAGTTTGAAGTCCTACTTGATTGACCACCCTGGTTCCTTAATTGGGCGAAATTTGATGCTGGACTACATCATATCTTCCTCTTGGGGTCTCCCAACGGGTGTGTGATTTCATGACATCAAGAAGCCCAAAAGAAACGAGTGAAGAGATAAATACAAATAAAGGAAGAAATATGTCAAAACAGAACTGTTTGTAAAGATGAATTTTATCAAGGCACTTTCGTGGCTCAAATAAGAAAACACAAACTAATAAAAGATAGGTAACAAACTGAGGCACGTGAAAAATTGTTTTCAGAATTTTTTCAAGGTTTGATATAACGACACGAATTTAATGGCCATGCATAGAAATCTTGCCAGCAAAACCAAACCTTGCTCTTTCCTTCAAATAGAGGTGATTCCTAGCACAAAAAGAAAAATAAAAGGATAATGAGAGGTTGCTATGAGGTCACAAGTTCCAAGACAAAAAATAAAACAAATGAAAACAAAAATAAGCTGAAAGAAAACAAAGTGGTTTGGCTCCCACAAGGGCTTTTCTTTAATGCCTTTTAGCTACTCATAAAGCAATAATCAAGTTTTATCAACAACAAAAACCATAGCTATCCCTCCCAATGGACTCAAAAGGTAACTCCATTCTCTTTCTAGGGAAGTGTTCCATGCCCTTTTTAGGGAAAATTGAAACGTTATGTTTCCCTCTTTCATATAAATAATGGCACCCATGGTGCAAAGAAAAGGCCTTCCCAAAATAATAGGACAAGAAGCATTCACTCAATATCCAAAACAAGAAAAATCAATGTGAACATATTTATCATGAGAAATAATAAGAACATCATCAATCCTTCCCACAAGTTTCTTAATGGTGGAATCAACAAGTTGAATTCCACAAGACTATCATACAAAGGTTTTTCATTAAGATCATAAAACCCATTAACATGATTAAATAATTTTTCAATATTATTTCTTCCAATGACAAAACCACTTCTCACACCCAAATCATAATAAACTGAGGAGGAAGCATAATATAAAAATTAAAGGTAAAAATTAAGCAAAGCAAGAAAAACAGTCAAAGCTGAAATTCTATTATTTGTATGTTTTTATTTAGAGGAAAATAAAACAAGACTAAACAAAAAGTAACTAAGCAAGAACAAAACAAAAGAGAGAAAGTGGAAGTGTGTAACTCCCCTAGGTGAAAGCTTGAAGTCCCCGGCAATGGCGCCAGAAATATATGCTTGATGGCGTGAATCACATACACCCGTTGGGAACCCCAAAAGGAAGGTATGATATAGCGTAGGAGAAAATTTACCTTAGTGAAGAAACCAAGTAGGTCAATCCAGTAGGACATGAAGGCTAGAAATTAGGTTGCTTGTTGTTTGGCACTTCAACAAGAGTGGACCTGCACACAAAGCACAAATTCTCTCTTCCTCCCAACTTTCTAGGAAGGTTGTCCATCTTTCTGTCTTGCCATTAACAAGAGAATTAAGCGTGTCAAGTATTTTGATATTAAAAGTAAAACAGAACAGCGATGAAAATAAAGTAAGCAAGGCTGTAATCAATATAAAATAATGGATTGGGGGCCCTAGATTCACTAGTGGTGTCTCTCCATTAAACAGTAAACATGTTGGGTAAACAAATTCCAACTAGGCAATTGACTAATCATGAGGGCATAACAATGCTATGATGATAAGATATAGTTCACGGGTTCTAAGCATGTAGGAATTACGTCAAGGAATATGTAACACTATCCAGCATGTATCCATATCTAATAGTCCTACTCAAGAAAGGTATGCAACAAATCTCTCTATTATTAAGTTGCAAGCAACGGAAAATTTCATTAAGATCGAAACATAATGTAAGCAATAATTCTCACACGCAAACAAGAAACTGCCTTTTGCTCTTAGTGGCAACAACACATCCTTCCCCCTTGCACGTTTCCGTCACTCGAGCATAGGCAACAAGGAGACATGGACCCATTATCTAGCATAAAACTCCCTCCTGGAAATGCATACAATCACTTGGCTAGAGTAACCATACACATCGGAGAGTGTGCAAGAACACATTAAAACACTAATAAGGTATAAGTGAAGCGCAATATAAAGACATGAAGAAACTGGTCATAATTCATGATTCATCGGATCCTAGTAAACACAACATGTAGCAATTACATAATAACGATCTTGATCATGTTAGGAAGCTCAGAAGACCGTGGCATGATAGCACAAGGAGGAGAGATCACCATCTAGCTACTGCTATGTACTCGTAGGGCAAATATGAACTACTCACGCATCTGTCCGGAGGTAATCATGATGACGTAGAGGCCTCTGGTGACGGTTCCACATTTCAACAAGGTGCCAGAGTAGGATTCCAGAAGGCCTAGATTGGACTTTCGAGATGACGGCGCCTCTTTATGTGTTTCATGGAAAATTTATCCGTACCCGATATTTTTAAGTAAAAAAGGAAATTTATAGGAGAAGAGGCGGTGTTGGGCAGTACTAGGAAAAAACCTACTAGTGGTGCACCAAATTTGTCTACCCCTCGTGAACATGTGTGCGCAACCACTTTCACGCCACTGGTAATGGCTACTGGTGGCGCACAAGGGTGTGTGCCACCGGTACTACACGGGTACCTGTGGCGAACTAGTCTAGTGCGCCATGGGATTTTTTTTTCAAATTTGTAAAAAGGCGGATCTGGATGTGGATCTAGATATGGCCACGGTTGCTTTGTCGTACCTCGTGTGTGGAGGTGGTCGACACTGGCTCGCGTCCAGCATGAGGTAATGGAGAGGCGGTCACCACGTTCGGAAATGAGTGAGGCGTCGCCAGAGAGGAGGTGGCCGCGACGAGGTTGTTGTCTTCGTCGGAGAGGAGGTGGTCATGGTCGTTGGAGAGGAGGTGGTCGTTGTCGTCGAAGAGGAGGTGGTCGTCATCGTCGGAGAAGAGGTGGCCGTCATCGTCGGAGGAAGGAGAAGGGAGAAGAGAGAAAGAAGAAAACAGTAGGTGGGGGTTCTCTCCCGGGGGAGGATAAGGAGGATAAGGGAGAGCGGGGCCGTGGTTCAAATTTGAACCCCGCCCTCACTTATCCTTGGCGCACCAATAGGTGGTGCGCTAAGGCTATTTTTCTCCATTTTTAGATTTTGTAGGGAAAAGCCTATAGGTGGATTTCTACTAGCAGAAAATGCGCCACAAGTAAGGTTCCACGGAGGTTTCTATTTTTCTTTTCTCCAATTTTAGATTTTTTCTCTCTCCATTGGTTAATAGATTAGTACTAGGAAACATCTGAAAAACAATAGAAACCAATTGGGCAATTGATAGAAAAAAGTATGGAACAATAAAAAAATTATAGATATGTTTGGGACGTATCATTTTGCTATCGATCTTGATACCTCTGAGCATGTTTCTCTATCGATATTGGTACATTTGAGTTGATCTGAGCATGTAATCTTCCGATGTTGTAATCTGGGAGCTGTAGTTCCACTCTTGTATTAGCGCAATTGTCGTTCGGTGGTTGATGTGCATAGAGTAGCATCCATCCTTGTACCATAGTTGAACTAGCACAAACAAGATCAAATGAAGTACATACATGCTCAACTTTGACACATAGTAATATCTGTCTTTCTACACGATGCCCACCACCCCGTTTAACCTTGCTTACAATGGTAACCTCTGCAGGAGACGACCACCTCCCCGGATCTATCCTCGGCGTCCGCCTGCTTGTCTTTTCCTGGGAATCCACTCTATGGCATACAGGTGTATCCCAATTACCGTGCAATTCGAATAGCTAATAAGAACATGTCAATGCATTGGCCACCTATTATGTCCACCTTCGTCCTCACTAGGTTGGTTGAGCTCGTCAAGAGTGAGGTGGATATTGAATTCATGCAGAATGAGATAAATAAAGTGATAGTGAAGGGCCACGAACCTATGTTCGTGACATTCATGTACGCAACTAAAACGCTCTGACCGGGGGCACCCTAACCAACTAATGGCCCCCTCCCCCCGCTTTGCATGCGCATATATAAACGGGGGAAGCCTAGCTGTTGGCGATCTGCATGTTAGCGCTTAGCCTTCCTGCTTCCCCAATATCCCCACGTTCTTCTTCGATCGCAGGTTGCGCACAAGCAATAGGTAGTCTGGAGCCTCGCGGTGCCATCTCAGGACAGTGCAGGTGGAGACCGCAGGGGATCAGGATGTTCTCTGGATCACCCTCGACCACAACATCAGCTTCATCACCTCTTCACCAAGCCTGCATCACGCAGGCTACGATGTCAACTCCGATCACCCGTAAGCTATACTCTGATCTCTCTTTCTACGTGTAAATTAGGTGCAGTGTTGGCAATCAGCACATATACACGTCACACCTTATATTGTTAATTGCATCTAACAGACAATATATAATATAAGGAAAAGTTGAGCGTGATCGCCCAGGAAGATTTGGACAGTAGTAATCATTTATTCATCTCATTGCCCAAGGCTTTACAAACTGGAAGGTAAAACAAGGCTTCTTCTGTCACTGAGAGAGAACAATACAGTACATGGGCTTGATTTTTGTGGCATCACTCATAGCTCATGACGAGCTGTTGCTTCCTATGCTCCGAGGTTGAACGCGGACGCTGGAAAGCTTTCATCCAGACCGGTACCGGTCTTGAAGGTGATCTTCTCAGAATCCTCCTTCTCAAAGTAAATCTCAATCACACTGAGCCACAGCAACATCTCCCTGGTCTTGATTCCGGTCACCTTCTTCAGCTTGCGCTTCTCGACGAAAGCAGTCACCTCCGTGGCGTAGAACATCGGCGCCCTGATCTTCTTGAAGGTGTGCTCTATCTTCTTCTTCTGGAGTATCCACACGAACCCGCTCTCGCGGTTGTACCCGAACTCCTCCATGTCGACCAGCGGGAAGAGGCCGTTCGGGAGTCCCATCTCTTCGAGGACCTCGACGGATCTCTTCCTGCAGGCCTCGTCTCCCTTGACGACCTCCGCGCCAACACGGTGGCTCTCCACCGCTTGGGACGCCATTTCAGCACCGCTAGCTAGCTAGAACTGAGTTGCTTTTGGTTTTGTGAATGCGCAGATGAGCTTGTTGTGATTCGATATGTTGGGATGGTGCCGCTTTATATAGATGCCGCGCCCTGCGACCTTGAGCCAACCCAGCTAGCCTGCACGCGCGTTTTAAAATGAGGTCGAATCACTCTGTCTAGAGATCTGCAATTCGCCACTGTCACAGCTAGCATGCACGCGAGTTGTCCAGCTGGTCGCCGTAGTCAGAAGATGGATCGAATCCTAACTCGCGTGCATGATAATCCTAAATTAATTGTTTGCTAGTCTAGACGGATTATTTAGGCATGTGATAATGCAAGGTTCTTAGCACGATTATATAGAAAATTTGCTAACGTGGCATAGTATTAGTTTTTTTTGAGGATACGTCAAAGGGCGTACCTGATTTTTTTTTATAAAAGCAGAAATTTGAGTACAAGAACAGGAGTGCTATACGTACGACGATTCATGTACGAACTCTGTATGACGATTCCCGTCCACCGTCTATGGGCCTCAGATGGGCTTACAGAGCGAGTGTGGTCCGTTTGATTTCGTGTCGTACTAGAGTGGTACCTAGTTCGTCGTACGTGAAGCGTTTTCGGTACAAGAATGGCTACAACTTGCTGCGACCAACAATCATAGCACAAGCTCCAAAACCGACATAAAAGCTACACGAGAGCCTATCCTAGATTGAGCAACACCGCCGCTTCTCAACCGACACCGGAACCTCCATAGAATAGCAACTTCCCGTAGACTTTCCTCTTCAACGCATCATCCAAGAAGTGGAGGAAGGTACTTGGTCGAAGGCGTACATTGCGCCCTTGGTGAACAATCTCGGACAACGGCAAGCGTCGGAGGAGCGAGAAAGGAAAACTCAGCCGAGCCTCCAAGCGTGATGCTCCCAACAGAGTAACGACATCTAGTATTTCGCCCGGCGACCTTAACCAAACTGAAGAAAAGGCGAGAGAAGTGTCGGCACACCTCGGCGACGCCTCCAAGGAGGGGAACGACAGTCACAAGCGACATAGCCGCATGCACCGACCAAAGGTGGGAAAGACTTTCTTCTGTATTGTCGAACACCTCTCTTCCTGTCCATGTGCTTGGGGCAGCCATCCTCGAAACTCACAACGCCGTTGTGGCAGAAACTTGCCAATGTAGTGGAAAAAACATCATGGTCCTCCAACGCCCGTGCTGCCGAGAAACGGAGTCCATCTTCCCCCTCCATCGCCGACGAGGATCCACAACCTCGGACCACCTCCTGCACGTATCAGGACCACCCGTGCTCGGCTAAGGCTGTCAAACCTACTCCAGCCTAACAGCCCCACAGCAATCTCACGGCCCGAGTGGCCTAGATCGGGCTCGGGCCACCGCCTCCATCTTCCACACCGGAGCCGTCGGGACTCGGGAGGCCGCCACCACGCGCTCGCAACACGGAGATAGTCGGTAGCAGCTCGCCAGGACCATCCTGGCCGCTCCAGCGCCGCTTCCATCCTCCAAAGTCTTGGGCCCGTGCCGCCGCCTCCAACTTCCACACCGGCGCCGACGGGAAGCCACCGACCACCTCATGCCCGAATCAGAACCATCTGTGCCCTGCTACGGCTGTCGATCCCAATCCTGCCTGACAACCCCAGAGCGGTCACGGCCCGAGTGGCCCAGATCGGGCCCTGGATGAGCTCAGATCGGCCCCATGACTCCGCCTCCATGTACCACACCGGCACTGTCGAGAGGACGCCACCGCGCGCTCGCACCACAGAAGGAGTCGGCAGTAGCTCGCCATGTCTTCATGGCTGCTCCAGCGCCGCCGCACTCCTCCAAGGACTTGGGCCCTAGTCGCCGCCACCAAATCCCGTGCCGATGTGCCACCTCACGCCACCTCCTGTTGCAACTTGTCGGGCTGCGCCGTTCCTCCACGATTCCTCACCAACGCTGTCGATCTCCTCCGGTAAGCCACCATCTGTGCGGTCCCCATGGCGTCTCGCTTCCGCGTGAAGGGAGCAGGGCAGGGCGCACCATCCCCACCCGCCGCCTTTGTCGGACCGACACGACCGTCAATGCTGGCAGCGGCCTAAGAGGGGAGAACGAGGTGGGGGCTCTACTAGCTAGGTTTTAAGGACCTCCGGAGTCGGCCGCGCGAGCGGCCCGGGATGGACTAAGGCGTGTTTCCCTCTCATAGCCTCACTGTATCCTTGCAAGCATAGTATTGATGAAAAGAGAGTGTGAGTCTAACCCTCTTAGAGATCTACCTTTGTCGCGGCTGTGGATGGCCACGGACTTGATGGCTCTACCTTCGTCACCACCGTGGATGGCCACAGACTTTCTGTCGCATTCTCCATCCTCCGTTCATTACTAGTGGGCGCCAGAATTTTTTAAGAAAATTCGCCGCACATAGGCGGCGCCCCCAGCGGTGATACGTGGTATCAGGTTGAGCTGCTCGCTCCGGCCTCCTTGGCCTCGTATGCACGTTTGCGGTCGAGCATGCGCCTTGCACTCGGTGATGTGCGGGCGGTGTCCTCCATCTCGGCATCCTCCATGGCAGCACGAGGGGCATGTTCGCAGTGGCGGAGCCAACAGGATGGAAGGGTGGGGCTAAAATTTGTCCCATGCCATATGTAACCTGTACAAATTAGAGGTAAAAATACAAAAGTCACAGACGTATATAACCTTGCGCCACCCTAAGAGCATCTCCAGCCGCCCCCCAGAAGCCCCCTAGGGCGCCTATTTTAGCGCCGGTATGCCGTTTTCCGCCCACTCGCACCCCCAGCAGCCCAAATAGCACTGGGTTGGGCCGTTTTAGCGCCCGGTGAACCCAGGCCAAACCCAGCGCGCCGGGGTAGCTGGGGTGCCGGATGAAGGGAAAATGGCGCGAATCCGCGCTAAAGAAGTTTCCGCCGTTTTTGCCCGCCCGCGGACCCGCCCTGTCAGCGAGAGAGCGATCTGCCGTCCTTGACGCCTCGGCTGCCGCGCGCATTGACGCTTCCGGTCATTCAAGACGACATGTGGCGGCGCAAGCAGTCCAATCGCCCGCGCGGCGAAGTTATGGCGTTGCCGCCGCTTCGTTTTACCCATTCACGGCTACAAAAGACCGTCCCCGTCGCCCTCCTCGCCATTGTTCCCCTGCTCTCCTCGCCTCCCCCTGCTCTCTTCGCTACGGTTCACAGGCACAACCTCTAGCGCGCAGCCGCAAATGGGTTCGGCCGACGGACACTGCACCTCTGGGAGGTGAGGCTCCTCTACAAGGAGAACTTCCACGCGCCGCCGGGCATGAGCGCGCCGAGGACATGGCGAATCAGCGCAGGTGGCATGCATGTGCCTCCGCCACCGACCGGGCCCGAGCGCGTCGCCGAAATCAAGGAGATTCAGGCGCGCTTGACGCCAGAGGCGTGGCGACAGCCGCAGTGGCATCCCGACAATGAGGCCGTCTGGACGGAGTTCTTCGAGGCCCGCTTAGAGGAGGAGCTCAGCGACATCCCCGACAATGTCCCTGTTTCGGGGCGCAACAATGCGAATGTCCACCGCGTCTGGTGGAGCAAGCCCGGGCGCACTCTCGCCCCAGTCCTCGACCACATCTAGCGGCAGATGAGGCGGGGAAGGAACCGCCGCACCACGGCCAAGCCTGCTCCCACCCCCACCCTCGTTCCTCTCGCCGTCGTCAAGGCGGAGCCAGAGGAAGCGCCGTCGTGCCGGTGGACCAGGAGCCAGACCCTCGTCGAGAAGGGCGAGCTCCTCCGCAGCCGGCGGGCGATGTCATCCTCCTCTCCGACATTGACGATGACGACGTCTGCTGTAAGGACCCCAGACCGGCAGTCTGAAACCCTACGTATGCATACATTCACGATCCCAGAAAGATCAGTCGTGAACAACATACAAAGTTGGCACACAGAATACATCATCCATTACACGAATACATAAAGGTATTTCACAAATGATCACATGATCAAGACTAAAACATCTGCCACGCAGGGCAGGCAACTTAACAAACACAGCGGAAGACAAATAAAAACATAACGTAGCTGAGCCCATGTCACGCCTTAACCTACAGGCTGCTGACCGGGAGACGAGCCTAATTCGCACAGTCGTCAACTCCGTACTTCTCTTCATAGATCTCCTTCGGAGACTCCTTCTCCAAATCTGATAAGTAGATACCAGGGGCGAAACCATAATGAGTACATTTGAATGTACTCAGCAAGACATCCATCATGTCACTTACCAACATGCAAATATGCTTATATGGTGGAATAGGTAGGCTATAAATATGGTTCACTATCAATGGTGTTCATGTATGATGACACCACAGTTGCAGTCAGGTTAATCTGTATCTTCGTTGAAGAAGATACTTCAGAATAAAATAATATAGTTTTATTTCTCTTGTCGATGTCACAAGTACAAGAGGTTTTGTAAAACTTTGTGAAAGAATATTTTCTCCTGGCAAAACTCCTTGGAATCAGTTTCCAGAATTCTTGCTTAGAGTAGAAAAGGTTTTCTTTGCAAAACATTTTGTTTTGTATAACATCATCTGGCTTTTCATCATCGACGATACCTCCACGGTATAAGTTTCCATTCCTTTCCGAACTTCACAAGTTCAACACTTCCTTTCCAAAATTCTCTTTCAAAAACTTCCTTTTTGAAAACATTGACACAATGCTAGCTACATGGCCATTCAACTGTCCATATCCGAGGACGCGGCTTCTTCGAAAAAGTTGTACTCTGCAGAGGTGTACACATCCACCAGATCCAGTACACCTCCCGTGAAACAACCACGGACTGTAACAACAGTATGTAAACATCAGGTATCTGATCATAACCATCCACTATGTTCAAGCTAGAATATGCCTATCTCTCGATTGAGGTTGTTCTCCCCGGCATCAAGTCCCACCCTGCCTAGCCAGGAGCCTCAATGAATGCATCCGGAGGGAAAATTAATCCCACACTTTATATGCCTCAACATTGGGAGTTTTGACGACATTCGGTTCGAGGGTACGACGCCCCTTATAGCAAGTGAGATAGCACACACTAATAAGAACAAACTTCAAGTTAAGCCCCGTGCCCATGTTAGGGTAGGGTGGCAGTACGGTAAAGGTTGTCCGGCGAAGACTAGGTTATGTGTCATTTTTGAAAACACCACTTTCTCAAAAATGACCACTTCCACATTCCTCCGGAGAACAAGGATCCGCCTTTTCTCCGGGTTTTTCCGTAAAGCCTTTGTTTCGTAGAATCACAATTTTAGGGTGTCCACTTAGGGACTAGTATATTTGATGGTAATAAATACCATATGGTGGCCTATGGGCTTGGTATTACCAAGTTTAACTATTGGCATGATAGTAACCTATAATATAGTATAGTAGTTAATTCCACATCAAAAATAGTTTTGATAATCAAGTTTTTGTAAAACTTCAGAGGTAAAACATGCATGATAGATAATGATAAGTATTGTATCAGCAAGCATCAGGATGGCTTGCCTGGTAACTCTTGTGTCCCTGGTTGTTGGAGTGACTGGAACTTGAAACAGAGCTTCCCGACACTTCCTTCCTCTTCGTTTTTCTAACGTCGTAAAAAGAGAATAAAGGACACACATTCAGAACCAAACAAGACAAACAAGGCTACAAGTAATACATACAACAAGCAATCAAGAAGTACCACCCAAGTTCTCAATTTTTCCCTTAAGAAAAATTGGCATAAAAAACTATAGTTGAAAAGTCTGCTTTTTTCCTAGTGTTTATGTGTGGCCAATTCAATGATTTTTAGTTAAGAACACCATGGACCAGTGGGGTAAAGCACATGTTACTAGACAGTAGGGTGTCACATAAAACACATTTTTATGTCTAAAAATTCCCACAACAATCTCTATGGCTAGCACACATAATTTGCTAAATTACTCAAGTGGTGAAATAAGCTCATGACAACAAGTCAAACCTATTTTTCCACCATGAGGCAAACATACCAGTGGGTGTTCCACTAGCAAATATGCTCACCAAGAGGTTAATAAGCCTCTGGTCACTTTTATAAAAGTGCTCAAAACAAACAAACAAGCATCCAAAAACTCCTACTCATACTAGTAGAAAATTTAGGAAAAATACTAGACTAGTTTAGGCTACACTAGTTAATTTTATGCACAAGTGTGCAAGCTAGTAGAGGCAAAATACTCCTCTAACCAGTACCATAAATTCTACTGGATTCCACAAAATAACATAAAAAGCATAGCTAGGAAACAAGGAAAAACTATGCTTAAAATGCTACACATGTGAGTAGATTAATTCCTAGTCATCCAAGTGTTACTCATGCTTTTATGCTACTTAAGAGGAAACCTATCAGAGGTGAAAACCCTAAGATAATAATGCCACAAGGACATTCCATCCTCTGGTTTCCACACCAAAGATTCATATTTTTCCCTAAGGGAAAACAAGACAAAAAGCATACATGAATATCCTAGTGTGAAATCTAGTCCTTAAGCATTTCTATTTTAAACCTATTTTCAAAAACAAGCACCAAGTATTTAGAGGTTCTATAACCAAAATAACAGTACCTAAATGGTACTAGTTTCATGAGAATTAATCTAGCAATAAGCCTAAAAAGCATTTAAAGATCTACTCAAAACATATATAAAAGAAACACATCTAGTGTGGGGGAAATAATGTTTCCACCAAAAATGCAATGAAACCAGTGGGTGTTCCACTAGCATATCAAAGCATTAAGAGGTCACAATGCCTCTGGTCCACTTGCTAAAAATTTAACAAAAGACTAAACAAGCTTCTAGTGCAATAACAATACTAGCAGAAAATAATAGGGTGCTTAAATAAGCAAGGCACTGCTACTCATGTTATTGTTTTCACACAAGTGAAAACTTTAGGGGTCAAGTACTCATAACAAACTTATCAAAATGCTACTGGACCTATGGATACAACCCAAAAATATGTGGTCACAAAACCACAAATATTAATACCAAAAATTCCCCACATGAGGGAATTTTTCCAAACATCCTCATAGTAATGATTAAGCTACTCATGCTTTTCTACCAACTCAAATGCAACATAGCAGAGGTGATAACAACACAAAATCAGTACCAATATGGTACTGGATACAATCAACAAATCCAAGTATTTGCACACCACTTCATCACCCAAAATCCCTATGCAAAATATTAACTAGAGATAAACATATGCTACTAACAAATATCATATTCCTTCTCCACTCAAGTCCACACAATCTAACATGCTAAAATAGCTAAGTAACACTTAGAAAACAAGTTCACACAACTTGTACATGCTAGAAAACAATATGGAAACACAAAAATAACTCACACAATTTAATTATCTAAAAATGCCAAAATGGCAGAAATAAGCAAAACAAGGATCTGTCCACCAAATTTTATAGGATGCTCTAAAAATTAAACCCTTCTAGTTTTAGATAGTCCTAAACATATACAAGACCATCCAATTTGTTTTGCATCAAAATTCATCTTTAATTAATTTATAAAAATCACCAAAGTGCTCACTGGTGTTTTACCAAATTGCATGCCATTTCAAAAATACAATGAATTTGGAAGCAAGGTTAACTTCTTCAGTTAGGAAATTTCAAGGGCTTTCCAATGCAATTGGCCTCACTTCATTTAGAGTTGTAAAATAAAAATGGTGCTCATTTTGGTGTTTCTGGTAGCTGTTACCAAAACATTTTTCATTTCAAATGTATCCATCCAAATGTAGATCTACAACTTGGAGATGGTTTAGAATTAGTTGAGGTACCACTGTAAATTTTAGTTTGGTCAAATTCATATTTTAAGTTGCCTTTTTGAGCCAAAAGTAACCATGCAACAATCTGTGAAAAATAAATGGAAAATAAAGTGTTGTTGGGCCAGATCCAACTGCTGGGCCGTCCTGGATCTTCCTCACCGCGCGCGGATCCAGCCCGAGTCGCTGACTCGCGGGCCAGAGCGCCACAGTGGCATCCACGCGGGCACAGCCGGGCCCCACTGGCCAGTTTGACTCAAATGCGCGCGGGTCAAGGCAGCTGCGTCAGCGTTGCGTCACTCGCCGGCGGGAGCGTCTCCGGCGAGCTCGAATCCGTCGCATCCGTCCACCTATTCGCGAATAAAAGGTACCTACACGATGCTTACGACGAGGGGAACCAGGTGGGGTCTGTCTCGTTTCCCGGGAGTGGCCGGAGAGCGGCCGGCGACGAGGGCATGCGGCGGCCGGACAACACGCACGGAACGACGGCGATTTAGGGGGTTAGGGAAGGGGGAAAATGGTCGGGGGGATTCCCCTGCTCACCACGAACGTAGAGGAGGAGTCGGTGAGGTCGGAGAGGACGCGAGGGCGCGGGAATGGCTCGCCGGAGTCGCGTCGGGCTCGGGGAAGAACACGGACGGCGCGGGCACCACGCTGCGTTTCGGCTCGATCTCTTCGGCAGGGAGGACTAGGACGACGAGGCGGAGACATTAGGCACCACGGCAGCCGCCGGTGAGCTCCCATTTGGCCGAATCGACGGCGACCCAAAAACTAGGGTTTCGGTTGTGGCAAAAATATCTAAGAGAGAGAGTTTTTCCGAGGGGGAGAGAGAGAGGGGGGGCAGGTAGGATGCACATGGGGGGTTTTTATCATCTAGTTTGCTTCCAATCGAAGCAAAGAAGCATGGGCCTCCATGCCTGCTACGTGAGCTACAGGAAGAAGAAGATGACAATGTGACTCAGCTTACAAATTAGTCCCTGGAAAATTACAAGTAGGTCCCTGTACTCTCTGAAAAAGGTTGTTTTCCCTAGTCAAACAAAGTTATAAATTTAAATCCTTTTGCCCAAAATTCTAATTAGTTTATGTGCACAACATATATGAAAATTGGATCAATAGGAGAAACTTGGTAATTCAAAGTTGTTCAAATTTGAATTCTTACAAAAATGGACATTGAATTTATTAGACTACTTAGGAGCTTCCAAAAATGATAATTTTTGGCACACATTCCTTAATTGATGTGTTCCTTATGTGCTAGAAAATTCAAGTCATTTTGAGTTACTTCATAGAACAAACTTGTTCAAATTTCAAAAAGGTGCTGTCAAGAAAACAGGGGTTTTTGGCAACTTAAATTATTCAAAAACTTGTGCCCTTTTGGTTTTCATCCTCATTTATGATATAGAGAATGTGGTATTTATTTCATGGCATTTGGGAAAAGTTTGTAGAACAAACTTGTTCAAAATCCCAATTGTTGCTGTGGAGAAAAACCATGTTTTCAGGACTTTAATGGATTCAATTTTTGGTCTCCTCTTGTGTGTGTTCCTTATTTGATATAAGGAAGCAATGGTATTAATTTCATCTCATTTTAAGAAAGTTTCCAATAGTAACTTGTTTTATTTTTCTGTTTCTGGAAATATTGGAATTTCTATTTAATAAAGCACTTGGCTTTTCTTTAGCAATGCTTTGCCAAAATATTTATGTGACTAGAGATAGCAAGTAAATGCTCTCTAATACTATTGTTTTTAATCTTGCAAGTTTGGAGAAACATTTGATAATATTTTGGTGAAGCATTTAAGAATGCCTCTTTTTCTGATAATCATCTATGGAAATTTATTAAGTGTTTCATCTTTCTTAATTTGGGTCTTGGAATAATATTCAACAAGTATGAGATTCATAAGATGTTTTTGGAAAGCTCTTTGATCAATATTTACCTTAGAAAATATTGCCAAAGTCATTGGAACAATATGTTGAATATTTTTATCATTGGAACAATATGTTGAATATTTTTAGTTCACTGCTTTGCTATCCTTTTAAGTTTGCAAGTTTATATAATTAGTTTGTTTGGTTGCACTTAAACAACCACAAACAAACACAACCAAGGTTTATTAGTAAAGCAATTAGCAAAACAACTGTGTTAACAGGTATTCCAAAATTGGGATGTGACAGGTCTTCCCCCCTTAAAAAGAATCTCGTCCCCGAGATTCACAAGCGAGGACTAAGGGAGGGCCAACAAATACAAAGTTAGTGTTGGAGTGCAGGTGCTTCCCCCCTTTGACTTTTCTTGGGAGGTGGGGTACATCCCTAAATTAGCAAATTTACTTTAAAAATTTCTCTAGCTATCACTTTACTCAACCACCAAATTTTAAAATTTTCTGATAACATCACTACTGCCAACTAGTTCCTTTTAGTGCAGAACTACCTGGAAATGTACCATAAATTTTTACATGAGTTCCTAGGTATATCCCACATATTACATAACCCATATGGAGTGGTGTACCACTCTCATAACAAGGTATATAAGAAGCTAAAAATATAGCTTGTGGGTGCAAAGGTTAGGTTGCTATGGTAAAATAAACAGACAGAATAATACCCATGGCAGTGGGTATTACTCACCACAAGCAACTATCACTTAATGTGTTCATGGTTTTAGTTGAATGTTTTACTTTCATAAGATACTCTTAAGCACAATCATAACCCAAGTATAAACTCATGCTAAGGTAAAACATTTACAACATCCAAAAAGCAAGCACACAACACCACAGATGAATAGACTATTTATTCACTAGGTTATTGTTTATTAGAGGTTTTGGAATCCATCAATCATGAACAATTAGCAAACAACCAGTAGCTAAAAACTAATGAATTCAATCATAAAGGTACTTCTAAAATACCATCTTCACCCAAGATAAAACTCCTATTACACAGGCATAAAAAGGTCTGCACAGATAACACACTAGTATGTAAAACCTACACCAGCATGCTATAAGAGATAATCATATCCTATAACCATAGAACATGCAACTAAATAATTCATGGCATGATAACAGAAGTACTAACTTCCTAAACATGCTATATCAACACATATACTCATAAAATAAAAAGAGGGTAATACTAGAGCAAAAATCACCATTTTCTAGTGGTGAACTAGTTTAACTCTAGAGAAGCAAACCATGCTATCATGATGTTAAAACTAAACAAGCAAGTCATGGATATAAATGTACCTAATAGCAGTACATAAAACTTACTCATGTTAGTAAGCACAACATCAAAACAATCCCATGAAGCAGCTATTAAACCTGCATAAATTAATTCTAGCAGTTTATGTTTTTGTTAAACAATTACTAGCAAGAAGCAAGGTATAACTCACACAACCAGTAGCTATGCAAGTAATGAAAAGTTATTTAAACCTTTTCATAAATCCATACACTCAATTTAAAATCATTCACAAACAATCTACCAATCAAGAGGAATTTATTTTATTTGCGAACAATTTAATTTCAGCACACGGCAGTGAAACATTTCTTAACATGATACCCCTAAGGAATATTATGCTAATACAAGGATCACACCTAAACATATTAGTATTTACTAATAAAAATTAAACTTCTCACTTGCATAAGTGAAAAGAAACAATTTTATCTTCCATGGTGGAAAATAGAAATCAATCACATAGTGAAACATGCTATTTTCACACATGGGTATGGTTGGGGATTTTTATCCTCAGCTAAAATGCAATGGGACCAGTGGGCTATGGCCTACTAATACCAAGGCAAAAATAGGTACTAAGCCTCTGATTACTCATGAAAAACTTTGCATACAAGATAAAAATATAAGGCTATTTAATCTATTGAAACAATACTAGTGCATACTGATAGTAATGCTTACACATGCTTTACTTATTAAGAGGCATGCAAGCTAAAATAGGTACAAGCATCAAATATCAGTACCTAAATGGTACTGGACTCCATTAAACATAGCACAAAATCTACTAAAGCATTCACACAAAAATCTAGCTCTCACAATAATTCCAAAGAATAATCACTAGAAAAATAACAAATGGTACTCATGCTTTGCTATAAGATCACATGCAAGTTAATGAAGATAATAGCATATAAATCACAGTACCAAAATGGTACTGGACTCACCACAATCATAGCAAAAACTTAGGTAACAAGCACACAAATATTTGCTCACACAACTAGTGAAATAAGTACCAGAAACAAACAACAAATGTTACACATGCTTTGCTATAAAATAAGGTGTAAGCTAATAGAGATAATAACATAGAAATAACAGTACCAAAGTGGTACTTGATCTAACATAACCTCAACAAAAATCTAGGTACAACAAAGCTACAAGGATTTTGCCCACACAACAATCCAAGTAATAAAACTAGAGGGCAACAAATGCTATTTCATTTTTATTCGAGTTTCCAGTCATGCACACACTTTCTAGGGTAGGTTTATGGTAATAAAACAACATAATAACAAGTACTAACAAGTCCATATAAGTTAGGAAGCAAGATTGAATAAAACACAAATTTATTTCAATCAAGAGCACACAAGAAAACAAAAACAGGAAAACTGTTGTTTCCTAGATCTATCATAACTATTTCATCGTTCACTTAATTTTCTAAACCCCGAATATCATAGTACCTACAATGTCTACCAAGTTTTGGTTTCCAAAGTAGATACACATGATATCCTATTGGCTATAGGTCATCATCTTATTTTTCTCGTGACTTCTCCTTTTTACCAACTAGATTAAAAGGTGTCTTAAATCACTTAATTCTTTGGTTTAGAAAGAGTTGTCAGTAGTTCACATGATTTGGTTAGGTGTCAACCTAAGATTAGACCAAGCATGTTAGTCTTGTTAACTTTCTAATTAATCATGTTTGTCCGACAAGATACGACTAGCGTCATACGTCGAACATTGAATCGTGCTCTTTGATTGGCTTTTGAGGGGGTTGCGCATCATGGCATGTGAAGACTTATTTTGCAAACAGACAAAACATAGAGGTTTAGGTCAGTATTGGTTGGTTTTCTTCACGCCTTTTCTTCTTTGAGGATTGTCGGTGTTGGAGCTTTATTTGTTGGAGTGCATCACTGGTAGCAATGCTATCAGCTCGTGTGGCTTGATGGTCCTCTATTATTAGGCCGAAAGGTGCTTTCATTGATGGTGGTGGTTCACGACGGGTCGCATTATGAAGCGAAAACAAGTATAAGTCTAAGCAACAAATTCTTGTTTTTGAATACTATACAAACATTTTTGCTTGCAAAAATTTAACACGAGGCGATTCAAAAACAAGAGCGGGGCAATCACAAATCTGCAAAATTTGAGTACCCCACAAACATATAGAAGCCTAGATGAACCAAATTCTATACCACACAATAGCACACAGTCCTACGGACACACATAAACAAGCCAAAACACACAAGCAAGGCTCCATTGGGGCTACGTCAGGGGATGATCCAAAAATCCTAGAAGTGGCTGAAGAACTATATTTACTGCTGACCAACATTACAGTAGAGCTAGGCAATTATTTTGGTCTCTCGGGACATCGGCAGGTATAAAAGTTTTTGTATGGAAACAAGATAATTGAAGTAAAGTTTTTGATGAAACCTTATGCAACAATCTGTTTTTGAAACCCCAACTATTTTCTGAACAGAAAACTTCAAAGACGAGAGATGTTTCAAAAACAGAGCGGAGCAGTTGTAAACAAGTAAGAAATAAACTCTTAACCGAGAGAGATACTAACTCTGCAAGGCCCGCCCTTCGAATCACTGTTCAAGGACGCCCTTGATATGCATTAAGAACTTTTTGAAAAGATCAGAAGGAGGGAAAATATACTAAAATTCCCTTACATAAAAATTAATTTAGATAGTAAAAAGGTTTTTACTCCAAAAATACTTTTCTTTCCTATCTGACGTCCATGCTAACTAAGGTCTCCTAAGGTCAGGATGGCTCTGATACCAACTCTGTAAGGACCCCAGACCGGCAGTCTGAAACCCTACGTATGCATACATTCACGATCCCAGAAAGATCAGTCGTGAACAACATACAAAGTTGGCACACAGAATACATCATCCATTACACGAATACATAAAGGTATTTCACAAATGATCACATGATCAAGACTAAAACATCTGCCACGCAGGGCAGGCAACTTAACAAACACAGCGGAAGACAAATAAAAACATAACGTAGCTGAGCCCATGTCACGCCTTAACCTACAGGCTGCTGACCGGGAGACGAGCCTAATTCGCACAGTCGTCAACTCCGTACTTCTCTTCATAGATCTCCTTCGGAGACTCCTTCTCCAAATCTGATAAGTAGATACCAGGGGCGAAACCATAATGAGTACATTTGAATGTACTCAGCAAGACATCCATCATGTCACTTACCAACATGCAAATATGCTTATATGGTGGAATAGGTAGGCTATAAATATGGTTCACTATCAATGGTGTTCATGTATGATGACACCACAGTTGCAGTCAGGTTAATCTGTATCTTCGTTGAAGAAGATACTTCAGAATAAAATAATATAGTTTTATTTCTCTTGTCGATGTCACAAGTACAAGAGGTTTTGTAAAACTTTGTGAAAGAATATTTTCTCCTGGCAAAACTCCTTGGAATCAGTTTCCAGAATTCTTGCTTAGAGTAGAAAAGGTTTTCTTTGCAAAACATTTTGTTTTGTATAACATCATCTGGCTTTTCATCATCGACGATACCTCCACGGTATAAGTTTCCATTCCTTTCCGAACTTCACAAGTTCAACACTTCCTTTCCAAAATTCTCTTTCAAAAACTTCCTTTTTGAAAACATTGACACAATGCTAGCTACATGGCCATTCAACTGTCCATATCCGAGGACGCGGCTTCTTCGAAAAAGTTGTACTCTGCAGAGGTGTACACATCCACCAGATCCAGTACACCTCCCGTGAAACAACCACGGACTGTAACAACAGTATGTAAACATCAGGTATCTGATCATAACCATCCACTATGTTCAAGCTAGAATATGCCTATCTCTCGATTGAGGTTGTTCTCCCCGGCATCAAGTCCCACCCTGCCTAGCCAGGAGCCTCAATGAATGCATCCGGAGGGAAAATTAATCCCACACTTTATATGCCTCAACATTGGGAGTTTTGACGACATTCGGTTCGAGGGTACGACGCCCCTTATAGCAAGTGAGATAGCACACACTAATAAGAACAAACTTCAAGTTAAGCCCCGTGCCCATGTTAGGGTAGGGTGGCAGTACGGTAAAGGTTGTCCGGCGAAGACTAGGTTATGTGTCATTTTTGAAAACACCACTTTCTCAAAAATGACCACTTCCACATTCCTCCGGAGAACAAGGATCCGCCTTTTCTCCGGGTTTTTCCGTAAAGCCTTTGTTTCGTAGAATCACAATTTTAGGGTGTCCACTTAGGGACTAGTATATTTGATGGTAATAAATACCATATGGTGGCCTATGGGCTTGGTATTACCAAGTTTAACTATTGGCATGATAGTAACCTATAATATAGTATAGTAGTTAATTCCACATCAAAAATAGTTTTGATAATCAAGTTTTTGTAAAACTTCAGAGGTAAAACATGCATGATAGATAATGATAAGTATTGTATCAGCAAGCATCAGGATGGCTTGCCTGGTAACTCTTGTGTCCCTGGTTGTTGGAGTGACTGGAACTTGAAACAGAGCTTCCCGACACTTCCTTCCTCTTCGTTTTTCTAACGTCGTAAAAAGAGAATAAAGGACACACATTCAGAACCAAACAAGACAAACAAGGCTACAAGTAATACATACAACAAGCAATCAAGAAGTACCACCCAAGTTCTCAATTTTTCCCTTAAGAAAAATTGGCATAAAAAACTATAGTTGAAAAGTCTGCTTTTTTCCTAGTGTTTATGTGTGGCCAATTCAATGATTTTTAGTTAAGAACACCATGGACCAGTGGGGTAAAGCACATGTTACTAGACAGTAGGGTGTCACATAAAACACATTTTTATGTCTAAAAATTCCCACAACAATCTCTATGGCTAGCACACATAATTTGCTAAATTACTCAAGTGGTGAAATAAGCTCATGACAACAAGTCAAACCTATTTTTCCACCATGAGGCAAACATACCAGTGGGTGTTCCACTAGCAAATATGCTCACCAAGAGGTTAATAAGCCTCTGGTCACTTTTATAAAAGTGCTCAAAACAAACAAACAAGCATCCAAAAACTCCTACTCATACTAGTAGAAAATTTAGGAAAAATACTAGACTAGTTTAGGCTACACTAGTTAATTTTATGCACAAGTGTGCAAGCTAGTAGAGGCAAAATACTCCTCTAACCAGTACCATAAATTCTACTGGATTCCACAAAATAACATAAAAAAGCATAGCTAGGAAACAAGGAAAAACTATGCTTAAAATGCTACACATGTGAGTATATTAATTCCTAGTCATCCAAGTGTTACTCATGCTTTTATGCTACTTAAGAGGAAACCTATCAGAGGTGAAAACCCTAAGATAATAATGCCACAAGGACATTCCATCCTCTGGTTTCCACACCAAAGATTCATATTTTTCCCTAAGGGAAAACAAGACAAAAAGCATACATGAATATCCTAGTGTGAAATCTAGTCCTTAAGCATTTCTATTTTAAACCTATTTCAAAAACAAGCACCAAGTATTTAGAGGTTCTATAACCAAAATAACAGTACCTAAATGGTACTAGTTTCATGAGAATTAATCTAGCAATAAGCCTAAAAAGCATTTAAAGATCTACTCAAAACATATATAAAAGAAACACATCTAGTGTGGGGGAAATAATGTTTCCACCAAAAATGCAATGAAACCAGTGGGTGTTCCACTAGCATATCAAAGCATTAAGAGGTCACAATGCCTCTGGTCCACTTGCTAAAAATTTAACAAAAGACTAAACAAGCTTCTAGTGCAATAACAATACTAGCAGAAAATAATAGGGTGCTTAAATAAGCAAGGCACTGCTACTCATGTTATTGTTTTCACACAAGTGAAAACTTTAGGGGTCAAGTACTCATAACAAACTTATCAAAATGCTACTGGACCTATGGATACAACCCAAAAATATGTGGTCACAAAACCACAAATATTAATACCAAAAATTCCCCACATGAGGGAATTTTTCCAAACATCCTCATAGTAATGATTAAGCTACTCATGCTTTTCTACCAACTCAAATGCAACATAGCAGAGGTGATAACAACACAAAATCAGTACCAATATGGTACTGGATACAATCAACAAATCCAAGTATTTGCACACCACTTCATCACCCAAAATCCCTATGCAAAATATTAACTAGAGATAAACATATGCTACTAACAAATATCATATTCCTTCTCCACTCAAGTCCACACAATCTAACATGCTAAAATAGCTAAGTAACACTTAGAAAACAAGTTCACACAACTTGTACATGCTAGAAAACAATATGGAAACACAAAAATAACTCACACAATTTAATTATCTAAAAATGCCAAAATGGCAGAAATAAGCAAAACAAGGATCTGTCCACCAAATTTTATAGGATGCTCTAAAAATTAAACCCTTCTAGTTTTAGATAGTCCTAAACATATACAAGACCATCCAATTTGTTTTGCATCAAAATTCATCTTTAATTAATTTATAAAAATCACCAAAGTGCTCACTGGTGTTTTACCAAATTGCATGCCATTTCAAAAATACAATGAATTTGGAAGCAAGGTTAACTTCTTCAGTTAGGAAATTTCAAGGGCTTTCCAATGCAATTGGCCTCACTTCATTTAGAGTTGTAAAATAAAAATGGTGCTCATTTTGGTGTTTCTGGTAGCTGTTACCAAAACATTTTTCATTTCAAATGTATCCATCCAAATGTAGATCTACAACTTGGAGATGGTTTAGAATTAGTTGAGGTACCACTGTAAATTTTAGTTTGGTCAAATTCATATTTTAAGTTGCCTTTTTGAGCCAAAAGTAACCATGCAACAATCTGTGAAAAATAAATGGAAAATAAAGTGTTGTTGGGCCAGATCCAACTGCTGGGCCGTCCTGGATCTTCCTCACCGCGCGCGGATCCAGCCCGAGTCGCTGACTCGCGGGCCAGAGCGCCACAGTGGCATCCACGCGGGCACAGCCGGGCCCCACTGGCCAGTTTGACTCAAATGCGCGCGGGTCAAGGCAGCTGCGTCAGCGTTGCGTCACTCGCCGGCGGGAGCGTCTCCGGCGAGCTCGAATCCGTCGCATCCGTCCACCTATTCGCGAATAAAAGGTACCTACACGATGCTTACGACGAGGGGAACCAGGTGGGGTCTGTCTCGTTTCCCGGGAGTGGCCGGAGAGCGGCCGGCGACGAGGGCATGCGGCGGCCGGACAACACGCACGGAACGACGGCGATTTAGGGGGTTAGGGAAGGGGGAAAATGGTCGGGGGGATTCCCCTGCTCACCACGAACGTAGAGGAGGAGTCGGTGAGGTCGGAGAGGACGCGAGGGCGCGGGAATGGCTCGCCGGAGTCGCGTCGGGCTCGGGGAAGAACACGGACGGCGCGGGCACCACGCTGCGTTTCGGCTCGATCTCTTCGGCAGGGAGGACTAGGACGACGAGGCGGAGACATTAGGCACCACGGCAGCCGCCGGTGAGCTCCCATTTGGCCGAATCGACGGCGACCCAAAAACTAGGGTTTCGGTTGTGGCAAAAATATCTAAGAGAGAGAGTTTTTCCGAGGGGGAGAGAGAGAGGGGGGGCAGGTAGGATGCACATGGGGGGTTTTTATCATCTAGTTTGCTTCCAATCGAAGCAAAGAAGCATGGGCCTCCATGCCTGCTACGTGAGCTACAGGAAGAAGAAGATGACAATGTGACTCAGCTTACAAATTAGTCCCTGGAAAATTACAAGTAGGTCCCTGTACTCTCTGAAAAAGGTTGTTTTCCCTAGTCAAACAAAGTTATAAATTTAAATCCTTTTGCCCAAAATTCTAATTAGTTTATGTGCACAACATATATGAAAATTGGATCAATAGGAGAAACTTGGTAATTCAAAGTTGTTCAAATTTGAATTCTTACAAAAATGGACATTGAATTTATTAGACTACTTAGGAGCTTCCAAAAATGATAATTTTTGGCACACATTCCTTAATTGATGTGTTCCTTATGTGCTAGAAAATTCAAGTCATTTTGAGTTACTTCATAGAACAAACTTGTTCAAATTTCAAAAAGGTGCTGTCAAGAAAACAGGGGTTTTTGGCAACTTAAATTATTCAAAAACTTGTGCCCTTTTGGTTTTCATCCTCATTTATGATATAGAGAATGTGGTATTTATTTCATGGCATTTGGGAAAAGTTTGTAGAACAAACTTGTTCAAAATCCCAATTGTTGCTGTGGAGAAAAACCATGTTTTCAGGACTTTAATGGATTCAATTTTTGGTCTCCTCTTGTGTGTGTTCCTTATTTGATATAAGGAAGCAATGGTATTAATTTCATCTCATTTTAAGAAAGTTTCCAATAGTAACTTGTTTTATTTTTCTGTTTCTGGAAATATTGGAATTTCTATTTAATAAAGCACTTGGCTTTTCTTTAGCAATGCTTTGCCAAAATATTTATGTGACTAGAGATAGCAAGTAAATGCTCTCTAATACTATTGTTTTTAATCTTGCAAGTTTGGAGAAACATTTGATAATATTTTGGTGAAGCATTTAAGAATGCCTCTTTTTCTGATGATCATCTATGGAAATTTATTAAGTGTTTCATCTTTCTTAATTTGGGTCTTGGAATAATATTCAACAAGTATGAGATTCATAAGATGTTTTTGGAAAGCTCTTTGATCAATATTTACCTTAGAAAATATTGCCAAAGTCATTGGAACAATATGTTGAATATTTTTATCATTGGAACAATATGTTGAATATTTTTAGTTCACTGCTTTGCTATCCTTTTAAGTTTGCAAGTTTATATAATTAGTTTGTTTGGTTGCACTTAAACAACCACAAACAAACACAACCAAGGTTTATTAGTAAAGCAATTAGCAAAACAACTGTGTTAACAGGTATTCCAAAATTGGGATGTGACATCTGCCCTCCCCCACCGATCTACCTCGGCGACCCAGGGCAGCAGCTGCGCCGCCCCGAAGGCGGAGTCGCCGAGCGACTCCGATGACGACGACGGCAGCGACTACACCAAGAT
This sequence comes from Alopecurus myosuroides, assembly GCA_028641055.1. Lineage (NCBI taxonomy): Eukaryota > Viridiplantae > Streptophyta > Magnoliopsida > Poales > Poaceae > Alopecurus > Alopecurus myosuroides. The sequence goes on along the minus strand of CM054062.1, from coordinate 358,118,590 downwards.
GTACAAGGCCCTCGGCATGTGGATACCTTCTTTTTTTAAATTTCGTCTAAATATGTAAAAAGTCGCCCATATTCGTCCAACTTCAATGAAATCGTAGTAGTTTGCTAACATTTTTGTCGTTTTTCTTTTGATTTTGTCAAATTTCGTCGCTTGGGGTGGGGGAACGGTTGGGAACCGTGCTTAACATTAGGCGAAAAATAGTGTCGGGCGCCCCCAGGAGGCGCTATTTAGCGCCGAAAACTGCCCCTGGGGGGCGAACGGCTGGAGATGCTCTAAGAAAGTGGGCTGGATTCGCCACTGCATGGTCGACGTAGATCGTCCTCAGCAAGGGCTTCTTTGGCCTCCTCCACCTATCTGGTCGAGTGCAGAGCGAGTGCAGCGCGAGGGGCATGGTCATCGGTGCCCTCCTCTTTGTCGTTGGTGCTGCTCCGGTCCAAGACGTCCTCGGAATCACCCGCACGTGTGACAGGAGTAGGGCGGCAGGCGAAGGTGCGGAGCGGCCCGCGAACCCCCCACTACAACGAAACTTCTTATATAGCCGGAAAGTTATTGCCGGCGAGTATCTAGCAATACACGCAAGTGGTATTTTTGTACTCCCTCCGTCTCAAATTAACTGTCACAAAGATGGAAAAAATTAGATGTATCTAACACTAAATTATGTCTAGATACATCCATCTTTATGACAGTTAATTTAAGACGGAGGGAGTACCAGATTTCGGACCACGAGTGACAATAGAAGCGTGCCTTGTCGGGAAAAATAAAGACACGCCACTATTATGTGGAATCCAGTAAAACCCGTCCTAACTTATTACTAGTTGTTGTGGAAATTCCATGCCAGTAGTATGCACGGTACTATCGCCTATGGGCGTGCCGTACTAAGCCCACGGTCGGTGATAATTTTTGCCCTGGTGTGATGCAGTATACTCGGTTCATTACCAAAAAAAAGTCACACCGCCTCTAGGAACAAGTCGTCGCCTCCATCTCGGTCTTCTCCGTGCGTTGGCTCCCTCTCCTTTGGCTGGCCTCGCCGATGTCGGGAGGGGTGGAAAAACCGATCTATGAGTGTAATACTTAGTAAAATTAGTGTTTTGAGCGGATTAGGATTTTGGTTGCCAACTTCGTGTTGATCTATACGTCAATGGAGATGACATCGTATATTATACGTTATCTTTGGTGCCTCGGTCGACGACGAGATACGCATCCCGACGTCAATGGTGATGTCGGAAGATTACATTTGTCTAGGTATGATCCTCTAGATCTTTTTTTCGTCAGATCGGTTTTGGATCTTTTCTCATGGTTGTCGCCCCCGGCTGCAACGTCATCGACAATGGTGATTTGTACTCTTGGCTCCTAGCGATGTTGATCACGCAGTTCTGTTTCTTTTCCTTGAAATACCGGTGTTGTACCTTTTGTCGGTGTTGGTTGATTATTTTATTGGATGCTTGCAGCCTTGGGGTTCGGTATCTATGTTTTTTGGCTACCTTCAGAAAGGTATAAGATTGTGTCTTGAAACAAGAAAGATTTTGAAGATGTTGAAGATTTGCTCGTTTGTTCTAGAAATTATTTTGTAACCACTATAACCATGTATTATTTGCTAAATTAAATATATCATGGTATTATTGTCCAAAAAAACACGCCATTAAAGCAACTTTAGGGGTAAAAAAGGAAACACTGTCTAGCTGGCTGGCTACTCGTACTCCCTTCGTTCCCAAATATAAGATGTTCTACCTATTGTACATGTTGACTAGATGCGGATTAATTAATATGAGTACACATGTACAGTAATGATATCTACAAAAAATATAGATATATGTGAATGTGGAAAAGACTAAAACATCTTATACCAGAGCAACAGCCAAGGCACATGAATCTTATCATATCATCACACATGTAGCACAAGGCACGGCACACAAATCTTATCATATCTACACACACACGTAGTACAAGGCACACAAATCTTATACCATCTGCACGCACATGCTAGCAGTTCTAATCGGATCAATGTAAAGAAATGTAGTCTGCACATTGGAGATTCGTGCACGATCAGATGGCTCCCAGCGTACAGAAACAAACACATCATCCACGTGATTTGTTCTGATTGGTCGAGAGGGCTCCAAGTTGACTTGTCCATGGCATGTGCCTACATCCATATTTCCTTCAGAGTCTGCACTTGTGCCGCTAATAATTGTGCATGGCATGTGTGCTGATTTTTTCCAAGATTTTGGTACTTAATCTTTTCTATGCAGTCAAATTTATTAAACTTTGAGTAACTGTATTGGTAAATATACTAGCATTTATGACACTCAATTAGTATCAATATATTTAAGTTTTAAAATATACCAATTTAATGTAATATATATTAATACTATTTTCTATAAAATTGGTCAAATTTAAAAATTTAAAAAGTTTGACTAATTGCAAAAGTTAGATATACACTTATTTGTGGACGGAATGAGTATGTTAGCATCCTGGTTCTAGGCTTTCCATTGCATTGTTTTCAAGGAGAAGAATACTTCCTAGTTTTTTTCGTGATGGAAACGCAAATCCATCCATATGTAACGGGGTAATTTTAAAATGGTTCAAATTCTCCTATGCTCACAACAACAATTTTTTTACGATAATTTGGTTCATAACCTGTAACATCCCAGTGTTTGCGAGGTTATAAGGATCTAACTATAATATGTGCATTTGCAAAGCATGCATCTAAAAATACGGGAAATTTTGGCGCGAAAGTTTAAACGAAGAAAAGTGACCAATGTTTCACTTGACAGGATGAAATAGGTGTAGATCATCTGATCAAGAGTACATTTGGAGTGATATTTATAAGATGTATCTTGTAAATGAAATTATCCGATTACACAAACCATAATTGGTTATGACAAAGTATAAACTCTCAACAACCTTAACCTCAAGTCTATAAGTGACTTGAGAGAAATCAACTAGGTATCTAGAACTCAAAGAGTGGTGAGTATACAAATCACATAACTGATAATCATACTTCCACAAATGAGTAATACACAATTGAACCATGTCATCAACAGAGATGTTATGTCCTATAAAACAATAACTCTTTAAGTTATCAACCATTCACACAACATCTTTATAAATCATCTCATAACTATTAAGTGCAACTTCACAAGTAACTAACAAAGGTTCAATAGAACATAAATGATACAAACATGTATTAATCAAACCCCACAAGTGGGAAATGACATAATAATTGTTATTAACATATTTATAGAATATGTACATATCTCCTCAACCATAAAAGAAGTGCCTACAAGAAGAAATAAATCTTCTTCAACTACAGATAAACCTTGATCATTACATATGATCTTCCCAAACCTCTATGTCTTCATTATGCATGACAAAGATAATAAAGAGAAGAATATAAAGTAACAACGTGACACTCTCAGAAACCAACTAACAACTCCGACTTAAATCATTAAACCCAATAACCTTAACATGCTCATTGTCCTATTTATCTTCTACAAGTGAGCATATGAAATCTCAACACATCAATGAACCATTTGATCAACTTACTATTAAGTGATCATTCCATAAGCATTTCACACTTCTATTGAAATTCAACAATTCAACAACTAAAGTATCTCTAGATGCAATTAACGAATGACAACAAGTTATAACCTCTATTAGAGGAACTGAATTGACAGCTAAGTTAAACCAATCATATATGAAACAAGTACATATCCTATGGGAAATAAAATGATAAGTATATGGAAGGAATAAAATCTTAAATAAGTCTTAATCTAGATCTTGTTATTTTGTCTAGACCATTATATCTTGTTTCCCAATCTTATCTAGGCATTCTGCAAGAGAAGCAATGTACAAGAAAGGAGGAACTTAGACAAGAAGATTTGCATAAGGATTCTTCAGATTGTTCTAGAAGTTTTATTCCAATCTATTATAAAAGTATTTGGAAACTCTTATATCTTAATCTGACCTTATTAATCCTCAAGAAATAGTGTGATATTCCAATGTTAGTGTTTTATTAGAAGTAGTTTGGTAACAAGTCTTGCAACCTTGTTAACAAATCACTTTTGTATACTCAAACAATTTAGTGTCATACACAAACAAATATAAGATCATATAACCTAGTACATCTCAGCCAATTGTATATGATTAGTAATTTGGAGGCAAGTCTGGCCCACTTCTTAACCAATTCTTCTTATATGCATATGGCAACTTGATGTCATAAAATAAACTTACATACTTTTATACTCATCTAAGTAATATCTTTGTTTGGATTAATTGGTTGTCTTCACCACAAGGGTGAGACAGTTGAAGTTAGAATCCAAGAGATGATCTCACTTGCAAGTGACAAAGGCAGTATCTGAAAACAAGAGGCAACTAAAGACAAGGATATTGCAGTCAAAAGAAGTTAACAAGGATCAACACTACATCAGTAATGGAGTATAAGAAGTTATCTAATGAATCATTAGGTAATATTAGAGAACCTGTAATCTCTATTCCTTGTCAAGCTCATCAGAGATGAGGAACACATAATCATCTCTTAAAAGGAAACAATTATCCAGTAAGAAATAATAACAAGCCATTGCATCTAAATGTCTTGTGATATGTTGAGGTAGGTGGAAACAAGCTTAACTACCTTGTTTTCTAGATCCTTCTCATTCATAAGATAAATGGATACTAACAAGAATTTATCCATACACCCACATGTAAATGATTACATGTTCTGAAAACAACATGGAATAATATCCATACTTGGAACCTGGTGGAAAACAAACAAATAGATTCCGAAGCCACACATGTTTTCCACTTTATAAAGAACCTAATATATCAAATAGGGCTTCCACACACCTAAGTAAAATGCCAACCAAAAATTGCTAAGAGTTCCAATTATGAAAGATGACATGGTATCATAAAATAAAACAAGTCCCATCACCAATTAAAATCATTTGGTATGACATGGAAGAAAATTCCCTAATGAGTGATTGTCATAACAGTGCATAGAAACATTACCAAGTAGTTTTACCAAATTACTTTCTATAAGGAATTGTATCAAAAACTGTCCAGTTAAGTTATACTACCTTGTTAAACCACATGTTTGTTGTGTGCTGATGATAATCATGTCTATGATACCTTTAAAGCCATTTAATAAATTAAATGGAGAGAAAAAAACAAAATCACTTAAATTGGACACCCAAGTGAAAATTCAAACCTTCTTAAAATTCACCAAAATAAAACATGGTGAGATTGCATTTTTGATGAGCATTCTAAATATGAATTTAAATAATTTTTCTGATCACAATAAGGCCCTGAAAACAATGTTTCTTTTAGATAGAAAGACTGAGTTGCAAATAGAAAAACATTCTAGGGGGTTATGCAAAAAAATTCATTTCTTTTCTTCTTCCCTTCTGGCCAGAAGGCAGAGGAGAAGAACGGGATGACCACACCATCGTTGCCGCCTCCTGCTGCCATCGTTCTGTGGGTATAAAACCATCAAGGAGACGTCCGCATCGATCTCTTCCTCCTCACTCACACCCATCTTCTCTCTCTGTCTCTCTCTCTTGCCCTAGATCGAACCAAACCCTAACCCTAGTTACACTGCCGTCGCACGCCGTCGTCGACTCCGGCCACGCTGTTACCAGATGAGACCATCGAGAGATGCGCCTTGCTGGCCTCTACCTCCTCGAGCTTGCGCATGGGCGGAGATGGCCGGAAGCCCACGAATTTTGTCGTTCCCCTCTCCCTCATCCGCCAGCCGTCGTGGAAGCTCACCGTCAAAGTCGACCTCGCCTTGGCTCACCGACGCGTCCACGAGCTCCACAGTGAGCTGCTGCATCTCGTTGTGTTCCCCGTAGTCCCTATAGTCGCAGAGAACCTCCTCGCCATGAGAACCCATGAGTGCGTCCATGTACCTGCATGCCGGCAAGCCGCCGGTGACCATTTGGCCACCACGCCGCCACCTAATGACTCGTCGTGAGCTCCTCTACGCAACGAAACAATTCAATTGAGCTAATTTGCAACGAATTCGTGGATTGCAATCAAACAGTGGGGATCCCCTCCACTGATGATGCAACCATGACGTCATCGTGATGTCAGCCTATTTTCCTTTTTCTCTTTCTTTATTTTCAAAGAATAATAAAACTGACAGGTGGGTCCCACCTGTCAATTTAAAAATGGCAGAAAAAAGTAAAACTTATTAAATCAATAACTTTAAACCATAAATCAGAAAAATGTAAATAATATACCAAATTAATCACAAAAATATAATCTAAATGTTTATGAAATTTTCCAAAATCTTTGATAAAGTTTCAAAATTAAATATTTTCGAATTTAAATTAATTCATTTAAAAATTGAGAAAAATAATAAATAATTCAAAAATTCAGAAAACTACAAGTTACATACCAAATTGCTCAAAATAACAAATTCAACGCATCTATGATGTTTTCAAAGTCATTTGAACAAGTTTTCATGTGTGGAATATTTTGCCTAATCATTTAATTCATTGAAAATAAATAAATTAATAACGTATTCAAATATTTTCCGAAAACTTCAAATGATATACCAAATTAAAGAGAAAAACATTTTAAACTCAAATATGTCAAACACAAAACATTTTTATTAACTTATAAACGTGTTTATAAAAGTATAATTAAATTCTATAATGTTCCATTATAACAAGAAACAATTACCACAACAGTATTTTCCTTATTAATAAAACCCTAGTATTTTCACACTTACTAAAACTATCATCACCATTCATTAGGAAGTTATGTGATGATAGATTTAATTGTATTAGTTCCTTATGTTCAATTAAACTCGTTGTCATTAGCTCTACACTTTTGAACATAAAATCAAATTTGTCTATTATCTTTTCAATAGTTTTTTTTCATGTGGTATTCTTAATGCCTAACCAAGTAATGAACACTTCTACCTAAACATGATAACACTTTCTTGTTAAAAGTGAAACACATAAGACTAAAAGAAAGAACAACATCATCACCACAAGTAATAAAACAGTCATAAGTCACCTAAAACCAATGTGTTCGGGATATCGTGTCAAACGTAGCTTACACTTGTAAGCTGGGTATTTTCCAGGGTATTTTGCGATGCATATCATTACTATGCATTACATAATTTGCCAAGTGTTTTCAGTAGTCCTTACCGGGACTACTTTGCTATCTTTCAGATCTCGGGATTTTTCTACGCAACCCTCGACCCTGAAGACATCGATTATTATTGTCATTATTTCTATCCCAGGAAAGTTCAGCACTTGCTCATATCCTTTGCAGTATTTCATAACGAACTATTTGCAAAAACCCTATCGTATTACCACCTATTATCAAAAGAATGCATGATCCTATTTTTATAATAATATGACTACTTGAATGACTACCCGAGTGGTAGTGTTATGTTTGGTGGACGGATGGGACCATGGTAAGATGAATAGGTCAAAGAAAGGTTCCATCTGCATGGGAAAGTATTACCTATGAATTAACAACAAATGTCGTCAGGATTCTTGCGTCGTAAATACCGCGTTAACCATGGGTCTTGTATGGGGCGAGTAAGTCAGCCGTGATCTTCTCTCGTTCGCATGTCAACGGTTTGCCAGAGCCGTTCGATTTAGGTCTTGCGAGACTACATGCACATGGGTGGGATTCCTTAATTCCCACTGACTCTGGGGTCTATGAGTGTTTGCTAGGGGCGCCTAGATCTGTATCGTGAGGGGTAGAATCAGGGGTTCAACCTACTGCCAGAAATGGCTGGCATGTGTTGTGTGAAGAAGCATGGTTTGGCTTGGATAGGAACATAATCCTGGTTGTGCAACATGGTCTTGATCGCCTATGGGTAAAGCAATGCACATCTGCAGAGTGTAAAAGGATCTGGCATGTTCACGCCTATTCCGGGAAGGAGCTGCGAACGCGGCAGGAAAGGTAACTGATAGCTTTTAGAGTTGACACTATAGATGGTGTGTTGGGAACCCCAAGAGGAGGGTGTGATGAGTGCAGCGGTAAGAATTTCCCTCGGTTAAGAACCAAGGTTATCAATCCAGTAGGAGAAAGAGGATCTTCGGAAGGTTGATGCCACTAACGGTGGTGATGGCTCACCGGTGTCAGCAACAACGCGGAACCTGCACACAACACAACCAAAATACTTTGTCCCAACGGTACAGTGAGGTTGTCAATCTCACCGGTCTTGCTGAAAATAAAGATTAGATGTATAGTGTGGAAATTAATGTATGCTTGCAGTAAGTAAAGAAAGCAGAAAATTGTAGTGGTTTGTTTAAAAGTGTAGGAAAATGGACCGGGATTCATAGGTTCACTAGTCGTGTCTCTCCATAAAAGATAGCATGTTGGGTGAACAAATTACAGCTAGGCAATTGACAAATAAAGGTTGCACCGTAGTGCACATTCATGACATGAAGACTACTATGATATTTAGTGCGGGCATTACAAAAATATACATAGACCGTAATCCAACTGCATCTATGACTAATAATCCACCCTTAGGTTATCATCCGAACCCCTTAGGTATTAAGTTGCAAGCAGCAGATTATTGCATTAAACAATGTGTGTAATGTAAGCAAATGATTGTGCACGCGGGCACTCACACCGCTGTTTTCTCCCTAGTGGCAACAACATATCCTCCCCCGTCACGTTTCTGTCACTCGAGCACAGGCGAAAAGGAGGCATGAACCCACTATCAAGCATAAATACTCCCTCTTGGAGTTACTAGCAACTACTTGGCCAGAGCACCACTAGCAACGGAAAGCATGCAAGATCACAAATAACATATGCAATAAAGACTATAATCAATTTGCCATAAGTTCAATATTCATCGGATTCCAGCAAACACGGCACATAGAGTTACATAAGAACAATCTCGATCATGTTAGGCAGCTCACGAGATCTAAACATGGAGGCATAGGAGGAGAATACAACCGTCTAGCTACTACTATGGACCCATAGTCCAAGGATGAACTACTCACGCATCACTCCGGAGGCAAGAATGGTGATGAAGAGGCCTCCGGTGATGATCTCCTCTCTGGCAGGGTGCCGGGAGACAGCTTCAGAACCCCCTCATCTAGGATTGACGATGACGGCGGTTGTGGAACTTTTTGGAGATTTTTTATCAGGTATCTAAGGTTTTCCATCCGGGGGGAATAAATAGGTAAAAGGGCAGAGGCGGTGGAGCCCCGGGGGCCCCACACCACCCCCGGGCGCGGCCAAGGGGGTGGGCGCCACCCCATGGTGTGGGCCCCCTGGTGCCCCTCTTCGACTCCTCTTCGGTCTTCTAGATGCTTCCGGGGAAAATAGGACTGCCGGGCTTCGAATTTTCCAATTCCGAGAATATTTCCAGAACAAATTTTCTGAAACTAAAAATAGAAGAAAACAGGGAACTGGCTCTGTGGCATCTTTTAAATAGTTTAGTCCGGAAAATCGATAAAAATGACATAAAGAAGGGAGAAAACATGTAGCATTTGACATAATATTATCATGCAGCATCAGAAATTATAGATACGTTGGAGACATATCAAGCATTCCCAAGCTTAGTTCCTACTCGTCCTCGAGTAGGTAAACGATAAAACACAATAATTTCTGAGGTGACATGCTACTAACATAATCTTGATCATAAGAATGTAAAAGCATATGTAAGCTGAGATCATAGAACTTATAACACAAACATGACAAATAGAACTTTAATAATAAAGCATAGCAATCACTTTTCATCATGAGAAGTATCTCAAATAAAAGGTCATGAATAACAATGCAAAGAAATATATATGTTTGTTTCAAGTATAGAGAAAGCATGACAAAGTGATATTTCGCTAGTCCTTAAGAGTGGGCAAAAATATAAATGCCAGGACACCTTCAAAGTTCATGAGGAAGACTAGAGCAAATAATTTAAGAACAAGCAATAACACATCATGAATCAATTAATAATGTTTCTGGGACAAATGCACATAAAACTCAGAATGGCAAAAATGCTCTCTCAACTATGCATAAAGTTAGAAGATGGAGACTCAACGTAAAATTAAAAGAAAGGCCCTTCGCAGAGGGAAGCAGGGATCACTCATGTGCTAGAGCTTTTTATTTTATTAAACAGAGGTATTAAAAGTTTGACACTCCCCCCCATCCATCTTTCACAAACCATGGCTAACCGAATCCTCGGGTGCTTGCCAACAATCACATACCATGGAGGAGTGTCTATATTTTGGGAGATGTATGCTAATGTCAAGTTGTCAACAAATGGTAAACAGAAAATACAGTACGTCACAAGCCAACTAGATTCACAAGAGCGGCTCCCATATGAAGGACGCATCTGGGTAGAAGGTCATCACTCTTTCTCTTTTGTTTACACAATTATGCTTTGACCGATAAATCAGGGGCAAAAATAGTGAAGAGATTTTGTGTGTATTAATTTGGGGCTGGGCATCCCGCTGTCAGCTCTTCTATCATTTGGATAATAGGATGAATCCACTAGTCCAGGGTGTGAAATCCAATCGACAAGTGAGATAAAGATTCTCTATTTACGTCCTCATGAGCAAAAACAGAAACAAAAAGCAGGAGTAATTTTGAAGGTTTTAAAGGTAACACATGAGAAATTTACTTGGAGTGGCAGTTAAATACCACATGTAGGTAGGTATGGTGGACATAATGGGAAAACTTGGTTTTAGGGAGTTGGATGCACGAGTAGAGCTCATACTCAGTACAGGTGGAGGCTAGCAAAAGACAGGGAGCGACAAATCAAGAGAGCATATGTAACATCCCTGATTTTTGGAAAACTCAAAAATCACAAAAATTTGAAACTTTTTGTTTTCATGTTTAGTAAGTCACCAAAAACCAAATGAGATGCAAGAAACAAAAGAAAACAATACATGTTCTAATGTTTTGGAAATGAAAATCCAATATACCTCTATTCCATAAACCCTAAAAACCCTCTCAAATGAATTTTTCTCACATAAAGAAAACCATTTTATCTTTAGCAAACTTTATTACATAAAAGGTTTTCAATTCAAATATTACCTTGAAATTATTTTATGGCAACAACAATAAAAGATTTATAACCCTTAATAAAGTCCTAAGCCTCAAAAATAATTGATGAGAATAAAACGATTTAATAATAACTTTTAGTTGTTATTCCAAGTTTTAAACATGAAGGGGAGAAAATGAAATGCATTGCTTTGAAAACAACATAACAAAAGGTTTTGAAAACAATATTATGACTTGTGGTTTTATTCTAAGTTTTATTGATCAACAATAATAACTAATTGATATGAACTAATTAAATAGCATTAAGTTACTATTAGTAAATCCTTCAACTCCTAAATTTATAAAATGTGAAAATGGTTTAAAAATGGCTTTCCAAAAATAATATATGACATGTAAAATGTCTCTGAAAAATTCTATTTAGACAATAACATCAATTTATTATTTACTAAATTTTAAAAATGGCCTTAAAGTATTATTAGTGTTTTATTTATTTTTCAAAATATAAAATTGTGAAAACAAGTAAAGTAACTTTGAAAAATAATGTTTTCAATTGGGAAAACAACATCTTAATTTGAGAAAACCACATTATTTTTATTAAACCCCAAGTCAAATAAATAAGGAAATTTTTTCTATTAAGTGACTATGATGTTTTCATCTTATTTAAAAATTATAAAATCATGGAAACAAGTTGAAATGGTTTTGGAAAATAATAATTAACCATATTATAGTTTATAAAAATTTCCCAAACCCATTTCCCTATTTTATTATTATTTCTCATTTAATTGGAATATTAAGGCAATTATGAATTCATTTGAATTGGTATTTTGAAAAATTCAAAAATGGTGAAAACCCCACAAAAGTGGTACTGTTGGGAAGTGTTTGAAATAATAGGAATTTAGAATTTTGTTTCATGTTATTTAGATTATTTAAACAGAAGATATAAATTAAATAAGAAAACAGAAATAAAAAGAAAAAGAAAAGGAGGGATGACGTCATCATGACGTCATCGTCTTCAATCTCTGGAAACGGCAAGAAACGGCCGAATGAATTCCTTGATTACGAGCGTTTCTTCCTCGCATTTGATGCGCATGGCCTCGTCCTTAAATCTCCTCCCCCTCCTCTCCATTTTCCCTCTGGAACCTATTCGGATCGTGCCCCGAAATTCTCTCAATTGCTCGCGGGAGAACACACTGCCCGCCGCCGTTCTTCGTTGACTCCGGCCAAGGTAGCCCGTCTCCGACTCCCCCGTTTGCACCACTTGTTTCCCCGTGATCTTGCGCACGTTTTTATGTTCGCGCCCTTCGTTTTGATGCAGTGAAGCGCCAAGGACGAGCTCGCCGGAGCCACGACGCCGCCAACCGCGTAGCGCCATCGACAGGAGTCACCGCAGTGGACGCCGTCGCCACCATTCGAACCGCCGTGCTCTTCTGAACCTCACAGCAGTCTCCGTTGAGCTCGTAGATCACCGGAACATCACCGCCGTCCTCGCCCGAGCCCGCGCCACCATCCCCGCCATTGCCGGCGACCAGATTCCGGCCGGAGGTAAACCCTACCTTTTGATCCATTAGATCTAGATCCAAGGGGCAGGATTAGATCACTTACTGAAGGGGTACGAGCCAATAGAAATTAGCCACGTGTGTGCCCTGTCAGCGCCCAGTCACAGCCCCGTCAGCCGCCACGTCAGCCCCTCTATTTTTCCTGTTTTCCCGAATAGAAATAATTGGCAGATTTGCAGAATAGTCCCTGTAACTTGCAACCATCATAACTTTTTAACCACTTGGCCAAATTTAGCAATCTTGGACTTTTTGAAAAGCCCTTGACATCTAGAAACTTTTGGCACTGGCCAAATTAAAATTTGACAAACTTAAAACTGTTCAAATTCAAATATGCTTGTTTGGTGAAATTTGGCATAATTCAAATTCTACAAATCCAAAAATTGTAAATAAAATATATTTGGAAACCTTAGGATGTGTACTTTCATATCCTCTGTCCCAAAATAAAAATTGAACAAATTAAAATTAAATTTAGAATTTAGTTGTCTATTTGAGTATTTTTGACATAGATTAATTTCTATAAATAATTTCAATATAGTTCCTTTTGCAAAATTGTTTCTTTTGACAACCTTGAACCAGAAACAACCTTGCCCAACCATTTTGGACATCCTTGGACCATGTCCATGTGTTTTTGACCAAAAACCCAACCTAGTGATTCATCCATCTTCACCATGTCTTAGGAATTGTTTTCAACTGTTTTTCCTTGATGTTATGTCTAAGTGGAGCCAAGCCAAGTCCTTAGAATGTGTCAATCACATATAGTACCAAATAGTGAAATTTAGTTTGCTATCTACTTCTCCACTCCCCTTTCATGCTTCAAGATTTCATCAAGTTGGGATTTGTGAGAACCATGAAGTGCAATGGAGGACTTAACCATCTAGAGATTTCCAACCTGAAGATAGAAGACCAATGAAGGACTTAGAAAATAAAACAAAAATTCAGAAGCATCTCCCAGAAGTGGATGCACTTAGAAGAAAACCAGACAAACTTCCAGAAGACTAACCCCTTTCTCTCTAAGTCTTTTTCCTTCCCTTTTCTATTCTTCTCCTTTCAACTTGGTGGCAACATGAAGAGAATACAAGGAGGATCAATGAAGAAATTTTGAAGAAAAGACTCCACCACTAGAGGAAACTCAAGGAAGTACAAGTGTGAAGAAATCCAGAAGAAAACATCTCCCTCTCTTTTTCTATCCGTCCCCTTATATTCTTTCCAATTGACTTAGTGGTATTTGTGCCCATCCCATACCCAAACCAATTAGTGAAAGAAAGCCATGAATAATCTAATCAAGACCAAGAGAATAATCCCTCCAAGGAACAAGACTACAATAGAAGCATGAAGATGATCTTCAAGAAGGCAATCACATGAGGTCTAGAAGCAATCCATACAAGTTGAAGAATAACAAGTTATTTTGTCCAACCATTGACCCAAAAGGAAAACCCAAGACTTAGTAATATTTTCCCTTTGATGATGAAGTTAGTAGACCTACCCTAACCACAATGGAAAATACTAACATAGTCACTCAAATATTTTTGAAGGTGAATATGACCAAGTGTTTGCATGTATTACTTTAGTTGAAGAAGTAAAATGTTTATTCTTAGTGAACTCTTGGAACTTCCTCGACAAGTATGGTTATAATAAAGTTAGATCACATCAAAACTCAACCTAGTCCTTCCCAAGTAAACCATTGGAATTTCCTTAACAAGTATGAGACCATTAGAGAATGAATCTTTCAACTCAAACCTAAACCTTGCCCTAACGAACTTGGTTAAGCCCCTTTTGATATGTTAGTTGCTTTTCTACACTTGTATGTTTGTTTGCTAGGATGCTTGTTTATTTGGTTTTGTGTTGTCAATGAATAGATTGTACGGAGAGCAACGATCTTTTGTGAAGAGAGTGTGATATCTTCACCAACTTCAACAAGGCAAGTAACACACCATCAACTACCCATTATTTTCTATATGCATTAGTTGATTTTGAGTAGTATGCATGATAGGAAATTTTACTAAGTTATACTATGCTATGCTATTATCCTAGTAGTGTGTAGCCATCCCTTTTACCTTGTTATTTTGATAGCCTTAGAATTTACTAGGTGCTATGCAATGTTACAAATTGTTTTACTAGATGTTGAGGAAAAATCCTAAGTATAACTAATGAATGAACCACCTGGGTGGAAGTGGTATGACTGGTTTATGTTGAGTGTTTCCTCAGGGCCCTTATCTAAGGGTTATTCCACTTGAGGTTGTCACTTGAGGATGGCCACCCAGGAACAAAGAGATTACTATGTCCTTCTAAGTTTAGTAGCTTCCCGTGCAGCCTTTTGACAATATGGGCTCTGTCTTGATCAATTAAGTTGTGAGGGTTCATCCCAGGCTTGACAAGCAGATGTAGCATAATTATAGGTGGAACGGGTCTTGCCGGTGGGTTTGGACTTCTTCTTCTGAAAGATCTCGTCTCAATTCTCTCCTTTCCATGATGCACTCCGGGTGTATAGGATGTTTGGGCTAATTGAAGACAAAGGGTGAAAGTGCACAACCTCTGCAGAGTCAACAAACTAAGATCTTAGCCGTGTCCCCGGTTATGGACAACTATGAGCAGCTAGACAAGGATTGACGGAAGAATCTCATCATCAATTTCAATAAGTAAAATTTTGACCAAGTGAACAGTATTGTGGTGCTTGGATCTTAATCCAATGTTGCCACCCTTTTGAAAAGAAAAGTTTGTTTTACAAAAGTGATAGGAGAAAACTGGCTTTATGCAAACTTAGCCTGAACTCCACTCAGCCAAATAAGCATGTAGTATTAGTTTTTCCATTTATATCCACCATAGTGTTACTTGCCAATACATTAAATTGTATTGACCCCCTTGTGGCTGCATATTCCATATTGCAGATATTTCTGAAGACGAGTGAGGATTTCGTTTAGGATCTCGAGACTATCGCCAACATGTTTTGCCTGTGGCACATGAAGAAGATGGGCTCAATGCTGTTCTATGTTTTCCGCTGTAATTCTTTGTTTTCTGCTAGTCTTCTAAGACTATGCAAGTTGTAATACTATTTTGTAAAGACTGGATCATGCGATGTAATAGAATTTGATGCATTTGCATGATATTTCATTTTGTACTGTGGTGCTAGCAATTGATCCAGGGACTAGCACAATAAACACAGGTATTCCATCTTTATTAAAAGTTGGGATGCTACAAAATGGTATCAGAGCATTGTGTTGCATGTAGGATTCGAGACCCTTAGGTTTGGAAGCCCTTTTTGATCATGTTATTATCTCCTTAGAGTATTTTGGATCCTAGCAGCATAGTGAGATGAAGCGGCCCGGACAACTTTACATGTCCACGGACACGAGACCGTTCCCTGATTGGCTTGCGGGTGCCAGTATCTCTCACTATAGTGAATATCCAATTTGCAACAAGTTGTTAATAACCCATTGATCACCCTAGGATTGAAAACTTTCTATGTTCAAACTTTCTAGAAACAAAACAATCATCTAAATTCTTCTCATATCATCTCATCTATTGTTCACCTTCAAAATTTCCTAGATGACCTACCTCTACAATACCATCAAGACATGAATGTTGAAGATCATACCAAGAAGTGCAAGAAGTATTTTCACCACATGAAGACCTACACTCAAGATTATTGAAGAAACTTGGACATATACCCAGATTTCACAACAATCAAGAACACCTCAAGACATGGAGAGAAGAATTTGAAACCTCAAGAAGATATAGATGAGACCACCAATCTAGTTACTTTGTTAGAACAACGTTAACGTGTTAGTGTATTGATCATACCAATGAGTGTTGTATGACAATACTAGATGTTTTCCTAAAACCTTGTTGTTTGGTGTGAAGATTGTTTGTTATGTGTTGTTTGTAAGATGAGTTTCCTTCTGCTATTTTGGATAAGAACCTTCCTTAGCCATCTTTCTAAATCTCTACTCATCCCTACTAGACCAAACCCAACACCATACTCATTCACCAACCATAGTGAGAACCATTTGGAATCATACAACCTTTACCATATTGATACACAAGCCATCCTATTTGAGGAATGCTAGTATCCAATTTCCTTCTTCTGTGTGAAGGAACAATCACATCCATGATCAATGCCAACTGCCTAATAAGGATCAAGCTAACCTTGGAGCTATCAAGCAATGTGAGTTTTCCTAACATGAGAGTTTCCTTAGAAATGGCATGGTGTTTGCCTTCAAGGATGACAACAACAGGATGAAAGATTTCCAAGGACATCAAAAGATCAAGTTGAGAGGAACCCAAAGAGTTTTGTTTGACCCAAAGAGTGACCCCTCAGTGTCAAAGGTAGTTCAACAGACCTATGTTGGTCTACACCTCTACCACAAAGGAAAGATCTACTCAAGCTAATCTAGAATCCATCTACACTCCAATCTAATGAAAATAGACAACCCACAAAAGTTTCTTTTAAGGGTGGTAGCCCACCCAGTTGTTTTGGAATCCAGTTACCCAAAACTTTCTTTCTAGCCTTCCCAAATCTCGGGACGAGATTTCTTTTAAGGGTGGTAGTCTGTAACATCCCTGATTTTTGGAAAACTCAAAAATCACAAAAATTTGAAACTTTTTGTTTTCATGTTTAGTAAGTCACCAAAAACCAAATGAGATGCAAGAAACAAAAGAAAACAATACATGTTCTAATGTTTTGGAAATGAAAATCCAATATACCTCTATTCCATAAACCCTAAAAACCCTCTCAAATGAATTTTTCTCACATAAAGAAAACCATTTTATCTTTAGCAAACTTTATTACATAAAAGGTTTTCAATTCAAATATTACCTTGAAATTATTTTATGGCAACAACAATAAAAGATTTATAACCCTTAATAAAGTCCTAAGCCTCAAAAATAATTGATGAGAATAAAACGATTTAATAATAACTTTTAGTTGTTATTCCAAGTTTTAAACATGAAGGGGAGAAAATGAAATGCATTGCTTTGAAAACAACATAACAAAAGGTTTTGAAAACAATATTATGACTTGTGGTTTTATTCTAAGTTTTATTGATCAACAATAATAACTAATTGATATGAACTAATTAAATAGCATTAAGTTACTATTAGTAAATCCTTCAACTCCTAAATTTATAAAATGTGAAAATGGTTTAAAAATGGCTTTCCAAAAATAATATATGACATGTAAAATGTCTCTGAAAAATTCTATTTAGACAATAACATCAATTTATTATTTACTAAATTTTAAAAATGGCCTTAAAGTATTATTAGTGTTTTATTTATTTTTCAAAATATAAAATTGTGAAAACAAGTAAAGTAACTTTGAAAAATAATGTTTTCAATTGGGAAAACAACATCTTAATTTGAGAAAACCACATTATTTTTATTAAACCCCAAGTCAAATAAATAAGGAAATTTTTTCTATTAAGTGACTATGATGTTTTCATCTTATTTAAAAATTATAAAATCATGGAAACAAGTTGAAATGGTTTTGGAAAATAATAATTAACCATATTATAGTTTATAAAAATTTCCCAAACCCATTTCCCTATTTTATTATTATTTCTCATTTAATTGGAATATTAAGGCAATTATGAATTCATTTGAATTGGTATTTTGAAAAATTCAAAAATGGTGAAAACCCCACAAAAGTGGTACTGTTGGGAAGTGTTTGAAATAATAGGAATTTAGAATTTTGTTTCATGTTATTTAGATTATTTAAACAGAAGATATAAATTAAATAAGAAAACAGAAATAAAAAGAAAAAGAAAAGGAGGGATGACGTCATCATGACGTCATCGTCTTCAATCTCTGGAAACGGCAAGAAACGGCCGAATGAATTCCTTGATTACGAGCGTTTCTTCCTCGCATTTGATGCGCATGGCCTCGTCCTTAAATCTCCTCCCCCTCCTCTCCATTTTCCCTCTGGAACCTATTCGGATCGTGCCCCGAAATTCTCTCAATTGCTCGCCGGAGAACACACTGCCCGCCGCCGTTCTTCGTTGACTCCGGCCAAGGTAGCCCGTCTCCGACTCCCCCGTTTGCACCACTTGTTTCCCCGTGATCTTGCGCACGTTTTTATGTTCGCGCCCTTCGTTTTGATGCAGTGAAGCGCCACGGACGAGCTCGCCGGAGCCGCGACGCCGCCAACCGCGTAGCGCCATCGACAGGAGTCACCGCAGTGGACGCCGTCGCCACCATTCGAACCGCCGTGCTCTTCTGAACCTCACAGCAGTCTCCGTTGAGCTCGTAGATCACCGGAACATCACCGCTGTCCTCGCCCGAGCCCGCGCCACCATCCCCGCCATTGCCGGCGACCAGATTCCGGCCGGAGGTAAACCCTACCTTTTGATCCATTAGATCTAGATCCAAGGGGCAGGATTAGATCACTTACTGAAGGGGTACGAGCCAATAGAAATTAGCCACGTGTGTGCCCTGTCAGCGCCCAGTCACAGCCCCGTCAGCCGCCACGTCAGCCCCTCTATTTTTCCTGTTTTCCCGAATAGAAATAATTGGCAGATTTGCAGAATAGTCCCTGTAACTTGCAACCATCATAACTTTTTAACCACTTGGCCAAATTTAGCAATCTTGGACTTTTTGAAAAGCCCTTGACATCTAGAAACTTTTGGCACTGGCCAAATTAAAATTTGACAAACTTAAAACTGTTCAAAATCAAATATGCTTGTTTGGTGAAATTTGGCATAATTCAAATTCTACAAATCCAAAAATTGTAAATAAAATATATTTGGAAACCTTAGGATGTGTACTTTCATATCCTCTGTCCCAAAATAAAAATTGAACAAATTAAAATTAAATTTAGAATTTAGTTGTCTATTTGAGTATTTTTGACATAGATTAATTTCTATAAATAATTTCAATATAGTTCCTTTTGCAAAATTGTTTCTTTTGACAACCTTGAACCAGAAACAACCTTGCCCAACCATTTTGGACATCCTTGGACCATGTCCATGTGTTTTTGACCAAAAACCCAACCTAGTGATTCATCCATCTTCACCATGTCTTAGGAATTGTTTTCAACTGTTTTTCCTTGATGTTATGTCTAAGTGGAGCCAAGCCAAGTCCTTAGAATGTGTCAATCACATATAGTACCAAATAGTGAAATTTAGTTTGCTATCTACTTCTCCACTCCCCTTTCATGCTTCAAGATTTCATCAAGTTGGGATTTGTGAGAACCATGAAGTGCAATGGAGGACTTAACCATCTAGAGATTTCCAACCTGAAGATAGAAGACCAATGAAGGACTTAGAAAATAAAACAAAAATTCAGAAGCATCTCCCAGAAGTGGATGCACTTAGAAGAAAACCAGACAAACTTCCAGAAGACTAACCCCTTTCTCTCTAAGTCTTTTTCCTTCCCTTTTCTATTCTTCTCCTTTCAACTTGGTGGCAACATGAAGAGAATACAAGGAGGATCAATGAAGAAATTTTGAAGAAAAGACTCCACCACTAGAGGAAACTCAAGGAAGTACAAGTGTGAAGAAATCCAGAAGAAAACATCTCCCTCTCTTTTTCTATCCGTCCCCTTATATTCTTTCCAATTGACTTAGTGGTATTTGTGCCCATCCCATACCCAAACCAATTAGTGAAAGAAAGCCATGAATAATCTAATCAAGACCAAGAGAATAATCCCTCCAAGGAACAAGACTACAATAGAAGCATGAAGATGATCTTCAAGAAGGCAATCACATGAGGTCTAGAAGCAATCCATACAAGTTGAAGAATAACAAGTTATTTTGTCCAACCATTGACCCAAAAGGAAAACCCAAGACTTAGTAATATTTTCCCTTTGATGATGAAGTTAGTAGACCTACCCTAACCACAATGGAAAATACTAACATAGTCACTCAAATATTTTTGAAGGTGAATATGACCAAGTGTTTGCATGTATTACTTTAGTTGAAGAAGTAAAATGTTTATTCTTAGTGAACTCTTGGAACTTCCTCGACAAGTATGGTTATAATAAAGTTAGATCACATCAAAACTCAACCTAGTCCTTCCCAAGTAAACCATTGGAATTTCCTTAACAAGTATGAGACCATTAGAGAATGAATCTTTCAACTCAAACCTAAACCTTGCCCTAACGAACTTGGTTAAGCCCCTTTTGATATGTTAGTTGCTTTTCTACACTTGTATGTTTGTTTGCTAGGATGCTTGTTTATTTGGTTTTGTGTTGTCAATGAATAGATTGTACGGAGAGCAACGATCTTTTGTGAAGAGAGTGTGATATCTTCACCAACTTCAACAAGGCAAGTAACACACCATCAACTACCCATTATTTTCTATATGCATTAGTTGATTTTGAGTAGTATGCATGATAGGAAATTTTACTAAGTTATACTATGCTATGCTATTATCCTAGTAGTGTGTAGCCATCCCTTTTACCTTGTTATTTTGATAGCCTTAGAATTTACTAGGTGCTATGCAATGTTACAAATTGTTTTACTAGATGTTGAGGAAAAATCCTAAGTATAACTAATGAATGAACCACCTGGGTGGAAGTGGTATGACTGGTTTATGTTGAGTGTTTCCTCAGGGCCCTTATCTAAGGGTTATTCCACTTGAGGTTGTCACTTGAGGATGGCCACCCAGGAACAAAGAGATTACTATGTCCTTCTAAGTTTAGTAGCTTCCCGTGCAGCCTTTTGACAATATGGGCTCTGTCTTGATCAATTAAGTTGTGAGGGTTCATCCCAGGCTTGACAAGCAGATGTAGCATAATTATAGGTGGAACGGGTCTTGCCGGTGGGTTTGGACTTCTTCTTCTGAAAGATCTCGTCTCAATTCTCTCCTTTCCATGATGCACTCCGGGTGTATAGGATGTTTGGGCTAATTGAAGACAAAGGGTGAAAGTGCACAACCTCTGCAGAGTCAACAAACTAAGATCTTAGCCGTGTCCCCGGTTATGGACAACTATGAGCAGCTAGACAAGGATTGACGGAAGAATCTCATCATCAATTTCAATAAGTAAAATTTTGACCAAGTGAACAGTATTGTGGTGCTTGGATCTTAATCCAATGTTGCCACCCTTTTGAAAAGAAAAGTTTGTTTTACAAAAGTGATAGGAGAAAACTGGCTTTATGCAAACTTAGCCTGAACTCCACTCAGCCAAATAAGCATGTAGTATTAGTTTTTCCATTTATATCCACCATAGTGTTACTTGCCAATACATTAAATTGTATTGACCCCCTTGTGGCTGCATATTCCATATTGCAGATATTTCTGAAGACGAGTGAGGATTTCGTTTAGGATCTCGAGACTATCGCCAACATGTTTTGCCTGTGGCACATGAAGAAGATGGGCTCAATGTTGTTCTATGTTTTCCGCTGTAATTCTTTGTTTTCTGCTAGTCTTCTAAGACTATGCAAGTTGTAATACTATTTTGTAAAGACTGGATCATGCGATGTAATAGAATTTGATGCATTTGCATGATATTTCATTTTGTACTGTGGTGCTAGCAATTGATCCAGGGACTAGCACAATAAACACAGGTATTCCATCTTTATTAAAAGTTGGGATGCTACAGCATAAGAGCCATAATCATGCATAGCGACATAAACATCATTAATTAAAGCATAAGTGGATCACAAGTTCAAAAACTAAATGATCATAGAGGCTATTAGTGACTGGTTCATAGTCATAAACATGGTGTGAGCATGCGCCAAGTGAACCAAATAAAACATTCGAAAGAGAATACCATAAATTTATGCTTCAACATGACAAGAACAACTCATGAATCTTTCAATGGCACATTAAACACTCTCAGCTCTTTGAGGCTAATCATGCTACTCAATAGCCACAAGACTTTAAAACTAAAATAGCATCTAGCATGATATGAAAAGGTTCTAGCCACAGTCTATACAAGCTTCTACTTGCACCATTAAAAATTCTACTTTAAGCAGTAGTTTCTTCTCCCAACAAGCACCATACAAGATATGTTTTAACAAAAATACTCTTAATGATACAGCAAGCAAACGTGAGAGCACTCACATAACACTACTAAAACTAATAGCTATGATAAGAGATGCATGCAAAATAGGAGCTAAATAAATGCAGCAGCCAGACAAAGATTAAGAATACAAAGTATTCCCATGAAAAAGCGGAGCGTGTCACTCTCCAACAAAAGAATGCTGGGGTCCAACAAAACTTACTGCAAAAATAAAAACAAACTGAAAGCAAAGATAAAATACGCTCCAAGTAAAGCACATAAGATGTGACCGAATAAAAATATAGTTTTACTAGAAGTGACCTGGTAATTTGTTGATGAAGAAGGGGATGCCTTGGGCATCCCCAAGCTTAGACGCTTGAGTCTTGGAATTTGCTGGGTTGTACCACCGGGACATCGCCAAGCTTAGGCTCTCACTCTTCTTGATCACGTCATATCATCCTCTTCTCTTGACCCTTGAAAACTTCCTTCACACCAAACTTCTCACAATCTTCATTAGCAACGGTAGTGCAATCGAAATAATAAATTCACATGTTTCAGTTTCAACACAAGACTAACACTCAAAAACACATTAGCTACTGTCACAAATTCTTTTAAAACTCTTTTTCTCAAAATAACACCAAAAGAAATAGATTAAGATGCAAATGCAATTATTGGCAGAAATCTGTCAAAACAGGACAGAAGGTAAAGATGATTTTGTTCAAAAATCTTCTGTTGCTCAAATCAAAACATGGTCAATTAAGAAAAGTTGCGTATATAGCCCAGGATTATGCACAAAAAAAACTCAGGTCATTTTGAATTTTCTGTGATTTTATACGGAATAAACAGTGGACAAAAAAAATCCGTTTCATGCGTAGAAATCCGAAATATAGCCTCAACTTTCCACTAGAGGATTTACTTGGCTAAAAAAAAATACAAAAGAAAAGATACAGCGGGGTTGCTAAGGAAATAAACAATACCCAGTTGCAAGGAAAACAAAAGAAAACAAAGAAAAACAGGTTGAAAACAGAGAAATAAAACGGGTTATCTCCCGGTAGCGCTTTTCTTTAACGCCTTTCAGCTAGGCATAGAAAACAACTCATGTATTTTCAAGTGAAGAAGCATAAACATCATGAACTTCCTCTAAATCATTATTTTCAGCAATATGCACTCTAGGTGTTTTTGAAGATTCAACATGAAGGTCACTCTTAGTTTTATTAATCGTTTTAGCAATTTTCAGCACATATTGAGATTTGGGTTTAGTTATTTTGGGAACATACATGAATCTTTGCTCTTTTCCCACAAAGGCTTTCTCCTTTTTCAATTTAAGATATGAAAAAAGTTGAGCTTAAAGTTCCCATAGCCTCCTCTAGTTTACCTATCCTAGAATTTAGATCATCATAAATGTTGCTAGCTTCTAGAGCAGTGATTCTTTTATCAATAGTTATTATTGATTCATTAACTTTGCTAGCATTATCAAGGAAAATTCGTAAGTTCATTTCCAAAGAGTTTAGTTTATTAATAACATCCTCCAAAGTGGTCTCAGTTTTAGCAGTTATAGTAGGGGGCACTCCTACCAAACTTTCAATCAAATTGCAGGCTTCCAAGGCAGGAGTTCCTAGAAAATTTCCACCCGTAAGAGTATCTAACACATACATATACCATCCAGTAGTACCAACATAAAAATTCCTCATGAGTATCAAGGTAGAATATTTTTTTGTACACCTATTATGAGCATTGTTTATTCTATACCAAGCATCTTTTAAACTCTCTCTCCCCCTGTTGCCTAAAAGATCAAACCTCAACTTCAGGAATACTCATTCTAGCAAAATAAAAGCAAGCAAATAAATAACAGATATAAAGTAAACTAAAAAAATTTGTGTTTTTTATATAAATAATCAAAACAAGACAAAAATAAAACCAAGACAATAAACAAAATAAAGAGGTTGAGAGTGAGAGACTCCCCTTGCCAGAACACTTCTTTCTCCCTGGCAACGGCGCCAGAAATTCTTGATCGCTTGCAGAGTTGACACTATGGATGGTGCATTGGGAACCCCAAGAGGTGGGTGTGATGAGTGCATAGGTAAGAATTTCCCTCAGTTAAGAACCAAGGTAATCAATCCAGTAGGAGAAAGAGGATCTTCGGAAGGTTGATGCCACTGATGGTGGTGATTGCTCACCGGTGTCAGCAACAACTCGGAACCTGCACACAACACAACCAAAATACTTTGTCCCAACGGTACAGTGAGGTTGTCAATCTCACCGGTCTTGCTGAAAACAAAGATTAGACGTATAGTGTGCAAAATAATGTATGCTTGCAGTAAGTAAGTAAATAAAGCAGGAAATTGTAGTGGTTTGTTTAACAGTGTAGGAAAATGGACCGGGGTTCATAGGTTCACTAGTGGTGTCTCTCCATAAAAGATAGCATGCTGGGTGAACAAATTACATCTAGGCAATTGACAAATAAAGGTTGCACCGTAGTGCACATTCATGACATGAAGACTACTATGATATTTAGTGCGGGCATTACAACAATATACATAGACCGTAATCCAACTGCACCTATGACTAATAATCCACCCTTAGGTTATCATCGGAACCCCCTTAGGTATTAAGTTGCAAGCAACAGACAATTGCATTAAACAATGTGTGTAACATAAGCAATGATTGTGCACGCGGGTACTCACACTGATGGAGGGATAATAACCCGGTAGGCCAACTCCAAGGTGTAACCCGGCCCAAGGGACACGGCGCAGGATCCGGCTAAGGATAATGAAACTTGGAGGGCAAGTCAGGAGGGTACGGTGCTTTATAAACCGACCCCTACGTCTAGTTTGGAGAGATCTAGGAACCCTAGCAACATCGTGTGATATCGAGCGTCAAGTGTAATCCCAGAGTTGAGTTGTTATATCGAGATCGGAGACTCGGCGACTTTGATTGCCGGCTACCAGATCGAATTGCACCATGTTTTCCTCTGAGCTAAACTCTCTCCCAAATACCTGTGTCGTCTTGCCCCAAGATCAGTTACCCCCGGTAACATCTGCCGTGATTATCCCACGACAGTTGGCGCCCACCGTGGGGCCTGCATCCAAAGGTGTTTACATCACGGGAGAAGTTCGGAAGGGCATGGAGAATCTTGTCATCGGCGAAATCTACATCGACCACGAAGGAGAAAAGATGGTGGACGATTCCGGCTGGGGGCCAGAATCGGATCACCTCGAGTCCGGATCTATATTGACGATCGGCCGAATCAACATCTTCATCGGCACGGTACGAACGACTAATTTAAAAGGACAATATCATGTGCATACTACAGGAACTTCCAGCAGGAACGAGAAGACATTAAAGCAAGCGGCGAACTCGATTTCGTTGGCCGCGCCGGGACATCTCAGATGGGCGGAACAAGAGGTAACGTGGAGTAGAAAAGACCATCCGGAGAAAATAGAGCGTCCAGGAGTCTTGGCATTGGTGGTTGCTCCACAGGTTAATGGTAACGAATTGAAGAAGGTCCTGATGGACGGTGGAAGCAGCATCAACATCCTTTATTGGGAAACCTTCTTACGGATGAGTCTCAAAGGGTCTCAGTTACAAAAAAGTTCGACAATCTTTCATGGGATCGTGCCAGGTCACTCGGCGAGCCCCGAGGGAAGGATCACCTTGGAAGTTGCTTTTGGAGAATCGACGGATAATTATCGAATTGAGTGGCTCACGTTCGAGGTGGTCAAATTGCGCAGTCCTTACCACGCACTGTTTGGGAGGCCGGCTTACGCCCAATTCATGGCTAAGCCGTGCTACGTGTATTTGCAACTGAAAATCCCGGGTCCTAAACGGACCATCACTATACATGGGAACCGGGATATAGCGGCCGAGTGCGACGAAGGAGATTCAGTTATGGCCGAGCAGGCATGCAGGAAGGAAGAGCTCGAATATTACCGGTCTCAAGTAAATCCGGACGATAGAACAGCCTTGAAAAAGCCGAATACCGAGGATGAGAGAGCAAAATTCAAGGCAGCGCAAGACACCAAGAAGATAGATTTTGTCGAAGGGGATTCTACTAAGCAGTTTACCATAGGGTCTAACTTGGGAAAAGAGCAGGAGGAAGCGCTCGTGGAGTTTATTCGTTCGAATGCAGATGTGTTTGCCTGGACACCTAGCGACATGCCGGGTATCCCTACAGAATTGGCTGAGCACAGTTTGCATGTGGATCCCAAGTCCAGGCCCGTGAAGCAAGGTTTGAGGAAAATGAATGAGGAAAGAAGGAAGGCTATAGGCGAAGAGATCGCTCGGCTATTGGCAGCCGGCTTTATCATGGAAGTATTTCACCCGGATTGGTTGGCTAACCCGGTTCTAGTGATGAAAAAGACCAATGAGTGGAGGATGTGCATTGACTTCACGAGTCTCAACAAACATTGCCCAAAGGATCCGTTCGCGCTGCCGAGGATAGATCAGATTATAGACGCAGTAGCTGGAAGCGATCTGTTATGCTTCCTGGACGCATATTCCGGGTATCATCAGATTAAGCTCAAAAGGGAGGATTGGGAGAAAACATCATTCATAACTCCTTTTGGGGCCTTTTGTTATAAAACTATGACGTTTGGGTTGAAGAACGCTGGCGCAACTTACCAACGGTGTATTCAAAAGTGCTTTGAGGACCAAATCGGACGTAACGTCCATGCCTATGTGGATGACGTGGTCATCAAGACTAGGAAGGTGGAGACATTTATCGATGATCTAAAGGAGACGTTCAAAAACTTGAGGAGGTACCATATGAAGCTTAACCCGACAAAGTGCGTGTTTGGAGTTCCAGCGGGGAAATTACTCGGCTTCATAGTTTCCGAGAGAGGAATCGAGGCGAACCCGGATAAAATCAAGGCCATCCAGAGTCTGAAAAAACCGGAAAATTTGAAGCATGTTCAAAAGCTCACGGGCTGCGTAGAAGCCTTGAGCCGATTCATATCCAGACTCGGAGAAAAAGCAATACCCTTGTACCGGCTCTTGCGGAAATCAGATAAGTTCGTGTGGGATCAAGAGGCGGACGAGGCATTTGAGGCACTAAAGAAGCAGTTATCTGAAGCACCAGTACTAGCGGCGCCGGGTCCTAAAGAGCCTATGTTACTATATGTGGCAGCTGGCCCCCGAGCCGTCAGTGCAGTGGTTGTTGTAGAACGCCAAGAGGATGGGAAAGGATACCCGGTTCAGAGGCCGGTTTATTACGTCAGCGAGGTATTATCAGAAGCAAAGCAGCGCTATCCACATTGGCAAAAGTTGGTGTTCGGGGTCTTTATGGCCAGCCGGAAGCTGAAGCCGTATTTCCAAGAACATCCCATAACAGTGGTTAGTTCAATACCAATGTCGGATATCATCAGAAACTCGGACGCGACGGGAAGAATGGCCAAATGGGCGATAGAGATGGGGGATTATCATATCAACTACGAACCCAGGTCAGCAATCAAATCTCAAGCTTTAATTGATTTCGTTAACGACTGGACACATACAGGCATGACTGCAACGGTTCCAAATTCCGAGTCATGGATCATGCACTTCGATGGATCAAAGCAGTACGAGGGATCAGGAGCTGGGGTGGTGCTAACATCACCCAAAGGAGACAAATTGAGTTACGTACTACAAATTCACTTCGACTGTTCCAACAACGTGGCCGAGTATGAGGCCCTATTGCATGGCTTAAAGGTAGCCAAAGAGATGAACATCAAGAGGATACGATGCTTCGGAGATTCGGACCTTGTGGTACAACAGGTGTCAGGAACGTGGGATAGAAAAGACGCAACTATGGCAGCATACCGCAGGGAAGTTGATAGGGTTGCAGGATGTTTTTCCGGGTATGAGGTGGAGCATATAGACAGAAGAAAGAATGAGGCAGCCGACGCCCTCGCCAGACTCGGCTCGCGCAGAGAGCCGGTTCCACCTAACGTTTTCCTGGACGAATTATGGCGACCATCAGTTAAAATCGAGTCAGAGGAGGAATTGGCAAATCAAGACCCGGATTCAGGACTCGTAGCCACTGTACGTACTATTCCCGAGTGGACAGAACCGTTTTTGGCCTACCTATCACGAGGCGAGTTACCACAACAGGAGGTATTAGCAAGGCAAATTTTGAGGCGAGCAAAGGGATATTCTATCATCAATGGGGAATTGTACAAGAGAAGTGCAGCAGGAGTCTTTTTGCGCTGCGTAGCGCCGAAAGAAGGCAGACAGATTCTCAAGGAAATCCATGAAGGCGACTGTGGACATCATGCGTCCACAAGGTCTCTTGTGGCTAAAGCTTATCGACACGGGTTTTTCTGGCTCACGGCCCTAGCGGATGCGGAACGATTGGTAGCAAGGTGTGACGGATGTCAAAGGTACGCTCGCCAAACCCATGTGCCGGCTATGGAGTTGCGGACTATCCCGTTAACTTGGCCGTTTGCTGTCCGGGGTATGGACATGGTTGGCCCCTTTCATATGTCACCATGCAAGAAGACACATCTTTTGGTGGCTATTGATAAGTTTACCAAGTGGGTTGAGGTTATGCCAGTTACTAATTGCAAAGCAGCTACAGCAGTCAAGTTCCTGAAAAGGATTATCTACCGGTTCGGGTACCCCCACAGCATAATTACCGACAATGGAACCAACATGTCCCTTGGTGAGATGGAGAAGTTTTGTGGCAACAATGGAATCCGGCTCGATGTGGCATCGGTGGCTCATCCGCAGGCCAATGGACAAGTGGAGAGGGCAAACCAAGAATTGCTTCGCGGGTTAAAACCACGATTGCGAGTTCCCTGTGTCAGGGCTGCTGGTGCATGGGTCGAAGAACTTCCTTCTGTGGTTTGGGGTATCAACACTACACCTAACAGATCCACTCAGATGACACCCTTCTTCATGGTCTATGGTGCGGAAGCAGTGTTACCGAGTGACATTATTCACGATTCGCCTAGAGTATCAGCTTACGTCGAAGTAGAGAACGAAAAAACCCGGCAGGACGCCGTAGATATGTTAGAAGAGCAAAGAGAACAAGCCCTGGAAAGATCAGCCATATATCAGCAAGATCTACGGAGGTATCATAGCCGGCGTGTGAAGACCCGGGTATTCCAGGAAGGAGACTTGGTTCTGCGCCTGGTACAGTCAAACGAAGGAAAACACAAATTATCACCACCATGGGAAGGACCATTTATCATAAGCCGGAATCTGCACAACGGTCATATTACTTGATAGATGCAAGGGAAGAATCGGCTACAGTCAACGACACCGCACACACCACTTCATCTATGCAAGAAAGAGATAGACCATGGAACGTGGCTCAGCTACGTCCATATTATACTTAGTAAAGACTATATTGGCAAGTGGAATTGCACGATGTAATAGGCAGCAGGTTTTCAGACGTACTCTTTTCCTATCCAGGGTACCTTTGGGGACTGGACGGGTTTTTAATGAGGCGGCTTGCTGTCCTAGATTTTTCATATCAAGTAAAGAGATGGTTATCAAGAAAAGAGATGATTGTTATCAGGTTATGTACTCTCAGTACGACGCATATATCTAGGTCTTGGGGGCTGGTCGCTTGAATAGCACAGTTACAAACTCAAAGACTCGGCCATGATGCCTATGAGTTATAAGGGCCGATTACTTGCAAACGAGTACGGCTACAATCTTATAACCGGACAAAGAAGTCCAAATTTCTTGGCTATTCTTACTTAAGCTCGATGTGACTCGCATTAAAGTGGCATGATTTGTTCGCTTACGATGGCAGTTAGTCATGAAACCCGACGGGGATTGGCTGGCTACGTCTTCGTATGGATGTAACAACATGGTATCCACGCGAAAGCCGGCTTACAGTACAAGATAGTCAAAAGGGTCATCTAAACCACAAGTTATGCAGAGTACAAGGCTGAATAGCTGGAAACTCAACGACTATTAAGCATAACTTCAAAACCTATGTGAAACAACTCAGGGATCTTTGTGAAATTAGCAGTAGGCAGTTTGTTCCCTTTTCAAGATCAAGTGTCCTAGACTCGGCGATCCGGGCTCGGTGGCTTGAAATCTTGAAAAGAGAAAAAGCGGCTTACTTGTATAATTGCAAAAACCCAAATATCCGAGTCTTGGGGACTTGGGGACTTCGAAGCAAAATCCGCTTGTCAATACCCATGAAACCCGGAAATTGAGTTTTCACAAAAGGAACAATAAACAAAACCAGATATCGAGAACAGATGAGCTTAATAATGGATAAACTTAAAAAGGCCGGAACAGGCATCGAGTATATCAAGGCCTTAGTGTGCATTACAAAATCCTGGTGAAAAAAAAAATATATCAAAGGTGCACAGGCCCACCGTCCAAAATATGACTGTTTCAAAAAGTATGTCGACCGACTGGCGCTTAAGAAGAGGCATTAGAAACCATATATCACTCGGCGTCCATCTTGGCCTTACCCTTGCCATCATTGGTGGTAGCAGCAGCACCCGGATCAGCGGTACCAGCCCCTGCAGGGGGCGGAACGACTGGTGTTGAGGCAGCGGGAGCAGAGCCGGCTTCAGCTTGCTTCTTGGCAGCCTCCGCCCTTATCGCAGCAGCTTCCTCCTTCCACCGAGCCAGCATGTCATACGGCTCAGGAAGATCCGACTTAATTACTTTATCGGCAGAATCATATGCTGGAACAAGTATATTAACGTCCAGTTCATCAGCAATTACGCTGGCCGGGTAACGAACCTCCTTCTGGACGGCCTGAAAATCCTTTACTGAAAACTTGGATCCGTCAAGCTTAAACTCTGGGAAGCCGCCCATAAGCCTCGCTAGCTCGAGCTTGGGGAGATAAGCTTTGGCAAGTGCAAGCCCCCGGGTCACTCCAACCCGGCAAGATGAGCGCTTCCAGTGCCGAATCCACTCGGGAACAGTGGATAGGGCATCCAACAGCCTTTTCAGATCAACATGTCCTCTGCCCGGCCACCGCAACTCATCAAGGATCCATCTGGTTCCGGCACATAGTTGCCGGATGGCGCTACTCATGGTTTTCAGCTTGGCCATGTCATCTTCTTCCGGCATGGTTTCGTCCGGGCCTGAGGAAATGGAGACATAAGTCGGGAAACTATTGCTATCTATCAAAAAGATAAACCGGAGGAGGAAACGTACCAAGTAAAGCATGATATGTGTCTGATATTTGGACGGAAAGGCTTGTTAGGTCATCTTCTGCCCGGTGAGCCCTTTTCCTATATTTTCTCATTATCAACTTATTCCTCCTAGACTCGGCCTCGGCTGCCTCACGTAAAGCTACCTCCTTTTCGATGAGCTTGGTGGCGCCCGCCAGTTTTTCCTCGGATTGAGTTACGAAAGCCTACATGCATGCAAACAAAGGATCAGTTGGGTAGAGGAATAAGTTATCAGTCGCTTGTATAACAAAGTCCCAAGTAAAATATGAATCAATTCACTCGGAACTTGGGGACTGGATAAAGGCATAAGCAATATTAGTCGGATTTACCTCATGTTTGGCTATCAAAGCTCCCAAGATGTTCTCTTCATTAGACCTTAAAGTGCGAAGGGTTTCTAGCATCTGGGTAAAGGTCAGTTCCTCGGATCGAGCACCGGAAGAGCCGGCAGCTTGGTCGTTTGGTGGGGGGGCTCTCCCCGCCCTTGGAGTTGAGACCCGGACAGTTTGGGTGGCCGGGTTGGGAGAACTCATCCTTGTATCTAGAACTTCGATCTCCTCGTCTACTGGTTCCGATGAGGAAGGAGATCCGGCAGCTCGGGGAAGTGGGTTGTTCAGAGGGTCTTGTTCCTGGTTATTCGCTGTATCATCGCCAGTCGCGGCGTCCGCATGGTCAGTCGGTTTCTCCGCCTGATGGTTATCTGCTTCTATATTTTCCGGGTCGCTAACGACGGCTTGAGCGCTAAAAGAAAGATGAGAAAAAGCGGCTATTAGTGATGATGGCGGCTTGAGCGGAAACTTGTTAAGCATTAAAGGAAATCATGTAGCGTAAACTTACCCGGCGTTCACGGTATAATCAGGCGGGAGCTCGCCGCTGGAAGCAGATGAGGTTGCCACGGGAACTACCAACGGGACTCGGAATTGCCCGGCACGTGGATGGTTAGGAGAAGGGTGGCGTTGAGGAGAGTCGGAAGGACGAGGCGGAGGAGCGCCGCTACGAGGAACCGAGGAAATAGAGATGCCCGGGTTAAGGGGATCTTCACCCGGGGAGCTCCGAGTTACTCTGCGTTTGGCTGGGGAGGATTCCTTCAAGCACGACGAATTTGATAATTGATGGTTAAGTCGTCGCATGGCGTCAAAGGAATAAGGTTCAGAGGATAACGAGGAAAAAGGAAACTTGGACACGGCTCCTCTGGTTTTCCTTTTGGCTCCGACTGTTGTTTCTTGGTCTAATTCAGTTGCTTCCGGGTCATCCTCGTTGGCCTCGCCTTCGTCCTCCAGTCCTGCGAATCGGGTGTGTGTTAGTTGGAGAAAAGATAAACGAAAGGGAAGTAATACAAGT
Organism: Alopecurus myosuroides; assembly: GCA_028641055.1. NCBI lineage: Eukaryota > Viridiplantae > Streptophyta > Magnoliopsida > Poales > Poaceae > Alopecurus > Alopecurus myosuroides. The sequence goes on along the minus strand of CM054062.1, from coordinate 358,085,652 downwards.
AAAAATATGCAGATCCTGTGCAAATACCTTCACTACCATCAGCCGGCTCGTCCTCGTCTTCCGGGTCTCTGGAAGGGGGGAAGGGTTCAATTCTCCAGAAAGGGTCATCAGCCTAAGACAAAGGAATGAGACTAAGGGTTAGAAGCTGTATCGAGTCAAGGTACGGAAATAAGTTATGGATACCAGGTATTACCGCTGGAGCCGGGTTGTCCCGAGTAAACGGGGGTAACCCGGTGATGCCCTTTATCACCTTTAGCTTCTCTGTTAAGAAGCCCTTGATGGTCTTGTTAGTATCACCGGTTGCAAAGCTTTTGGTGGAGTATCGGAGCGTATCTGTGGTGTGCCCCGAGTACTCGCACATCAGTTTGGTGCGAACGGAGTTGGGTTGGATCCGGAAATCGACCCATGTTTTTATTAAATTGAGCCCGAGGAGGCCTTGGGCTGAGAGAATGGCTATCTTGGTTAGCAAGGGAAGGATTGTCTCCCTGTCCGAATCTGATGCAAAGGCACTGAAAGACTCGGAGGGCTCGAGGGGAGTCTCAGAGTAACCCGGCAGCTTCTTTTCACTGTCAGGGGAGGTGTCGCGGCAATAAAAGAAGGACAGTTGCCAGTGTTTGACGTGGGAGTGTAGGTTGAGGGCTGGCATTAGAGAATTCCTGCGGCGCTGGATGGATACCCCGCCACAGGTTAGGAGCGCTCCGTCGCCGCTTTCGCGGCATGGCTTGCATTGGAATAACTCAACGAAGAGAGTTAAACTCGGCGGCATGCACAAATACGACTCAGAGAGAACGATGAAGTGGGTGATGTTCAACATGGAGTTAGGCCCTATGTCGAACATTCGGAGTCCATAGTGATCCAAGACCTCCCTAAAGAAAGGGTGACCCGGAGGACGGAATCCCCGGGTCACGTGCTCTACGAAACAGATTACCTCGCTTTCTGTGGGTGTGGGCAGGGTCTCGTTGCCCGGCGCCCTCCAGTGAATGTCCTTCTGAGAAGGGAGAGTTCCTAATTCGGCTAGTTCCTCCAACTTGGCTTTCGTAGTTGTGGAGCGTCCCCAGTTGGCGGATATGGTTTGGGTATTTCTCGCCTGAGTCGGTTGTTTTCCTTGTCGTTTGGGAGCCATGGGATCAACCTGCAAAGCAAAAGAAAATAGGCGTATGAGATAAGACCCGGGAGTGTTGAAGTATCCGAGTGTGAGGTGTCAAGAAAGCATGAAGCTGAGAATTATCCGGGTAACATGCTATGGAGCGGAAATTATAAAGTATCCGGGTGTTGAATGCAACTGTGGAGATTATAGGTCACTTACGTATGGAAAGGCATTTGGGGTCGATGGGTTGTTGCCCATGTATCTATTGCAAGTAAAGTGGCTGGAAAAAGAGGATTTTCCGGGTGTTAATGCAGAGAGCGGAAAATCGAGGAGGAACGGATCTAGATGGGAAAGCTTGCGATTGATCCTACAGGAGTTTTGATGGTTAATATTGGTAGGGGATGAGTTGCGACTATATAGCAGGCGGTTAAAAGAGTTGGTGGATGTCGAATCAATCTAATTTGATGTAATCAGAAAACTGGTTCGCAGGTTGACCCAGATTCGATCAAGGTTGAAATTGGAAAAATTGCAAGGATAAGTTAGACAGATGTAAGAGGCTTACTGGAGGGATTGAGGTTTGGAAGCGACGGTGTTGGGCGGCGTGACTCGAATGCCCCTTCACGATTCTTGGCGAGAGGAATGAAGGTGTGATGGCGGAACTTGGCGGCGGCGCGGGACGGCTTGAGGGCGAGCGTGGCTGGAAGCAATTTCGCCTTGATGATGTGCGCGAGCCCCTGGCGGCGGTGCTGCGAGGAAGTGAGGAGTAAGGAGAGAAAGGGGAAGTTGTGGCGTGGTGACGAATTTAGGGTTACCCTCTGAGTGTTATTTATAGAGTAAGGGTGAGCTTATCCCGATGGCCAGAAGCCGGAAATCATGGGGTGACGGTTGTTCACGTGGGTTTTGCGAAATATGCGCCAAATATTGAGCAGGGCATCTGGATAAAAGAAATAAGGAGGTTAACTCCGGGATATCAGGATTGATTATCGAGCATGGGATCCTGGGATTTTTATTATGATTTGGACCTGGAAATTTGAGTCAAAGTGTTCGGAGGAAAAACCCGGGTTGTTGTATGGCTACCGTGGAGTGAGGCCTGGCTGAACATCAAAACATCTTAACCCGGCCTCTATATGCCCGTATGTTTGATATCTTTGCAGGGAATAGCAAGCGCTTCAAGTAGGATCCATGAAGCCCAAGCTATTCTGGGGACTACTGATGGAGGGATAATAACCCGGTAGGCCAACTCCAAGGTGTAACCCGGCCCAAGGGACACGGCGCAGGATCCGGCTAAGGATAATGAAACTTCTGGAAGGCCCAAAGTTTGTAGGCCTCGTAACCCGGATTGTGGGTTGCGGTAAGGAAAGCTAGGGTTTGTAAGCAGTGTCCGGGTAGGATTCCGGGTGCGCCTTGGAGGTCAAGTCAGGAGGGTACGGTGCTTTATAAACCGACCCCTACGTCTAGTTTGGAGAGATCTAGGAACCCTAGCAACATCGTGTGATATCGAGCGTCAAGTGTAATCCCAGAGTTGAGTTGTTATATCGAGATCGGAGACTCGGCGACTTTGATTGCCGGCTACCAGATCGAATTGCACCATGTTTTCCTCTGAGCTAAACCCTCTCCCAAATACCTGTGTCGTCTTGCCCCAAGATCAGTTACCCCCGGTAACATCTGCCGTGATTATCCCACGACACACACCGTTGTTTACTCCCTAGTGGCAACAACACATCCTCCCCCGTCACATTTCTGTCACTCGAGCACAGGCGAAAAGGAGGCATGAACCCACTATCAAGCATAATTACTCCCTTTTGGAGTTACTAGAAACTACTTGGCCAGAGCACCACTAGCAACGGAAAGCATGCAAGTTCACAAATAACCTATGCAATAAAGACTATAATCAACTTGCGATAAGTTCAATATTCATCGGTCCCGGCTAACACAACACATAGAGTTACATAAGAACAATCTCGATCATGCTTGGCAGCTCACGAGATCTAAACATGGAGGCATAGGAGGAGAAGACAACCATCTAGCTACTGCTATGGACCCGTAGTCCAAGTATGAACTACTCACGCATCACTCCGGAGGCAAGAATGGTGATGAAGAGGCCTCCGGTGATGATCTCCTCTCCGGCAAGGTGCCGGGAGACACCTTTAGAACCCCCCTGATCTAGGGTTGCCGATGAAGTCGGCTGTGGAACTTTTCGAGGATTTTTGATCAAGTATCTAGGGTTTTCCATCGGGGTGGAATAAATAGGCGAAAGGGCAGAGGCGGTGGAGCCCTGGGGGCCCCACACCACCCCCTGGCGCAGCCAAGGGGGGCGCGCCACCCCATGGTGTGGGCCCCCTGGTGCCCCTCTTCGACTCCTCTTCGGTCTTCTGGATGCTTCCGGGGAAAATAGGACTTCCGGGCTTTGAATTTTCCAATTCCGAGAATATTTCCAGAACAACTTTTCTGAAACTAAAAATAGCATAAAACATGGAACTGGCTCTGTGGCATCTTTTCAATTGGTTAGTCCAGAAAATCGATAAAAATGACATAAAGAAGGGAGAAAACATGTAGCAATTGACATAATATTATCATGGATCATTAGAAATTATATATACGTTGGAGACGTATCGGTAACTCCATTAAGTTCTAATCCTGTGAAGATCTAGCGGGCATAGTCTTCCAAATTAAAAGCAACATCTTGAAGAAAGATTTTCAAAATCCTTGCATTATCTTATGACTCTTTTGAGTCTAAAGCTGTAGTTAGTGCATCAAACTACCCACTGTATATAATGAACTTGTTGAGTAACGCTCGTTACTCATTCATTCCCGTTTGACCCCCTACTTAGAGTTGAAGCCCTTATGGAAGTCGTCATCGTGAAGTCATCGCTACCTCATGAAGCTAGGTGGAGTCATCTCTTACTTAGCCAGTGAAGCATCATCATAAACAACGCTGGTGGAGGATAAGCTATCAAGGTGTAGGTGGAGTCCATTCTTGGACTTAGTTGTTACAAGCCATAGATTAGGGCTGACATCTGCTGTAGTGGATTAGGTTTTGAGCTAGAGTTATTCTCCAGCTTGGATCTTCGAATTACTCCTTCTGATGTTTCATTTGCATGAGATCTTCTTTGATTCATCAAAGAGATTCTCGAGATTTTGTAATGAAGTTTGTGTCTTATAGCTTTGCTTGGTGCTGCTATGTTTCTGTTGTACCACTCTGAGGGATGTAATATTCACGGATAAGTTCTTCTATGAGTATTATGTCAACGACTTGCGCACTACACATGTAGTGGTGTGTTGGGTCACCGCAGCTGGTATCAGAGCAAAGAGACCTTAGGTTTAAAACCTTTTAGGAGATCTGTAGGTTGGTAAAGACTATAGGAAGTCATCTTATCTAAACCAAATTTCCTACAACTATGATGATCATTCACTTGTAGACAGTGGAAGCAGTATGAAAGCAGTGAAAACAGTGTGTGTATCATCTGTATGAGAAAATGGATCGGGGTCCATGATGTCTACGCACACTTCTATTCTTGTAGACAGTGTTGGGCCTCCAAGTGCAGAGGTTTGTAGAACAGCAGCAAGTTTCCCTTAAGTGGATTACCCAAGGTTTATAAAACTCAAGGAGGAAGAAGTCAAAGATATCCCTCTCAAGCAACCCTGCAATTACGATACAAGAATTCTCTTGTGTCCCCAACACGCCTAATACAATTGTCAGTTGTATAGGTGCACTAGTACGGCGAAGAGAGAGTAAAATACAAGTAACATGGATGATTATAAGTAGTAATTGCAATCTGGAATAAAAATGGCAGCAAGCAAACATGTACCAGAACAGAATATAAACGGAGTTTCAATGCTTAGAAACAAGCCCTAGGGATCCTACTTTCACTAGTGGACACTCTCAACAATGATAGCATAATTGAATGCATAAATACCTCTCTTCACTACGCTACTCCGAACCACTCTCCGGTCGGACAGAAAACACCAATTCATTGTGTAGGGCTACAAATCTTGTCGATAGGTTAGTCTCAGAATTCGATAAAAATGACATAAAGTGTATAGTAAACATGTAGGAAATAACATGGAAACAACATGGAACATCAGAAATTAAGGATACGTTTATGACGTATCAGAGATCTATACTACAATTCCTATACCAAAATCAAAGTAGTTCCAATAAAATATAGTTTTCCTAAGCTAGTGTTCATATACCAAGTTTTGTAAGTATTCGTACACCAAAATCAACCTAGTTTCGGGACAGGCGCATGTACAAATCGAAGAGGGGGAAGAGGAGAGGGCGCGCGTGTACCTCGTTTCGGGCCGTAGGGGCGGCACCGGCGCCAGCTATGGAGGAAGGACCTTGGGGGCGGAGATGGCGACGATGCTCGGAGAGGGCGGAGACGGCAAAGTCGATCTGGGAGGCGGGGGCGGTGGCGGTGCTCGGGTTTTCTGTCCAGATATCGATCTAAAATAATAAGAGCTCGTGTCCTTACTAATCCCTAAGTAGCCTCAGAGACTACTGGCAGCGTGTGTGTACGGGGAAGCGCTTCTAATATTCACAGTAATGGAAGTGTGTATCGGAAGATGCACGCTTCTAATATAGTTCCCCTCACCAACATGGCTCAGCTAGTTGTAATGGAAGCGTGGGTCTGTCTAGACACGCTTCCGATAAGCTTTACTAGAAGCGTACAATAAGTGAAATCGCTGCAACTAAATTGTGGAAGCGTGCAAGCCAGATGAATCTCTGTGGCTCCTCTTCATGCGGTCCTATTCCCTTCTCCTAAACTGCAGCTCATCACGCTCCCGCTGATGTCTTTGTTGTTCTTCCATCTCCCTTGACATGCGCTTGGCCAGCTCGTTGCGTGTGCAGTTACCTTGGCCCACCTCCTCGTACGGGAGCTTCCTCCTGCCGCTCGTGGTGCTGCCAAACCCGGTACATGCCTCCACGCCATGATGAAGGATTCGCCGAGCGACATGATGGGGAGCAGCAGGATCTACTTTCTTTGCGTGGCGGTGGATGTCTTCCTCGCTGACTGGAAACCCTAATGATGTGTCTAGGGTTCAAACCGGAACCCACACCCACGTATAAGTAGGGGACGCCTCCACCCGACAGGACCACCTTCATACAAAGAAGAGAAGACCCATCCACATCCATCCCATCCTTGCAACGCCAGACCATGCCGGCCCGCGGCCCCATACCCACGATCCCTCTTGAACCATTATTGGGCCAGGCCGCCTCATAGCCCTCCTTAGCCCATAGAGGCCCAACAACTCGCGAAGGCCCCAGCACAGACACCGACGCAAACCCTACCGACTCTGCACCCATCGGCCATCGCGACAATGGCGACGGCGGCGGCTTTGACTCCCACAACACCCCACAGAATCGAGACCAGTCCCATGAGCAGCTCCCATAGCCCCGCCACCCTTGCGGCTGGTGAAGATTCACGTGAGGACAGACTCGATGACGCTAGCGGCGGGAAATTTGGGCGATTCCCTAACTCTGCCGCGAAGAACCTCACCTCCTAGGAAGGCACCCCTGAAACCCCCTCACACAGAGCAACCCACTCCGCCGTCAAATTTGGGCGATTCCCCAACTCTTCCGCGAAGAACGAGCCTAGGGCCAGCGCCCCCTTGGTGGCAGGGCGGAGACAGTGGGCTAGCAGGGGTCAGACACCCCCCAACCGTTGCCCCCCTCCCCCAACAATTTTTAGTAGGTAATACTAGGCATATGTACTAGCAGGGTCACTTAATCATCCTTTTAATAATTAATACATTGGAAAAATTCGATTGGCCCATTCCATACAGGCCCGAGACGTAGCAGCCGACGTACCAGGCTTAGCCGGTTAGCCCATTGTGGAGTAGGCAGACAAATCTTCAAGCGAAATCACTAGAAAAAGGCTTCCCTCTCGGAAGGGCACCCCACACGCGTTGTGGACGCGACAATTGTCGCCCTCTCTTTCCTTTTAGCCTCCACAGGGTGCCTGCATGCGTGACAAGTGTTACCACCATAGAGTTTTGGGGGAATTTTCCCTTTGCCACGCACGAACGGGAGGTGGGTGTGAACGCATTTATTTTGTGATTTATTTTTTCAAAATGAAATATCTCCTGAACCGTATTTCGAAATTACAAACCGTTTTCATATTTGAGATTCTCGCATCGAGATCTTCAAAATTAGATCTCATGTTGATAGGTTTCGAGAAACTTTTTTTTGTACAATCAGAATCAACACGGATGTACGCCAAGTTACACGCAGATGTACGCCCAGTTACAGTGACCAAGTACGTCCCTAAGTACAGTGATGACGTACATCCACGTGCAACACGAGTGTACGTTCAGACGGTTGTACACCCAGGCGGATGTACACCCAGGCGCTTGCACACTCAGTGAAGGACCGGTGTACACCTAGGCGGATATATGCCCAGGCGGTTGTGTACACCCAGGCGGATGTACACCCAGGTACACCGGGCGTATACTTTACAAAACAATTTTTGTATAATTTCAGTAGCATTTTTTTGTACTTTCACATATAACATGTATACTTTTAGAACAACATTTGTATACTTTCAGTAGCAATTTTTTTATACTTTCACATACAACATGTATACTTTTAGAAACAACGTTTGTATACTTTTAGTAACAATTTTTTTATACTTTTCAGATACAACACGTGTGTACTTTTTAGATGAATCGCCATAGACGTTTTGTTCGAGGCGAAGTCGAGTGGTAGTACGAGGCAACGCAGAGCCGTAGCAGGCACTACGACCAATGCACGCTTTGACCAATGAGCAAAACAAGCTATGTGACCCCTTCAAAATCTTTATAAATGGTTATCGAGGCGAAGCCGAGCCGTAAAAAACTAGCAAGACGAAGTCGAGCATCGCAGCTATATGGTGTACACGGTGTACACACGCGCGTGCTACCGAAAGTATAAAGTATAAAGACATGGTGTACAAAGTCCGAATTTTGTTTTCTCGAAACCTATCAACATGAGATCTAGTTTTGTAGATCTCGACGCGAGGAGCTCAAATATGAAAACGGTTCATAATTCCGAATTACGGTTCTGGAGATATTTTGTTTTGAAAAAACGGATCTAAAAAGACATGCGTGCCACCCGTTTAGTCCTTGGTCTCGTGGGAAAGGGAAAACCCACCAAAATGCTATGGTTGTGACACTTGACGCACATGCAGTGGCTCTCCTTTCCCTCTCACAAGGTTAGGAGAGGGAAGTCTTTCCCTAATCGCACCCAGCTTCAAGGCATCAATCTGATCGATCTATGATCAATTGATCGGAAGTTACGCCTCTTTCCTTGTCTCTCCGTCTCCTCGTCTCGGCCTGGCGTCCCGGCGACTCGCATCTGATTCTGAGCTGAGCATCTCGATGCTAGTGCTAGCTCATTGCCGCTGCCCGTTCTGTCGTGCCGTCTGCGTCCGGCCACCTGAACTCCTGAACATGAAGCCCGAAGGTATCTATCAATCTATGAATATCTCTAAGCTATATCTATCACTCTATGAATCTGTCTACTATCTACCTTGTGCGTTCAATAATCTAGTTTATTAATTTGTGTCTTTTATCATTTTATTGTGCCCAGTTGCCCAAAGATGAAGAGAAATGAAGGGGGATTAGATATTTCTTTTTCAAACGGATTGGTTCAACTTCAAGGGCTAATATAAGTGTTGAATCTATTGTTGAAAATGCAAAACCATCTGAGGAGAAGCAATCTGTTGTAGATGAAAATTCCAATTTGGTTGATAAGCAAACTGATGATCAAAATATTGTGGAACTAGCAGAAATTTCAGAACAAGGAAGAATTGGAAGCACATATGAAAGAGATCCAGGTAAGCATCAACAGATTTGGGAACTTTCTCTTGATAAGAAAGAAGAAGCACGCAGATTTTATATTACCGAGGGCCGTTATCAGCCTCACCTGAGAGAGTATCCACATAATGGAAAAACAAAAAATTCTCGTCGGTTCCAGCATAGTTATTTCACAAATTTTCCTTGGCTATAGTATTCACTTTCCACACATCATGCATATTGTCTGAATTGTTTCATATTTACAAAAGAAAACCAAGTGGAAGGTGTGATTCAGATACATTCACGGTTAAGGGGTTTATAAATTGGAAGAAGGTGAATGACAGAAAATATTGTGCTTTTCTAACCCACATCGGCAAAGATTCCAATTCAGCTCATAATTGTTCAGTTCGATGTTTTGATAATCTGAAAAATACTTTGACCCACATCGACAAGGCAATTGTACAAGCAACTGAAAAAAGGTTTTGATGCAAGGTCGAGGCTTAAAATTACAATTGATTCTATTAGGTAAGAAACATTTTTATACTAGACAGTAACATATTATTTATTGTACTAAGCATGTTAGTAAAAAAATCTTGTTGGTTTCACCGGGTGGTTAACATTCCAAGCTTGTGCTTTTAGAGGCCATGATGAATCTCGAGAATCCATAAACCAGGGTAATTTCCTTGAATTGGTAAAGTTGTTGGCCTTGTATAACAAGGAGGTGGATGTGGTTGTCCTGAAGACTGCTCCACGGAAGGCTAACTACACCTCCCATCCTATTCAACAAGAGATTCTTAAGTTATTTGCTCGGAAGGTTCAGATGCAAATTAGAAAAGAAATTGGTACTACCAAGTTTTGTATAATGGTGGATGAAGCTCGAGATGAATAAAAAAAGAACATATGGCATTGGTTGTCCGGTTTATGAACACAAAAGGATACATAAAGGAGCATTTTCTTGATATCATTCATGTCAGTGACACTACTGCGTTGACTCTCAAAGAAGCAATTTGTGATGTTCTTGCGGACAATAATTTGAGCATCCGAGATAAAGGACAAGGATATGACGGGGCAAGTAACATGCTAGGTGAATGGAATGGGTTAAAAGCTCTGATTTTAAACGAGTGCTCTTATCTGTATTATGTACACTGCATGGCTCATAGTTACAGTTGGCACTTGTTGCACAAGAGAGGTAAATGAGGTGCACAATTTTTTTCAACATTCTATTCTGATCATAAATGTTGTTAGTGCGTAGCCTAAACGCAATGATGAGTTATTAGCAAATCAAGCTACAGAAATTGAGCGTGAAATTGAGTTGGGTGAGCTTGATACAGCAAGAGGAGCAAATCAAATAGGATCAAATAGACCCGCAGACACAAGATGGAGCCCCCACTTCAAGTTGATTCAGAGTTTACTTAGAATGTTTGGTGCTACGATTGCTTTCGTACGGAGTGTAGAAACTGACCACTTGGTCTCAAAATATTCTAGAGGAGATGTTGTTGAATATATGAGCAATTTTTTAAATGATTTAATCATGAAAGAGATAGATAACATATGGCTAGAATAACTGGAAATAAACCAGTCATATGATTTGCATGAAAGCGTGACATAAACAAGTCCGAATAGATCGGTACTAGAAGAACATGTATTGAGACATGAAACATAAAGATGAACACGTACGGTGCTGAGGAAGAACCGTTAACGTTGGGCGAGGTAGATATGTCGCCGAAGAGGTTGTCGACGTCTAGGAAGAAGTCGTCGTTCGGGAAGTAGTCGTCGACGTGCGTGATGACGATGATGCTAGTAGTCGCGCCGCAGCGCTCCCCAAAAACCTTATCGCCCTTCTCCCGTATAGGATCCGAAGAGACGTGGTTTTGGAGGCCTACTGTCCCGTCCCGCGGTGCACGCCGCGGGGCGGGATGGAGATGTCCTGATCGGTGGTGCAGTGGTCAGGAAATATGAGGCAGATGTGTGGATGTGTTGTGTATCTCCGGAGAGGAGCGATCTCTCTTATATAGGCACATCAACAGGAGGCGAACGGGTAGCGAGGGAGTGGAAACGAACAGGCAGGCAGCGAAATGAATAGCCGGCATCCAAAGCCGAACAACCATCCACTCACGAGTAGTAATTTCCCACTAGTGCAAAACGTTTTAACTTTCGCGTAACCGTTCATATTTCTTCATTCGTGTGTGACAAAAAGAAGGCAAGGCGTACATGCAGCATAGGTCCTAGCTCGGCTCGGCTCATTCCCGCAACCCGCGGTGCGCGCGTGCGTCGTGACGAGGCGTGGCGAGGCGGGCGGCGGAGAAGTAGCGCGTGCGTAGTCATCTCCTTCTCATGCCCATACACCAAGTGGAAAGGCCTCCCTTATAAACAGGTAAAACTTCCACTCAACTAGCAATGTGGGACTAAACATTTGTCCCACCTCTTGCCATAAACGAATGGGACACATGGGCCTCTAGAATATTCAGGAATTTGTGGAGGACTAAAATAGGCTGGGACATATTTGGGACAAAATTCCAACAATCCCCCACAAGATCCTAGAGGCACACAAAATTTTCCTTAGGTTCCAAAACACTATTTATATACCGGTTCTACAGTGGAGGCTGTTAAGTTGAAATCCACCTAGAACTCTGTGTTACACTGGTTTGCAACTTGAACAGTGGACTATGCCTTGAACTGCAAGTTTTCTGCGAATCTAGCTTCACACAAAGTCTTCACCGATACTGGACTACCGTGGGACTTCCCCGCGGGTGGAGCTTATATGTCATACTCCAAGATCTTTCATGAGTTTACTAGAGAGAACGCAACTCTCATAGACTGCGACGTTTAACAGTCGAACTCATATAGGTGAATTCCTCAAAAGATGTCCTGCAGGTCAACATGTTTGCTTACAATGAAGCCTCTTGGAAAACATTAAGATTTATATCAGCCTACCTTGCAGTATAGGAGAGTATTGCATCTTCAAGAAGTGGTATAAACGTAAGGATACTCTCCTCTCAGTTGATCAACAATTTTGTCTCCCAATTCTACTTCACGGGAACTCCGATCACATAGAGTGGGTTGCCGATGTGATCAACTCATGTAGTGGGTCTCATTCCCATCTCCTTCGATGCATTATCGATCACATTACGTGAAAGACCCTTTGCGAAGGGATCTGCCAAGTTCATAGATGTTTGGATATAATCCAACGCAATAACTCAGGAGTTTTTCAATTTTCTGACAGCTTTTAATCTCCTCTTCACATGCCTTGATGACTTCATATTATCCTTGGAACTATTCACCTTGATGATCACATTCTGATTATCACAGTTCATTAGAATAGAGGGTATTGGTTTTTCAACCACATGTAAGTCCATCAAGAGCTCACGAAACCACTCTGCTTCAACAGTGGTTGTGTCTAATGCTGCGAGTTCTGCTTCCATAGTTGACCTCGTTAAGATGGTCTGCTTGCAAGACTTCCAAGAAACAGTGTTGATGGTGCAGATCTTGCACTCGTTGGGATACCCCAAGAGGAGGGTGTGATGAGCACATCGGTAGGAGTTTTCCCCTTAGTTAAGAACCACGGTTATCAATCCAGTAGGAGAAGGAGGACCTTCGGAAGGTTGATGCCACTGACGGTGGTACTGGCGCTTCACCAGTGTCAGCAACAACGTGGAACCTGCACACAACACAACCAAAATACTTTGCCCCAACAGTAGAGTGAGGTTGTCAATCTCACCGGTCTTGCTGAAAACAAAGATTAGACGTATAGTGTGGAAAAACAGTGTATGCTTGCAGTAAGTAAAGAAAGCAGGAAATTGTTGTGGTTTTTTTAACAGTGTGGAAAAATGGAGCGGGGTTCATAGTTTCACTAGTGGTGTCTCTCCATAAAAGATGGCATGCTAGGCAATTGACAAATAAATGTTGCACCGTAGTGCACAATATGACATGAAGATTACTATGATATTTAGTGCGGGCATTACAACAAGATACATAGACCGACATCCATCTATGACTAATAATCCACCCTCAGGTTATCATCCGAACCCCCTTAGGTATTAAGTTGCAAGCAACAGATAATTGCATAAAACAAAGTGTGTAATGTAAGCAATGATTATGCACGCGGGCACTCTCACCGCTGTTTTCTCCCTAATGGCAACAGCACATCCCCCCTTCACGTTTCTGTCACTCGAGCAAGGCAACAAGGAGGCATGAACCCATTATCGAGCATAAATACTCCCTCTTGGAGTCACTAGCAACTACTTGGCCAGAATAACCACTAGCAACGGAGAGCATGCAAGATCACAAATAACATAAGCAATAAAGACTATAATCAACTTGGCATAAGGTCAATATTCAAAGGATCCCAGCAAACACAGTATAGAGAATTACATAAGATTAATCTCGGTCATGATAGGCAGCTCACGAGATCTAAACATGGAGGCATATGAGGAGAACACAACCATCTAGCTACAGCTATGAACCCGTAGTCCAAGGATGAACTACTCACGCATCACTCTGGAGGAAAGCATGGTAGTGTAGAAGCCTCCGGTGATGATCTCCTCTTCGGCAGGGTGCTGGAAACAGCTTTAGAACCCCGCTGACCTTGGGTTGACGGTGACGGCGGCTGTGGAACTTTTTCGGGGATTTTGATCAGCTGCTTAGGGTTTTCCATCCGGGGGGGCTTAAATAGGCGAAAGGGAAAAGGCGGTGGAGGCCAGGGGGCCCCACACCCATAGCTGACGCGGCCAGGGGGCGCGCCACCCTATGGTGTGGCCCCCCTGCTTTCCCTCTTTGACTCCTCTTCGGTCTTCTGGATGCTTCCGAGGAAAATAGGACTTCCGGGCTTCGAACTTTCCAATTCCGAGAATATTTCCAGAACAACTTTTCTGAAACTAAAAACAGCAGAAAACAGGGAACTGGCTCTGTGGCATCTTGTCAATAGGGTAGTCCTGAAAATCGATAAAAATGACATAAAGAAGGGAGAAAACATGTAGCAATTGACATAATATCATCATGGAGCATCAGATATTAGGGGTACATTTATGACGTATCAAGCGCCACCACCTAGTGTAAAAACATAACCACTCGTGGCCTTAATCTCATCAGCATCAGAAATCCAATTGGAATCACTATATCCGTCAAGTACCCTTGGGTCCCCGGTATAATGAATTCCATAGCTCATAGTGCCTTTTAAATAGCGCATAACTCTTTCAAGCGCATGCTAGTGATCATTTCCTGGATTTGAAACAAATCGACTCAATTTTCTCACAGCAAACGAAATGTCAGGCCTCGTGGCACTAGCTAGATACATAAGCGAGCAAATAATCTGAGAATATCTCAATTGATCTCTAGTAATCCGTCGATTCTTTCGAAGTAAAACACTAGGATCATACGGCGTCGGAGAAGGCTTGCAGTTGCTATACCCAAAACTACTCAAGACCTTTTCCACATAGTGGGATTTAAGCAGGGTGATCCCACCATTGTCGTCTCTTAGCAGTTTGATGTTTAATATAACATCACCTACTCCAAGATCCTTCATCTCAAAGGATCGAGATAAGAAATCCTTGACCTCCTTAATCACGTCAAGGTTGGTTCCAAATATCAGTATGTCATCGACGTACAGACATAGAATAACTCCCCCGCCCCCACCATGACGATAGTAAACACACTTGTCAGCTTCGTTTACAACAAAGACTTCAGCAGTCAAAGTTCTCTCAAAATTTTCATGCCATTTCTCAGGAGCTTGCTTGAGGCCATACAGTGACTTCAATAACTTACAAACCTTGCCTTCATGGCCCGGTACTACAAAACCATCTGGCTGCTCCATGTAAATTTCTTCACCTAACTCTCTGTTAAGGAAAACCGTCTTAACGTCCATTTGGTGAATGAGAAGACCGTGTGAGGCAGCCAATGAGAGTAGCACCCGAATAGTGGTCAGTCAAGCCACAGGTGAATAGGTATCAAAGAAGTCTTCTCCTTCTTTCTGGGTGTAACCCTTAGCCACACGCCTGGCCTTATATTTTTCTATTGTACCATCAGGTCTAAGCTTTTTCTTGAACACCCACTTGCATCCTACAGGTTTGCACCCATAAGGACGATCAGTGATCTCCCAGGTTCCGTTAGCCCGGATAGAATCCATCTCACAACGGACAGCTTCCTTCCAGTAGTCAGCATCAAGAGATGCATCCGCTTCTGAAATAGTCCTAGGTGCGTCATCCACGAGATACACAATGAAATCATCACCAAAGGACTTTCCAGTCCTCTGTCTTTTGCTCCTTAAAGGAACTTCATTGTCATAGTCTATGGGATTCTCAACGTGTTCTATCGGAATGGTGGGTTCGGGAATTACAGACAATTCCTGACTAGATGAATTAGGTATCTCATGATTCGATGAGCTAGGCATCTCCTTTTTGGGAAAGATGTCTTCAAAGAAAGTTGCATCATTTGACTCCATGATTGTACCGACATGCATGTCTGGTACCTCATATTTTATTATCAAGAATCTATAACCAATGCTACGGAACGAGTAGCCCAGAAGAACATAATCCACGGTTTTGGGTCCAAGCTTGTGCTTCTTGGGAATTGGTATACTGACTTTCGCCAAACAACCCCAAGTTTGTAAGTAAGAGAGTTTTAATATTTTCTCTCCCATTCCTCGAATGGAGTTATTTGTTTGTTCTTTGTGGGAACTCGGTTTAGGACATGACACGCAGTCAATATCGCCTGCCCCACCATGCCTTGGAAAGACCCGACGTATCTAACATGGCGTTAACCAAATATGTTAGAGTACGGTTCTTTCTTCCAGCCACCCCATTAGACTGAGGTGAATAGGGAGGCGTCATCTCGTGGATTATACCATGTTCCACACAAAAAGAATCAAACTCGTTGGAAAAATACTCTCCACCACGATCAGACCTAAGTCTCTTGATTTTTCGATCAAGTTGATTTTCAGCTTCAGCTTTATAGATCTTGAAAAAGTTCAAAGCCTCATCTTTTGTTTTTAAGAGATACACATGAAAATAACGAGTGGAATCATATTTCAACGTCATGAAATATTTCTTTCCACCTTTTGTTAGCACACCATTCATCTCACAAAGATCTGAATGTATGAGCTCAAGTGGTGCCAAATCTCGGACCTCGGCAGTCGTATGAGACTTGCGAGGTTGCTTTGCTTGCACACATACTTGACACTTAGAGCCCTTGATGGTAGTGAAATTCGGGATTAAATTCATTTTGGCCAGCCGAGTCATGCATCCAAAATTAATATGACAAAGGCGTGAATGCCAGACATTTGATTCACTATTGGTGCAAACATGATTCACAACTTTATTACAAACGTCTGAAAGAGATAAGCGGAACAAGCCTCCGCAATCATAACCTTTACCAACAAAGGTTCCAAACTTTGATATTACAAATTTATTGGACTCAAACACTAACTTGTAGCCATCTCGACACAGGAGAGATCCACTAACAAGATTTTTATTGATATAGGGCACATGATGAATTCTTCAGGCGCACGATCTTCCCTGAAGCAAACTTCAGATCCATCGTACCAACACCTCGAACAGAAGCATGCGACCCGTTTCCCATCAGCACGGTGGAAGTCCCTGCGAACTGGTCAATCCACCAATCAGGAGAATGACATACTGAAAGAATACTAGGGAATTTACCGTACCCAGCATCCTTCATCTCAGTATCCCCAATGAGAACATTGACATTCTTGCCATTCTTCTCAAGTTCTCGCAGCTCATACCGTTTGGGGCATTTCGGAGCCCAGTGACTCGGGTCACCACAGAAATGGCAGGATCCCTTCCTTTTCTTGAAGGTGGTAGTTTGTGCAGGCTTGTTCTTCCTATCATACTTGCCTTTGTTCTCAGGCTTGTTCTTGTTCTTGGGCTTGTAGGGCTGAAAGTTCTTCTTCTGAACGAAGTTTTCACTACAACCTCCCTCAAGACCTCGAGCACGTTTGTCTTTTGCTCTCGCCTTCTCTTCCACATCAAGAGAACCAATGAGATCCATAACGGAAAACTCTTGCCTCGAAGGAGGAAGTTTGGCAATGATGCCTCCGGCAATAAACTTGTCCGGTAACTGATGCATGTAAAATGCATACATGAACTTTGCATGTTATTACTTGTTTTTCCTACATATTAGCAACTTATATTCATGTTTTATAATGATTTGGGGGATTTTCTAAACAATCCCCCTTCTTTTGGTTCTAACCCTGTTTTTCCACAAAACGTACTTTTTAGTGTTTAAGACTTTCCGGGAGCTTCGGGACTCCAAAAAGGGCAAGGCCAAAGAGCACGGTTCAGAATTTTCGAGACGAAGACTATGGGCCAAAGTAGAGGGCCAAAAGGCCAACCAGGTGGCAAAGAGGACCCTCCACGCGGCCAGATTCCTTGGCCTCGTGAGAGGCCCCCTTTTTTCCCCCGTGGCTCCGATGCCGTCGATCTTTCTTCTCCCGAGTGTCTCGTGACCTAAAAACGACTATATAAAGGGTCCCCTGGCCTTTTCGAGGAGGAGGCGACGCCGAGAGACGAAACCATGAAACAGAGAGACAGAAGGCTGCCGCCGGAGAAGATCGGAGGGGGGAAACGCCGCCGGGATCACCCCCGGAGGGCTCCACTCCCCTCCGGCGTGTTCATCATCAACATCTACGGCAAGATCAGCTCCATCTCTCCACTGTAATCTCTTGGCAAACACGATGTATGATGCAATACTATATTCCCTTGATGTATTGTGTCTCCCCGTCTATGTTTGAGTAGTGAATTGTTCTTGGCAATGGTGAAATAGTTCGTTGATTGGTTGCATACAAGTTTGTTATCTTCTATGATTGTCTTTATGTACAATATATGAGTGCACGCATATGTTGGGGAATGCATGTAAGGTGATCACCGGTAGCATAATGGAGTGGTGGTGACTTGGGAGTGACAGTAACCTGAGACCGAGCCACAAAGTTATGTTATTGGGAATATATATAGGGGACCTTAGAACGTAAGGCTATGGTGGGACTTTATGTCTTAATCAATCTTGTGCAGTCATTTACTTGGCCACATGATCCATCATAAGGGGTTGTAGATCATTTACTTGACTATACCTATTCATGGCTCCTTCCTAGAAGAAACAACTAAGACTAAAACATGTGCTTCACTAATTGTGACAACCACACGAACGAAACACCTATTGCTAGAACACTTGCTCCCTTGAGATACTAGAGATATTTGCTGCTTGCTAATTGTGAAACTTGCTTAGAAACTTGCATTTTAAACTTGCTTCACTAGTTACTAGACAAACCACACTCCACGTCACTTGCTTTTAATTAGTTAGTTCCTTTTAGTCAAACTTATTTCTTTGCATAAACAGCCATATAAGAGGGTTATAGGGCTTTAGAGAATAGATAGCTTACCTTCAGCTCCTCGTGGGTTCGACACTCAAATATTTATCGAAAGGTACTACAATTGATCTCCTGCACTTGGGAGTCATCAAGCACTTTTCTGGCGCCGTTGCCGGGGAGCGTTGTGCTAAGATTTTATTCTTGTTTGCATTGCATACTAACATATAAACCTAAAACACAAAAAAAAATTATAAAATGGAAAACAACCAAACAATTTTAGAAATGTATAATATCTACCTTGAATTAGGACATCAAGTGTTTGAGGAGAAATTGAAAAATTATTTGCACAACAATCATATTTGTGGTAGTACTAATTCTTTGAACACCTTTATTGCTAAGGAAAACCTTGAGCTTGGGGAAGTTTGTCTTGATGAATATGATATTTTTAGTCCCCCTACTATTGAGGATAAAAATGATATACTTGCTGATTCTATGGAAAGTTTTAAGCTTGGGGAAGTTGGTTTTGATGAGCATGATATTTCTAGTTCCCCAAGCTTGGAGGAGAAAATTCACTTTGATGATACTATGCCTCCTATATATGATGATTGCAATGAAAATTATGAATGTTTAACTCCCACTATCACTAATGAGGATTTTACTTATGTGGAGAGTAGTGATTCTTTTATGCATGTGGCTCATGATAAGAATGTTTTATGTGATATTCATATTGTTGAATCTATTCATGATGCCACTGAAAATTATTATGAGAGAGGGAAACATGGTTACACATATTTCAACAATATTAAGTTTCCCCTCTTTATGTTGAAAGTATTGAAGTTGCACTTGATCTACCTTTCTATGCTTGCTATTATGTGTTTCTTTTATTTGTTTCATTACAAAATGCCAATGCATAGGAAATGGGTTAGACTTAAAAATAAATTGTTTAATATTTTTTTGGTGTGTTCCTTATGCTTTAATTTCCTATTCGGTTTTAGAACACATTTATGTCTTTACAACATGTAAAATGCCTTTACCTACTGTTATGTATCATTTAATTTAAGATTTTCATTTTATAAAAAAATTTGGGAAAGTAAATGAGAAGGATGAGTAATGGAGAAGTTGGGGTCGACCTTGAACATGTGTTGTTCATGCCAATGAAACCATTGCAAAGTCTCTATCATTAAAAAAAATTCCAAAGCTAAAAACAATAAAAATATTAGTTCACTACTGTAACATCACATTTCTTTCTTATTTCTCATCTTAAATGGCAAGAATAATCTTATATGAGAGATAGGATTAAACAATAGTAATTAGGTGTCAAGAAAACAGATTCCTGAACTTCACTGCGAAAAATGTTTAAAATCACAGAAGTGGAATTTTGACCTGGTAATTTACGACAGAAATATTTAGTTATCACTACATATTTCATTAGTTTTAAGTTTTCTGATTTGAGCAACTGAAGTGCCTCTAAAAATTCACTCTTTACGGGCTGTTCAGTTTTTGGCAGAATATGTCTTTATTTTGCATTGCTCTCATTACTTGTGTTTTGTGTGGTTCTTTTGATCAAGGAGCGATGCACAACTGTAGTAACAGTAGTTAATATTTAGAATCAACTCATGATGTGTCTTTTCTGTACCTATGTGGATTTTATTTATGGAGGCACTAACCCCTCTAATCAAGTTTTATGTTGAGATTTGTGTAAGAAGAATTTTTCAGGAGGAAGAGTTGAGTGAGATGAACAAAGATCAAGAGGGACAACCAATTAAGCTTGGGGATGTACCCCTGGGCTCACCCTACATGTATCAAATAAGTACAAGAATCCAAGCTTGGGGATGCCGAGCCACCTCACTCCAACCATCATGATGTTAAGTAAGTAAAGCCTAGCTATATGGCTATAAAGAAAGCGCTTTACGGGAGGCAACCCGGTTGTTTTTGTTTGGATTTTCCTAGTGTCCTCTTGCTGTCTCAAGAGATTAGTTTTTTTTGTTTTAATTCTGGAGTTTTCAATAAAGAGTCAAGTCAAACCCATTTGGACTTATAAGTTGCTATCCTAGTGCATGAAATTTCTATTTCAGCACGAGTCTGCTCACCGTATGATTTTACGTTTTTTATTGGTATGTCGGATTGAGCTAATTTTTTAGTATTTTCTGCAACTTTTTATCCTCTGTAAGAAAAAAAATTGGCTTAATTGTTTGACGAGTCTAGCTTAGGGAAAAACGTTCGTTTTGCTGCTGTTGCTTTTCTGGACAGAGTCTGCCTTCTTTTGTTTTATGCACTCTTTGGGCTTGGGAATCGAATTTCCATGATTCTTTCAAGCAAGAGAGTGAACATACAACATAATAAACCTTATTTTCTATCTACTGGAGCATTTGATTTGGAATTTTGCACAGCAAGCATGTGATTTGTTTGTCCTTGCTAATCTCACCCCACAGAAAAAGAATGGGAGAAACATGTTTTGTGAAGTTTTTTCACAGGGAATAGAGGAGCTGCACCTCAAGACATCCAAGAATGGTGAAAGCCATAAGATTGGGGATGTAATGAACACCCCACTGGAGCTACACTCTTTTGGTTAGCACACGTCTACTTTCTGTTTTTCTAAGCAAAGCATTTATCGTAAAGACTTGAAGCGTCTAGTTTTTTTTTTTTTTTTTTTTGATAAGACCACACCCATCATTTTATATGAGATTGAGCTACTGGAGTTTGGGGTTGGAATGTATTGGATGCTATTATTATGACTTGGAATAGGGATGCCATGGTTGATTTGAAGAGCTACATATGTTTGCATAATTTATAGGCTTTTTATGTGTAGAAATTTGCAATAATGTTGTCTTGAGCTATCTCTTATTCATGTCCTTGATGTTAATTGCTGGTTTATATAGTTTTTCATGAAATGAGTAGTTCTATGGACATATGCATGCATAGTAGCTGGTCAACTATATCCCTTTTGCTAGCCAAAAATTTAAAAATTCCAACAAGTAAAAACTTGTTTCCAACACTCCTTAGCCAAGTATTTCCAGTGAGTCCACCATATCTTCCCATTAGCTTCATTGCTATTCCGAGTATGTTCACTGTCGTGGGATAATCACGGCAGATGTTACCGGGGGTAACTGATCTTGGGGCAAGACGACACAGGTATTTGGGAGAGGGTTTAGCTCAGAGGAGAACATGGTGCAATTCGATCTGGTAGCCGGCAATCAAAGTCGCCGAGTTTCCGATCTTGATATAATAACTCAACTCTGGGATTACACTTGATGCTCGATATCACACGATGTTGCTAGGGTTCTTAGATCTCTACCTAAAACTATACCTGGGGGTCGGTTTATAAAGCACCGTACCCTCCTGACTTGCCCTCCAAGGCGCACCCGGAATCCTACCCGGACACTGCTTACAAACCCTAGCTTTCCTTACCGCAACCCACAATCCGGGTTACGAGGCCTACAAACTTTGGGCCTTCCAGAAGTTTCATTATCCTTAGCCGGATCCTGCGCCGTGTCCCTTGGTCCGGGTTACACCTTGGAGTTGGCCTACCGGGTTATTATCCCTCCATCAGTAGTCCCCAGAATAGCTTGGGCTTCATGGATCCCACTTGAAGCGCTTGCTATTCCCTGCAAAGATATCAAACATACGGGCATATAGAGACCGGGTTAAGATGTTTTGATGTTCAGCTAGGCCTTACTCCATGGTGGCCATATAGTAATCCGGCTCTTTCCCAATTACCCAACTTACTTTCCCAGATAAAATCCCAAAATGTCAAAATTTCGCACCCGATAATCGACCCTGAAATCGCGGGGTTAATTTCCTTCTTCCTTTTACCCAGAGGCCTTGCACAATATTTGGCGCATATCTCGCCAAAACTCAAATTAACAGCCGTTTATTTCCGTAACTCCCGGCTCCCGTTCAGTGAACCGGGCTTATCCACTCACCCTATAAATAAGCTCCCTGGGGGGTAACCTAAACCCTAACGGCTCATTTCCCCCCACTCTGCTTCCTCTCTCCCTCAGAGCTCACTCCCGCTGAGCGCCACCACGGAAATCCCGCGCGCGCCACCGGAGCCCATCGGACGGAGGCTGCGCTCCTCCACCGCTCGCCCCGCGCCGCCGCCGAGACCCGCCGGCGAATCTCCATCCGGCCCATCAAGAACCGCGAAGGGACACCAGGGCTGCGCCATTTGCCTCCGCAAGGCTTCACTCAGATCTCCTCCGGTAAGCCTTTTGCGCCCATTAATTTTCCCTTGCAATTTTTGAATTTCATCTTAAACTAGATCCAAATCTGCCCGACACGGATTTCTCGGCTATGCCGAATTAGATTGCCCACATTCTCTCCTAGCATGCACAATGAATAAAGCGCATACTCCAATACACTCTCCTACTGCCCGCAATCGTTATTCCCACCACAAATTCGAAAATAGAGCTTCCAATCTAGGCTCGAACTACCCGAAATTTCCGCCTTTGCATTAATCACCCGGCTGGACCTTTCCTTTCTAGTTTCTTTTAATCACGTTGAGTGCCCAGGAAGCCGTCTACTGTCTTCAAAAAACTTCTTCGGCATTTAGATCCCATAATTTTCGCCACAATGCCTGATACCCGGGTAATTTCAAACTTTGCTCTGCGAACTAACACCCGGATCACTCGCAATTTTTCATGTCTCTATATTACACGGCTTATACTTGGCCGGTTCGCAACTTCCATGCCTTAATTTTCTTCTTACCTTGTACTTTGCAGGTCCACCACATGGCTCCCAAGAAACAGGGGAAAACTCCAACCAAGGCTAAGGCCACCAACACCATTTCTGCCAACTGGGCACGGTCTATGGTCACAAAGGCCAAATTGGAGGAGCTGGTGGAACTGGGAATTCTTCCTCCTCAGGAAAATATCCAATGGAGGGTGCCGGGTAAAGAGACCCGGCCCACCCCTACAAAAGATGAGGTAATCTGTTTCGTGGAACATGTGACCCGGGGTTTTCGACCACCGGGTCACCCCTTTTTCCGTGACATCCTTAGCCACTACGGCCTTCGTGTCTTTGATATCGGACCCAATTCTGTGCTAAATATTTCCCATTTCATTGTCCTTTCCGAATCTTACTTGTGCACTCCGCCAATTCTAGCTCTTTTTATTGAGCTTTTTCAATGCAAACCATGCCGCGAAAGCGGTGATGGGGCGCTTCTCACTTGCGGCGGGGTTTCAATCCAACGCTGCAAAAACTCTCTGATGCCACCCCTCACCCTCAATTCCCATGTCAAGCATTGGCAGCTCTCGTACTTTTACTGCCAGGACACTTCCCCACCCGGTCAAAAGAAACTGCCGGGTTACTCGGAGGGTCTTCTTGATATTTCCGATAAGTTTAGTGCCTTCGCCCCTGACCCGGACAGGGAGGCAATTCAACCTCTTCTAGCCAAAATTGCCACTCTTACAGCCCAAGGCCTCATCGGGCTCAACCTGGTGAAGGCTTGGGTTGATTTCAGGATTCAGCCCAATTCCATCCGCACGAAGTTGATGTGCGAGTATTCAGGGGAACCTTCTGATCCGCTCCGATACTCCGACAACATCTTCGCAGCTGGCGACACTCATAAAACCATCAAGGGTTTCTTGACGGAAAAGCTCGATGTAATCCGGAACATATCTGGGTTAGATCCCTTCACACTTGAGAATCCAGCCCCCAAGGTAAAAATCCGACTTTGATGCCTTTACTTTTACTCTTTCCACTCTACGCGGTTAATAACCCTTATGTCAACACTTTTCAGGCTGATGATGATTTTTGGAAAACTAATGCCTCCCCTAGCTCCGAAAGTCTAGAGGAGCAAGATACGGTTAACTCGGAAGAAGGTACTCTCCGAATTTTATTTGGTTCCCTTGAACTCACCATAGCCCCTTCCTTTCTAACCATAACTTTGATGATATCCATAACAAGAAGATGACGAGGAAGAAAACTCCGATGGCAAGGTGGAATCTGCCAGCGACGATGAAGAACTGGAGCCGACAATCAAGGTCGGATCCAAAAGAAAGACCCAAGAGGCCACCTCCAAGGTTTCATATCTTCCTCTCGCATTCAACTCGCATTACTTTAATGATATACTTGAGCTAACTTGACATTATCCCACTGGCCGCTCTTGAAGGAGTCGCCCGTGCCTAAGCGTAGGTCAACTCGAAACCACCCGGGTGATGAAGCCCTTAACCCGGGTATTACATCGACCCCCCCACGGCGGGCTGGTAATTACCCTATCTTTTCTGAATCAAGGCATTCCCTTTAAACCATTCCCACATGACATTTAACTTGATAATTTCTAGCTTCTCCCGAGTCCAGCGATGGATTCCCTTGTGACTTTGCGGTGAATACCGGGTAAGATCCCTTTCCTGATGTTCCGCCATATTTCATCACCCTTTCTTGACTGTGTATTTAACTATTGACTGACAACACCTTATAGGGCCACGGTCGTTGTCAGCGATCAAGAGGAAGCGGAGACCGAGGACCCGGGTAAGGGGAGCCCGGCTAATAAGGCTACAGCCGCCTCCAGCGCTGAAAAACAAGCGTCGCCGCCAAACCCGGACACGCAAGGAGCCGAGTATCCAATCGCTTCCCATGCAAGCAAGAAGAACAAAACCACCGTCTTGGGTGAAGAAGAAGAAGCGTCAGATTCCGACACACGGATGACCCGGGTTCCGCCTCCTACTAAGAAGAAAGCTCCTTCCCGGAATTTCCAAGGCCCCGGGTCTTCTGATACGAGTAAAGATACTTTTGATCAGTTGATGAACAGTCTCCTTACTATGAAGGCTTCAGAGAGCCAGATCTTGGAGCGCATGGCTGCAGAGCATCAGGTAAGGACACTTTGTATCCCATATTGCATACCTAGTCCCCAAGTCCCAAGTATGACTTGCAAAAGTGATGCTTGGTACTTTACACCACATTCGGCTTTCCATACAATTCAACTAATACTTGCATTCCTTGCTACTTACAGGCACAGATAACCCGGTCTGATGAAACTTTACTGAGGACCGAGCAACTTCTTCTTGCCGAGATGAAACGAAGGGAAATCCTTGAGGATGAGATGAAAACATTGAAGAAAGATGTGTCCAAATACAAGAAGAAGTGCAATGCCGCTCAGACCAAACTGAAGAAACTATCGGACCAGGTTTCCGATACTTATCAGATCTTGCTCAGTAAGTTTTCTGCTGCTGATTGGCTTAATGTCTTCAATTTATTATAACAGACTCGGGATTATTGATACGCTCTTTCGTTTGCTACGACTGCAGGCGCCAACCTTGCGGCCCCAGAGGAAAATGCCATTACCAAGGCTAAAACCCTCAAGACTGTACTCCGGACTTTCTTTGCCGGCACAAAATTCATATTGGATGCTGTGAAGTGGCCCACGGAAGTATATCCGGGTGAAGAGAATCTCGTTCAAGCCTGTTCTACTGTGCCTGGGTGGATTGAGATCTGGAAACGCTCATCATGCCGAATTGGAATGACCCGGGCTTTTACTCTGGCCAAGGCTTTCTTTCCAAAGCTTGACCCGGCAAAGGTAACATCCGGGTTTCCCGAATTCAAGGCTGACGGTTCCAAATTTACACCCAAGGATTTCAAAGCCATACAAGCCGCAGTGCGCCCCTCAGCTACCGCCTTGGCCGATAGCTTGGATCTAAATACGATTATGAGTGCATATGACGCTGATGGCAAAGTTATTACGGAGGATGCGCCCCCTCCTCTTGATATCTTGGAGAAGTGGGTTTCTAGCTCGGCCAGGAAGAGGGAAGCGACTGCGAAGAGGGAGGCCGAGTTAAAATCGGGCCCGTCTGCCTCTACACCAGCCGTCCTTCCACCAGTCCGCCCTGATGCAATGAGTCCGGGTAAGGGTGCCAGGAAGGCTAAGCAGCAAACCCAAGACTCAGACCCGGAAGGCCGTACTCAGGAGGCCGAATAGGGCCGTATTGTCATAATACCTTGTAATGCTTTGTAATCACACTGTTATGCTTTTGATGGTGCGCCTGTGCACCCCTGATACTGATGTCGTACCTTGTAACGCACTTTTTAGCCCGTGATGTACTTTGCGGCTTTTCTGGTCTTTTGATAACTGTATTGCTTGCTTATTCTTTGAATTTTTTCTCGATACCCAATTCTCTATTTTGGCTCCCTTCGGAAGACTCGGTTTTCCGAGTACCGGGGGCTTTGATACGTGGACTTTTTCTTTAAGTCCCCAAGACTCGGATGGTGGGGTTTTTCGAACTGCGATAGCCAAGTAGTTTGTTTCTGTTTCGAAGTCCCCCAGTCCCCATGACCCAAAGTCCGAGTCATGGGGGTGTGGCCTTTCTCAGAGAACAAATTATTTTTTACCGAGTCGCGAGCCTAAAGCCATTCCGTGTAAATACTGAAGTTATGCTTGATAATTGTTGAGTTTCCGGCTTTTAGCCTTGTACTCTGCATAAACTTGTGGTTTAGATGACCCTTTTGACTATCTTGTACTGTAAGCCGGCTTTCGCGTGGATACCATGTTGTTACATCCATACGAGAACAGTGTCATGGAAGTCCCATTGGGCTTCATGGCTGATTGTAATCGTAAGCGAACGAATCATGCCACTTTAGTGCGAGTCACATCGAGCTTAAGTAAGAAAAGTCAAGAAAAGTTGGCTTCTTTGCCCAGTCATAAGATTGCAGCCGTACTCGTTTGCGAGTAATCGGCCCTTACAACTTATAGCTATCTATGCCGGGTCATTCGGGTTAGTGGCTGGTTACCTGAGCAACCAACCCCCAAGACCTACATGCAATCGATGCTTTTGATGATATTGAATTATCGATGTCGCAGGGATACTACTTACTTGTAATCAGGGCGAAATGACATAGGTCTTGATAACCATCTCTTTATTGATACTAGAAATTTTGGGTTAGCAGGCCGCCTCATTAAAAACCTTCCAGTCCCCTTAGGTACCCTGGGTAGGAAAAGAGCGCGTCTGAAACCTGCCGCCCGTTACATTGTTTAGTTCTTCATAAGCACCGGTCCTGACCTGGCTTGACCAATGCACATCCTCCATATGTTGGACCTTTTCCTGATGAGTACCGGGTTTGCTAGCCAACCCGGGTGGGGTGTTTCCATGACTTGGCTGGTTGTGAGCGGCCGTGTAGCTTCTTCCTTCACAGCGGATTTCTTGGGGGAGTCAACTTCGATTAAGGCCACCATTTTGGGATCTTGCGTTACCTTGGATTTTGCTTTTTCGCCTTCAGTACTCGGCCTTTTTGATGTAATTCTGTCCTCCGGGTCTGCTTGAGACCGATAGTGCTTGAGTTCTTCTTTTCTGCAGGCCTGCTCGGCCATTGCCGCATCTCCTTCATCACATTCGGCTGCTATGTCTCGATTCCCGTGTATGGTAATGGTCTTCTTAGGACCCGGGATTTTCAGCTGCAGATACACATAACACGGTCTTGCCATGAACTTAGCATAAGCCGGCCTTCCAAACAATGCATGATAGGGACTGCGCAACTTGACCACCTCAAAAGTAAGCCACTCGACTCGATAATTGTCCTTTGATTCCCCAAAAGCTACTTCCAATGCCACTTTTCCTTCGGGGCACGCCGAATGACCCGGCACTATTCCGTGAAAAACTGTTGTACTCTTTTGCAACTGAGATTCCTTTAGGCCCATGCGCAGAAAAGTTTCCCAGTATAGGATATTGATACTACTTCCTCCATCCATCAAGACTTTTTTCAGCTCGTACCCATTGACCTGTGGTGCCACCACCAACGCTAAAACTCCCGGGTGTTCAACTCTGTCCGGGTGATCCCTCCTGCTCCAAGTTACCTCCTGTTCTGACCACCTCAAGTATCTCGGGACGGCTAATGAAACTGAGTTGACCGCTTGCTTCAGTATCTTTTTGTCCTTGTTAGAGCCTCCGGTGGTATGCACATGATATTGACCCAATTGTTTGGGGTTAGCCTGGAAACCTCCTGCCCCCCCTTGGTTATTACTTTGATTTCCAGCCGCCGGGTTGCCGGCCGGGGGTGGGCCGTTGCCCGGGTTTGCCCCTGGACCCGGTCCTCCTCCCCGTCCTGCACCTCGCATAGCTCTGTGCACTTCCTCATTTTTCCATCTTTGTAAATCGGCGCACTGTTCTAGGGAGTGGTTAGCTGGCCTGCCATTCCTGCTGTGCTTCGGACATGCCATCCTGAATATGTCCCAATTGTTACCCGGCCTTGGTGGACCTTGATAATTTCCTCCATTGTGGTTACCTCCGTTGAAATTTTCTTCTGCTCTTGGCCTCGAAGACCCGGCTTCTGTGTTGGCGACAAACTCGGAGCCTCCTTCGAAAGGGCGCTTGTTCTGGCTATTTCCATTGTTACCTGATGCTGATCCGTTGCCGGTTCTTCCATTACCGCTTGTGTTTGCTTTTGCCTTCTTGTCATCAGCTTCTTCTTCTGTAGTATCTGTAGCAGCGTGTTTGTTGCACGCATCCATCAATTCTCCCATTGTGACTTCCGAGGCATTTCGACTGGACTTCATGCGAGTTAACTTTTGCACTAAAGGTATATACTTGCATGTTTTTGCCATGGCCTGTAGTGCATCCTTGGGCTGGATATCCGTGGATGAGTGAAGTATCTCCATAACCCGGCGCACCCAACTGCGTGCCGATTCTCCCTTCTTCTGAACGCATCGCTCTAGATCATCAATAGTGAATAATTTCCTGCAGGTCCCGTGAAAGTGTTTGACAAACGCGGTCTTCAATTCCTCCCAAGACTTGATCGATCCCTCTGGTATATTGGTGAACCACAATTTTGCTGCTCCTTCCGACATCATCAGATACATGAACTTGGCTTGGAGGTTCTCGGACGCGTTGCGAATTGACATTGCCATCTCGTAACTGCTTAGCCATGTTTCGGGATCCATGGTTGGCTCATAATTCACTACTTTCCCTGGCTCTTTGAATTTTTCCGGGTAAGGTTCAGCTCTAATATTGTCCGAGAGACACTTGGGTCCCGCAAGAATGGTTGAAGCTGGCCTTGCTCTAGAAACGTGCGATGCCGCGGGGGGCGCGGCTGGGCGCGGTGCTGCGGGAGGTCCATGCGCTGCAGACCCGGCCGCGGCCCTCCGAGCCCTAGAACTGTCCACGACGGCCTGTGCTGCTGATGCTGCCTGAGCGCGGGGAGGAGGCGGCATTTGCTGCTGCTCTTCCCTCCGCCGCGCTGAACTTGTTTGGATATTCCCTTGCTGCTGACTGACGTATGGCGTCCCGTGCATACCGCTTCTGTGATCCGGGTAATTGGCTTGCTGTGCCACCGCAGTGTGCAACAGCTCGATGGCTTGCCGAGTCTTCTCTGCATGGGGCGACTCTCCCACAGGGATTTGATTCAATGCGAGTGTCGCTGCATATATGTTGTCCATAGGATTATTGTAGTGGTCGGCTGGTGTGCGGAATCGTGATGGTGGCGGCGGCAGTAGATCGTTGCCGGTTGTGACTCTAGTTTGTGGTGGGGGTAACCCGGTCCGTTCATTCGCCGGATGTGTCGCTGCTGTCATCTGTTGGGGTGCGGTTCCCTGGTTCACCACTGGTATCGGCTGGTCCTGAGGTGTAACGAATAAATTAGCCGGATTAATAACCCCGCCCGTTGCTGGTAACCTGGTGTGATGCCTTTGATGTATCCTGGACGTTTCCTCTCGAAGCCGGGTTTCCAACGCATCCAGCTCGCGCCGTCGTGTGGCCATCCCTTGCTTTTCTGCCTCTACCTGCCTTCTTTGCTGTTCCAGCGCACGACGCGCCACATCCAGATCCCTGACGCGTTCCGCTGCGTTCTCCGGAGTGATAACCGTCGCGAGAACCGTGGGGTCTAGAATCAGATTGTTATCGAATAGGGCCGGGTGGCGCGGGTTCGAAGGACCCGCCCCTGGTGTCCGGTTTTCTAAGAATCCGAACGTGTTTGCATGCAACTCCTCATCCGCCGCTCTGCTGGTTACTGACGCTGATTCTCCATCAACCCGGGTCAAGACCGGGTCTCCGTTAACCGCGCCCTGTTGCTGGGCCACTGCCTGAGCCGCCCCGACTGATGCCGCGGTTGTGTTTCCTTGGTTGGCCGCGGGGGCCGCATAGACTGCAACTCGGCGTACGATATCCGGTGCAAATTAGGGCTGTTCTTCCTCACCGTTCTCCTCATACCGGTTTTCCAGTAGGTCCAGGATAGACCCGGTATCATCTTCTCCTTGGGCCCGGTCGCGTGGGGTCCATGCCGGCTCCTCCGGCTGTTCCCACTCCGCGATGGGTTCTTCTGCCGGATATGTCGTTCCAGTCGATTCTTCATCATCTGATCGGATAGACGTGGCTTTTCCTGGCATAGAATCAGATCCAACGTTGTCAGGGATCGAATTGGAAGCACATACCATACCGATGAAGACGCTGATCCGGCCGATCGTCATGACGGATCAGGTTTCGAGGTGATCCGACTCCGGCCCCCAGCCGGAATCGTCCACCACCTTTTCTCCTTCGTGGTCGATGTAGATTTCGCCGATGACAAGATTCTCCATGCCCTTCCGAGCTTCTCCCGTGATGTAAACACCTTTGGACGCAGGCCCCACGGTGGGCGCCAACTGTCGTGGGATAATCACGGCAGATGTTTCCGGGGGTAACTGATCTTGGGGCAAGACGACACAGGTATTTGGGAGAGGGTTTAGCTCAGAGGAGAACATGGTGCAATTCGATCTGGTAGCCGGCAATCAAAGTCGCCGAGTTTCCGATCTTGATATAATAACTCAACTCTGGGATTACACTTGATGCTCGATATCACACGATGTTGCTAGGGTTCTTAGATCTCTACCTAAAACTATACCTGGGGGTCGGTTTATAAAGCACCGTACCCTCCTGACTTGCCCTCCAAGGCGCACCCGGAATCCTACCCGGACACTGCTTACAAACCCTAGCTTTCCTTACCGCAACCCACAATCCGGGTTACGAGGCCTACAAACTTTGGGCCTTCCAGAAGTTTCATTATCCTTAGCCGGATCCTGCGCCGTGTCCCTTGGGCCGGGTTACACCTTGGAGTTGGCCTACCGGGTTATTATCCCTCCATCATTCACCATGTTATTGTGTTATTTATGTTCTAAATTAAGATATTCGCTTTATTAATTTTCATGGGTTGAACTTGGGATAGGACTCTCACGAACTTTTGAAGGCACACTTTACTTTTTATGCATCTAATAAACATGACCCAATAATGGGAGCCACAAGTTTTGCGTTTCACAAGTGTGTGGTTGGGTGCTAGCTATAAACGTGTATCACCGGAAAGCTTTCAACATTGCACAAAAATTTACATTTGGTTGATATCATGTAATTTTGTTTTTGGACTCCTGCCATGCCGAAATGAAATAGAGGAATAGTAAGTTTTGATGAGTAAGTATCTATATGACTAGAGAAACGCATTGGGCCGCTAACCCAAGCCATGCTTTATCATGGTGGAAATTTACTTACAGCTTGAGTGACTCTACTGTCGCACCCGGACTTCTAAAGGATACTCGCCGTTCCGTTGAACAGTAGCAGATTGGATTACGGGGCTTACCGGCACCCGCGTCCTCTTACGAGTAGGCCAACACACGTATGTATGACAACCAACCCCTATCTGTTCAGCGTCGACGTAAACTATCCCATAGAAATCAGGATACTACCATTGAAGTACTTCATACCATACACACATGGTACGTCAACGGTTTGTAACAGAATGATAGCACAACATATCTCTAAGACACAAAAGATTGAAATAAGTTGCAAATGGCTCTCACTAGAGCAGAGATAGCAAATACAATCATCCAGAGGACACATGTCCCAACATATCATCATTACATAGCAGCGGAAACACTCAAAGGGTCTGAGTACAGACAAATCCAAATAGGCTTAAGAAGCCGGGAATGAAAGGAAAACGGAGCCCATCCACGTAGTCTCGGATCCTGCCCGGGTCCGCTCTCTACTCGTCAGCAGGCTCGTCAAACTCCACGTAGTAGCCATCACTGAGATCCTCGTAAGCGTAGTCTGCGGAAACCACAGCCCCAAAGGGGTCAGTACATAAACGTACTGGCAAGCAAGACTCACAGTTCACCAAAGTGTAGCCCGTCAACACCAAGCACAGATGCCTTGGGTTCAACGGAAGAAAGGGGATATAAAAGATGCTGCAACTGGCTGCGCTAACCAACTACAGAGATTCTACCACTTCCGGCTAACAGAAAGAAGATAAGATATCGTATCATAACCAACTATAACTAACCACCAAACAAACCCATCCTGGATCTCGCCCCTTATCCAAAGAAGCAATCTGAGGATAACTCACACAGTTGGATTAATGAATAATGGATCAAATTATTGTGTCAATCAGCCTATTACTAGTCAGGTAACATTAAGTAGGTGTAAGTTGTTCTGAGTACTTGTTAGCCAGTACTTTCACCAAGTCAACCATAACCGCGGAAAACACGGCTTCTCGAGAAGATTTATCCCTGCAGGGGTGCACCAATTTGGCCGTACACATAAGAATAACCCGCCAGATGGGATGCCTCCCACCAAGCGGGGCACTCAACACAACTCAACTCTTCTTCGCATCAAGCCCAAAGTACCTTGGTCGCACGGCTAATCGAGCCCCGAAGAAAGGGGACCCTCATAGCACTCTAAGAACGTGTCCCCCTATATGCCGACTACAAAAGTTCCACCCTGCGCTGGGCTCGCAAAAACATGCATGCGGCAAATGGAAAACACGAACTAAATGAGGCGATTTGGACGAGATGCGAATCGAATCAAATTGAGGGGGGGCGCCCATACACGCTTCCCACATGCGGATAGTGCGCTCATCATGGATCAGTAGACAAGACCCTTTTCCTATTAGGGTCGACACTAGCAGGCCTCAAAACCACATAGGGCCTCCTGCCGGTGCCTTATCAGCATATTATTATTAACAGGTTGATTGATTAACATCGAGCCCCCAGAACATAATAGAATATAGTATTCAGAAAGTAACGGGTAACAAACTCGAGCAAAACAACCTAAGCATGCTAGTAAGACACTGACTCAAACAATGGGGTTGTAGGAGTGGAGGTGAGGCAGTATCAGGGTTAAGGGATTCATGTGATAGGTTCGTAACAGAACAACTATACATAGGGCTAGCAAAATAGATAACGGAAAGTATCGGTAACCAATGTTGAAAGGAACACAATGGTTCATGTGAGTGATAACTTGCCTGCAAACTCAGCAGCCTGGTACTGAGCTAGATCCTCGGAAGGGGTGTCGTAAGTATCGTCTGTCTCAACGTCGTCGTCTATCCGAGAAGAAGCAAACAAACAATGCGGAAATATCAACAATTAATATCATGGCATAGTGCACAATCAAGGGATGATGCATGTCAAGTTAAATGGATGCATCAAAATAAACTAGTGGACTTGGTAACACAATTTAAATGGACCCATATGCAATTTTGAGTTGCATATGAGAAGCCCATGAATTTTGGTTGAAACAATTGTTTTCCAATTATCCAACAGGTGAAAGTGGATTAGTATGGTGCATGGATGAGGAAAACAACAAAATAACAACAATAGAACCAATTGGAATTAAGGTTTACCAATTTAGAAATTTATTTATTAAGTTAGGGAATTTTTGGTTCCTTAAAGGGATTACAAAAATAGTTGTTGTTTTCACCAATTTAAATTGTGCAAAATAATTAACAAAATTCATATTTGAACAGAATACAAAATTTTAGTTGGATTACATGTTTCAAATATTGAAAAAGGAGTTAGGATGAATTTATTATGAATTAAACAAGATTAAACAAATTTTAAATGAATTTAAAACAAGCATGAACTTTATTTAACTTTTATTTAATCAAAACATAAATTCAAATTCATACTCAAAAAGTTTATACTTTTCTAGTTTGAAAACATATTTTGCATGTTCAAAAATAATTTAATTTGAGCAAGTTATGATTTTGTCAAATTTAAATGATTTAAACAAGGTTTAAATTATTTAAGCAATTTTAATTATTCAAACCATGAAACAAAATTTATATTTGAATAGGTGGTTTGAAATAGCATGGAAAACATATTTTATTTGCATTATTTGGATTAAGTATGAATTAGTTATGGATTTAATCAAATTACAAATGAATTGTTTGAATTCAAATTTGAAATGCATTTGGAAAATTCAAAACAGTACACAAATGGTTTAAATGGATAGACAAGTTATTAACAATTTCATTCTGAGGACCAATCTGCAATTTAAAAGGATTTTGATTTAAAACAGAAAACGTTAAAAACTTTTTATACGCATTGCTAGCTAACCCAGGGCACTGCCACTGGGCCCTGGGCCAGCGTGGCATGCACGCGTGGCAGCGGTGCCACACAGCGGCTGACAGGGGGGGCCACCCTGTCAGCGCACGGTGCAAAAACTTGGTTTTTAATCGCGGAGGCCAGGGTTCGAACCCGTGACCTGCCCGCGCGCGTACGCTGAGCGCAACCACTGCGCTGCTCGATCGCTCTTGTCAGTAAGGGGGCTGCAGCTAGGTTGAGGTTCAGTTAGGTTAACTGAATCTCAAACGCGCGCGCGCTAACTGAACTCTGACAGAGAAAAACGACGGCGTAACAACGGCGAGCAACGCGGCGATGCTGGATGCTGTGGTGGTGCATTGGTGTTGGACTCGTGTGCGCGGTGTGCAGAGAGGGCAGAGAGGAGGGAGGAGAGGCACGGTGGCGTGCTCACCGGCGGCTGTAATCGCTGCAGAGGCCCGAGGTAGCGCGGCTGCCGGCAACGTCGAGGACCGCGGCGTCGATCCGGGCAGCAGATGGCGTCGGGGAGGTGTCGTCGAGGAAGGGGAACGCACGACGGTGCGATTCCAGCTGTCAGACAGGGAGGAGGAGGTGCATGGCGGCGGTGGTCGTGGTAGGTTCAGAGGGCGGCGCTCCGGTGAGTTTAGGTGGTTGCAGAGAGAGAGATTCCGGCGAGAGGGAGAGGGGAACGGCGGCGCGAGCTCGAGGGAAGATGGAGTAGCTAGGCTAGGGCTGCGACGCGGCCTAGGGCTAGCTTTATAGGGGCTACAGGCGCGCGCAGCCGTCCACTGCTGCTCGCGGCGACGTGGCGGTGGTGGATGACCGGCCGTACACGAAACAGAAAGGGGGGAGGAGATCGAACCGGTACCGGGCCAGCGCGGGGAGGAAAAAAAAGGCTGGGCCCGCGCGGGGAGAAGGGAAAAGTGGGCTGGGCGCAGCCCACTGCCCCTGGCGCTCGTTTTTTTCTTTTTAAAATTTTTTCTCCTCTGTTTTTTTTTTGCAGGAATTGGAAATGGAAGAAAAAGATAGGTTTTTGAGTTGAAAAAAATTAGGGAAAATTCTTGTGAGTTAATTAGGTCAACATCCACCATTTGACAACTTTGGTTTTTCAAATGTTCAATTTTTATTTGATGTTTGCAAATTGGTTTAAATTTGAAGAATTTGATAATTAAGTGATTAATATTGAAAACAACAATTTTAATAGGGTGAACCCTATTATTTAATTAGAACACATGTGATTAGAATTGTTTGGTACTTTCATAATTTTCAAATTAGGTGATGTTTGATGATTTGATTTGCATTTGAATGCAATTTGGAATTAATGGATTGATTAAAAGCCACCATTTTAAAAGTTGATCATTATGGAATAATTGGAAACAAATGTTGTTTGAGTTGAACTTTTATTTAAAAAAAAATTGTAACAGAGCAAGTATGAAATAAATGTTTGAATCAAGTTTGAATTTCAATTGTGAAAACAGAGAAAAACAGATGCAAACAAATAGGAAACAATTGCAATGATTATGATGACATGATGCAAAACTTTAATTAAAGCAAGAAACAAACATTCTAGGGGTGTTTTCATACTTGGGACGTTACATCTACAACACATCCTACAATAAAATAAGAAGCTATGCATAATAGTGAATGAAAATAAAAAGGATGATGAGTCTACTCCGTTTGTTTGTCTTGCCATTGTGACATGGGCTTGTTTCCAAGTCATGGGGCAAGAGGTACCTCTTTGCGGTTCTCTATGATGTCATTAATACGTATTACAATTGAACAAAGCTTATTAGGAATCTTTAGTTGAGTAATCATGGAGTAGGTTTTCACACTCACGGGGCATGAGGCTTTCAACCACCTTGTCATTCACATTACTTCAACATTCACCATTTAAGATGCTAGTGATAAAGGGGCAATGAGAGTCCTAGATCAATGGATACCACATTTCAATTAGTAATTTTAGTTGAATAATTTAGAGGCTAAATAAGACTTGATCATGTTTTACCTCTACTCAATTTTCTCCAAAGTGTCCACCATATTTTCTATTTTCCATTATGCTATTCTTTGACCAATATATGATTTTATTTTTCATTTTGTGTATGCATTTGGTCCATAGTGCTTTTATTTCATTATACACTTTGTGAACATTCATGAAGCATCTTTGCTTGCATATTTGATATTTATTACAACATGAATTGTATATTGCTACTCATTTATAGTATTAATCATTTGATTATATGTAGCATGAATAATCCTCCTTGATATCGCATGATTGTTTCAATATGCAAAGTCCATGTTAGTTTTATCACCTTCATACTCGAGGACGAGCATGGGTTCAGCTTGGGGATGTTGATGCATGTAAAATGCATACCTGAACTTTGCATGTTATTACCTGTTTTTCCTACAAATTAGCAACTTATATTCATGTTTTATAATGATTTGGGGGATTTTCTAAACAATCCCCCTTCTTTTGGTTCTAACCCTGTTTTTCCAGAAAACGTATTTTTTAGTGTTTCAGACTTTCCGGGAGCTTCGGGATTCCAAAAAGGGCAAGGCCAAAGAGCACGGTTCAGAATTTTAGAGACGAAGACCATGGGCCAAAGTAGAGGGCCAAAAGGCCAACCAGGTGGTAAAGAGGACCCTCCACGCGGCCAGATTCCTTGGCCGCGTGAGAGGCCCCCTTTTTGCCCCCGTGGCTCCGATGTCGTCGGTCTTTCTTCTCCCGGGTGTCTCGTGACCTAAAAACGACTATATAAAGGGTCCCCTGGCCTTTTCGAGGAGGAGGCGGCACCAAGAGACGAAACCACGAAACAGAGAGACAGAAGGTTGCCGCCGGAGAAGATCAGAGGGGGGAAATTTAACACCCGGGGGATTTCCCCCAATTAGTTTTGGTTGTTTCTTTCAACATGACATTGCATCATGCATCAGGCATTGCATCACCTTT
The DNA here is from genome assembly GCA_028641055.1 of Alopecurus myosuroides. Taxonomy (NCBI): domain Eukaryota; kingdom Viridiplantae; phylum Streptophyta; class Magnoliopsida; order Poales; family Poaceae; genus Alopecurus; species Alopecurus myosuroides. The sequence goes on along the minus strand of CM054062.1, from coordinate 358,048,268 downwards.
CAAACTCAACTTCAAAATTCAAACACCAACAAAATTCTCAAAAAATTCCAAAACAAAAGTTCCCACACTTGGGCATTTTGAATGACAAGTGCAAAGAAATCTTTTCCATGAATTTTGAAAACCTTGAACTCCCTCAAATTCCATTTTTGGTCAAATTCACATCAAATTCAAATTCCAAAAAAAAAACCATTTTGAAATTTTCAGAAACAAACATTTGTCCAACCGTGCTTTTTCAATGCTAATCACAAAGATATCAACACCTTATTTTTTCTAAGGTGTAAAACCCCTCCAAATCACTCTTTTCCTTCACCCTTTTTTCCTTACAAAAGAAAAAAAAAAATAAACCTACACAAGGGGAGGCAGGCCAGCCCACAAGGGGCAGCCCACCTAGCCCACACCGAAACCAAACCCCCAGCCCACTTCTCCTTCTTCTCCGTACGATCACGAGGAGGGCGTGACCCCTCCCGTGGCTGCCCACGCCATGGTCCCCCTCTCCCCTCCTTTAACTACCCCAAGCCGCACCCCCCTTCCCTCTCCTAACCCTAGCCCCTCTCCCTACCCATCTTCCTCTCCGCCGCCACCCCTCTCTCCACTCCCTTTCTTCCCTGTCTTCTCCACCACGTACACCTCCATGGCCGGCGATGGAAGGACATGGAGCCAAGGCCGTGGGCGACGAGAAGGAGAACCGGGACCGGGAATCGAACCCTCACTCCATCCTCTTCGTTCTCGCAGAAGCACGGGGGCTAGAGCTGCCCGTGCCAACGGCGCCGTCGAGCTCTTCCCGACCAGGTCTCTGTCCTAGCCTCTGAACTGCTTCTGTTCGATCTAAAATTCAGTTAAACCGCACGATGCAACCTCTTATTAAGTGGGAGCTATATCCTAACACCAACCGAGCAATAGCCCAGTGGCTAGCCCCGATCAGCGCACCCCCTGGATCGCGGGTTCGAATCCCCCCCGAGGCGCAAAGCCACCTCTTTTTCGGCCTTTTTCTTTTATTTCCCGAAATCCAGAAAAACAGATCTGAGTCTTTATTTGTAAAATCCATAACAAATTCAAAAATGCTCCAATTTCAATGATTCAAGTTTCTATGGATTCAGAATCTTGTTCTCTTTCTATTAGTCACAAAGTTCCAACATGTTTCTGTAATAAATTTTGCACTAAATAATTAAATACAGAAAATGCAATAAAAATTGGAAACTTTGGGAAATCATAACTTGAGTTCTGTTTACCCAAATTGAGCAAACTTGGGCTCTAAAAATTTGTCTTAACAAAATCTACACATTGGTATTTTATTTGGTCACAATTGAATTAAATTTGAACATGTTTCCTTATGTTTACTAAAAGGGCAGAATAAAAATGGTTATGGAAAAATGCATAATAAATTCAATAATGATCCAAAAATTATGTTTAATAGCTCAAATTGTTCATTGAAACATTTTATACATGTTTTCAACCTTTTCAATACAATCTGTTTACTGTTTTTCCTAATTAAAAATGGTTAAATAATTCAACACTTTAATTACACCTTTTAAATTGCAAAATTCATAACTTGGGCAATTCAAATCCAATTCCAACATGTAAAATATGTTTTCCATCCCATTTTTCATGAACTTTGCTAATATCAACTTTGGTTGCTATTTTGAATAAATTAAATTGCTGAAAACAACTATTTCTTATTTAATGCATTTAAAATTCCTAATTTAATAACTTGCTCATCTAAAATCCAAATTCAACAAATGAAATATGTATTCCATCTAAAATTTTGTGTTCTTTCCAAGTATAAATTTTGTTATCTGTTTTGAACATTTAAAATTGGTGAAAACAACAAATGTTTGTTTAAATCATTTAAAATGCCAAAGTTCATAACTTAACAAATAAAATTCCAAACTTGGTAAACAACATATCAAACTGAAGCTATTGTTGTTTTCTTATTGTTTTCATCATCCATGCATCATTCTAATCAACTTTCACTTGATGGTTATTTGTAGATCATTTAATTCAACATTAATTCATGGGCTTTTCCATATGCAATCCAAATTGCATATGGGCCCATTTGAATATGTTTACCATGTCAACTAGTTTATCTTTGATGCATCCTTAAACTTGTCATGCATCCATATCTTGATCATGCTGGATCTTTTGCCGTAGAAGTAATTGTTGCATCCGGTGTTTGTTCTAGTTCGTTTCTTCTTCGCGGATAGGACGTTGAGATGATGTGAGCAACGACAAGTTCTGCGGATGTACCTCTACTTGCTGGATTCCAGGCAAGTATACTCACTTGCTGCCTATGGATGCCTTTCATCACTTGTTACCGATTCTTTCTGTTGTCCTTATGCTAGCCTTATGATTTGATGCTTGTTTCTCGATCCTATTATATGTTTACCTTGCAGCCATGATATAGCCTTCCTTCCACTTCCTATCAAGTGTTGTTTGTTTACCTTGTTGGCCCTCGTGTCGTAGTTGCATGCTTAGTGTTGTTTGCGCTCAAGTCTTGTTGTCCGTCTTATCACCTGTTTAGTTTGATAGTTGGGTTTCAATTCAATCAACAACATGTTAATGTTTTGGGTAATATTAATTTGATGATAAGGCACCGGCAGGAGGCCCGGCGTGGTTTTGAGGCCTGCTAGTGTCGAACTTAATTAGGAAAAGGGTCTTGTCCTCCGATCCATGATGAGCGCACTAACCGCATGTGGGAAGCGAGTATGGGCGCCCCCCGCAACATTGATTCGATTCGCATCTCGTCCAAATCGCCTCATTTAGTTTGGGTTTTCCATTTGCCGCATGCATATGCAGGTGCGAACCCTTGGCGCCAGGGTGGAACTTTTGTAGTCGGCATTTAGGGAGACACGTTCTTAGAGTGCTATGAGGGTCCCCTTTTCTTCGTGGGGCTTGATTAGCCGTGCGCTCAATTGCACGGGGTTCTTTGGGCTTGATGCGAAGAAGAGTTGGGTTGTGTTGAGTGCCTCGCTTGGTGGAAGTGCATTTCCATCTGGCGGGTCATTCTTACGTGTACGGCCAAATTGGTGCATCCATGCAGGGTTAAATCTTCTCGAGAAGCCGTGTTGTCCGCGGTTATGGATGACTTGGTGAAAGTGCTGGCTAACAAGTACTCAGACGACTTACACTTAACGATGATAACTTGACTAGTAATATAGATTACCTCCACCACAAAAATGAATGTCATCTTAATCAACAGTGTGAGTTTCCTTGGGTTGCTTCCTTAGTAGGGGGTAACATTGGATGGGTATTGCTTGGTGAGTAGTTATAGTTGGTTTTGTCGCACTATCTTATCCCTTTCTTTTAGCCGGATGTTGTAGCAAGTCTCTGTAGTTAGTTAGTGCAGCCCGATGCCGCTTCTTTGCAATAATCCTTTCCTTTCCGTTGAACCAAAGTATTTGTATCTTGTGATGTTTGGTTACGCTGGTATCTTGTGAGTATGGTTTATCCACTTGCCAGTACTTAACCGTACTGACCCACGAATCCTTTTCGTGGCTGCATATTCCACATTGCAGTCAACAGGTTTGAAGTCTGACGACGTTAGCTTGGAAATCCCTCCGGCTTGGCCTGGGCAGGGATTGGACGCCATCGGTTATCTTCAGGACTCTTAGTCCAATTTGCATCTTGTCCGTAGTCGGACGCTATGTTGTTTCTTCCGCTGTTATTTGGATCTTTGTATTGTATCAGTTGTATCCTTGACTCGTTTGAGTCGTCTTGTATATACCTCCTCTGTTGTTGTTGTGGATTATTCGTGAACTGTTGTAATGTTATCACAAGTGGCAACCTGAAATCGGTTATTATGTGGATTTTGGCGGGAATGCTGAAATCTGCATAGTGCCCGATCTCGGGGCGTCACAGGAAACGCCGCCGGGATCACCCCCGGAGGGCTCCACCCCCCCTCCGGCGTGTTCATCATCAACATCTACAGTAAGATCAGCTCCATCTCTCCACTGTAATCTCTTGGGAAACACGATGTATGATGCAATACTATATTCCCTTGATGTATTGTGTCTCCCCGTCTATGTTTGAGTAGTGAATTGTTCTTGGCAATGGTGAAATAGTTTGTTGATTGGTTGCATACAAGTTTGTTATCTTCTATGATTGTCTTTATGTACAATATATGAGTGCACGCATATGTTGGGGAATGCATGTAAGGTGATCACCGGTAGCATAATGGAGTGGTGGTGACTTGGGAGTGACAGTAACCTGAGACCGAGCCACAAAGTTAAGTTATTGTGAAATATATATAGGGGACCTTAGAACGTAAGGCTATGGTGGGACTTTACGTCTTAATCAATCTTGTGCAGTCATTTACTTGGCCACATGATCCATCATAAGGGGTTGTAGATCATTTACTTGACTATACCTATTCATGGCTCCTTCCTAGAAGAAACAACTAAGACTAAAACATGTGCTTCACTAATTGTGACAACCACACGAACGAAACACCTATTGCTAGAACACTTGCTCCCTTGAGATACTTGAGATATTTGCTGCTTGCTACTTGTGAAACTTGCTTAGAAACTTGCATTTTATACTTGCTTCACTAGTTACTGTCACATCCCAATTTTGGAATACCTGATAACACAGTTGTTTTGCTAATTTCTTGACCAATAAACTTTGGTTGTGTTTGTTTGAGTGCAACTAAACAAACTAATTATATAAACTTGCAAACTTAAAAAGATAGCAAAGCAGTGAACTAAAAATATTCAACATATTGTTCCAATGACTTTGGCAATATTTTCTAAAGTAAATATTGATCAAAGAGTTTTCCAAATCTATCTTATGAATCTACTACTTGTTGAATATTATTCCAAGGCCTAAATTAAGAAAGAGGAAACACTTAATAAATTTCCCTAGAAGATTATCAGGAAAAAGAGGCATTCTTAGATGCTTCACCAAAATCTTATCAAATGTTTTTCCAGCCTTGCAAGCTTAAAAACAAAAGTATTGGAGAGCATTGACTTGCTATCTCTAGTCACAAAAATATTTTTGGCAAAGCATTGTTAAAGAAAAGCCAAGTGCCTTATTAAATTGAATTTCCAATATTTCCAGAAACAGGAAACTCAAACAAGTTACTATTGGAAACTTTCTTCAAATGATCTGAAATTAATACCAGTGCTTCCTTATATCAAATAAGGAACACACACAAGAGGAGACCAAAAATTGAAGAGAGAATTCCTTATTTGACCCTTACTTAAAATCTTGTTCCTTATTTGGCCCTAAAAAAAATACTTCCCTATTTGACACATTAACTTCATTTTCTTCCCAACATGGCCCTATAGTGCATTATAAACACAAATGGGGATGTAAAAAGACTCTTTTGCCCCTAATGACTTTTTGTACCAAAATACATAATAGAAGTCGAGAATAAGCATAGTTAGATGGGAAATACTAGGGAGAGGCGCCTCACTAGCGTCTCGTATGTGCGGTGGACGTATACTCGCGAAAATGTCCGTCCACATCTCACTGCGCCATGCGTGAGTACAGTGCTAGTACGTGCTGCATGTGCTATAGTGACCATGCATGCACTTACACGAAATAATCGAGAGAAGAAAATCCATCGTTGATTGATCATGTCGTTAGTCTAAAATTAAGCAAGATATTTGATAAGTTAAACTACACATGTTGAATATTTGTGATTTTTACACAATAAAAAAATTCAATTGACCTATAGGTTGCCTTTTTAATTGACAGGTAGATGTATATAAAAAAGAGATAGCTCGACAACCATTTGTAAATAACTTATTACTTGATTGGAAATAACTCCGTAACAATATTAAAACATCTTGACAACTATTCTTTTGCATGCAGCGACTTTTATAAGAACCGGTCGCTGCTACTAGGGCGCCGGTCGTGCGTGTCCTAGAATCCCTGGACGCTGCCCGTCTGTGCATACATATAGCTAGCTAGCCACGAGCCAAGCATGCATCGCTAGCTTTTAACTAGATCGATTCTTATGTATGTCGGGCATGCATACATCAATTCTTTTTCAGGGCTAAGCCTAACGCACATCAAGCGTAGTATGGCCCGTTAGAAATCATCCGATCCCTGTTTGTATCATAATCCGTCTCTCCCCATATGGGCGTACAACGGACGACGGACGTACGTACCTACGAAACACATGACGTTTCATCACGGCGCTAAATAAAAATAATATTTGTATCGTGTGAGACTAACATGGCATAGAATATAATTTTGCTTATTTTCAACTTCTATTATGAATTTTGTTACAAAAATTTATCGGGGGCAAAAGAGTCTTTTTACATCCCCATTTGTGTTTAGAATGCATTATAGGGCCATGTTAGGAAGAAAATGAAATTAAGGTGTCAAATAGGGAAGAATTTCTTTTTTAGGGCCATATAGAGAACACGATTTTAAGTTAGGGCCAAATAAGGAATTCTCTCAAAATTGAATCCATTAAAGTCCTGAAAACATGATTTTTCTCCACAGCAACAATTTGAATTTTGAACAAGTTTGTTCTACAAACTTTTTCAAAATGCCATGAAATAAATACCACATGCTCTATATCATAAATAAGGATGAAAACCAAAAGGACACAAGTTTTTGAATAATTTAAGTTGCCAAAAACCCCTGTTTTCTAGACAGCACCTTCTAGAAATTTGAACAAGTTTGTTCTATGAAGTAACTCTAAATGACTTGAATTTTTTACCACATAAGGAACACGCCAAATAAGGAATGTGTGCCAAAAATTATCATTTTTGGAAGCTCCTAAGTAGGTTAATAAATTCAATGTCCATTTATGTAAGAATTGAAATTTGAACAACTTTGAATTATCAAGTTTATCTAATTGAGCCAATTTTCACATATGTTGTGCATCTCAACTAATAAGAATTTTGGGCAAAAGGAATTTAAATTTTGACTTTGTTTTCCTTGTGAAAACAGCATTTTTCAGAGAGGACAGGGACCTCTTTGTAAATAGCCAGGGACCAAATTGTAAGCTGAGTCACACCTTCTTCTTCCTAGCTCTCTGTAGATGCAGTGCCCTAGCCATTGCTTCGAGTGGAAGGTATCTCGAGGTGGATAAGAGCCCTCCCCCATGTGCTCTTGTCTGCCACTTGCTCCCTCTCTCTCCCCCTCAAGCTCTCCTCTCTCTCTCTCTCTAATTTGCCCAAACCGAAACCCTGCTCGCCGTCGATTCGGCCAAAGGTGAGCTCGCCGCCGCACGCTGTTGGTGCCATCGTCTCCGCCTCATCGTGGTGGTGCTCGGTGCAAAGGGAATCGAGCCGAAGCGCCGCAGGGAGCCCGCGCCGTCCACGTTTCTTCCCCGAGCCCGATGAGCTCCGGCGAGGCATCGCCGCCGATTAGCTCCTCCTCCGTCCTCGTCGAGCATCCCTGCGCGTTTAGGGTGAGCAGGCGCTCCCCGCCGTCCACTTTCCCCTCTCCCTCTCCCCCTAGAACCTCGCTGCGTCGTGCTCGCGTTCGACCGCCGTGCGCCGTCCGGCGCCGCCGCTCTCCGGTTGTTTCCCCGGAAACGAGACCGCCTCCTTTTGGATCCCCTCGTCGAGTACAACGCATAGATGTTTTTTGTTCGCGTTTTGGTGGCCGGAATCGCTCGAATTTGGCTCGCCGGAGTCGTCCCCGCCGGCGATGACGTCGTGGTGACGCCAGCAGCGGCCTTGACCCGCGCTGGTACGGTTGAACCTGCAGGTGGGCCGCGCATCTGCCCGCGTGGCTGCCCCGTGGCGCCTGGCCCGCAGGTCAGCCACTAAGGCTAGATCCCCCCGCGGTGAAGCCAGATCTGGCCGGCCCAAATAGTGGATCTGGCCCATCTGTGGTTGCTTTTCCATTTATTTTTCACAGAATGATACCTGTTTATTTTTGGACCTAAAAGGCAACCTAAAAGATGATTTTTGAGCAAGAAAAAATTCACAGATGTAAACCAACAAAATCTAAACCACCTCCAACTTGTAGATCTACATTTGGATGAATAGTTTAGAAATGAAAAATGGTTTGGCAACAGGTACCAGAAACACCAAAATGAGCACCATTTTAATTTCACAACTCATAATGAGGTGTATCTAATTGCACTGGAAAGCCCCTGAAATTTCCTAACAGGAGAAATTAACCTTGGTTCCAAATTCCTAGTATTTTTTAAATGACATGCAATTTGGTAAAACACCAGAGAGCACTTTGGTGATTTTTATAAAATAATTAAAAATGATTTTTGATGCAAACTCAATTGGATGGTCTTGTATATGTTTAGGGCTATCCAAAACTAGCTGGGTTTAATTTTTAGAGCATCATAGAAAATTTGGTGGACAGATCTTTAATTTGCATGTTTCTGCCATTTTGGCATTTTAAGGTAATTAATTTGTGTGAGTTATTTTTTGTTGCAATATTGTTTTCTAGCATGTACAAGTTGTGTGAACTTGTTTTCTAAGTGTTACTTAGCTATTTTAGCATGTTAGATTGTGTGGACTTGAGTTGAGAAGAAATAGGAATTTTGAGAATAGCATATGTTTCTTCTCTAGTTAATGCTTGCATAGAATTTTTGAGTGATGAAATTATGTGCAAGCACTTGGATTGTTGATTGAATCCAGTACCATGTTGGTACTTATATTGTGTTGTTATCACCTCTGCTAGCTTTCATTTGAGTTGGTAGAAAAGCATGAGTAGTTTTGTCATGCCTATGAGAATGTTATGGAAAAATTCCCTCATGTGTAGAATTTTTGACATAAGAATTTGTGGTTGTGTAGCCACATATTTTTGTGTTGTATTCATAGGACCAGTAGCATTTTGGTTATGTTTCTATGAGTACTTGAACCCTATAGTTTTCACTTGTGTGAAAACAATAGCATGAGTAGCATTACCTTGCTTATTTTAGCACCCTGTTAATTTCTACTAGTATGGTTATTGCACTAGATGCTAGTTTAGTTTTTTGTTAATTTTTAGCAAGTGGACCAGAGACCTTGTGACCTCTTAATGCTTTTTTATGCTAGTGGAACACCCACTGGTGTCATTGCATTTTTGGTGGAAACATTATTTCCCCCACACTAGATGTGTTTCTTTTATATAGTTCTCTAACTATGAGTGCCTAGTATTTTTGCTTTGGATTTTTAATGCTAAATGAAAATGTGTATGCTTCTGTTTGTAAGTGGTTGTAATCATGTGTGGCTTGCTAGGAAAAATCCATCTTTGGAGTGTTGTTTGATTCCCCTAGTAATGCCCCTTTTATTACCACTAGTATGTAGGAGTTGCCCTGCAAATTGATGCATTGTTTTGTTAAATGGGATATTTTTGTTATAGCAAGTATAGGTGTTTTTCACTCCTGTTTTTATGACATGGACCCTCTGGTTGTATTTCAATCTTCATGTTTGAGTAGTACTAGTTTCCCTAGCATTTTTGTGTTAAATTATTTTTTCCTGCCAACTTGTGTTTGGTAGAGATTTGTGTATCCTAGCATGAGGACATGTTTTCATTTCCCTTTATGATAACATGGTTCCTTGTTTGCATTTTAATACTATACTTATTATGCATGCTTGCATAGCAAACTTTTAGTAGAAACATGACAATAGGATTCCTCCTTTTTAGTCATTGTTTCTATTGTTCTCACTATGAGAAATTGTGTGTTTTGTGATGAGTCTATTACCTTGTTACACTTGTGTAGGCCCACTGATTTGTAAAAGTAACTTTTGCAAATCATGTGCCTTATTTATTCTTGATGTGGATTTGGGCTTAGTAGGATAGCTACCTTTTTCTTTTTGTGGTGTGGTTGATAGACCCATTGCCATGATTATTATTGTGCATATTTTATATACTTTTAGTAGTCTCACCCTTGTGAAACTAAGTGTATTTTGGGTTTTCTAAATATCTTGGTATGAGAGTGGCACACCCACTGAATCCATGATATTTAGGTTGTGAGATATGTTCCTCCAACCTCGAGTTGTCTTATTAAATGGCATTTCTGTCAAGTGTGCTTGTCTGATTGTTTGCCTCAATTAATAATTGTGTGATTGGTTATTATTAGTTTCCTTGCTGTAGGTATTGTTGTGTATTGTTGCTTGCCTTGATTGGTTCTGAATGTGTGTCCTTTATTCTTTTACGACGTTAGAAAACAAAGAGGAAGGAAGTGTCGGAAAGCTCTGTTTCAAGTTCCAGTCACTCCAAAACCAGGGACACAAGGAGTTACCAGGCAAGCCATCCTGATGCTTGCTGATACAATACTTATCATTATCTATCATGCATGTTTTACCTCTGAAGTTTTACCAAAACTTGATTATCAAAACTATTTTTGATGTGGCTATTACTACTATACTATTATATAGGTTACTATCATGCCAGTAGTTAAACTTGGTAATACCAAGCCCATAAGCCACCATATGGTATTTATTACCATCAAATATACTAGTCCCTAAGTGGACACCCTAAAATTGTGATTCTACAAAACAAAGGCTTTACGGAAGAACCCGGAGAAAAGGCGGATCCTTGTTCTCCGGAGGATTGTGGAAGTGGTCATTTTTGAGAAATTGGTGTTTTCAAAAATGACACATAACCTAGTCTTCGCCGGACAACCTTTACCGTACTGCCACCCTACCCCAACATGGGCACGGGGCTTAACTTGAAGTTTGTTCTTATTAGTGTGTGCTATCTCAATCGCTATAAGGGACGTCGTACCCTCGAACCGAATGTCGTGGAGACATAAAAGTGTGGGATTCATTTTCCCTCCGGATGCAGCAGTTGGGGCTCCTGGCTTGGCGGGGATTAGCTCGGTGCCGGGGATGCGGACACTCGACTGAAGAGATAGACATATACTAGCTTGAACATAGTGAATGGTTATGATCAGATACCTGATGTTTACATACTGTTGTTACAGTCCGTGGTTGTTCACGGTAGGTGTACTGGATCTGGTGGATGAGTACACCTCTGCAGAGTACAACTTTTTCGAAGAAGCCGCGTCCTCGGATATGGACAGTTGAATGGCCATGTAGCTAGCATTGTGTCAATGTTTTCAAAAGAGGAAGTTTTTGAAAAGGAATTCTTGAAGGAAAGTGTTGAACTTGTGAAGTTCGGAAAGGAAGGAAAACGTATACCGTGGAGGTATCGTCGATGATGAAAAGCCAGATGCTGTTATACAAAACAAAATGTTTTGCAAAGAAAACCTTTTCTACTCTAAGCAAGAATTCTGGAAACTGATTCCAAGAAGTTTTGCAAAGAGAAAATATTCTTTAACAAAGTTTTACAAAAACTCTTGTACATGTGATATCTACAAGAGAAATAAAACTATATTATTTTCTTCTGAAGTATCTTCTTCAACGAAGATACAGATTAACCTGACTGCAACTGTGGTGTCATCATATATGAACACCATTGATAGTGAACCCTATTTATAGCCTACCTATTCCACCATATAAGCATATTTGCATGTTGGTAAGTGATATGATGGATGTCTTGCTGAGTACATTCAAATGTACTCATTATGGTTTCGCCCCTGGTTTCTACTTGCCAGACTTTGAGAAGGAGCCTCCGAAGGAGTTCCATGAAGAGAAGTACGGAGCTGACGGCTTTGCGAACTAGGATCGTCTCCGGGTCAGCAGCCTGTAGGTTAAGGCGTGACTTGGGCTCATCTACGTTGTGTTTAGATTGTCTTCCGCTGTGTTTGTGTCGCACCCGGACTTCTAAAGGATACTCGCCGTTCCGTTGAACAGTAGTAGATTGGATTACGGGGCTTACCGGCACCCGCGTCCTCTTACGAGTAGGCCAACACACGTATGTGTGACAACCAACCCCTATCTGTTCAGCGTCGACGTAAACTATCCCATAGAAATCAGGATACTTCCGTTGACGTACTTCAAAACGTACACACATGGTACGTCAACGGCGTTGAACAACTGATATCACAACAGATCTCTACGACACAAAAGATTGAAATAAGTTGCAACTAGCTCTCATTAGAGAAGAAATAGCAAATACAATCATTCAGAGGGCACATGCCCCAACATAACATCATTACATCACAGCGGAAGCATTCAACATGTCTGAGTACAGACAAGAACCAAATAGTCCTACGAGGTCGGAAACGAAAAGACGGAGCCCATCCACGAAGTCTCGGATCCTGCCCGGGTCCGCTATCTACTCGTCAGCAGTCTCGTCATACTCCACGTAGTAGCCACCATGTAGATCCTCGGAAACGTAGGTCTGCGGAAACCACAGCCCCAAAGGGGTCAGTACATAAACGTACTGGCAAGCAAGACTCACAGTTCACCAAAGTGTAACCCGTCAACACCAAGCACAGATGCCTTGGGTTCAACGGCAGAGAGGGGATATAAAAGATGCTGCAACTGGCTGCACTAACCAACTACAGAGATTCTACCACTTCCTGCTAACAGAAAGAAGATAAGATCGAGGATTGTAACCAACTGAAAGATAACTTCAAACAAACCCATCCTGGATCTCGCCCCTTATCCAAAGAAGCAATCCGAGGATAACTCACACAGTTGCATTAAAGGTGAATCAATTTATTGTGTCATCAACCTATTACTAGTCAAGTTATTAATCATTGGGTGTAACATGTTTGATCATTATGTTTAAGTTATCCTGAGTACTTGTTAGCCAGTACTTTCACCAAGTAATCCATAACCGCGGAAAACACGGCTTCTCGAGAAGATTTATCCCTGCAGGGTTGCACCATTTTGGCCGTACACGCAAGAATAACCCGCCAGATGGGATGCCTCCCACCAAGCGGGGCACTCTACACAACTCAACTCTTCTTCGCATCAAGCCCAAAGCACCTTGGGCGCACGGCTAATCGAGCCCAGAAGAAAATGGACCCTCATAGCACTCTAAGACCGTGTCCCCCTATATGCCGACTACGAAAGTTCCACCCTGGCCTGGGCTCGCAAAAACATGCATGCGGAAAATGGAAAACACGAACTAAATGAGGCGATTTGGACGAGATGCGAATCGAATCAAATTGAGGGGGGCGCCCATACTCGCTTCCCACATGCGGTTAGTGCGCTCATCATGGATCAGTAGACAAGACCCTTTTCCTATTAGGGTCGACACTAGCAGGCCTCAAAACCACCCTGGCCTCCTGCCGGTGCCTTATCATCAAATTATTAATTAATAATAACATTAGCATGATTGATTGATTAAACATCGAGCCCCCATAACATAATAGAAATAGTAACAGAAAGTAACGGGTAACAGACTCGATAAAAACAACCCTAAGCATGCTAGTAAGACACGGGCAACAAGCAATGGTTATAGGTATGGAGTTGAGGCAATATCAGGGTTAAGGGATTCATGTGATGGGTTCGTAACAGAAACAACTACTACTAAGGCTAGCAGAAAAGAACAACGGAAAGTATCGGTAATCAATGTTGAAAGGAACACAGTGGTTCATGTGAGTGATAACTTGCCTGCAAAACCCAGTAGCATGGTACTGAGCTAACTCCTTAGAAGGGGTGTCGTAAGGATCGTCGGTCTCAACGTCGTCGTGTATCCGAGAAGAAGCAAACAAACAACGCAGAGAACAAAAAATCAATAAGATGGCATAGTGCACAAACATGGGATGATGCATGACCATTTAATTGAGGCATAGAAATAAACTAGTTGACAAGATAGCAACATGATTAAATGGACCCACATGCAATTGGATTGCATATGGAAAGCCCATGACTTATGGTTGAATTAATTGTTTTACAACTAATCAAATTGTGTAAGTTAATTAGCATGATGCATGGATGAGGAAAATAGCAAAATAACAACAATAGAATCAAATTGAAATAAGGTTTAACAAGTTTGGAAATTCATTTATTAAGTTAGGAAATTTTGGTTCCTTAAAGGTGTCACACAAGCATTTGTTGTTTTCACCAATTTTAATTGTTCAAAATAGATAACAAAGTTTATATTTGATAAGAACACAAGATTTTGGGTGGATTACATGTTTCACTTGTTGAAAAAGGATTTCAAATAAATTATTTATGAATTACACAAGTTTAAGCAAGAATTAAATTCATTTAATTCTAACATGAACTTATCTGAATTTTTATTTGTGCAAAACATTGAGTGAAGTTCATATTTGAAAATGTTATGCTTTTATGGTTTGAAAACATATTTCACATGTCCCAAAAGAAATTGTTTTGGTCAAGTTATAGAATTAACAATATTAAATGATTTAATTAAGGTTTAAATCATTTAACCAATTTTAATTATTCAAAACATGAAACAAATTTTATATTTGGAAAGGTGGTTTAATTTTGCATGGAAAACATATTTCATTTGTTGAAATTGGATTTAAAATGAGCAAGTTATTATTTTGGCAATATTAAATGCAATAAACAAGAAACAGTTGTTTTCAGCAATTTAAATTATTCAAAACAGCAAACAAAATTTATATTTGGAAAGTACATGAAAAGTTGATTGGAAAACATATTTAGTTTGTGGAATTTGGAATTTTTATGAACAAGTTATGAATTTTGCAAGTTTAAGTGAATTTGACAAGTTTTCAAATATTGCACCACTTTAAAATATTCAAAACAGTAAACAAATTTTATATTTGGATAGAACATTTAATTTGGGACAGAAAACATATTTTAAAAGTGAAAATTGGAGTTGGCATGGATTTCTTATGCATTTTACAAATTTGGGGTGCAATCTGCCATTTTTAGTGCACTAGGGACTTAGAAAAATATTTCAGGGGCCTAGAATTAATTACAAGGGCCTAGTTGTGATTTCTGACAAGTGTTGTGACCAAACAAATAGCAGAAAAAAAGGTTGGGTTTTTTGGTGGGCGAGCAGGGGGGTTCGAACCCCTGACCTGCTGATGCGCATCAAGGGACAGGAACCAGATGGGCTAGTGGTGCTGTTGTTGGTAGAAGGGGATGTGCGGGGTGGATAAGCTGTTGGTGCGGGACTGTTTAACTGAACCCCAAAGTTTCAGTTCGTTGTTTCTGTTTCTGTAACAGAGATCGCAGCGAGCGGCATGGACACTCGCCGGAGGCGCTGGGGCGTGGGTGGCCGTGGCTCGCCGGAGGGCTGTGGTGCTGCGGCCGTGTGACGCATGCGGGTGAGAGGAAGGAGGGAGGGAGGAGGATCGAGGGGGGAGCGCTCACCCAGCGATTGGAGGCGAGGCGGACGGGCGGACAGAGGGAGGCGGAGCAGTAGCGACCCGGCGGCGAGGAGGAGCAGGCGGCGGCGCCTCGGCCACTCCCGGCCCTCGCCGTGGTGACGAGGTCGAAGGGGACAGCACGGGGGTCTCATTCCCGCCATGGAGAGCGCCCAACAACGAACCCCGCGACCGCTATACCCTCCTCAATTTGCGGCCATGGAGGGGGGTGTACAGGTTCAGAGAGTAGCGGTGGTACAGAGAGAGAGCAGAGAGAAGATCGGCGGCGGGAGAGGGTAGCTAGGGCCTAGGGTTAGGGGTCTAGGGCGAAGGGGAGATTATATGGGGGGGCGAGCTCGGTACGGCGCCCATCGGAGGAGGGGGGAGAGGATCGGTTGGTGGAGATGATGTCGTACAGTGGTGACGTTCGCTGGGAGGAAGACGACAAGGGTGGAGGGGGGGTATCGGGCCAAAAATAAGAAGTGGGCTGGGCTTAGTTTTCTCCCCCCTCTAAACAGTTTTTCTTTTTACAATTTCTGTTTGTTTTATTTTTTTTTGTAGAAAACCAAAAGGAAGGAAAAGATAAGTTTTTGAGTTAGTAAAAATGTTAGAAAAATTAGGTTAAGTTAGTTAGGTTAATAGCAAACAAAATGCTAACTTTTATTTTCCAAAAGTTCAAATTTTAAAATACTATTTGTAGTTAATTCAAATTGGAGTTAAAATTGATTATTAGGTGCTTATAAATGAAACCAACCTTCAATAGGGTGAACCCTATTTTAGCTTAGAACAAAAGGTTAGATTGTTGTGGGCAATTTCATAATTCCAATTGAGTGCTGTTTGAGATTTGTATTTGAATTGTTTGAATGTGATTTGGAAACAATTGATTGATTAAACCCAACATTTTAATAAGTGATCAACATGGAATAAAATGGAACAAATGGGTTGTTTTCATTTGTGATTTTTATTTCAAATGTTGTAACAGAGCAAGTATGAAAACAAAGCATTTGAAATTGTTTGAGTTTAATTGTGAAAACAATTAAGAACAGATGCAAACAAATAGTAAACAAGGCAAACAAGGAAGTAAAATGATGCCATGATGCAATACTTTAATAACAAGAAATCAAACATTCTAAATGGTAGGTTTTCATACTTGGTATGTTACAAAACGCCCCCCCCCCCTTGAAGGAATCGCGCCCCGAGATTCCTACTGAGAAAAGAAAAGGTACGGAAACTTCTTGGGAAGATCCTCTTGAGCTGTGACACGTGAAACACATCGTGCACATTGGATAGTTTTTCTGGAAGTTCAAAACGATAGGCATTTCTGGCAACTCTTCTGGAAAGACGTCAGGGAATTCGCAAACCACCAGAACATTTTCAAATAAAGGGAGAGGTTTTGTATGTAGGGTGTATAGCTGGATAGAACTTGATTCATTTGGAGAATAGATTATCTGGTCAGAAGGGTGGAACAGCGTTATTGATTAGACGCCGGTAGCAGAACTGAAATGGAAAACAACAACAAGATTTCAACGGACGAAAAAGGATGTTGAGAAAAACAGGATATCAACATCGGGAAAACACGAGATAAAAACACTCCTGAGGTACTATAGAAAACCCATCCGGGCTTCTAAAGGATCAATATCTACTGCTTAAGGAATAGAGGATTTGCTTCCGGGGCTTACACGCCTCCGTTCTCAATCATGAGTAGGCAACATGATAAATCATGTCACAACCACCTCCATTCCTATGGTCTAGTAGATATAACCATCCTAGAGAAACCAGAATACGTGAAATCCTAGCTTGAAATTTTAGATGAGAAGGGAAAACAACGTTGCACTTCCTTACCAGAAAAAGGGAGGGTGGGTGGGGAAAGAAGAAAAAGAACAGAATTCCTACTCTCACGTTTCATTTTTCCTATATAGCTACAAAATAGTTTCTAGACTCAACTGCGACCAGTAAAAAGGGATCCTACAGGCAGACAGGCTCTGATACCATTTGTCGCACCCGGACTTCTAAAGGATACTCGCCGTTCCGTTGAACAGTAGTAGATTGGATTACGGGGCTTACCGGCACCCGCGTCCTCTTACGAGTAGGCCAACACACGTATGTGTGACAACCAACCCCTATCTGTTCAGCGTCGACGTAAACTATCCCATAGAAATCAGGATACTTCCGTTGACGTACTTCAAAACGTACACACATGGTACGTCAACGGCGTTGAACAACTGATATCACAACAGATCTCTACGACACAAAAGACTGAAATAAGTTGCAACTAGCTCTCATTAGAGAAGAAATAGCAAATACAATCATTCAGAGGGCACATGCCCCAACATAACATCATTACATCACAGCGGAAGCATTCAACATGTCTGAGTAAAGACAAGAACCAAATAGGCCTAAGAGGTCGGAAACGAAAAGACGGAGCCCATCCACGAAGTCTCGGATCCTGCCCGGGTCCGCTATCTACTCGTCAGCAGTCTCGTCATACTCCACGTAGTAGCCACCATGTAGACCCTCGGAAACGTAGGTCTGCGGAAACCACAGCCCCAAAGGGGTCAGTACATAAACGTACTGGCAAGCAAGACTCACAGTTCACCAAAGTGTAACCCGTCAACACCAAGCACAGATGCCTTGGGTTCAACGGAAGAGAGGGGATATAAAAGATGCTGCAACTGGCTGCACTAACCAACTACAGAGATTCTACCACTTCCGGCTAACAGAAAGAAGATAAGATCGAGGATTGTAACCAACTGAAAGATAACTTCAAACAAACCCATCCTGGATCTCGCCCCTTATCCAAAGAAGCAATCCGAGGATAACTCACACAGTTGCATTAAAGGTGAATCAAGTTATTGTGTCATCAACCTATTACTAGTCAAGTTATTAATCATTGGGTGTAACATGTTTGATCATTATGTTTAAGTTGTCCTGAGTACTTTTTAGCCAGTACTTTCACCAAGTAATCCATAACCGCGGAAAACACGGCTTCTCGAGAAGATTTATCCCTGCAGGGTTGCACCATTTTGGCCGTACACGCAAGAATAACCCGCCAGATGGGATGCCTCCCACCAAGCGGGGCACTCTACACAACTCAACTCTTCTTCGCATCAAGCCCAAAGCACCTTGGGCGCACGGCTAATCGAGCCCAGAAGAAAATGGACCCTCATAGCACTCTAAGAACGTGTCCCCCTATATGCCGACTACGAAAGTTCCACCTTGGCCTGGGCTCGCAAAAACATGCATGCGGCAAATGGAAAACACGAACTAAATGAGGCGATTTGGACGAGATGCGAATCGAATCAAATTGAGGGGGGCGCCCATACTCGCTTCCCACATGCGGTTAGTGCGCTCATCATGGATCAGTAGACAAGACCCTTTTCCTATTAGGGTCGACACTAGCAGGCCTCAAAACCACCCTGGCCTCCTGCCGGTGCCTTATCATCAAATTATTAATTAATAATAACATTAGCATGATTGATTGATTAAACATGGAGCCCCCAGAACATAATAGAAATAGTAACAGAAAGTAACGGGTAACAGACTCGAGAAAAACAACCCTAAGCATGCTAGTAAGACACGGGCAACAAGCAATGGTTATAGGTATGGAGTTGAGGCAATATCAGGGTTAAGGGATTCATGTGATGGGTTCGTAACAGAAACAACTACTACTAAGGCTAGCAGAAAAGAACAACGGAAAGTATCGGTAATCAATGTTGAAAGGAACACAGTGGTTCATGTGAGTGATAACTTGCCTGCAAAACCCAGTAGCATGGTACTGAGCTAACTCCTTAGAAGGGGTGTCGTAAGGATCGTCGGTCTCAACGTCGTCGTGTATCCGAGAAGAAGCAAACAAACAACGCAGAGAACAAACAATCAATAAGATGGCATAATGCACAAACATGGGATGATGCATGACCATTTAATTGAGGCATAGAAATAAACTAGTTGACAAGATAGCAACATGATTAAATGGACCCACATGCAATTGGATTGCATATGGAAAGCCCATGACTTATGGTTGAATTAATTGTTTTACAACTAATCAAATTGTGTAAGTGAATTAGCATGATGCATGGATGAGGAAAATAGCAAAATAACAACAATAGAATCAAATTGAAATAAGGTTTAACAAGTTTGGAAATTCATTTATTAAGTTAGGAAATTTTGGTTCCTTAAAGGTGTCACACAAGCATTTGTTGTTTTCACCAATTTTAATTGTTCAAAATAGATAACAAAGTTTATATTTGAAAAGAACACAAGATTTTGGGTGGATTACATGTTTCACTTGTTGAAAAAGGATTTCAAATAAATTATTTATGAATTACACAAGTTTAAGCAAGAATAAATTCATTTAATTCTAACATGAACTTATTTGAATTTTTATTTGTGCAAAACATTGAGTGAAGTTCATATTTGAAAATGTTATGCTTTTATGGTTTGAAAACATATTTCACATGTCCCAAAAGAAATTGTTTTGGTCAAGTTATAGAATTAACAATATTAAATGATTTAAACAAGGTTTAAATCATTTAACCAATTTTAATTATTCAAAACATGAAACAAATTTTATATTTGGAAAGGTGGTTTAATTTTGCATGGAAAACATATTTCATTTGTTGAAATTGGATTTAAAATGAGCAAGTTATTATTTTGGCAATATTAAATGCAATAAACAAGAAACAGTTGTTTTCAGCAATTTAAATTATTCAAAACAGCAAACAAAATTTATATTTGGAAAGTACATGAAAATTTGATTGGAAAACATATTTAGTTTGTGGAATTTGGAATTTTTATGAACAAGTTATGAATTTTGCAAGTTTAAGTGAATTTGACAAGTTTTCAAATATTGCACCAATTTAACATATTCAAAACAGTAAACAAATTTTATATTTGGATAGAACATTTAATTTGGGACAGAAAACATATTTTAAAAGTGAAAATTGGAGTTGGGATGGATTTCTTATGCATTTTACAAATTTGGGGTGCAATCTGCCATTTTTAGTGCACTAGGGACTTAGAAAAATATTTCAGGGGCCTAGAATTAATTACAAGGGCCTAGTTGTGATTTCTGACAAGTGTTGTGACCAAACAAATAGCAGAAAAAAAGGTTGGGTTTTTTGGTGGGCGAGCAGGGGGGTTCGAACCCCTGACCTGCTGATGCGCATCAAGGGACAGGAACCAGATGGGCTAGTGGTGCTGTTGTTGGTAGAAGGGGATGTGCGGGGTGGATAAGCTGTTGGTGCGGGACTGTTTAACTGAACCCCAACATTTCAGTTCGTTGTTTCTGTTTCTGTAACAGAGAACGCAGTGAGCGGCATGGACACTCGCCGGAGGCGCTGGGGCGTGGGTGGCCGTGGCTCGCCGGAGGGCTGTGGTGCTGCGGCCGTGTGACGCATGCGGGTGAGAGGAAGGAGGGAGGGAGGAGGATCGAGGGGGAGCGCTCACCCAGCGATTGGAGGCGAGGCGGACGGGCGGACAGAGGGAGGCGGAGCAGTAGCGACCCGGCGGCGAGGAGGAGCAGGCGGCGGCGCCTCGGCCACTCCCGGCCCTCGCCGTGGTGACGAGGTCGAAGGGGACAGCACGGGGGTCTCATTCCCGCCATGGAGAGCGCCCAACAACGAACCCCGCGACCGCTATACCCTCCTCAATTTGCGGCCATGGAGGGGGGTGTACAGGTTCAGAGAGTAGCGGTGGTACAGAGAGAGAGCAGAGAGAAGATCGGCGGCGGGAGAGGGTAGCTAGGGCCTAGGGTTAGGGGTCTAGGGCGAAGGGGAGATTATATGGGGGGGCGAGCTCGGTACGGCGCCCATCGGAGGAGGGGGGAGAGGATCGGTTGGTGGAGATGATGTCGTACAGTGCTGACGTTCGCTGGGAGGAAGACGACAAGGGTGGAGGGGGGGTATCGGGCCAAAAATAAGAAGTGGGCTGGGCTTAGTTTTCTCCCCCCTCTAAACAGTTTTTCTTTTTACAATTTCTGTTTGTTTTTTTTTTTTTTTTGTAGAAAACCAAAAGGAAGGAAAAGATAAGTTTTTGAGTTAGTAAAAATGTTAGAAAAATTAGGTTAAGTTAGTTAGGTTAATAGCAAACAAAATGCTAACTTTTATTTTCCAAAAGTTCAAATTTTAAAATACTATTTGTAGTTAATTCAAATTGGGGTTAAAATTGATTATTAGGTGCTTATAAATTAAACCAACCTTCAATAGGGTGAACCCTATTTTAGCTTAGAACAAAAGGTTAGATTGTTGTGGGCAATTTCATAATTCCAATTGAGTGCTGTTTGAGATTTGTATTTGAATTGTTTGAATGTGATTTGGAAACAATTGATTGATTAAACCCAACATTTTAATAAGTGATCAACATGGAATAAAATGGAACAAATGGGTTGTTTTCATTTGTGATTTTTATTTCAAATGTTGTAACAGAGAAAGTATGAAAACAAAGCATTTGAAATTGTTTGAGTTTAATTGTGAAAACAATTAAGAACAGATGCAAACAAATAGTAAACAAGGCAAACAAGGAAGTAAAATGATGCCATGATGCAATACTTTAATAACAAGAAATCAAACATTCTAAATGGTAGGTTTTCATACTTGGGATGTTACAGTTTGATAAGTTGCCTGCCCTATGTGGCAGTTGCGTTAAACTTGATCATGTGATCATTTGTGTAATACCTTTATGTATTCGTGTAATGGATGATGTATTTCTGTATGCCAACTGTGTATGTTGTTCATGACTGATCTTTCTGGGATCGTGAATGTATGCATACGGAGGGTTTCAGACTGTCGGTCTGGGGTCCTTACAGTTACTAGACAAACTACACTCCACGTCACTTGCTTTTAATTAGTTAGTTACTTTTAGTCAAACTTATTGCTTTGCATAAACAGCCATATAAGAGGGTTATAGGGCTTTAGAGAATAGATAGCTTACCTTCAGCTCCTCGTGGGTTCGACACTCAAATACTTATCGAAAGGTACTACAATTGATCTCCTGCACTTGGGAGTCATCAGTAACTCACAAGATACATGCTCAAGTTCTTTGGCAATGGATTGTATTTCATGAGCCTGCTCAACAACGGAGCGCGCATCATTCATTTTGTAGTCATAAAATTGCTCCATGACATACAATTCACTGCCTGCGTCCGAGGCACCACACATTGCCTCGAGCGTGTGACGCCCCGAGATAGGGCACTATGCAGATTTCAGCATTCCCGCCAAAATCCACATAATAACCGATTCCAGGTTGCCACTTGTGATAACATTACAACAGTTCACGAATAATCCACAACAACAACAGAAAATATATATACAAGACGACTCAAACGAGCCAAAGGATACAACTGATACAATACAAAGATCCAAATAACAGCGGAAGAAACAACATAGCGTCCGAATACGGACAAGATACAAATTGGACTAAGAGTCCTGAAGATAACCGATGGCATCCAATCCCTGCCCAGGCCAAGCCGGAGGGATTCCCAAGCTAACGTCGTCAGACTTCAAACCTGTTGACTGCAATGTGGAATATGCAGCCACGAAAGGGATTCGTGGGTCAGTACGGTTAAGTACTGGCAAGTGGATAACCCATACTCACAAGATACCAGCGTAACCAATCATCACAAGATACAAATACTTTGGGTACAACGGAAAGGAAGGGATTATAGCAAAGAAGCGACAGCGGGCTGCACTAACTAACTACAGAGACACGCTACAACATCCGGCTAAAAGAAAGGGATAAAATAGCGTATCAGAACCAACTACAACTACTCACCAAACAATACCCATCCAATGTTACCCCCTACTAAGGAAGCAACCCAAGGAAACTCACACGGTTGATTAAGGTGACATTCATTCTTATGGTGGAGGTAATCTATATTACTAGTCAAGTTATCATCGTTAGGTGTAAGTTGTCTGAGTACTTGTTAGCCAGCACTTTCACCAAGTCATCCATAACCGCGGACAACACGGCTTCTCGAGAAGATTTAACCCTGCAGGGATGCACCAATTTGGCCGTACACGTAATAATAACCCGCCAGGCGGGGGATCAACCCACCCAGCGAGGTACTCAACACAACCCAACTCTTCTTCCCATCAAGCCCAAAGAACCCCGTGCAATTGAGCGCACGGCTAATCAAGCCCCACGAAGAAAATGGGACCCTCATAGCACTCTAAGAACGTGTCTCCCTAAATGCCGACTACAAAAGTTTCACCCTGGCGCCAAGGGTTCGCACCTGCATATGCATGCGGCAAATGGAAAACCCGAACTAAATGAGGCGATTTGGACGAGATGCGAATCGAATCAGAATTGCGGGGCGCGCCCATACTCGCTTCCCACATGCGGTTAGTGCGCTCATCATGGATCAATGGACAAGACCCTTTTCCTAATTAGGGTCGACACTAGCAGGCCTCAAAACCACGCCGGGCCTCCTGCCGGTGCCTTATCATCAAATTATTATTACCCAAAACATTAACATGTTGTTGATTGAATTCGAAACCCAACTATCAAACTAAACAGATGATAAGATAAATGACGACAAGCCTCGAGCACAAACAAACCTAAGCATGCAACTACGACACGAGGGCCAACGGGATAAACAAACAACAGTTGATAGGAAGTGGAAGGAAGGCTATATCATGGCTGCAAGGTAAACATATGATAGGATCGAGACACAAGCATCAAATCATAAGGCTAGCATAAGAACAACGGAAAGAATCGGTAACAAGTGATGAAAGGCAGCCATAGGCAGCAAGTGAGTATACTTGCCTGGAATCCAGCAAGTAGAGGTACATCCGCAGAACTTGTCGTTGCTCACATCATCTCAACGTCCTATCCGCGAAGAAGCAACGAACTAGAACAAACACCGGATGCAACAATTACTACTACGGCAAAAGATCCAGCATGATCAAGATATGGATGCATGCCAAGTTTAAGGATGCATCAAATATAAACTAGTTGACATGGTAAACATATTTAAATGGGCTCATATGCAATTTGGATTGCATATGGAAAAGCCCATGAATTAAGGTTGAATTAAATGATCTACAGCTAACCATCATGTGAAAGTTGATTAGAATGATGCATGGATGATGAAAACAATAAGAAAACAACAATAGCTTCAGTTTGATATGTTGTTTACCAAGTTTGGAATTTTATTTGTTAAGTTATGAACTTTGGCATTTTAAATGATT
Organism: Alopecurus myosuroides; assembly: GCA_028641055.1. Taxonomy (NCBI): domain Eukaryota; kingdom Viridiplantae; phylum Streptophyta; class Magnoliopsida; order Poales; family Poaceae; genus Alopecurus; species Alopecurus myosuroides. The sequence goes on along the minus strand of CM054062.1, from coordinate 358,024,016 downwards.
TAAATAAACATTTGTTGTTTTCACTAATTTTAAATGTTCAAAACAGATAACAAAATTTATATTTGGAAAGAACACAAAATTTTAGATGGAAAACATATTTCATTTGTTGAATTTGGATTTTAGATGAGCAAGTTATTAATTTGACAATTTTAAATGCATTAATTAAGAAACAGTTGTTTTCAGCAATTTAAATTATTCAAAACAGAAAACCAAGTTGTTATTCAAGTGTAGCATTTCATTTTGGATGGATTTCATGTTTTGGGTTTTCAATTTGGAGCAAGCATGTGAAACTTATTAATTAGGACTTTTAATTAATTAATTAAGGCATTTTTAAATGACATTAATTTTAATTGTCCAAATTGCAAAACAAAGTTGATATTCAGAAAGGTGGTTTCATTTTGAGTGGAAAACATATTTTATTTGTTGAAAGTGGAATTTAATTGAGCAAGTTATGAATTTTACCACTTAAATGATTTAATTAAAGCATTAATTAATTGCATTAATTTTATCTTTCCAAAACAGAAAACAAATGTTATATTTGGAAAGAGCATGAAATTTTGGTTGGAAAACATATTTTATATGTCCCATTTGAAATAAATTTGAGTTTGTTATGAATTTAATCAAATTCAAAAGAGTTATTTGAATTTGAATTTTTGAACCCATTTGAAATATTCAAAACAGAAAACAAAATGCATATTTGAAAAGTTCATGATTTTCTGATTGGGGTGCATATTTTATTTGTGCCATTTGAAGTTAAAATGAAGGAGATATTAATTTTGCAACATTTAGGTTCAAATATTATTTAAAAGAAATAGAACAGAGCATTTATACAGAGGGCAGGGCTACCCACGCTGGCTGACAGTGGGCCACGGCCAGCGTGGTGCCACAGTGGCGCGTGTGTGCGATGATGTGGCTTGACGGTGTATGACAGGTGGGACCGAGGTGCTGCGGTGGTAAAATCAGAGAAAAAGGGGGGCCTTTTGCGGCCGAGGGGGATCGAACCCTCGCCTGCTGTGCGCGCGCTTGAGGCCCGTGCCACTGGGGTGAGCTGGTTGTTGTGATACGCTACGGGGCTGACTGAATAAGAGGTGGCCCGCCCTGTTAACTGACGAAACTGAAAGAAGATGTTCAGTCTGCGCGCGTGCGATGCAGTTCAACGACGGCGATCTGAAGGCGACGGTGGCTGGCGGTGCAGGTGAGTTCGCTGGTGCGTGCGCTTGCGTGTGGAGGCGGGCATACACAAGCAGTAGGGAGAGAGGAGAGGAAGGGGGTACAGGGTGGTGCTCACCCCCGTTTGTAGACGATGCAGAGGCTCGGGAGGCCGACGGCGAAGCAGACGGTGAGCTCGACGGCGCGGCCTCCCTGGGGTCTCCCAGTACCCGGCGAGGAAGCGAGGACGTAGAGGGAGCCACCGCGGCTCCATTCCCGCGCCTTGGAGGCTGAGACCACGACCACGGCGGCCACCCTGGGGGGCTCCAACTACGGCCATGGACCGGTTCAGAGAAGAGAGACAGAAGGAGGGGGAAGAACAGAGGAGAAGCAGGAGGGAAACGGCGGCGCTAGGAAGGAGGTAGGAGAGGGAGATGGAGTAGGGCTAGGGTTTTGGAGGGGGATAGATAAGGGGGGAGCAGGTGCACATGGGGGGAGGTGGTGGTGCGTTGCTGTTGCTTTTCTTCAGAAAAGCGAGGGGCAGGGGGGATCACGTTCTCTGTGTGCTCGTACGGAGGAAAGAGACAGGTGGGGGGTGGTTGGGCCTTGGGCTGGTGGGCTGGCCCAACTGCCTCTCCCTTTGCTGCTCTCTCTTTTTTTTTTGCTACACATTTTTGTAGAAAGAAAGAGAGAGAGAAAAGAGAGAGGTTTTTGGGGTTTCAATTTTATGAATAAATTTTATTAATTTGCAAAACAGTAAGTCAAAGCATGTTAACACTAATTTCACAAGTTTGAAATGTTACTTTGATTTTTAATTTGCTATTTGGATTTCCAATAGTGCTTCATAAGGATTTAAGTTTTGAAATAAACAATTCTTTTATTCCATAAACTCAACCCATTATGATAACTTATTGAATTTAATTGTTTGCAAGAATTTAATTTTTAAACCCACATTTGGAACATGCCAAGTATGGATGGATTTGATTTGAATTTTGAAGTTACCATTTGGGTGTTAATAAAAAGGAATTTTTATTAACAAGCAATTTAAATAAATTCAACTTCAAACTATTGAAAAACAATTTGAGTTGTTTAGTTTGCAACTTTTAATTGGAAATTTTGGACATGTTTTGAAAGTTTAAATTGATTTGAACTTTTGAGTTGTTTTGAAAACATGGTGCAATGCATATGATGCATGTGATGCAAAACAAAAAAGAAAACAACCAACTTTCTAACTTAGGGGGAGCACCCCAGGTGTTACAGAGCGCATCCCACATACCCTTGCCCATAGGAATGGTCAGATACGGGTCAATCAGATTCCCATCAAGAACGCTGAGAATAGAAGCCCTCAGAAGGGTGTCGGCTTCCTCGAAAGCTTTCTCATCAGCAGCAGAAAACTCTTCTTCAGGCTTGCCCTTAGCGGCGTCGAAGCACCTCATGGTTTGAAACCAGAGAGTGGCGCTCGCAAGAAACCGCTTGAAATCTTTTCCTTTGAAGACAGGGGGCTTCATAGAAGCAGCAAAGCCAACAATTGAAAATTGCCTAAAATAAGGTTTTTAGATTGTTGAATATATGAGCAATTTTCCAGATGATTTAATCCATGAAAAAAATAGTTAACATATGGCTAGAATAACTGGAAATAAACTAGTCATATGATTTGCATGAAAGCGTGACATAAAGAAGTCCAAATAGATCGGTACTAGAAGAACATGTATTGAGACATGAAACAGAAACATGAACACGTACGGTGTAGAGGAAGAACCTCTTGACGTTGGGCGAGGTAGACATGTCGCCGAAGAGGTTGTCGACGTCTGGGAAGAAGTCGTCGTTCGGGAAGTAGTCGTCGGCGTGCGTGATGACGATGATGCTAGTAGTCGCGCCGCAGCGCTCCCCAAAAACCTTATCGCCCTTCTCCCGTATAGGATCCGAAGAGACGTGGTTTTGGAGGCCTACTGTCCCGTCCCGCGGTGCACGCCGCGGCACGGGATGGAGATGTCCTGATCGGTGGCGCAGTGTTCGAGAAATATGAGGCAGATGTGTGGATGTGTTGTGTATCTCTGGAGAGGAGCGAACTCTCTTATATAGGCGCAACAACAGGAGGCGAACGTGTAGCGACGGAGTGGAAACGAACAGACAGGCGGCAAAATGAATAGCCGGCAGCCGAAGCCGAACAGCCATCCACTCACGAGTAGTAATTTCTCACTAGTGCAAAACGTTTTAACTTTCGCTTAACCGTTCATATTTCTTCATTCGTGTGTGACAAAAAGAAGGCAAGGTGTACACGCCGCATAGGTCCTAGCTCACCTCGGCTCATTCCTGCAACCCGCGTCGTGACGAGGCGGGCGGCGGAGGAGGAGCGCACGTGTAGTCATCTCCTTCTCATGCTAATACACCAAATGGAAAGGCCTCCCTTATAGACAGGTAAAACTTCGACTCAACTAGCAATGTGGGACTAAACATTTGTCCCACCTCTTTCCATACACGAATGGACCACATGGGCCTCTAGGATTTTCAGTAATGTGTGGAGGACTAAAATAGTTTGGGCCATATTTGTGCCAAAATTCCAACCGATGTTGCAGGTGCTCTAAAAATAATGATGTCATTTGACTTTGTGTTTATTCTGCGTCTAATTGAAAAAATCATGAAGATCACAGAAGGCTTGGATTCAGTTTTGAACACAAAGGTGCTGCTTGGAAAGTTAAGATAAAATTGTTGGGAATCTCTTCTAGAGGAGGTTCAGAGTTTTTGTTTCAAGCATGAAACTGAGGTCCCCGGTTTAAATTGCAAGTAATACCCCTCTCCTTGTATCTCTTTGATCTCTATAAGTTAGAATATGTATTATCCTATGTACTCAACTCTAGTATTGATATATACATCAATTTGTAGGTATGTTGATGTGATAAGGTCTTGCAACAAGCATGATAACACAATAACACTACGTCACTACAAGGCAGACGTGTTCAATGTTGCTATAGATCAACAATTGGTTGAGATAAATGATCGCTTTGATATTCAAAGTACATAAATCTTGACACTGGACAAAGCTGCTGCTTTTTGGTCCTGTTTCAAGAACAGAATGGGTGTCTCCTGTCCACCTGTTATTGCTACTGATTTGTCTCAATTCTTGCCGGTGGTTGATGGATTAGAGGTCCTTGCTAATTCTTTTTCTGTTGAGGAAATTGAGGGGGTTGTAAAACATCTCAAACCTGCTCGTGCACCTGGTCCAGATGGTTTCACTGGTCTCTTTATTAAGCACCGTTGGAGTATTTGAAAAGAGGATTTTATCAAACTCTGCAATGAATTTCATAGTGCTAAGATTTCTTTGGAAAGTATTAATGGTTCTTTCATTACTTTAATTCCAAAGACACATTCTCCTGAGACTGTGAATGACTTTAGGCCTATTTCTCTGACCAACACTTGTTTGAAATTCATCACTAAGATTCTGGCTAATCGTTTCCAAGATAAAATTTCTCGATGCATCCATGCTAATCAATATGGGTTCATCAAGTCCAGAACTATTCAAGATTGTCTGGCATGGTGTTTTGGGTACATTTTTCAGTGTAAGCAATCTAAACAGAAAGTGGTGGATTTCAAGATAGACTTTGAGAAAGCTTTTGATACAATTGAGCACAGTGCCATTCTCCAAATTTTGAGATCTAAAGGGTTTCCTTCTTCAGTGATAAAATGGGTGAAGGAAATTCTTTCCTCTGGATCATCTTCGGTTCTGTTAAATGGAGTTCCTGGCAAACCTTTTGTCTGCAAAAGAGGAGTCAGGCAGGGTGATCCTTTGTCACCTATTCTTTATGTGCTGGGTGGGGATTTGTTGCAGAGTATTGTTAATCTGGCTCTAAGGGAGGGACGTCTTCGTTTACCAATTCCCATTGGGGGAGATTTTCCTATTGTTCAATCTGCTGATGACACTCTGGTGATCTTACCTGCTGATTCTGATCAATTATTGGTATTTAAAAAATTTGTCAACCTTTATGCTCAAATCACTGGGTTAAAGGTGAATTATAACAAGTCTTTAATGATACCAATAAATTTATCGCAGCAGGAAACTGTTGATTTGGCTTCTGTGTTGGATTGTAATGTGGCTTCTATGCCCTTCACATATTTAGGCTTGCCCATGGGAACCACTAAGCCATCTATCAGATATTTTGCACCACTCATTGACAGAGTTGAGAGGAGACTTTCTGCTACAGTCTCCTTTCTTTCTTATGGGGATATCTTGGTTCTTGTGAATTCGGTTCTGTCCTCTTTGCCCACTTATTATATGTGCACATTAGTGATACCTAAGGGTGTCATTGATATTATTGATAAAGCAAGGAGGAGGTGTTTATGGAGGAAGGACAAAAATAAGCAAAGAGTGAATTCTTTGGCTGCTTGGGATATGGTGTGTAAGCCTAAAAGTAAAGGAGGCTTAGGGGTCATTAATCTTCAGATCCAAAATAGGGCTTTACTGCTGAAATTCCTGGCAAAATTCTATAACTCTATGGATATTCCTTGGGTTCATCTAGTCAAGAATGCTTATTATTTTCAGTCGGTTCCGCATGTTGTGACCTCCTGTGGATCATTCTGGTGGAGGGGTGTTATGCAATTAGCTGATACTTGGTGCTCATTCTCTTCTTGCATAGTGGGGAATGGATATACTGGGCTATTCTGGAAAGATTCCTGGATGGGACAGCCTTTGTCAGTAAAATTTCCAAGATTGTTCTCCTTTGCCAAGGATCCATTGTTCCGAGTGAGAGATTTGAAACTGTTGACAGACCTCTCGGATGCTTTTCATCTGCCCCTTTCAAATGAAGCTTTCCTTGAGTTTACTGATCCGCAAGTCCTCTTGGATAATGTTTAGGTGAATGACAATGATGATGTTTGGAAATATAATTTTAATAAAGGGGTTTATACTTTCAGTAAATTCTATCAGCTGCAGTTTGCTCAACTGCCTGATGATGGGCCTGCCAAGTGGATCTTGAAGTCCAAATGCATGCCAAAGCATAAATTTTTTGCTTGGCTGATTCTAAAAGATAGAATTAATACCAAGGACATAATTAAGAGAAGGAACTGGAAGATTGAGGGGGTTGATCACTGTGTTCTTTGCAGTAACCTTTGTCATGAGGACTGGATTCATTTGTTCTTCCAGTGTGTTTTCAGCTCACGGATTTGGAATTACTTGCAAATCAGCTGGAGTGATAACACAGTCTTGCATAATCTCTCAAATGCGAAAAAGGCTTTCAAAGGACATTGTTTCACTGAGATGGTGATTCTTTCCTGTTGGAACATCTGGAAGCAAAGGAATGTAGTTATATTCAAATCGGAAAGACATTCCTTTATGGGATGGAAAGTTGTCTTACGCCGGCGTCTGCTATGCACCATCCGATGAGAGCTAGGGTCCCCCGCCGCGTCGCCCCGCGTGTTGCGAGAAGCGACTGGGAAATGCTGCGTGAGACACATTCCCTCTCCTTCGCTGATCTATCGGTCTCCTCCTAGAGCTTGTATCAATACCCCGTGCATTGTGGCGGGACTGTAAGATACAAATTAAAATTATTGAGAATGGAATAAGCATATAGTAGAAAATAACTTTTTGTGCAACAAATTACGGAGCATGGCCCCACTACCACGTAAAACACACGAAAGGATAGCATTAAGGTGCACTCTGGCGTAGTTTCAAAAAAAAAAGGTGCACTCTCGCGTACGTGGTCAGGAAGTCAGTAGTACTTTGAATATGGCAAGTATTGGTGTTGGACTCAATGTCGTAAACGTCATGGACGCTTCAATTAGCAGTCCATATATATGTTAGCACTAATCTTGACATGTTTGTTAGTTGCATGCAAAGTTGTTAGCTACGTGTGTGTGGCCGGGTCAAGTGCCTGCATGTAGCTAGCTAGGTTAGTTGAGTTAGTGGCCGGGTGATGCGTGTGCATGGGTTAGTGACCTGTGTGTGTGCGCGTACCTGAGGCTATTTAAGGTGCCAGTGAGCTCGGTTGTGGTGAGAGAGCAGGGAAGAGGAAGATGTAGTCTCCGTCGGACCATGGTGTGCGCCAGGCCGACGATGAGAGCTCCCCTGGGTAGTACTACGTATGTGCGTGTGTACCTCCATGTATGTGTTCGAGTTAGTCGATGTGAGAAATAAAGCCAAGATACTGGCGTTGGTGCGCCGCGACGTTCATGCGCCGGAAAGTATTGGTGTCTCCTTCGTCTCTTTCGTCCGGCGTTTGACGCCGGAGGGCTGCCTCGGCGTGTGTCGCCGGAGGGCAGCCCCAACATTTGGTATCAGAGCCTTGTCGATCCGAGGCGTAGCCGTGGCGTGCGGTCAGTCCGCGATGAGCACGGCGGACACGGAGGCGGCGAGGTGGTAGAGGCCGCGGTGGCGCGCCATGGCGTCGGCGTGGAGGAGCTGCGCGGCGACCACGGAGGGCTGTAGCGGCCCCATGCGACGGCCGTGGCTGAAACCGGCGTGTGTCGTCGGCGGAGGAGCTCGGCGTTTGTCGCCGAGGAAGAAGTCCGCGTCCTGGGCGCGCCGGGCTGGCCACGTTGCCTGCGTCAGTGCGCGGCATGGGCGTGAGCTGGAGGTGTGTGGAGCGCGGCGTGTGTCGCCGGAGACAAGGAAGATGGAGTCGACCGGCGTTAGTGCGCCAAGGTCGGGTCCGTCGCGGTGCAGACCGGCGTAAGCGCGCCAGGTCGGGTCCGCGGGGCTGGGTCACGGCCATGCATGTGTTTGTGCCTGCGGCGCGTGAGTATGTGCTCGCGTTGTGTCCACTGGTCAGGTCGAAGCAGGGCGGAAGGCTGGGATGGCCAAGTCGCAGCCAGTTGGAGATTACAGGCCGTAATGCGGCCGGTGGCGATGAAGACGATGGCAGATGCAGCAACTCCGGCAACGGCAAGTCAAGATTAGGAGGGAAATTGTTAGCACTAATCTTGACATGTTTGTTAGTTGCATGCAAAGTTGTTAGCTACGTGTGTGTGGCCGGGTCAAGTGCCTGCATGTAGCTAGCTAGGTTAGTTGAGTTAGTGGCCGGGTGATGCGTGTGCATGGGTTAGTGACCTGTGTGTGTGCGCGTACCTGAGGCTATTTAAGGTGCCAGTGAGCTCGGTTGTGGTGAGAGAGCAGGGAAGAGGAAGATGTAGTCTCCGTCGGACCATGGTGTGCGCCAGGCCGACGATGAGAGCTCCCCTGGGTAGTACTACGTATGTGCGTGTGTACCTCCATGTATGTGTTCGAGTTAGTCGATGTGAGAAATAAAGCCAAGATACTGGCGTTGGTGCGCCGCGGCGTTCATGCGCCGGAAAGTATTGGTGTCTCCTTCGTCTCTTTCGTCCGGCGTTTGACGCCGGAGGGCTGCCTCGGCGTGTGTCGCCGGAGGGCAGCCCCAACAATATAGTGGCGATCAGCCCACCACCAGCCCGTCGCATCGCTGGATCGATCCAAGACGATGGGATCTCGTGGCACCTGCAGGGAGGCTTCTGGAGACATGCTACGCGAGATCCTGATGAAGCTGCCGGCCAGGGACGTCGCACGGTCCTCCTGCGTCTCGAGGCTGTGGCACAGGGTCGCCGGTGACCCCTCCTTCCGCAACCTCCACTCCATGGCCAGCCACGTCACCTCCGCTCGCGCCGAGACCTTGCTCGTCACGGTGAACCGCAAGCCCGGCCGGAGCGACGAGGCGAGCGTCTTCAACGTGTCCTCGGGGAAGGCAATGTGTTGTGTTCCTATTTCCGGCGGATATGGCCTTGCCAACGTCTGCAATGGCTTCCTCTGCTTCGTGCACGACGACGGCCCCGAGGCGCCGGCGGTGGTGTGCAACCCTGTCACCGGCGAGACGGTGACGCTGCCCTGGGCTCCCCCGCTGTTCGGCTCCGAGGAACAAGTTGGGTATCTGTATAGCTTGGGATTCAGCTCGTCCACCAAGGAGTACAAGTTGTTCCGTCTCTCGTACCAGCTCACCTACTCTTCTTCCTCCGATGAGCAGCGGCGGGTGGAGGTGGACATGTACACCCTAGGTGACACCGGCGGGTGGCGCAAGCGTTCGTTCCTCTCTCGTTATCGCCCCATCATTCGCGGGTGGAGGTGGACATCGACACCAGTGTTGCTCCATGACAAGATGTACATGCTCACCGTTGGTTGGAAGCATAGAGTAACACACGAGATTCCCAGAAGGATGTTGGTAATTGACGTAGCGACGGAGTCGTGCTGCACGTACGGTCTTCCGGACTACGAGACTCGACCGTATGATCAACCCATGGTGGGTGTCTTTGAGCTCAACGGGCAGTTGTGGTTTGTTACGCACCTCATCGACCCGAGGGTCATCTGCTTCTGGGTCATGTCGCCGCCAGGGGACAATAACCTTGGTGGTGACAAGGAGCCATATTGGGATCGTCGCTACAGCTTCGACAGGGATGCATTTACCTTTGACGGGCCGTGGGGCTGCTGGCTTGAGAATGAGACGATGTGCTACTTTATGAATGACACCTTCCTCAGGTATGACACGAGGAAACCCCCACCGATTTCCAACAGCGATTGTCTACCGTGGGACCAAGAACTAAAACTCCCTAAGGCTCCCTCACTGCCCAAGTGCCAATGGAACATCTTCCGGGGTTACCGCCCCACTCTACTCTCGCCTCTCACCTTTGCAATGCCACCATCGCAAGACGACCATGAAAACAAACACCACTTCGAGCACGCCATGTTAGGTCTACTACACTCTGGCCCTAATATGTTGGATCGTGCAACCTGCCAACCTGATTTTGATCAAGATTCTGCCGCCATACCATGAAGAGAATTTTTGTTACAAATGTTACATTATATGTTCATGATAGAAATCTCATAAATGCAACCTTTATATTAGACTTTTCTTTCGCGGGCCTAATGTTACAATAAAAATTATGTTGCCTTTATTACCGAATCTATCGACTCTTCACTTTTTTTTTTTTTTGAAAAGAGACTCTTCACTTGTTTGATCTGCTGCAAGATGGCACGGAAGGATGAGGAGTGTTTCCGATCAGCCTAGTGCCGTTAGAACCAAAATTTAGAGGCAGAGGGGAACAAAAATACTTGTGTTGATCTACATATACCAAATGAGCAGCTAAGGAGATTTGTACATCTATACAATTATAAATGCAACCTTTATAAATTTACCGTTAACACATGAAACTATGCAAACAAAATAAATAGCTAAGGAGATTTGTACATCTATACAATTATTAGTGATTTGTGGCAGATTAGAGTAATAATCTCATAAAATTAGCATTATCTGGTTTACACGAGGATAAAATGAGTACAAACTCTCTCCCCTCGCGGCTACCTTCCACCTAAGAGCTCGTAGGTTCTTGTTCGTCTGATAAATGTGATTTTGATCAGTTCCTGTCGGCATACCATGAAGAGGATTTTTTTTGTTACAAATGTTATATTTGAGTGAAATATGCCCTAGAGGAAGTAATACAAGAATTATTATTTATATTATGTTTCATAATTAATTTTGTTATTATGTGCTATAATTCGATTAGTTCCGGATAATATATGGGTGGAATCATAAATATTAGTTGGATATCCCCTAGTCTCTCCTCTAAAACTACTTTATATAATATTTACAGTTATGGTTTTCTGATACAGGGTGTTGTAGCGGTTGCCGATGATACATGAGATTAGGATTGTTGTTAAGTGTTGATATACAAAGTGGTGTAGGGCTACAAATGTTTCACAATGATGTATAGACCATTTGATATATCGTGAAACACATCGCCAATATTGTTATTGGTGGTTTCTCAAAATAAGTATTACCATTATTAAAGACCATTTAACCATAAGATACATATAGGATTGGATACGATACTTTGAAAGACCCAGTTAAGTTTTGCTGTCCGGAAACAGATTTTGTGCGTTGCACTGTAAAAACAAATGTTAAGAATTACAATAATGTGATAGTGATCTCATTTTTTGTTCGAAAAAATATGATACTTTTATCAATCTTCCTTTAGTTCTAATTTTCTTATTTGAGCTACGGAATTATCTCGTAAAAGTTCATCTTTATATACAGTTCTGTTTTTGAAAGATTTGCGCCCTTTATTTACATTATCTCTTTACATGCTTTATTTGTGGTCCAAATTTTATGGGTGGAGGGTTTTATGTAAAGACTACAATAATAGATAATGTTACCGCGTACCCCGAGAGAGAAAAAGGAAGAGCCTCTCCTGGTCGTCCCCTACGGACGCCCACCGGAGCAAACCAAGCTTGCCTACACTAGTACAAAACTGAGTATTAGCTAGAGACGGTTACTAGAGACGATTTTACTCTTGAAAAAAAGAACGGCCTCGGAAATGCTATCCCTTATCCGGTTTGTGTATATAAACCGTCTCCATAAAAAACACCCGGCTCCAGTAAGTCACAATCTGTGGCAGGCAAAAATTGGTCTCTCAAAAATCCTAAGCCGGTTGATAAATATAACCGATGCCGCTGTACACAATCGCAGCTGGACTTTTTTATGGACGGCCTCGGCAATTTCGTGTGTCGGTCTGCAAAACCACGCGGCTCATACTTGCAAATATTTATAGACTAAAAAAAAGGCGTTGAGAAATGGACCTAGGATTGAACGTGATATCTCCCGTGCTACACCCTCTGTTGTTCGTAAGATGCAAATTATCAGGCCGTCCACCTTTTTTCAGAGGTTCTGTTGGGAAACTGTAAAAACTGAAGACGACGTGCGAACGTGTCATGCACACGATCTTGAGAACTGGAATGTAGTTGTAACTGCGTGATTGCAAAGTCCTGAGCGTGAATGCAGCTCATAATTTCGGAATTCGGACCGGCCGGAATGATCCAATAAATCCAATCCATGGCTGCTTAGTATCCTTTATCAATCTCGCCCGACCCTCTTCTTCCTCGCAGGAACACACACACACACTCCCTGTAACTTGCACTATCGTAGCCATTAACAATGGTTCCAATGGCCAGTCCAGCGGGGAAGATTCCCCGCTTCCCTCCGATCATTCGATCGGATCACTGACGCCAAGCTCCGCTTCAACAGTGGACCCTCTTTGGGTATATTTCCATGAAGGAACGTCGCCGCCGCTGACGCCGCCATCCGAGAGTGGCGAGGAGGAGGAGGGGGAGGAGGAGGAGGAGGCGGCAGCCGTGGCCCATGTCACTGCCGCGGAGGTCGTGGCCCCCGTGCCCGCCGCGGAGGAGGCCGTGGCACCCGTTCCCGCCGCGGAGGAGGTCGTGACACCCGTCGCCGTGACCGAGGTCGTGGGCATTGTCGTTGATGCTGCCGTGGGCGCTGAGCAGGGTGTGGCCCACATCGCTGCCGCGGAGGAGTTCCTTGGACCCGTCGACACCGTCGTGGGCGCCGAGGAGAAGGGCAAGCCCGTCGTCTGTGCCAGCTCCTGGAGTGAGGCCTCCGCCGCCGAAGGGAAGGCGACAGCCCTCCACAAGCATAGTCGCTAAGACGGTGGCGCGGAGGAGGCTTCCGCCAATAAGAGATCGGCATCAGAGTAGGATCAGTAGTAGCTAGTGCTACCTAGCTAGTAGGTAGATCATATTTTGTAATGTTGATCTTAAATAATCAATGAAAATCAGATCTCCGGCCGTTTCTTTTCGTAAATTGTATACTTATATTGTTATTGGAGTTGGCCTAAATTATCATCAATCGGCAAACAACAAACTGCATATGTATTATTACCATGGTAAGGTGGAGAATGATCACCATTAAGCACGAAATATCTCATTAACAAACTTATATTTAACTACCTAGCTAGAAAAGTCTTCTAAGAATACAGACATTACAGAAGAAGTCTCGTACATATATAACTTAACAAAATACAACTTTCTAAAGTAATAATAAAAATTGAGCACTCCGCCTCCGGCATTTATCGGTTCTACAGAACCTGAACTGTTGGTATGTAACACCTGGGGTGTTTTCCCCAATTTAGAAAATTGATTGTTTTCCTTTTGCTTTGCATCAAGCATCATATGCATTGCATTGTTTTCACACCAACTTGAAAATTCAAACCAACTTAAACTTTTTCAAACAATGCATATTTGTTTTTCAAATCAAATTGAAGTGGAAAAATAATTTTGGCTTGGTTAATAAAAACCCTATTTTATTAAACCCTATTTTTGACTTTCAAATTCAAATTCAAACAACAAGCAAATATTTGAAATTTTGAAAACTAACACTTGTGCAACTGGGCATTTTAGTTGCCAAGTGCAAAGAAATTAAAATCATATTTTTCTGAGTATTAAAACTCCCCCACAATTTCCAAACCCCAAAACCCTATTTGAATTTTAAATAACAACTCAAATCATTTGGCAATTTCAAATTTTTGAAATTAATATTGACATGCTCTGACCTTGCTGTTTTGTAAATCAATAAAAATTAGTTCATAAAAAATAATAAAACCCTAAAACCTATTTCTTTCTCTCTCTCTCTTTCTTTCTTTCCTACAAAAAAAAAGGTAAACAGAAAAATAAAACAAAAAAAAACCAAGAGAGGGGAGGGCAGGCCAGCCTAGTGGGCTGAGCCCACCAGCCCCACGAAGCCAGCCCACCCCCTCCTGCCTTCGTCATCCTCCGTACGGGAGGCGCACATGGGATGAGCGGAGCTCCCGTGGAGGAGCTTGCTCCACGTCTCCTCCCCCCCTCCTCCATAAATCCTCCCGGAGCTTCCTCTCCAACCCTAGGTCCCATTTTTTCCCTCTGTCTCCTTCCTCCGCCGTCGCCTCCATCTCTACCCCGCTACGCCGTCGCCATGGACACCGAGGGCTCAAGCTAGGGGCCCCGCTGATCTACACCTCCACCTTCGTGGTGGTTGCGCCAGGAGGGTTGCGCCATCGTGCTCGTGGATCGGGTGCAGGGGCAGCGCCAGAGACGCAAAGGAGACGCCGCGCCAAGTGCCTCTTCCCGGCGGTCACCAGCATCACTTCCTCCTCTCCAACCGGCCGTCTTCCTTGTCGTCATCGGGTTCTGCTTCGCCTACAGCCCCACGGTGAGGAGACCAACCTCCCAGACATCCTCCCCGCTTCCCTTTTGGCATGAGGACGTGGATCCATGGACGACCGCCTTGGACCACCTCGCACGCAAGCTGCTCGACCACTGTTCCCGAGCGGCAGCACCGTGTCCACCTCGCACGCACCGTGTCTACCTCGCCCGCACGTTGCGCCCCTATGCAGCAGCACGTTCCCCAGCCACCGCGCAGCGCGCACGCAGCACGCACGTCGCGTCGTCCGGCGTCGCTCCAGGTTCAGTACTGAACCTTTCTGTTCAGTTCAGAAATTTCCGCGTCGGTCCACTCAAAACCACGAGCCCACCCATTCCATCACCAACCGCACATCACCCCACTGGTAGCGCCCGTGCGCGCAACGCCCAGCAGCCCGGGTTCGAATCCCCCCAAGGCAGAAAGCCACCCCCCTTTTGCCTCATTTTTATTTTTATTTCCCTATTCCAGAAAACAGATCTGAATTCTTACTTGTAAAATCCATAAAAAATTGAATATTGCTCCAATTTCAACGATTCAAGTTTTTGTGGATTCATAATTTCGTGCTCTTCCTGTTAATGTCAAGTTTGCAACATGTTTCTGTAATAATTTTTGCACTAAATAATTAAATACAGAAAATACAATAAAAATTTGAAACTTTGGAATTTCATAACTTGAGTTCTGTTCATCCAATTTGAGCAAACTTGGGCTCTAAAAAATTGTCTTAACAAACTCTACACATTGATATTTTATTTGGTCACAATTAAATTAAATTTGAACATGTTTTCTTCTGTTTACTAAAAAGGGCAGAATAAAAATGCTTATGAAAAATTGCATAATAAATTCAATAATAACCCAAAAATTATGTTTAATAGCTCAAAATGTTCAGTGAAACATTTGCTACATGTTTTCAACCTTTTCAATACAATTTTTTTACTGTTTTTCCTAATTAAAAGTGGTGCAATAATTCAATGCTTTAATTAAACCTTTTAAATTGCAAAATTCATAACTTGGGCAATTCAAATCCAATTCCAACATGTAAAATATGTTTTCCATGCAAAATTGAATAAGCTTTCCAAATATAAACTTTGTTTTCTATTTTGAATAATTTAAATTGCTGAAAACAACTATTTCTTAATTAAGGCATTTAAAATTGTCAAATTGATAACTTGCTCATCTAAAATCCAAATTCAACAAATGAAATATGTATTCCATCTAAAATCTTGTGTTCTTTCCAAATATGAATTTTGTTATCTGTTTTGAACCTTTAAAATTGGTGAAAACAACAAATGCTTGTGTAACTCACTTAAGAAGCCAAATTTCATAACTTAATAAATAAAATTCAAAACTTGGTAAACAACATTTCAAATGGAAGCTAATGTTGTTTTCTTGTTGTTTTCATCATCCATGCATCATTCTAATCAACTTTCACATGATGGTTATTTGTAGATCATTTAATTCAACATTAATTCATGGGCCTTTCCATATGCAATCCAAATTGCCTATGGGCCCATTTAAATATGTTTACCATGTCAACTAGTTTATCTTGATGCACCCTTTAACTTGTCATGCATATAAAATAGGATCATGGTGGATCTTTTGCCGTAATAGTAATTGTTGCATCCGGTGTTTGTTCTAGTTCGTTGCTTCTTCGCGGATAGGACGTTGAGATGATGTGAGCAACGACAAGTTCTTCGGATGTACCTCTACTTGCTGGATTCCAGGCAAGTATACTCACTTGCTGCCTATGGCTGCCTTTCATCACTTGTTACCGATTCTTCCCGTTGTCTTTATTCTAGTCTTATGATTCGATGCTTGTGTCTCGATCCTATCATATGTTTACCTTGCAGCCATGATATAGCCTTCCTTCCACTTCCTATTAAATGTTGTTTGTTTACCTTGTTGGCCCTCGTGTCGTAGTTGCGTGCTTAGTGTTGTTTGCGCTCAAGTCTTGTTGTCCGTCTTGTCACCTGTTTAGTCGATAGTTGGGTTTCAATTCAATCAACAACATGTTAATGCTTGGGGTAATATTAATTTGATGATAAGGCACCGGCAGGAGGCCCGGCGTGGTTTTGAGGCCTGCTAGTGTCGACCCTAACTAGGAAAAGGGTCTTGTCCATTGATCCATGATGAGCGCACTAACCGCATGTGGGAAGCGAGTATGGGCGCCCCCCGCAACTCTGATTCGATTCGCATCTCGTCCAAATCGCCTCATTTAGTTCGGGTTTTCCATTTGCCGCATGCATATGCAGGTGCGAACCCTTGGCGCCAGGGTGGAACTTTTGTAGTCGGCATTTAGGGAGACACGTTCTTAGAGTGCTATGAGGGTCCCCTTTTCTTCATGGGGCTCGATTAGCCGTGCGCTCAACTGCACGGGGTTCTTTGGGCTTGATGCGAAGAAGAGTTGGGTTGTGTTGAGTACCTCGCTTGGTGGGTTGATCCCCCGTCTGGCGGGTTATTCTTACGTGTACGGCCAAATTGGTGCATCCCTGCAGGGTAAAATCTTCTCGAGAAGCCGTGTTGTCCGCGGTTATGGATGACTTGGTGAAAGTGCTGGCTAACAAGTACTCAGACAACTTACACTTAACGATGATAACTTGACTAGTAAAATAGATTACCTCCACCATAAAAATGAATGTCACCTTAATCAACCGTGTGAGTTTTCCTTGGGTTGCTTCCTTTGTAGGGGGTAACATTGGATGGGTATTGTTTGGTGAGTAGTTGTAGTTGGTTCTGATACGCTATCTTATTCCCTTTCTTTTAGCCGGATGTTGTAGCGCGTCTCTGTAGTTAGTTAGTGCAGCCCGCTGCCGCTTCTTTGTAATAATCCCTTCCTTTCCGTTGAACCCAAAGTATTTGTATCTTGTGATGATTGGTTACGCTGGTATCTTGTGAGTAAGGGTTTATCCACTTGCCAGTACTTAACCATACTGACCCACGACTCCATTTCGTGGCTGCATATTCCACATTGCAGTCAACAGGTTTGAAGTTTGACGACGTTAGCTTGGGAATCCCTCCGGCCTGGCCTGGGCAGGGATTGGACGCCATCGGTTATCTTCAGGACTCTTAGTCCAATTTGTATCTTGTCTGTAGTCGGACACTATGTTGTTTTCTTCCGCTGTTATTTGTATCTTTCTATGGTATCAGTTGTATCCTTGACTCGTTTGAGTCGTCTTGTATATACCTCCTCTGTTGTTGTTGTGGATTATTCGTGAACTGTTGTAATGTTATCACAAGTGGCAACCTGGAATCGGTTATTATTTGGATTTTGGCGGGAATGCTGAAATTTGCATAGTGCCCGATCTCGGGGCGTCACAAATGGTATCAGAGCATGGTTTCCGATTCCCGATATTGTTTCGATACGAATGGTTATCGAAGCAACGGGTCCGCAAAGCATTAGGATAACCTCGCTAACGGTCGTGTTTCTAGAGTGTCGAAAACTATTTGTGCAAAACCTGTTTTGGAAACATCTCAATAGGATTCTTGTTTTCTCCTTATCCCTATTCTATTTCCCCTCCCATCTCATTTGTTTTGGAGTCTCCCCCCTTGTCTATCTTTCAAAGTGTTAGGATCCTACGTGGGTGGACGTTTTCTGAGCCTTTAACCTAATAGGTTCAATCATCGGAAGATTCCTGGTGGAAGAACATCGTCGTCACTCCGAGCAAGAAACTCTTGTTAGTGGTGTCGAGAAGCCCTTGTTAGTGGTGTCGAGGAGATCAACTGGAAGCATGAAGAATCGATAGTCGAACTTCTTTACCCTCTCGGGTTAGGGGGTGGATTGCGGGGACGCAATCCCTTGTTAGTGGTGTCGTCTGTAACACCTGGGGTGTTTTCCCCAATTTGGAAAATTGATTGTTTTCCTTTTGCTTTGCATCAAGCATCATATGCATTGCATTGTTTTCACACCAACTTGAAAATTCAAACCAACTTAAACTTTTTCAAACAATGCATATTTGTTTTTCAAATCAAATTGAAGTGGAGAAATAATTTTGGCTTGGTTAATAAAAACCCTATTTTATTAAACCCTATTTTTGACTTTCAAATTCAAATTCAAACAACAAGCAAATATTTGAAATTTTGAAAACTAACACTTGTGCAACTGGGCATTTTAGTTGCCAAGTGCAAAGAAATTAAAATCATATTTTTCTGAGTATTAAAACTCCCCCCCAATTTCCAAACCCCAAAACCCTATTTGAATTTTAAATAACAACTCAAATCATTTGGCAATTTCAAATTTTTGAAATTAATGTTGACATGCTCTGACCTTGTTGTTTTGTAAATCAATAAAAATTAGTTCATAAGAAAAAAAAACCTAAAACCTATTTCTTTTTCTCTCTCTCTTTCTTTCTTTCCTACAAAAAAAAGGTAAACAGAAAAAAAAAACAAAAAAAAACCAAGAGAGGGGAGGGCAGGCCAGCCTAGTGGGCTGAGCCCACCAGCCCCACGAAGCCAGCCCACCCCCTCCTGCCTTCGTCATCCTCCGTACGGGAGGCGCACATGGGAGGAGCGGAGCTCCCGTGGAGGAGCTTGCTCCACGTCTCCTCCCCCCTCCTCCATAAATCCTCCCGGAGCTTCCTCTCCAACCCTAGGTCCCATTTTTTCCCTCTGTCTCCTTCCTCCGCCGCCGCCTCCATCTCTACCCCGCTACGCCGTCGCCATGGACACCGAGGGCTCAAGCTAGGGGCCCCGCTGATCTACACCTCCACCTTCGTGGTGGTTGCGCCAGGAGGGTTGCGCCATCATGCTCGTGGATCGGGTGCAGGGGCAGCGCCAGAGACGCAAAGGAGACGCCGCGCCAAGTGCCTCTTCCCGGCGGTCACCAGCAGCACTTCCTCCTCTCCAACCGGCCGTCTTCGTTGTCGCCATCGGGTTCTGCTTCGCCTACAGCCCCACGGTGAGGAGACCAACCTCCCAGACATCCTCCCCGCTTCCCTTTTGGCATGAGGACGTGGATCCATGGACGACCGCCTCGGACCACCTCGCACGCAAGCTGCTCAACCACTGTTCCCGAGCGGCAGCACCGTGTCCACCTCGCACGCACCGTGTCTACCTCGCCCGCACGTTGCGCCCCTATGCAGCAGCATGTTCCCCAGCCACCGCGCAGCGCGCACGCAGCACGCACGTCGCGCCGTCCGGCGTCGCTCCAGGTTCAGTACTGAACCTTTCTGTTCAGTTCAGAAATTTCCGCGCCGGTCCACTCAAAACCACGAGCCCACCCATTCCATCACCAACCGCACATCACCCCACTGGTAGCGCCCGTGCGCGCAACGCCCAGCAGCCCGGGTTTGAATCCCCCCCAAGGCAGAAAGCCACCCCCCTTTTGCCTCCTTTTTATTTTTATTTCCCTATTCCAGAAAACAGATCTGAATTCTTACTTGTAAAATCCATAAAAAATTGAATATTGCTCCAATTTCAACGATTCAAGTTTCTGTGGATTCATAATTTTGTGCTCTTCCTGTTAATGTCAAGTTTGCAACATGTTTCTGTAATAATTTTTGCACTAAATAATTAAATACAGAAAATGCAATAAAAATTGGAAACTTTGGAATTTCATAACTTGAGTTCTGTTCATCCAATTTGAGCAAACTTGGGCTCTAAAAATTTGTCTTAACAAACTCTACAAATTGGTATTTTATTTGGTCACAATTGAATTAAATTTGAACATGTTTTCTTCTGTTTACTAAAAAGGGCAGAATAAAAATGCTTATGAAAAATTGCATAATAAATTCAATAATAACCCAAAAAAATATGTTTAATAGCTCAAAATGTTCAGTGAAACATTTGCTACATGTTTTCAACCTTTTCAATACAATTTGTTTACTGTTTTTCCTAATTAAAAGTGGTGCAATAATTCAATGCTTTAATTAAACCTTTTAAATTGCAAAATTCATAACTTGGGCAATTCAAATCCAATTCCAACATGTAAAATATTTTTTCCTTGCAAAATTGAATAAGCTTTCCAAATATAAACTTTGTTTTCTATTTTGAATAATTTAAATTGCTGAAAACAACTATTTCTTAATTAAGGCATTTAAAATTGTCAAATTGATAACTTGCTCATCTAAAATCCAAATTCAACAAATGAAATATGTATTCCATCTAAAATCTTGTGTTCTTTCCAAATATGAATTTTGTTATCTGTTTTTAACCTTTAAAATTGGTGAAAACAACAAATTCTCTTGTAACTCACTTAAGAAGCCAAATTTCATAACTTAATAAATAAAATTCCAAACTTGGTAAACAACATTTCAAATTGAAGCTAATGTTGTTTTCTTGTTGTTTTCATCATCCATGCATCATTCTAATCAACTTTCACATGATGGTTATTTGTAGATCATTTAATTAAACATTAATTCATGGGCCTTTCCATATGCAATCCAAATTGCCTATGGGCCCATTTAAATATGTGTACCATGTCAACTAGTTTATCTTGATGCACACTTTAACTTGTCATGCATATAAAATAGGATCATGCTGGATCTTTTGCCGTAATAGTAATTGTTGCATCTGGTGTTTGTTCTAGTTCGTTGCTTCTTCGCGGATAGGACGTTGAGATGATGTGAGCAACGACAAGTTCTTCGGATGTACCTCTACTTGCTGGATTCCAGGCAAGTATACTCACTTGCTGCCTATGGCTGCCTTTCATCACTTGTTACCGATTCTTCCCGTTGTCTTTATTCTAGTCTTATGATTCGATGCTTGTGTCTCGATCCTATCATATGTTTACCTTGCAGCCATGATATAGCCTTCCTTCCACTTCCTATTAACTGTTGTTTGTTTACCTTGTTGGCCCTCGTGTCGTAGTTGCATGCTTAGTGTTGTTTGCGCTCAAGTCTTGTTGTCCGTCTTATCACCTGTTTAGTCGATAGTTGGGTTTCAATTCAATCAACAACATGTTAATGCTTGGGGTGATATTAATTTGATGATAAGGCACCGGCAGGAGGCCCAGCGTGGTTTTGAGGCCTGCTAGTGTCGACCCTAACTAGGAAAAGGGTCTTGTCCATTGATCCATGATGAGCGCACTAACCGCATGTGGGAAGCGAGTATGGGCGCCCCCCGCAACTCTGATTCGATTCGCATCTCGTCCAAATCGCCTCATTTAGTTCGGGTTTTCCATTTGCCGCATGCATATGCAGGTGCAAACCCTTGGTGCCAGGGTGGAACTTTTGTAGTTGGCATTTAGGGAGACACGTTCTTAGAGTGCTATGAGGGTCCCCTTTTCTTCGTGGGGCTCGATTAGCCGTGCGCTCAACTGCACGGGGTTCTTTGGGCTTGATGCGAAGAAGAGTTGGGTTGTGTTGAGTACCTCGCTTGGTGGGTTGATCCCCCGTCTGGCGGGTTATTCTTACGTGTACGGCCAAATTGGTGCATCCCTGCAGGGTTAAATCTTCTCGAGAAGCCGTGTTGTCCGCGGTTATGGATGACTTGGTGAAAGTGCTGGCTAACAAGTACTCAGACAACTTACACTTAACGATGATAACTTGACTAGTAAAATAGATTACCTCCACCATAAAAATGAATGACACCTTAATCAATCGTGTGAGTTTCCTTGGGTTGCTTCCTTAGTAGGGGTAACATTGGATGGGTATTGTTTGGTGAGTAGTTGTAGTTGGTTCTGATACGCTATCTTATTCCCTTTCTTTTAGCCGGATGTTGTAGCGCGTCTCTGTAGTTAGTTAGTGCAGCCCGCTGCCGCTTCTTTGCAATAATCCTGTAACATCCCAAGTATGAAAATATCCCCTAGAATGTTTGATTTCATGTTTAATTAAAGTATTGCATCATGTCATCATGTTTATTTCATTGTTTGCATTTGTTTACTATTTGTTTGCATCTGTTTTATTTTGTTGTCATAATGAAACTCAAACAATTTTAAATGTTTACTTCATACTTGTCATGTTACAATCTTTTTCAAATAAAGAAATGCAAATCAAAACAACCAAATTGTTTCATTTTATTCCATAATGCTCACTTGTTAAATTAATGGTTTTAAATCAATCTTTTAATTCCAAATTCACATCAAATTCCCAAATCAGCACCCAACTTGAATGTATGAAAATCACCAAACAAATATAATCTTTCAATCACATTAAACCATAGGGTTCACCCTATAAAAATGTTGTTTTCAATAATATTCATTCCATGCCTAAAATTCATTCAAATTTGGTTTAATAAACAAACAGCAATTAAACTTGAAACTTTTTGGAATTAAAGGTTAGCATTTAGTTGCTATTTGAAAAACTAAACTAACCATATCTTTTCCAAAAAATTTACTAACCTAAACATCTTCCTTTTCTTCCATTTTTGTTTTCAGCAAAAAAAAATAAACAAAACGAAAAAAAAAGGAAAAAGAAAACGAACCTGCGTGGGGGGGAGCCAAAGTGGCCCAGCCCACTTACACTGCGCGCGCGGCCCGGTACCCCTTCGGTAGCCGCCCCCGTCGTCGTGTTTCTGTACGGCGCCAATCTGAAGCGTGCCACGGCGGCAGGAGCTCGCCACCGACGGCCAACATCGACTTCCGCGCTCTATAAGGACCCCTACGGACCCTAGACACCAACCCTAATCCCTAGGTCACATGTCCCTCCTCGAGCCGCCACCAATTTTCTCCTCCACGTCGCAGTTTCCCCTCTCTGTTTCCCTCACCGGAGAAGCACGCCTGAACCCGCCACGATCGCCGCCAATCCACCGAGCCACTCCGCTACCTAACTACTGGAAACGAAACCCCACTCCTTCCTCTCCAGTTTGCACACTGCAGCAGCCCCGGAGATCAACGGAGCCCGCGCCGCCGTCCGCGACCACGCCGCAGTCGCCGTCAGCCGTACGTCACCGCGCCTCTGCATCGTCTACCTCCGGTGGTGAGCAAGCCACCGTCTCCTCCTCCTCTCTGTACTCCTTGCATCGCATCCATCCTGCACGCACACATCCAGATCCAGCACTCCACGGCGCAGCAGCCCTCAGCTCGTCTCCGGCGATCATCGAGTTGTTCTCTGTCAAGGTTCAGACGGCGCGCGTTCGAATTCAGTTAACACTTGGATCTGAAGAAATAACCTCACCGCGTCGCTTACACTGTCACCAAACTGAATCCACCGCGGTGGTAGCACTGCACCTGTCTCGTGCGCGCGGTCGTGGGATCGATTCCCCGCGGCTGCGATTTATCCAACCCCTTTTTGCACGCACCGCTGACGGGCAGGACCCACTCATCAGTGGCTCACACTGCCACGCACGCGCAGCACGCCACGCTGGCCCCCTAGGCCCACGCTGCAGTGGCAGTGGCTAGGTTCCAGTGCGGTGTAAAATGATTTAAACAGTTTCTGTTTTAAAACCAGCCCCTTAAAAATTGCAGTTTGGCCCCTAGATTTAAATTGCTTATAACTTTTATTTTATAGACTCAAATAATGAAAATAAAATATGCACACTAATCTAAATTTAATTGTCTACCTTTTGGTATCATTTGTTTCCTGTTTTGAATTTTCAAAATGCAATTCAAATTTGAATTCAAATAATTCAAATGCAATTTGCTAAATTCAATAACTAATTCATTATTAATCCAATAAATGCAAATAGAATATGTTTTCCATGCTATTTCAAATAACCTTTGCAAATATAAATTTTGTTTCATGGTTTGAATACTTTAAATTGCCTAAATAATTTAATCTTTGTTTAATTCATTTAAATTTGATAAAATCTTAACTTGCTCAAAATAAAATATTTTTGAACATGCAAAATATGTTTTCAAACCATCAAAGAATAAACTTTTCAAATGTGAATTTGAATTTATGTTTTGAGCAAATAAAATTCAAATAAAATTCACACTTGTTTCAAATTCATTTAAAACTTGTTTAATATTGTTTAAGTCATAATAAATTAATCCTAATTCCTATTTCAATAATTGAAACATGTAATCCAACTAAAATTTGATGTTCTTTTCAAATATAAATTTTGTTAATTGTTTTGAACACTTTAACTTGATGAAAACAACAATTGCTTGTGTGACATCTTTAAGTAACCCAAATTTTCCAAACTTAATAAATATTTTCCAAAATTGTTATATTCTTTTACCACTTGCATCTATTGTTGTTATTTTGTTGTTATCATCATGCATGCATCATGGTAATAAATTTTCACATGGTAACTAAATTGTAGATCATTTGTTCCACTTAATGCATGGACCTTTTCCATATCCAATCCAATTGCATATGGGTCCATTTAAATTGTGTTATCATGTTCGCTAGTTTATTTTGATGCAACCATTAACTTGACATGCATCATCCCATGATTGTGCACTATGCCATGATATTGATTGTTTATATTTCTGCCTTGTTTGTTTGCTTCTTCTCGGATAGACGACGACGTTGATATCGACGATCTTTACGACACCCCTTCTGAGGATCTAGCTCAGTACCCGGCTACTGGGTTTGCAGGCAAGTTATCACTCACATGAACCACTGTGTTCCTTTCAACCCTGGTTACCGATACTTTCCGTTTTCTATTTCTGCTAGCCTTAGTAGTAGTTGTTTCTGTTACGAACCTATCACATGAATCCCTTAACCCTGATATTGCCTCACCACCACTCCTACAACCCTACTGTTTGAGCCAGTGTCTTACTAGCATGCTTAGGTTGTTTTGCTCGAGTCTGTTACCCGTTACTTTCTGTTACTATTCCATTATTGTTCTGGGGGGCTCGATGTTTAATCAATCAATCATGCTAATGTTATTGTTAAATAATAATTTGATGATAAGGCACCGGCAGGAGGCCCTGTGTGGTTTTGAGGCCTGCTAGTGTCGACCCTAATAGGAAAAGGGTCTTGTCTACTAATCCATGATGAGCGCACTACCCGCATGTGGGAAGCGAGTATGGGCGCCCCCCTCAATTTGATTCGATTCGCATCTCGTCCAAATCATCTCATTTAGTTCGTGTTTTCCATTTGCCGCATGCATGTTTTTGCAAGCCCAGCGCAGGGTGGAACTTTTGTAGTCGGCATATAGGGGGACACGTTCTTAGAGTGCTATGAGGGTCCATTTTCTTCTGGGCTCGATTAGCCGTGCGCCCAAGGTGCTTTGGGCTTGATGCGAAGAAGAGTTGAGTTGTGTTGAGTGCCCCGCTTGGTGGGAGGCATCCCATCTGGCGGGTTATTCATACGTGTACGGCCAAATTGGTGCAACCCTGCAGGGATAATCTTCTCGAGAAGCCGTGTTTTCCGCGGTTATGGTTAACTTGGTGAAAGTACTGGCTAACAAGTACTCAGGACAACTTAAACCTAATGATTCACAATCTCACACCCAATGAATAACAACTTGACTAGTAATAGGATTATTGACACAACAACTTGATTCATCTTTAATCCAACTGTGTGAGTTATCCTCGGATTGCTTCTTTGGATAAGGGGCGAGATCCAGGATGGGTTTGTTTGAAGTTATCTTTCAGTTGGTTACAATACTCGATCTTATCTCCTTTCTGTTAGCCGGAAGTGGTATAATCTCTGTAGTTGGTTAGCGCAGCCAGTTGCAGCATCTTTTATATCCTCTTCCTTCCGTTGAACCCAAGGCATCTGTGCTTGGTGTTGATGGGCTACACTTTGGTGAATTGTGAGTCTTGCTTGCCAGTACTTGGATGTACTGACCCGCTTTGGGGCTGTGGTTTCCGCAGACTACGCTTACGAGGATCCAGGTGACGGCTACTACGTGGAGTTTGATGAGGCTGCTGACGAGTAGTTAGCGGACCCGGGCAGGATCCGAGACATCGTGGATGGGCTCCGTCTCTATTTCAGTTTCCGGCTTCTTAAGCCTATTTGGATTTGTCTGTACTCAGACCCCTTTGAATGCTTCCGCTGAGATGTAATGATGTTATGTTGGGACATGTGTCCTCTGGATGATTGTATTTGCTATGTCTGCCCTAGTGAGGGCCAGTTGCAACTTATTTCAATCTTTTGTGTCTTAGAGATATGTTGTGTTATCAGTTTGTTCAAAGCTGTTGACGTACCATGTGTGTATGGTATGAAGTACGTCAATGGTAGTGTCCTGATTTCTATGGGATAGTTTACGTCGACGCTGAACAGATAGGGGTTGGTTGTCACACATACGTGTGTTGGCCTACTCGTAAGAGGACGCAGGTGCCGGTAAGCCCCGTAATCCAATCTGCTACTGTTCAACGGAACGGCGAGTATCCTTTAGAAGTCCGGGTGCGACGAATCCCTTCCTTTCCGTTGAACCCAAAGTATTTGTATCTTGTGATGATTGGTTACGCTGGTATCTTGTGAGTAAGGGTTTATCCACTTGCCAGTACTTAACCGTACTGACCCACGACTCCATTTCGTGGCTGCATATTCCACATTGCAGTCAACAGGTTTGAAGTCTGACGACGTTAGCTTGGGAATCCCTCCGGCCTGGCCTGGGCAGGGATTAGACGCCATCGGTTATCTTCAGGACTCTTAGTCCAATTTGTATCTGGTCCGTACTCGGACACTATGTTGTTTTCTTCCGCTGTTATTTGGATCTTTTTATGGTATCAGTTGTATCCTTGACTCGTTTGAGTCGTCTTGTATATACCTCCTCTGTTGTTGTTGTGGATTATTCGTGAACTGTTGTAATGTTATCACAAGTGGCAACCTGGAATCGGTTATTATGTGGATTTTGGCGGGAATGCTGAAATTTGCATAGTGCCCGATCTCGGGGCGTCACATGGTACTTGTGTGTCGCCTTCTCGAAGATAAGCTTGATGTAGAGCGGCTTCACATATATCCTGATGGCGAAGATATCATGACGGGCAATGTGCGCGAATGTACAGAATTCGGGCAAATTCCCAGTGAATTCGATGTTCGTATCTTTGATTAGATATCTTCCGATAATTTGGATGTTCCTCAAGCATAGAAGGGAATAGCCCCTCCTTGGCACGTTATACCCTTGCACTGCGCTAACATTGACAACCTGGTCAAATTGACATGGACCGTACATAAGTAAACAAGTCGTATCATGTTGAAAATTTGTGAATAAAATGATTACCAGTTTCTGCAAATCTTGAGAATCTTCTATCCTGTGCACGAAGAACTAAGTGATCTCAAAGAACTTGTCAACATCCAATGGCCTAAACGCATCCTTGTATATAGCAAAATGTATCGCATTCATTTCCGTAGTAGTGATCTCATATGGGTTGTCCAACAGGGCTTTCTCAAAGGCATACTTCACACTATCTGTTTGATCAGAGAGACAAATCAAAATCTTGGAAAATATAAACTACTCAATGTGTAGGACAAAAAATTACACAGAACGAGTAGCGTACCAGGCGGCTGAACAAATGGTTTGAGACATGGTTTGTATCTGTCACTTGCAGACCAAACCAACCATCATCTTCATCATATGTGAATGTGACATAATCATCTTGTTTGATAAGATAAGCCTCAAACAATCCTTCCCAGTGTGGTCCACTGATACGTCATAAATGTATCCATAATTTCTGATGTTCCATGTTGTTTTCATGACATATGCTACATGTTTCCTTTACACTTTAAGCCATTTTTACCGATTTCATGGGACTAACCTATTGACAAGATGACACAGAGCCCGTTCTTGTTTTCTCCTATTTTTAGTTACATAAAATTTCTTCTGAAAATATTCTCGGAATTGGAAGATTCGAATCCCAGAAGTTTTAGAAAGTTGTCGCGCACACGGAGTCCAGAGGAGACCCGGAGGGGTGCCCTAGGGCCTCCACACCATGGGTGGGCACGACCCCCCTGGCCGTGCCCAGGGGTGGCGTGGCCCCCTGCTCTCCCACTGATGTTATCCTCTCGCCTATATATTGTCCTCGAAGAGTTAACCCTAAACACAAGAGACTTTTCCACCAAAAACATCCGCAGCCACCGTCATCGTCGACCATAGTTCGGGAGGGTTCAGAAGCTCTCCCCGGCACCCTGTCGGCAGGGGGAATCATCACCAGAAGGCTCTACACCACCATGCCCGCCTCCGGAATGATGTGTCAGTAGTTCATCCTTGGACTATGGGTCCATAGTAGTAGCTAGATGGTTGTTCTCTCCACTTTATGCCTCATGTTTATATCTTGTGAGCTTCCCTACATGATCAAGATCATCTTATTGTAATGCTACATGTCGTGTTTGATGGGATCCGATGAATATTGAATGCTATGTCCAATGATTATCAATCTATCATGTTCTTTTCATGTCTATATTATTTATGATCTTGCATGCTCTCCGTTGTTAGTAGATGCTCTAGCCAAGTAGATGCTAGTAACTCCAAGAGGGAGTATTTATGCTCGATAGTGGGTTCATGCCTCCCTTTCACTCACGCTCGAGTGACAGAAACGTAAACGGGTGGGGGATGTGCTCTTGCCACTAGGAAGAAAACAACAATGCTTTGTCAAAGGATGATGTTATTGTTTACATTACACACTTTGCTTACTGCGATTATCTGTTATTTGCATATTAATACCCAAGGTTTGCTCGGATGACATTATGAGGGTGGATTATTAGTCATAGATGAAGTTGGATGACGGTCTATGTATCTTGCTGTAATGCCCGCATGAATCACATAGTAATCATCATGTCATGCATATGCACTACGGTGCAGCCTTTATATCTGTCAATTGCCCAGTTATAATTTGTTTACCACACATGCTATCTATATGTCTTGGGAGAGACACCTCTAGTGAACCGTGGACACCGATCCATTTTCCTCATACTGATAATACAACCACTTTCATCATTGTTTTCATACTGTTACTATTATTATCCTACTGGTTTCCACACCATATGTTTAACATCTTTGTTTTCAGCAAAACCGGTGAGATTGACAACCTCACTGCTTCGTTGGGGCAAAGTGATTTGATTGTGTTGTGTAGGTTCCACATTGCTTCTGACCGGGTAGTGTGCCCTGCCACCTCATCTACATCAACCTTCGGAAGTGATTTCTTTCTCCTACTGGTTGATTAAACCTTGGTTTCTTTCTGAGGGAAAACTTGTTGGCCTGCTCTTCATACCTTCCTCTTGGGGTCTGCCAACGAGTGCAAGATCTGCACCATCAAGCATATTTTATGGCGTCGTTGCCTAGGAGAAAGAGGATTTCTGCAAGGGGAGTCACTCACTTCCAATATCTTTACTTTGTTACTGTCTTGCTTAGTTTAATTTATTTTGTCTTGTTTGCTTCTCTTTATCAAAAGCACACAAAAATTAGTTCTTATTCTAGCTGTTATTTGTATCCTGTTTTTAATCTTGCTAAAATGAGTACTCCTGAGAACACTAAGTTGTGTGACTTCACTAGCACAAACAACAATGATTTCATTAGCACACTTATTGCTCCACCTGCTCCTACTGCTGATTTTTATGAGATAAAGGCTGCACTATTAAATCTTGTTATGAGAGAGCAAATTTCTAGTGTTAGTACTAATGATGTTGCTTCCCATCTTAATAATTTTGTTGAACTATGTGAGATGAAAAAATATAAAGATGTAGATGGAGATATTTTGAAACTGAAATTGTTTCCTTTCTCTTTGAGAGGAAGAGCTAAAGAATGGTTGTTATCTTTGCCTAGAAATAGTATTGATTCTTGGACTAAATGTAAAGATTCTTTCATTGCAAAATATTATCTTCCTGCTAAGATTATATCTTTAAGAAGTAGCATTATGAATTTTAAGCAACTTGATAATGAGCATGTTGAAAGCTTGGGAAAGAATGAAATCTTTAGTAAAAAAATGTCCCACTCATGGACTGACTACTTGGATGATCATCCAAACCATTTATGCAGGTCTGAATTTTACTTCAAGAAACCTTCTGTATTCAGTTGCTGGAGGAACCTTTATGTCCATGACTTTGGGGCAGCAACAAAGCTTCTTGATGATAACATGGTAAATTATTCCGAATGGCACACTGAGAGATCTCCAACATGTAAGAAGGTAAATTCTGTTGAAGAAACCTCTTCCTTGAGTGATAGGCTTGATGCTATTATTTATATGCTTGTCAATGGCCATGCTCCTATTGATCCAAACAATGTTCCTTTAGCTTCTTTGGTTGCTCATGAGGAGCATGTTGATGTGAACTTCATTAAAAAAAATAATTTCAACAATAATGCTTATAGGAATAATTTTGGTAGCAATAATTAAAGGCCATATCCTCCTAATAATAATAATGGTTATGTCAATTCTTATGGTAATTACTACAACAACAATAAAAGTGTACCCTCTGATCTTTAGAACATGCTTAAGAATTTTATTAGTACACAAACTGCTTTTAATAAATCTGGTGAGGAAAAGTTTGGCAAAATTGATGTTCTTGCTTCTAAAGTTCATAGCCTTGCACTTGATGTTGATTTTCTGAAACTAAAGGTTATGCCTAATGATGTTAAAGAAAACAAAACTTTGAATGCCATTCAAATTCGAATTGATGACAATGTTAGGATGTTAGTTGAATTGCATGCTAGATTGGAAAGAGAATATGAAGCTAGAAAAAATAAAGTAGCTAATGTTTGCACCATTACCACCACTAGTAAAACTGAAGCTTCTCATGCTAGTAGGACTTCTACTATCAATGGTAAAGTAATTGGTGTTGGCAATACTCCCACTTCTGCTGTGAAACGTTCAAAATTAACTGAAACTACTACAGTTGTTCCTGATAAAAGTGAAACATGGGAGACAATGGTCCCATTACCTTTGATAAAATGATCTTGACTTTGATTATTGCAACATATCTGAAGTAATTAAGTTTCTACAAAATCTTGCTAGTTGTCCTAATGCTAGTGCTATGAATATGGCTTTCACAAAACATATTACAAATGCTCTCATACAAATTAGAGAAGATAAATTAAGATGTGAAGCCTCTTTTCCTAGGAAGTTAGATGATGGTTGGGCACCCATCATTAAAATGAAGATAAATGATTTTGATTGTAATGCTCTATGTGATCTTGGTTCTAGTATCTCTGTCATGCCTACGAAACTTTATGATATACTTTATTTGCCACCTTTGGAGCACTATTATTTGGATATCCGTATTATTGATAATGTTAGAAAGAAACCTTTGGGGAGAGTTTATGATGTTCTTATTATGGTTAATTATAACCTTGTCCCCGTTGATTTTTTGTTATGAATATTGAATGCAGTGATTCTTGTCCAATTGTTTTGGGAAGACCTTTTCTTAGAACTGTTGGTGATGTTAATGATTTGAAAGAGGGGAATATTAAATATCAATTCCCACTCAAGAAAGGTATGGAACACTTTCCTAGGAAGATAATGAAGTTTAATTTTGATTCTATTATTTGAACAAGTTACAATTTGGATGCTTATTCACTTGAAAACACTTGATTCTATTTTTCTGGGCCTAGCTAAAAGACATTAAAGAAAAGCACTTCTTGGGAGATAACCCATGGTTTTATTTTTGCTTTGTTTTTCTCTGTTTTCTTTGAGTAAAGGGGTTGTATACTTCTATAGAAACTCCTTTGTATCTTCATTTTTAGGTATTAGTTGTGTCAAGTAAATTTTCTAGCGAAAGTTGGAGTTGGTTTTGGATTTCTGCGCAGGAAACAGATTTCTGCTGTCCGCTGTAAAAAAAATGCATAATTCACAAAAAGATCAAAATGACCTGAAATTTTTGTGCTTTTTCCTTAGCTAATTTCGAAAAAAAATTCTTTACGTTTTTCGATTTGAGCAACGTAAGTGCCCAAAAAAATGTCTCTACAGATTGTTTTGGTTTTGACAGATTCTGCCTTTTTATTTGCAATCTCTCTTTTACTATGTCGAGTGGATTTCTTTGCTTCACTAAACATCAGCGTCTGTAGCTAATGTTTAAAAGTATCAATAATTCTTTTGTCCATGCAGAACATTTCAATTTTTGATTGTGCACTAACCCTCTAATACGAATTACATTGAGTGTGGTGTGAAGGAAGTTTTCAAGGGTCAATAGAAGAGGGTGATATAATGTAATCAAGAAGAGTGCAAAGCCAAAGCTTGGGGATGACCCCGTGGTTTATCCCGGAAAATTCTAAGAAGACTCAAGTGTCTAAGCTTGGGGATGCCCAAGGCATCCCCTTCTTCACCAACAATTTATCAGGTCACTTCTAGTGAAACTATATTTTTATTTGGTGACATCATATGAATTTTACTTGGAGCCTCTATTTGTTTTCCTTGCTGCAGTAATATTGTTGGAACCTACCATTCTTTGTGTGGGAGATACACACGCTCCGCTTTTTCATATGAATACTAGTTATGCTCGTATTCTTAGTTTTCTTCTAGCTGCTGCAATTCCTTTAAGCTCATGTTTTTCATGCATCTCTTATTCAGAGTTGTTAGTTGTAGTAGAGTAGTGTTATTACTCTCTTGCTTCATTGATATATCTCTTGGAGAGTTTTTGTTTAGTATAAAATGTTTGGTGTTGGAGAACAGAGTACAATTTTCGTGCTTACAACGGTGCAAAAAGAAGCTTTTATAGACTGTGGCTAGACTTTTTCATGTCATGTTAGATGTTATTTTAATTCTATGCTTAGTATTTGTTATTGTAGCATGACTTGTCTCAAACAGCTGAGAGTGTTTAATGTGCAATTGAAAGAATCATTAGTTGTTTTATCATATTGAAGCATGAATTTGTGGTGTTCTCCTTCGAATGCTTTATTTGGTTGACTTGGTGCATGCTTACGCAATGTTTATGACTACAAGCCAGTCACTTATAGCCTCTATGATCATTTAGTTTTGACTTGTAATACTCTTTATGCTTTTATTAATAATATTTTTGTCGCTATGCATGATTATATGGCCATTATTTTTCTCTTGATTTCTTGCTCCCAGTCTTTTGCTAGCCTCGACCTGTACTGAGTATGAGCTCCACTCGTGCATCCAGCTCCCCAAAACCAAAGTTTTCCAAATGTGTCCACCATACCTACCTACTATGGTATTTAACCGCCACTCCAAGTAAATTTCTCATGTTCTACCTTTAAAACTTTCAAAATTATTCCTGTTATGTGCCCCTATTTTAGCTCATGAGGACGTAAATAGAGAATATTTATCTCACTTGTTGATTGCACTTTACACACCTGTACTAGTGGCTTCATCCACTTATCCAAATGATAGAAGAGCTGGCAGCGGGGTGTCCAGCCCCAAAATTGGTTGCTATAAAATTCTCTTCACTATTTTTGCCCCTAATTTATCAGTCAAAGCATAATTGTGTAAACAAAAGAGAAAGAGGGATGACCTTCTGATACCAGATGCGTCCTTCAATGGGAGCCGCTCTTGTGAAGTCTAGTTGTCTTGTGATGTACTCTATTTTCTGTTTACCATTCGTTGACATAAGCATACACCTCTCTATAAAAAAATGTTTTCAATACCTCTGTTTAATAAAATAAAAATCTGTAGCACATAAGTTAATCCCTGCTTCCCTCTGCGAAGGTCCTTTCTTTTACTTTTATGTTGAGTCTCCACCTTCTAAATTTATGCACAGTTGAGAGAGCATAGTTGACATTCTGAGTTTAATGTGCATTTGTCCCCGAAACTATTATTAATTAATTCATGATGTGTTATTATTTGATCTCAAATTATCTGTTCTAGTCATCCACTTGAACTTTGAAGGTGTTTTGGCATTTATGTTTTGCCCCACTCTTAAGGACAAGCGAAATATCACTTTTATATGTTTTCTTTATGCTCGAAACAAACATATAACTTTCAAGTGCATTATTATCCATGATCTTTTATTTGTGTTACTTTTTATGATGCAAGGTGATTGCTAAGTTTCATTGTTAAATTTATATCTATCATGCTTGTGTTTAAAGTACTATGATCTCAGCATACATATGCTTTTACAATTTAGATGATCAAGTTTATGTTGGTAGCATGTCACCTCGGAAATTATTTGTTTTTATCGTTTACCTACTCGAGGACGAGTAGGAACTAAGCTTGGGGATGTTGATACGTCATCAACGTATCCATAATTTCTGATGTTCCATGTTGTTTTCATGCCATATGCTACATGTTTCCTTTACACTTTATGCCATTTTTATGGATTTCCTGGGACTAACCTATTGATAAGATGCCACAGAGGCAGTTCCTGTTTTCTGCTGTTTTTAGTTTCAGAGAAGTTCCTCTAAAAAATATTCTTGGAATTGGAAGATTCAAAGCCCGAAAGTCTGAAAACTTTGTCGCGCACATGGAGTCCCGAGGAGACCCAGAGGGGTGCCCTGGGGCCTCCACATCATGGGTGGGTGGGGGCTCCCTGGCCACGCCCATGGGTGGTGTGGCTCCCCCTACTCACCCACCGACGTTGCCCTCTCGCCTATATATTGTCCATGAAGGGGTAATCCTAAACACAAGAGCCTTTTCCACCAAAAAAACTTGCAGCCACCGTCGTCGTCAACCCTAGTTTTGCAGGGTTCAGGAGCTCTCCCCGGCACCCTGTCAGAAGGGGAATCATCACCGGAGGGATCTACACCACCATGTCTACCTCCGGAATGATGGGTGAGTAGTTCATCCTTGTACTACAGGTCCATAGCAGTAGCTAGATGATTGTTCTCTCCTCTTTATGCCTCATGTTTAGATCCTGTGAGCTTCGCTACATGATAAAAATCATCTTATTGTAATGCTACATGTTGTGTTTGCTGGTATCCGATGAATATTAAATGCTATGTCGAATGATTATGAATCTATCATGTTCTTTTCATGTGTATATTATTTACGATCTTGCAAGCAATTCGTTTTTAGTAGATGCTCTGGACAAGTAGATACTAGTAACTCCAAGAGGGAGTATTTATGCTCGATAGTGGGTTCATGCATCCCTTCCACTCACGCTCGAGTGACAGAAACGTAAACGGGTGGGGGATGTGCTGTTGCCACTAGGGAGAAAACAACAATGATTTGTCTAAGGATGATGTTATTGTTTACATTACACACTTTGCTTACTATGATTATATGTTGCTTGCAACTTAATAGCCAAGGTTTGCTCGGATGACATTCTGAGGGTGGATTATTAATCGTAGATGCAGTTGGATGACAGTCTATGTATCTTCTTGTAATGCATGCATGAATGACATAGTAATCATCATGTCATGCATATGCACTACGGTGTAGCCTTTATATCTGTCAATTTCCAAGCTATAATTTGTTTACGACACATGCTATCTATCTGTCTTGGGAGAGACACCTCTAGTGAACTGTGGATCCCGGTCCATTTTCCTCATATTGATAATACAACCACTGCCATCACTGTTTTCATACTGTTACTATTGTTCTCCTATTGTTTTCCTACTGTTTTCCACACCATATGTTCAACCTCTTTGTTTTCAACAAAACCGGTGGGATTGACAACCTCACTGCTTTGTTGGGGAAAAGTGATTTGATTGTGTTGTGTAGGTTCCATGTTGCTTCTGAACCGGTAGTGCGCCATGCCACATCAGCTGCATCAACCTTCGGAAGTGATTTCTTTCTCCTACTGGTCGATTAAACCTTGGTTTCTTTCTGAGGGAAAACTTGATGCCGTGCTCTTCATACCTTCCTCTTGGGGTCTCCCAACGAGTGCAAGATCTGCACCATCATCCACATATAATAGTAGAACCTAACCCTTTTCCATGTAGAATTATTACTCAAATCCACAACCACACATAGCACGCATCCGTCGCTGCTGAGGACCAGCCAGCATGGTCTATATACGATCACTGAAACAGCCTGGCACATTGGCGGTGTAATGCCTTCAGGGGGCCCTCCGGTTGTTGGATACATGGATCCAGGCTGCCACATTGGGCGGACTCGATGAATCGGAACCCAACCGACTGACCTTCCCCGGGGGACACGACCACCCCGCGGCCTCCCTTTGCAGGATGAAGACAATGCATGGCGCGTCATGGAAGGGCGACGGTTACACGTGGGGGCAATCGATCTGCCTTACCCCCACGCGTAACCCGATATCGGAGGATGACTGTGCGGGTGAAAACTCACCAGGGGTATAAAGAGAGGAAAAGGAAGAAAGGGACAAAAAGGGAGAAAGAAGGAGAGGAATCAAAGGGGGGAGAGCGAGATGAAGAAGAGAGAGAGAGAGAGGGGTTGTACCGTTGTAACTTTCCCACAACAGATCAATTCCATACCAGACATGCAGGATGTAGGGATCCATCTCGCGATGGCTTAAACCTGTGTAAAAATCTGTGTCCGTGTGCTGGGGGATTTTCCCCTCATCTCTCCCCCGAGTTATGCTTTCATAGGAAAGGCGGTGAGGAGTCTCCCCCGCCATCTGCCGAATAAATCAGGGAGTTGGACGAGGGTCACTCCCGGTGTCCGTGATTCGACACGCGACATCTGGCGCGCCGGGCGGGGGTGCGTGCTATCTTCTGCACCATCTTCAAATTTTTTTGCTTCAATGGAACGATCGCAAAGCATATCCACAGTCCGCAGGTCAGTCTTCAGAAGATTACATCACCAACCTCCCGATGTCGGCCGCATCGATGGTCGCGGCAGGCTGGCGCCCCCAGATTTGGCCAAGTTACTAGTAGACGCTCTAGCCAAGTTGATGCTTGTAACTCCAAGAGGGAGTATTTATGATCGATAGTGGGTTCATGCCTCCCTCTCACTCACGCTCGAGTGACAAAAACGTAACGGGTGGGGGATGTGTTGTTGCCATTAGGGAGAAAACAACAATGCTTTGTCTAAGGATAATTTTATTGTTTACATTACACACTTTGTTTAATGCAATTATCTATTGCTTGCAATTTAATACCCAAGGTTTGATCGGATGACACTCCGAGGGTGGATTATTAGTCATAGATGCAGTTGGATAACGGTCTATGTATCTTGTTGTAATGCCCGCGTGAATCACATAGTAATCATCATGTCATGCATATGCACTACGGTGCAACCTTTATATCTGTCAATTGCCCAGCTGTAATTTGTTTAGCCAGCATGTTATCTATCTTATAGAGATACACCACTAGTGAAATGTGGACCCCGGTCCATTTCTATACACCGATAATACAAACACTGCAACCGATCTTTTCTTACTACAATTATTATTTTCCTCTCATTCATTGCCATCACTATTATCTTTCATCTACTGCAAACAAGTACTTTCTTCCACACCGTACATCTAATCCTTTTTTAGCAAAACCGGTGAGATTGAAAACATCACTGCTTCGTTGGGGCAAAGTAATTTGATTGTGTTGTGTAGATTCCATGTTGGTGCTGAACCGATAGTGTGCCCTGCCATAATTAGCTGACAACAACATTCGTAAGTTATTTATTTCTCCTACTAGTCGATTCAACGTTTGTTTCTTTCTAAGGGAAAACTTCTCGTTTCACTCTTCATACCTAACACTTTGGGTCTCCCAACGAGAGTGTGTTTACCCGCCATCAAGCAAGTTTTCTGGCGCCGTTCCCGGGGAGGGAGAGAATTTCTGCAAGGGGAGTCTGTCACCTCCAATCTCTTTACTTTGTTTTTGTTTTACTTAGTTTATTTTATTTTGTCTTGTTTGCTTCTATATAACACACAAAAATTAGTTCTTATTCTAGTTGTTATTTTATCATGTTTTTAATCTTGCTAAAATGAGTACTCCTGGGAACACTAAGTTGTGTGACTTCACTAGCACAAACAAAAATGATTTTATTAGCACACCTATTGCTCCACCTGCTCCTATTGCTGACTTTTATGAGATTAAGCCTGCCATGTTAAATTTGCTAAGAGAGCGATTTTCTGGTGTTAGTACTGATGATGTTGTTGTCCATCTTAATAGTTTTGTTGAACTCTGTGAGATGCAAAAATATAAGGATGTTGATGGAGATATTATTAAACTTAAATTATTTCCTTTCTCTTTGAGAGGAAGAGTTAAAGAATGGTTGCTATCTTTGCCTAGAAATAGTATTGATTCACGGACTAACTGTAAAGATGCCTTCATTGGAAAATATTATCCTCCTGCTAAGATTATATCCTTAAGAAATAGTATTATGAATTTTAAGCAACTTGATAATGATCATGTTGCTAAAGCATGGGAAAGAATGAAATCTTTGGTAAAGAATTGTCCCACTCATGGACTGACTACTTGGATGATCATCCAAACCTTTTATGCAGGTCTGAATTTTTCTTCAAGAAACCTTCTGGGTTCATCTGCTGGAGGAACCTTTATGTCCATCACTTTGGGTTCTGCAAAAAATCTTCTTGATGATATGGTGATAAATTATTATGAATGGCACACTGAGAGAGCTACACCCGGTAAGAAGGTAAATTATGTTGTAGAAACTTCTTCCTAAAGTGATAGGCTTGATGCTATTATGTCTATGCTTGTTAATGGTAAAGCTTATTTTTATCCAAACAATGTTCCTTTAGCCTCTTTGGTTTCTCATGAAGAGCATGTTTATGTGAACTTCATTAAAAATAACAATTTCAACAACAATGCTTATAGGAATAATTTTGCTAGCAACAATTATAGGCCATATCCTTCTAATATTGGTAATGGTTATGCCAACTCTTATGGTAATTCCTACAACAACAATTGAAGTGTACCCTCTGATCTTGAAAACATGCTTAAGAGTTTTATTACTACACAAGCTGCTTTTAATAAATCTGTTGAGGAAAAGTTTCACAAAGTAGATGTTCTTGCTTATAAAAGTTGATAGCCTTGCTCTTGATGTTGATATTCTTAAAATAAAGGTTATGCCTCATGATGTTAAATAAATCAAAACTTTGAATTCCATTCAAGTTAGAATTGATGACCATGTTAGCATGTTAGCTGAACTGCATGCTAGATGGGAAAGGGAAGATGAAATAGCTAGAAAGAATAATATAGCTAATGTTTGCACTACTACCACCACTAGTAAAACTGAAGCTTCTCATGCTAGTAAATCTTCTACGATTAATGGTAAAGTAGTTGGTGTTGGCAATACCTCCACTTCTTCGGTTAAACGTTCGAAATTGCCTCAAACCACTGAAACAGTTCCTCATAAAAATGCTATTTTTTCAAAATATGGGAGACAATGGTCCCATTACCTTTGATAAAAATGATATTAATTTTGATGATTGCAATATATCTAAATTAATTGTGTTCCTACAAAATCTTGCTGGTTGTCCTAATGCTAGTGCTATGAATATGGCTTTCACAAAACATATTACAAATGCTCTCATGAAAATTAGAGAAGAAGAATTAAAACGTGAAGCCTCTGTCCTAGAAAGTTAGATGATGGTTGGTAGCCCATCATTATAATGAAGGTGAATGATTTTTATTGTAATTCTTTATGTGATCTTGGTGCTAGTATCTCTATTATTCCTAAGAAACTTTATGATATGCTTAACTTGCCACCTTTGGAACACTGTTATTTGGACGTTCATATTGCTGATAATGTTAGAAAGAAACCTTTGGGGAGAGTTGATGATGTTCTTATTATGGTTAATAATAGCCTTGTCCCCATTTTTTCTTTGTTATCGATATTTAATTCAATGCTTCTTGTCCTATTGTTTTGGGAAGACATTTTCTTAGAACTGTTGGTGTTGTTATTGATATGAAATAAGGGAATATTAAATATCATTTCCCACTCAAGAAAGGTATGGAACAATTTTCTAGGAAGATAATGAAGTTGCCTTTTGATTCTATTATAATAACAAGTTACAATTTGGATGCTTCTTCACTTGAAATTTTGATTCTAGTTTTCTGGGCCTAGCTAAATGGCGCTAAAGAAAAGCACTTCTTGGGAGATAACCCATGGTTTTATTTTTGCATTGTTTTCCTCTGTTTTCTTTGTGTCAAGTTGTTGTTTACTTCTGTAGAAACTCCTTTGTATCTTTATTTTCTCACATTTGTTGTGCCAAGTAAAGTCTCTAGTGAAAATTTGAAGTTAGATTTTGATTTCTGCGCAGGAAACGGATTTCTGCTATCCACTGTTAAATTCGTGTAAATTCATAGAAAGATCAAAATGACCTGCAAATTTTTGTGCTTAATCCTCAGCTATTTCCGAAACGTTTTCTAGCTTTGTGTTTTTTGATTTGAGCAACGTGAGTGCCTCGATTTTTTTTATTTACGGACTGTTTTGGTTTTGATAGATTCTGCCTTTTTACTTGCATTCTCTCTTTTACTATGTTGAGTGGATTTCTTTGCTCCACAAAGCATCAGTGGCTGTAGCTAATCTTTAAAAAGTATTAATAATGCTTGTTTCCAAGGAGAAGATGTGAATTTTGGATTGTGCACTAACCCTCTACTGAGAATTATTTTGATTTTGGTGTGAAGGAAGTTTTCAAGGGTCAAGAGAAGAGGGTGATATGATGTGATCAAGAAGAGTAAAAAGCCAAAGCTTGGTGATGCCCCCGTGGTTCATCCCAGCAAATTCTAAGAAGAATCAAGCGTCTAATCTTGGGGATGCCCAAGGCATCCCCTTCTTCATCAACAATTTATCAGGTCACTTCTAGTGAAACTATATTTTTATTCGGTCTCATCATATGCACTTTACTTGGAGCGCTCGTTTGTTTTTTATTTTGTTTTCCTTGCATCAATAAAATTAATTGGAACTCAGCATTCTTGTGTGGGATAGAGACATGTTCCTCTTTTTCATATGAATACTCGTTTTCGTCCATGCTCGTATGCTTAGTTTTTCTTGGAGCTGCTGCAAATACTTTTAGCTCCTGTTTTTCATGCATCTCTTATTCAAAACTGTTAGTTCTAGTAGAGTAGTAGTAGTACTCTCTTGGTTCATTGATATATTAGTTGGAGATTTTGTGTTGAAATATATATTGATTGGTATTTTATGGAAATAGAAAATGCTACATGTGGTAGATGGTATGTTGGAAAAGACTTGCATACTCTTGTAGATCATTAAACTGTTTCACTTGAATATTTGTTGTTGTTTTGAGATATTAATATGCTTATTTGTAAACCTGATGGTTTAGTAAACTAAAAACAATTAATGTTTGGGCTAAAATCTTGAAACTGTGCCACACTCGAATAAAACAGTTGATAGTATAATGGTATATGACTTCCTTTGCAATAACAATCGTAATGGATTTTTGTTACGCGCTACGGTCGGGGTAGCCAATAGTGACTTGTCACTCCCACGGCCCCTCTTGGAGTGATTTTCATTATGCCTTGTAAGATCATATTTGTAGTTGTAATCTTTTAACTTGTGAGTTCTAAGTTGCGGTTTTCTGGCACTTCCACCATCCATATTTGCTAGCCTCTTTGGTATTGTCCATTGCCCATTCTCACATTGAGAGTTGCTGCAATCTTTGAAGGGTACGTTGCATAGAAAACAAAAAATTTCCTACGCGCGATAAACCCGAATGGCCAAGATGTAATCTAGGAGATGAAAGGTAACGGGGAGAAAGAGAGTCTTGAGATAACATACCCATGAAGACTCAAAGTGGTACGAGATAAAATCTCGTTGTTGGCGTAGTCGTACTCACGCCGATCCCGAGAGACAAGAAGTGCACCGCAATCCGGCGGTGCCTCCGTAATCAGTCACACGTTCAACTCGATGAAGACTTCCGTTCCCTCGATCCAGCGGGTAGCGAAAGTAGAGGATCCCCCGGAACTCCAGCAGCATGACGGCGTGGTGGTGGTGAAGAGTCCCACGGTCAGGGCTTCGCCAAGCCGGAGACCATGGAATGGAGCAGCGGGTGGAGGGAAAAGGGAGTGGGAAAGTGTGTGGAGAAGACGAGCTCTCACCCTTCTTTTATAGGGGACGGGGAGGCAGCCCAATAGGGGGGTCCGGCCAGCCATGGGGTGCCCCACCTCTTCCCTCTTCATGTGAGTGGAAGCCCCACTCACACCCACTCATGCTCCCTTAATTTTCCACTTAGAAAATCCAAAGGTTTTTCTTTAATAAATAAATAAAACATTTTTATTTCTTTATTTATATTTGTTAATTCCATTAACAAACATTTTCATGCAGCACCTCGAATCATTTGTTAATTCTATTAACAACCATTCGACGAAAAACCCCTTGATTTCAATTTTCCCCGAAACAATTTCGGAGCTGCCCAAAATATTCTTCAGTATTCCGTATCCTCTCTAACGCTTCATCGAACCTTAAGTGTGTCACCCTACGGTTCGCGAATAATATAGACATGATAGAGACTCCTCTCCGATCAATAATCAGTAGCGGGATCTGGAGATCCGTGATGAATCCTATATATTGAACGATGTCTCTCGTGATCGTGTGAACCTTTCAACATCGTAAAGATTTCCCTTTGTCTCGCGATATTTTACTTGCGTGAGATCCGATCATGGGTATCCACCATACCTTGTTCGATCTTGTTATCCGACAAGTACTCTTTTCTTGTTCCCGTGATATAACATCTTTGTGATCATATCACGTGCTTGCAAGCGGTGTCGATGTGATATCACCGAGAGGTCCCTGAGTATATCTCTCCATCATATTGGATGGAAAAATCCCATTCTTGATCCATGAGCTTCAACTAAGACTTTCCGAATACCTAACACCACCTTTATAGTCACCCTGTTACGGTGTGACGTTTGATTTCATCAAAGTATTCTTTCGGTATTAGTGATTAACATGATCTCATGGTCTAAGGAACAATGTTACTCCGAATGTAAGACATAACAACAAAACTAAATGACTTGATCGTATTGTTATACTTATTTAGGGTCTAAGTTCATCACGTCATTCTCCTAATGACATGGCCCCGTTATTAACAACATCCAATGTCTATGATCAGAAAACCTTGATCATCTGTTAATCAACGAGCTAGTTAAAAGAGAGGCTTCACTAGGAACGTTGGTTTTTTTCTTAATCACACATTTATTAACGTTTCCGGTTAATACAATTCTAGCATGAGAAATAAACATCTATCATAAACAAGGAATAACATAATAAACACTTTATTATTGCCTCTCGGGCATATTTCCTTCAGTCTCCCACTTGCACTAGGGGCAATAATCTATATTACATAGTGATGAATCTAACACCCATTGAGTTCTGGTGTTGATCATGTTTTTCCCTTGAGAGAGGTTTAGTCAACGGATCTGTCACATTCAGATCTGTATGTACTTTGCAAATCTTCACATCCCCATCTACAACATGTTCACGGATGGAGTGAAAAAGCGCTTGATATGCTTGGAATTCTTGTGAGACCTGAAGGGAATATGCCCGAGAGGCAATAATAAAATGGTTATTATCTTATTCCTTGTTTATGATGAATGTTTATTTCTCATGCTAGAATTGTATTAACCGGAAACGTTGATACATGTGTGCTTAATAAACAAACAATGGTTCCTAGTAAAGCCTCTCTTTTAACTAGCTCGTTGATTAATAGATGATCAAGGTTTCCTGATCATGAACATCGGATGTTATTAATAACGGGGTCATGTCATTAGAAGAATGATGTGATGAACATATACCCAAAGAGAATATAGCAATGTGATCAAGTCATTTAGTTTACATTGTTATATCAAACATACGAAGTAACTTATTCCTTAGACCATGAGATCATGTCAATCGCTGATACCGGAAGAGTGCTTTGATGGCATCAAACGTCACACCGTAACAGGGTGACTATAAAGGTGTCGTTAAGTATTCGGAAAGTATTAGTTGAGGATCATGGATCAAGAGTGGGATTTGTCCATCCAAATGACGGAGAGATATACTCTGGGCCCTCTCGGTGATATCACATCGAAACCGCTTGCAAGCACGTGATATGATCACAAGGATGTTATATCACGGGAACGAGAAAAGAGTACTTGTCGATAACGAGATTGAACAAGGTATGGTTGATACCTATGATCGAATCTCGGACAAGTAAAATATCGCGAGACAAAGGGAATAGTTCACGGCGTTGTTGGTTCACACGATCACGAGAGTCATCGTTGAATATATAGGAGTCATCACGGATCTCCAGATCCCGCTATTGATTATTGATCGGAGAGGAGTCTCGATCATGTCTATCTTATTCGCGA
This sequence comes from Alopecurus myosuroides, assembly GCA_028641055.1. Taxonomy (NCBI): domain Eukaryota; kingdom Viridiplantae; phylum Streptophyta; class Magnoliopsida; order Poales; family Poaceae; genus Alopecurus; species Alopecurus myosuroides. Next base: position 357,980,058 of record CM054062.1, on the reverse strand, counting down.
ACCGTAGGGTGACACACTTAAGGTTCGATGACGCGTTTGAGAGGATACGGAATATCGAAGAATATTTTGGGCAGCACCGAAATTGTTTCGGGGAAAATTGAAATAGTTCAAGGGGTTTTTCGTCGAATGGTTGTTAATAGAATTAACAAACTATTCGAGGTGCTTTATGCAAATGTTTGTTAATAGAATTAACAAATGCTGAAATAAAGAAATAAAAATGTTTTATTGATTTATTAAAGAAAAACTCTTGGATTTTCTAAGTGGGGTTTAAAGGAAAATGAGTGGGTGTGAGTGGAGTGTCCACTCACATCATGAGGGAAGAGGTGGGGGCACACCATGGGGCTGGCCGCACCCCCCTTGGGCTGCCTCCCCCCTCTCCTATAAAAGGAGGGTGAGAGCTCTCCCTCCTCCACACACTTTGCCACTTCCCTTTCCTTCCACCCGCTGCTCCATTTCATGGTCTCCGGCTTGGCGAAGCCCTGACCGTGGGATTCTTCACCACCACCACGTCGTCGTGCTGCTGGAGTTCCGAGGGATCCTCTACTTCCGCGCCCCGCTGGAACGAGGGAACGGAGGTCGTCATCAACCGTACGTGTGACCGATCACGGATGCACCGCCGGATTGCGGTGCCATCTTCTCGCTATCGGGATCGGTGTGAGTACGACTACGCCAACAACGAGATTTGATCTCGTACCACTTTGAGTCTTCGAGGGTATGTGTTATCCTTAACCCTCTTGTTGCCCGTTGCACTTCGTCTCCTAGATTAGATCTTGGCCTTTCGGGTGTCTCTCGCGTAGGAAAATTTTTGTTTTCTATGCTACGTTCCCCTTCAGTGGTATCAGAGCCGGATCTATGCGTAGATGTTTTGTACGGGTAGAACACATAGGTGTATGTGGGCGTTGATGATCATGTTATTACCTCCTTGATTATTTTATGATCTTAGTGGCATAGTGGGATGAAGCGGCCCGGACTAACCTTACATGTCCACGTACATGAGACTTGTTCCACAACTGACATGCAACTTGTATTGCATAAGTGGCTTGCGGGTGTCTGTTTCTCCTACTATAGTTAAGATCTAATCTATGAAGGGTTGTTAAAAATGTGTTTATCAACGTTGTGGTTGATGTTCGTAGGTATGAACGGTTCTATCCTCGAAAGCCCTAAGCCACGTAAAATATGCAAAAATAAATTAGAAGCGTCTAACTAGTTTTTGCTGGGCATGTGATGTGATATGGTCAATATTACAAATTTGATTATGAGATGATCTATTTTGTAAATTATTGATATACCGGAAGGTATCCATATGGTTGTCTTCTTATTGATGGACAATCAAGTTTGGGGTACCGTGGTACTTGGTACCACGCCGGTGGAATGATGGAGATCATACCGTGATGCACATGATGGAGATCAAGTGCAAGTAGGACCATATCATATCACGTTATCCTTACATGTGATGTTTGTGATGTTAATCCTTTTATGCATCTTGTTTTGCTTAGATAGCGACGGTAGCATTATAAGATGATCCCTCTCACTTAATATCAAGATAATAATGTGTTCTTCCTTAAGTATGCACCGTTAAGAAAGTTCGTCGTTTTCGAGACACCACGTGATAATCGGGTGTGATAGACTCAACGTTCGCATACAACGGGTGTTTTCAAGCCTAGCATGTACAGACATGGCCTTGAAACACACGCAATACTACGGTTCTACTTGGCGAGCCTAGCATGTACAGACATGGCCTCGGAACACGTAACCGAAAGGTAAAGCATGAGTCATATGGATGATATGATGAACATGTCGATGTTCGCCTTTGAAACTACATCATCTCACGTGATGATCGGTTTTGGTGTAGTGAATTTGGTTCGTGTAATCACTAAAGACGACTAAGAGCGATGTTGTTTTTGAGTGGGAGTTCATGGTTTAATTTTTGAATTAACTTGAACTTATTTATCATAAACAACCAATCAAAGTGAATTTTCATAAATTGTAGTATTCATTGGCATCCACAAAACTATCTTACACTTAGATTGTTGATTGAGATATAACTGTTATGATCTGGTAAAAATCATTTAAGATTGGTACCGTATTAGTGAAATTTAAAATTGAGTCCTATTGTAGATTTTTGGTATTTCCTACCTAGCTCCATGTGGTTAATGATTGATTAATCTAGAGAGCAAATAATTCCTACTTAGAATCCAGAGTCATGGTTGCTTCCGTATTACTTTATCTTCAAAAGAATGTTTTGTTGATCAAGGTGATTTAGGAACTGAAAAGAGTTGTTTTCAGAAACAATCAAGTGAAAGATATATTGATATCTAGAAACTTATTTGTGGCAACATGACTGAGTATAATTTAGCGTGACAATGTTTGCTTATATTATCTGAATATATGCAATGATTGAAGACGCTAGGCGTTTGAATATTCCAAGAAATTGGATGCTAAAAATTATCCTCTAAATTCCTTCCTTCGAGCTATAGTAGCTTAATCATAAAATTGTTATGATGGGATGGATTAAAAGTATGGTTAAAGTCATTTACCTTACTTGGAGATTGCTAAGAGTGGAATCTAGAAGAATACTATTAATATGGTGATATTAGTAGAACAATCAAACTCAAAGTATGACTCAATGGGTGATAGTATATGACTAACACGCCAAAGAAAATGAGCTAGTAAGACTAGCATTGTTTGATGTTGAATGATTCTTCTATAAAGGAAAGGGAATATTGAAAATAGAATTACAAATAGATATATGGCAGAAAAGAAGATAACTGGAAAAGTCCAGCTCAGGAGTATATACTTGATATACAAGATATAGATGTATTACTAGTTAACAAAGTATTTTTGGTATTTTGATACCACATTGGTTGGTATGAGTTGTCATACAAAGCAACGCAATGAAAGAAATACAAGGGCCTAAAAGGAACTAGTAATAGATGTGGAATCGATTATGACAAGAACATAAGTAAAGTGTTATTGTGTTCATTGTCGTATCGAACCAAACAGTCAAGATTTATTTGAAGAACTTAATAATTTGTTATTTTGTTCTAGTCTTTTGTGAGAACAAATGAGATTGTTCAAACGATGACCATATTCCATAATTGATGGATATGTTAATATAAATCATGTTGGTAAAGTAAACATCTATAAGACTGAATGCTAAACGTTGCATGACGTAAAAGATTTTCACTTAAATTGTGACACCACCATTTTAGTTCATATCGGAAAGGAAAACATGAAGGAACTCCATATTGATGGACTTCCGGAGTCATTTTGTTTTGAATAAATTGACGCTTATGAGACCTCTTCCAAAAGATGACTAGAATTCCGTTCTTAGGCCAAAATAGAATGGACGACTAATTTAGTGGAGATTATACATATTGATGTATATAGTCCATTATGTGTAGTCATGTATGGTGGATTAATTTTTCCTTCATAAAATTTTGTCGATGATTTAAGTAGATATGTGAGTATATCTATTTAAAGGGAACAGAGTTTGACATTTTGAATTGGTTCAAAAGGTTGTTAATATGAAGTTAAAATCAATGTAACAAGATAATCAAGTATTTATGATTGGATCATAAAGGATAAAGTTTGAGTTACAAGTTTAGCAAAACATCTTAGAAGTTGCAGAATTGTTCTACAGCTTATACTTCTCGAATACCCCACATTAGATTGGAGTATTCAAAAGACAAAATCAAACCTTGTCTGACATGGTAAGATTAATAAAATTGCCATTATAATTTTGTACTTTATACATTAAGGACAATCGCTTTTACACTGAAAAGAGCACCATCATGATCCGTTGAAATTGACAACGTATAAGATATGGTTTGGGTAATGACCCGAATAGTCATTTTTCTTAAGTTTTGGTATGCATAGCATGTGTAAAATGTTTACAACCAAAATAGGATAAATATATGTTTATAAGGTTATCCCAAAATAAAACATTGGGTATTTCTCCTATCACCGAACCAAAAGACAAATGTTGTTTGTCAGAAAGGGTTGATTTCTCGAGAAAGTTGTTCTTGCGAAACAAGTGAGTGGGAGCACAGTACAAACTCAACGCGATTAGAGAATCTTCGTTATCATGTCAAGAGTAGCGCAGCACTGGAAGTTGTTCCGGGGTTTACTATTTTGACTAAGTAGAAGACACTACAAATGTTGTAGAAACTTGAAATGAGTTTGCGAACTGTACCAGAAAAGTCCAAAAACTTTGTACTTAGAACAACTTGTGGTTTAAGTGTAAAGTGTTGTTTTGACAACAAAGGACCTGGACCTTATAAAGGAAGCAAATGATGGGCCCTGGCTTCGTAAAATTGACTATGAGTCATTATATCCGCCATAGTATCCTTGTATGAATATCAAGTATGTGACTTGGTAGTCCTTTCGATAGGCATGATGCCTAACGATAGCAAAAGGGTCTATATAGCGATAAAGACATGGATTTTAAATCCTTTGAAAGTTGTACTTATCGAAAAGTTGTTTTCGACGAAGTTCAAAGAGTTCACTACTACAAGATTTTGATCTTCCATAGTGATGCTTAGTCTTTGCAGATAGTTCTAGCAAAGTTACATATTATGATATGGTAGTTGAATAACAAAACCAACTCTCCTCTCAAGGAAGTTTTATCAAGGATGTGTACTTGACACAGTCTGAGAGTTTTGTAAAATTCAAAAAGGTTGCTAGAAAGGTATGCACACTTCAATGGTTGAAGTGAGCATAACGAAGTTGAAATCTTTACCTTAATGAAGTTATCAAAAGAGTTTGATTCCATCATGAACGATAAAGATGCTTGTAAAGTTACAAGAAATTAAGTGGGAGCGCTATGACATATTTCCAATACTTTATGTAGATGACATATGGTTGATTGGAAAATATGTATTTTAAATTAACACGGTTAAGATTTTCATATTGATGAAAGGCTTAGAAGATATTGGGCATCGATATCTATAAAAGATGGATTGACGCACCTGATATGATTGAAGCCAAATTACATAGATGAAATATTGAAGTAGGTCAATATGAAAATGACAAGAAGGAGTTCTTGTCACATGGAAAATAATTGAGCAAGATTCATGTGTTTTGACACATGATGAGCATCATTGAAATTGAGATTTCTAAGTCATGTTTCCATGCTATGTACACAACCAGATGAGTCCTATGCTATAAAATGTTATAGTAGGATAATTCATATGATGATTAGACAACAGTGGGAGAGATCCTTGTGTCATTTTAGAAATGCTAAGGATATGTTTTCCTATATAGTAATGACAAAATATTAGTTGTAATATGTTACACTAATAGTCTTGTCATTTATTCAAGTAATTTTATCTCAATTAAAATATGTGATGAAGGGTAGCACAATAGGATGGAACAAAGTTCCATGCTGGATTTGAAAGAGTTTCAAAATTAAAATATTGTGACAGATACTACAACAAAGGCTAAAGTATATCGTTGTGTTTACAACTGATTATAAGCGTATTTTGTGTCAAGGAGTTCTTTATTTAACTTGGTGAGTTTCCAAGAATGCTGAAACTATGAAGCTACATTTTCACAATGTTAGTAACATCAGTTTAAGCTGAGGAATTAAGGTATCACCGGAACTTGGTGAGTTTCCAAGAATGCTAACACTATGAAGCTACATTTTCACAATGTTAGTGACATCAGTTTAAGCTGAGGAATTAAGTTTTCACCAATTGACCATATATATACAAAGCCATCTCATTAGAGAATGAGTGATGCGTGTAGACGCAAAGAACATGCAAATACAATAGGACCTGAACAGTTCAGATCTTTTTGATAATGTTTACCACATGCGAAGCATGGTAATAACACTGGTACGCCATATGTGTTAAGTGCTTACAGACTAGATTATTGACTCTAGTGCAAGTGGGAGACTGAAGGGAATATGCCCGAGAGGCAATAATAAAATGGTTATTATCTTATTCCTTGTTTATGATGAATGTTTATTTCTCATGCTAGAATTGTATTAACCGGAAACGTTGATACATGTGTGCTTAATAAACAAACAATGGTTCCTAGTAAAGCCTCTCTTTTAACTAGCTCGTTGATTAATAGATGATCAAGGTTTCCTGATCATGAACATCGGATGTTATTAATAACGGGGTCATGTCATTAGAAGAATGATGTGATGAACATATACCCAAAGAGAATATAGCAATGTGATCAAGTCATTTAGTTTACATTGTTATATCAAACATACGAAGTAACTTATTCCTTAGACCATGAGATCATGTCAATCGCTGATACCGGAAGAGTGCTTTGATGGCATCAAACGTCACACCGTAACAGGGTGACTATAAAGGTGTCGTTAAGTATTCGGAAAGTATTAGTTGAGGATCATGGATCAAGAGTGGGATTTGTCCATCCAAATGACGGAGAGATATACTCTGGGCCCTCTCGGTGATATCACATCGAAACCGCTTGCAAGCACGTGATATGATCACAAGGATGTTATATCACGGGAACGAGAAAAGAGTACTTGTCGATAACGAGATTGAACAAGGTATGGTTGATACCTATGATCGAATCTCGGACAAGTAAAATATCGCGAGACAAAGGGAATAGTTCACGGCGTTGTTGGTTCACACGATCACGAGAGTCATCGTTGAATATATAGGAGTCATCACGGATCTCCAGATCCCGCTATTGATTATTGATCGGAGAGGAGTCTCGATCATGTCTATCTTATTCGCGAACCGTAGGGTGACACACTTAAGGTTCGATGACGCGTTTGAGAGGATACGGAATATCGAAGAATATTTTGGGCAGCACCGAAATTGTTTCGGGGAAAATTGAAATAGTTCAAGGGGTTTTTCGTCGAATGGTTGTTAATAGAATTAACAAATGATTCGAGGTGCTTTATGCAAATGTTTGTTAATAGAATTAACAAATGCTGAAATAAAGAAATAAAAATGTTTTATTGATTTATTAAAGAAAAACTCTTGGATTTTCTAAGTGGGGTTTAAAGGAAAATGAGTGGGTGTGAGTGGAGTGTCCACTCACATCATGAGGGAAGAGGTGGGGGCACACCATGGGGCTGGCCGCACCCCCCTTGGGCTGCCTCCCCCCTCTCCTATAAAAGGAGGGTGAGAGCTCTCCCTCCTCCACACACTTTGCCACTTCCCTTTCCTTCCACCCGCTGCTCCATTTCATGGTCTCCGGCTTGGCGAAGCCCTGACCGTGGGATTCTTCACCACCACCACGTCGTCGTGCTGCTGGAGTTCCGAGGGATCCTCTACTTCCGCGCCCCGCTGGAACGAGGGAACGGAGGTCGTCATCAACCGTACGTGTGACCGATCACGGATGCACCGCCGGATTGCGGTGCCATCTTCTCGCTATCGGGATCGGTGTGAGTACGACTACGCCAACAACGAGATTTGATCTCGTACCACTTTGAGTCTTCGAGGGTATGTGTTATCCTTAACCCTCTTGTTGCCCGTTGCACTTCGTCTCCTAGATTAGATCTTGGCCTTTCGGGTGTCTCTCGCGTAGGAAAATTTTTGTTTTCTATGCTACGTTCCCCTTCAAGACCTTGGCCCTTAGCATTGGCTATGGCACCATTGTTATCACAATAGATAACCATTGGATCCGACGCACTCGGAACCACACCTAGTTTGGATATGAACTCCTTCATCCAAACTGCTTCTTGTGTTGCCTCCGAGGCAGCAACATATTCTGCTTCTATTGATGATCTCGCCACCACGGATTGCTTGGAACTCCTTTTCCGAGGCAGCGACGAGCTCTTCTTCACCGCCATATATGAGAAACATATCCTTAGTTCTTCTCAAGTACTTAAAGATATTCTTGACCGTCGTCTAGTGTTCCAAACCTAGATCGGATTGGTACCTACTAGTCAAACTAATAGCATGTGCCACATCCGGTCTTGTACATAGCATACCATACATTATAGAACCTATGGCTAAAGCATAGGGAATCTTATTCATTTTCTCTCTATCTTCTGCTGTAGCTGGACATTGAGTCTTACTCAACGTTTTGCCTTGCAACATAGGTAAGAACCCCTTCCTACTATCTTCCTTTCTGAACTTCTTCAGAATCTTGTCAAGGTATGTACTTTGCGAAAGTCCAATTAAGCGCCTTGATCTATCCCTGTAGATTTTGATGCCTAATAAATAAGCTGCTTCACCGAGATATTTCATCAAAAAACTACTGTTCAAATAACCTTTTACGCTTTTTAAAAGTTCTATATCATTTCCAGTCAACAATATGTCATCCACATATAGTACTAGAAATGCTACAGAGCTCCCACTCACTTTCTTGTAAACACAAGCTTCTCCGTATGTTTAGACAAATCCAAACCCTTTGATCACCTTATCAAAATGGAGGTTCCAACTCCGGGATGCTTGCTTCAGTCCATAAATGGAACGTTGAAGCTTGCACACCTTGTCACCATCCTTAGGATCAACAAAACCTTTGGGTTTCATCATATACAACTCTTCCTCAATGTCACCATTAAGGAACACCGTTTTGACATCCATCTGCCAGATTTCATAATCAAAAAATGCAGCAACGACTAACATAATCCTAGCTAACTTAAGCATCACTACTGGTGAGAAAGTATCATCGTAGTCAACTCCTTGAATTTGTCAGAAACCTTTTGCGACAAATCGAGATTTATAGATGGTCACATTACCATCAGCGTCAGTTTTCTTTTTAAAGATCCATTTGTTCTCAACGGCCTTGCAGTCATCGGGTAAGTCCACCAAAGTCCAAACTTGGTTTTCGTACATGGATCCTATTTCGGATTTCATGGCTTCAAGCCATTTGTTAGAATCTGGGCTCATCATCACTTCATCATATGTCGCAGGGTCATCACCTCCAACTACCATGAAGTTTAATACGGGATCTCCGTATAGTTCAGGAGTTGTACGTTCCCTAGTTGACCTGCGAGGTGCGGTAGTTTCCTCTTCTGGAGTTTCATGATCTTGATCATTAGCTCTCTCTTCAACCAACGGGGTCGGCACCGGAACAACTTCTGGCGCTGCGCTACTCGCCATTCCAAGAAGATAAGGTTCAATAACCTTGTCGAGTTCTACCTTCCTACTATTCACACCTTTCGAGAGAAACTCCTTCTCCAAAAAGGATCCATTCTTGGCAACAAAAATCTTACCTTCGGATATGTGGTAGAAGGTGTACCCTATTGTTTCTTTAGGGTATCCTATGAAGACGCATTTTTCCGCTTTGTCTTCGAGTTTATCAGGTTGAAGCTTCTTCACATAAACATCACATCCCCAAACTTTTATAAATGACAGCTTAGGTTTGTTTCCAAACCATAATTCATACGGTGTCGTTTCAACGGATTTAGATGGTGCCCTATTTAAAGTGAATGCAGCGATCTCTAGTACATAACCCCAAAACAATAGTGGCAAATCTGCAAGAGACATCATAGATCAAACCATATCCAATAAAGTACGATTACGACGTTCTGAAACACCATTACGCTGTGGTGTTCCGGCAGGTGTGAGTTGTGAAACTATTCCACATTATTTCATATGCATGCCAAACTCGTAACTTAGATATTCACCTCCACGATCAGATCGTAGAAATTTAATCTTTCTGTTACGATGATTTTCAACTTCACACTGAAATTCTTTGAACTTTTTAAATGTCTCAGATTTGTCTTTCATTAATTAAATATACCCATATCTACTCAAATCATCTGTGAAAGTGACAAAATAATGATATCCACTGCGCGCCGATACACTCATTGGTTCACACACATCAGTATGTATGATTTCCAGTAAGTCTGTCGCCCGTTCCATGGTTCCAAAAAACGGGGTTCTAGTCATCTTGCCCATAAGGCATGGTTCACATGTTTCCAATGATTCATAATCAAGTGATTCTAAGAGTCCATCAGAATGGAGCTTCTTCATGCGTTTAACACCAATATGACCTAAGCGGCAATGGCACATGTAAATAGCAATATCATCATTTAACTTAATTCTTTTGGCATTCACATTATGAATATGTGTATCAATACTATCAAGATTCAAGAGAAATAAACCATTCTTCTCAGGTGCATGACCATAAAAGATATTATTCATATAAATCGAACAAACATTGTTCTCAGACTTAAAGGAATAACCCTTCCGCATTAAGCAAGATCCAGAAACGATATCCATGCTTAATGCAGGCACCAAATAATAGTTATTGAGGTTTATAACTAATCCCGATGGTAGACGTAGAGGTAGCATCCCGACGGCAATCACATCAACTCTTGATCCATTGCCGACGCGCATTGTCACCTCATCCTTTGCTAGTGGTCGCTTATTCTGCAACTCCTGTTTCGAGTTACATACGTGAGCAACTGAACCAGTATCAAATACACAGGTGCTACTGGGAGTACTAGTAAGGTACACATCAATAACAAGTATATCATATATACCTTTGTTCACTTTGCCGGCCTTCTTATCTGCCAGATATTTGGGGCAATTGCGCTTCCAGTGGCCAGTACCCTTGCAATAAAAGCACTCAGGCTTAGGGCCATACTTGGTTTTCTTCTCAGGAGCAGCAACAGATTTGCCACCCTTATTGAAGTTTACCCTTGGCTTGCCTTTCTTGAAACTATTGGTCTTATTGATCATCAACACTTGATGTTCTTTCTTGATCTCCACTTCAGCAGTTTTAAGCATCGAGAGAAGCTCGGGAAGAGACTTCTTCATGCTTTGCATTTTATAGTTCATCACGAAGTTCTTGTAACTAGGTGGCAGAGATTGGAGAACACGATGTATCCCTAGCTCAATGGGAATCGATATTCCCAAGGCTATGAGCTTATCAGCGTACACATACATCCTGAGTACGTGCTCACTAACGGAGTTGTTCTCTTCCATCATGGAGCTAAAGAACTTTTCTGAAGCGTCATAACTCTCAACTGCGGCATGGGTATCAAAAATGATTTTCAATTCTCACATTGTAGCATAAGCAGTGATGTTCTCGAAACGTTTTCGCAGCTCTGGCTCTAATCCATAGAGGATGCCGCAATGAACTATACTGTGGTCTTCTTGTTGAATCGGATAAATATTTTTATCTTCATCAGAAGCATCATCAGCGGGCTGGTCACCTAGCGGTGCATCAAGCACATAGAGCTTCTTGCAAGTGGTGAGGAAAATCCTCAGGTTAAGTGCCCAGTTGGTAAAGTTGCTTCCATTGTTCGCTAGTTTTTCTCTCTCCATGAACATATTGAAATTGAAGGTGGGTGGTGCCATGATCTACAACATATTTGCAAAGGCTATTTAGACAATGTTTATGATAAATTAAGTTCAAGTTAATTCTAAAATTATCCCATGAACTCCGACTAAAAAATAACATCCCTCTTACTCGTCTTTAGTGATTACACGAACCAAATTGACTACACCGAAACCGATCATCACGTGAGACGGTGTAGTTGCAAAGGCGAACATCAACATGTTCATCATATCATCCATATGACTCAGGCTTTACCTTTCGGTTACATGTTCCGAGGTCATGTCTGTACATGCTAGGCTTTCCAAGTAGAACAGTAGTATTGCGTGTGTTTCAAGGCCATGTCTATACATGCTAGGCTTGAAAAACACCCGTTGTATGCGAACGTTGAGTCTATCACACCCGATCATCATGTGGTGTCTCGAAACGACGAACTTTCTTAACGGTGCATACTTAAGGAAGAACACATTATTATCTTAATATTAAGTGAGAGGGATCATCTTATAATGCTACCATCGCGATCTAAGCAAAATAAGATGCATAAAAGGATAAACATCACATGCATGGATAATGTGATATGATATGGTCCTTCTTGCACTTGATCTCCATCTTGTGCATCATGGTATGATCTCCATCATTCCACCGGCGTGGCACCAAGGTTCGCGGAACCTCCATCTTGATTGTCCATTACAACATATCACATGGATATGATATACAACACGCCAGCCATAAAAATAAGACAACCATATGGCTCCAGCCGGTATGTCAATAATTTACAAAAGATATCATCTCATACATAACGTTTGTAACATTTACCGTACCATATCACATGCCCTGCAAAAACAAGTTAGACGCCTCTAATTTATTTTTGCATATTTTACGTGGCTTGGGATTACGAGGATAGAACCGTTCATACCTAGGTACAAGAGCCACAACGTTGATAAAACATATTTTTAACAACCCTTTGTAGATTAGATCTTAACTATAGTAGGAGAAACGGACACCCCTTAGTCACAAGTGAGACAATTCTCGCGTACATAGTACACGCAAACGTAGTCTAGGGCAGCTTCATCCTACTATACCACTAAGATCATAAAATACTCAAAGAGGCAAAAACATGATCATCAACGCCCAAATACTCCTATGTGTTCTACCCGTACAAATCATCTACGCATAGATCCGGCTCTGATACCACTGAAGGGTACGTTGCATAGAAAACAAAAAATTTCCTACACGTGATAAATCCGAATGGCCAAGATCTAATCTAGGAGATGAAAGGTAACGAGGAGAAAGAGAGTCTTGAGATAACATACCCTCGAAGACTCAAAGTGGTACAAGATAAAATCTCGTTGTTGGCGTAGTCGTACTCACGCCGATCCCGAGCGAGAAGAAGTGCACCGCAATCCGGCGGTGCCTCCGTAATCGGTCACACGTTCAGCACGATGAAGACTTCCGTTCCCTCGATCCAGTGGGTAGAGGAAGTAGAGGATCCCCCGGAACTCCAGCAGCACGACGGCATGGTGGTGGTGAAGAGTCCCACGGTCAGGGCTTCGCCAAGACGGAGACCATGGAATAGAGCAGCGGGTGGAGGGAAAAGGAAGTGGGCAAGTGTGTGGAGAAGAGGAGCTCTCACCCTCCTTTTATAGGGGAGGGGAGGCAGCCCAAGAGGGGGGTGCGGCCAGCCATGGGGTGCCCCCACCTCTTCCCTCTTCATGTGAGTGCAAGCCCCACTCACACCCACTCTTGCTGCCTTAATTTTCCACTTAGAAAACCCAAAGGTTTTTCTTTAATAAATAAATAAAACATTTTTATTTCTTTATTTATATTTGTTAATTCCATTAACAAACATTTGCATGCAGCACCTCGAATCATTTTTTAATTGTATTAACAACCATTCGACGAAAAACCCCTTGAACTATTTCAATTTTCCCCGAAACAATTTCGGAGCTGCCCAAAATATTCTTCGGTATTCCGTATGCTCTCTAACGCTTCATCGAACCTTAAGTGTGTCACCCTACGGTTCGCGAATAATATAGACAAGATCGAGACTCCTCTCCGATCAATAATCAACAGCGGGATCTGGAGATCCGTGATGAATCCTATATATTGAACGATGACTCTCGTGATCGTGTGAACCTTTCAACATTGTAAAGATTTCCCTTTGTCTCGCGATATTTTACTTGTCTGATATCCGATCATGGGTATCCACCATACCTTGTTCGATCTCGTTATCCGACAAGTACTCTTTTCTCGTTCCCGTGACATAATATCCTTGTGATCATATCACGTGCTTGCAAGCGGTGTCGATGTGATATCATCGAGAGGGCCCTGAGTATATCTCTCCATCATATTGGATGGACAAATCCCATTCTTGTTCCGTGAGCTTCAACTAACACTTTCCGAATACCTAACGCCACCTTTATAGTCACCCTGTTACGGTGTGACGTTTGATGTCATCAAAGTATTGTTTCGGTATTAGTGATTAACATGATCTCATGGTCTAAGGAACAATGTTACTTCGAATGTAAGACATAACAACAAAACTAAATGACTTGGTCGTATTGTTATACTTAGTTAGGGTCTAAGTTCATCACATCATTCTCCTAATGACATGACCCCGTTATTAACAATATCCAATGTCTATGATCAGGAAACCTTGATCATCTGTTAATCAACGAGCTAGTTACAAGAGAGGCTTCACTTGGAACGTTGGTATGTTTATTAATCACACATGTATTAACGTTTCCGGTTAATACAATTCTAGCATGATAAATAAACATCTATCATAAACAAGGAATAACATAATAAACACTTTATTATTGCCTCTCGGGCACATTCCCTTCAAACTTTGCCAGTGCATCCAAACCCCGTGAGAGGACTTTGTTCTCCTACACATAAGCCCAAATATCTTCCTCAAAACAGCCACCATACCTACCTATCATGGTCATTCTGAGATATATTGCCATACAACATCCATCTTCATTATGTGACTTCATGGCATGCTTCATACTTATTTTGCATACTCCTACACTGGCAGGAGCATTCAGTTTTATACATCAGAGATATTTCAGTTTGAGTTATGAGTACTAAAGGTGTGATGATTCATTCTAAAATAGAGTGTTGCCCCTACCGGTGAGGTTATATATATAAGAAATATAAAAATGAGAAAAAGCCCAAAAAGAAAAGAAAAAAAGAGGGCCAAAGAGAGATAATAAAGAGAGAGGGGGCATCACTACTATCCTTTATTCCACACTTGTGCTTATTTAGCACCAATACTTCAGTTTGGAGATAGTTTTCATTTTATGACTTACATAACTATGTGGGGAACCTTACATTATAGAACTTGGCTTGATATTTCAATGATGAGCCTCCTCAAAAGTGCTCTAGGTCTTCGTGATCAAACAAGTTGGATGCACCCCACTAGTTCCATTGGAGAGCTTTCATACACTTATAACTCTATGTGCATCCGTTGTGTGGCAATCGCTACTCCTTGCATGGCTCGATTATAAGACTTCCTCTTATCTAATGATCACTTTCAGTTATGTGAGACTTTATTCCATTGACCTTCCAAACCCACCATAATGTTCTTTTAGCCATAACATCATGGTGCTAGGACCAATACAGAACGCTTGCTTGTTTTGAGTGCACAAATATTTTAATGATTTTCCTACATGCATATTGTTGTCACTTGACTTGACCCTAATTAACAATAGTTGTTGTGAGAGTTTGATGCTTAGGATGATTATATTGTTGTTCTTGAAGATTAAATCATCTTTAATATACCTTACACAATTGATTGTCTTTTAGCATTGATTCATTGAAAAGATTTACTTTGTTCTTCCTAATGGTTTATACAATACTCTATTTGATATCAACTATAAACCATAACCTTTATTCATTTGATCTTAGTTTACATGCTTTACATTACTATGATGATCAAGTTTATGTTGTTAGCATGACACCTCATAAATTATTTGTTTTTATCGTTTTACCTACTCGAGAACGAGTAGGAACTAAGCTTGGGGATGCTTGATACGTCTAAAACATATCTATAATTTCCGATGTTACATGTTGTTTTCATGCCATATGCTACATGTTTCCTATACACTTTATGTCATTTCTATGGATTTTATGGGACTAACCTATTGACAAGATGCCACAGAGCCAGTTCCTGTTTTCTGCTGTATTTGGTTTCAGAAAAATTTATCTGGAAATATTCTCAGAATTGGACGAAACAAAATCCTAGAGTCTTAGAAAGTTGTCACGTACACAGACTCCGGAGGAGACCCGGAGGGGGGCCTCAGGGGCCCCACACCATAAGGCGGCGCCCCCTGGCCACGCCAGCTAGTGGTGTGGGCCCCCTAGCCACCCACCGACGTTGCCCTTTATCCTATTTAAGCTCCTCCACGGGTTAACCCTAAATACCCGAGCCTTTTCCACCAAAAAAGTTTCGTAGCCGCCGTCATCGTCAATCCTAGTTCGGGAGGGTTCTGGAGCTCTCCCCGGCACCCTGCCGGGAGGGGAATTCATCACCGGAGTGATGCATGAGTAGTTCATCCTTGGACTACGGGTCCATAGCAGTAGCTAGATGGTTATTCTCACCTCTTTATGCCTCATGTGTAGATCTTGTGAGCTGCCTAACATGATCACGATAATCTTATTGTAATGCTACATGTTGTGTTTGCTGGGATCCGATGAATATTGAATGCTATGTCAAGTGATTATCAATCTATCATGTTTTTTCATGTTTATGTTATTTATGATCTTGCATACTCTCTGTTACTAGTAGATACTCTGGCCAAGTTGATGCTTGTAACTCCAAGAGGGAGTATTTATGCTCGATAGTGGGTTTATGTCTCCCTTTCACTCACGCTCGAGTGACAAAACCGGTGGGGGATGTGTTGTTGCCATTAGGTAGAAAACAACAATGATTTGTCTAAGGATAATTTTATTGTTTACATTTCACACTTTGCTTAATGCTTTCTTGCAACTTAATACCCAAGGTTTGATCGGATGACACTCTGAGGGTGGATTATTAGTCATAGATGCAGTTGGATAACGGACTATGTATCTTGTTGTAATGTTCGCATGAATCACATAGTAATCATCATGTCATGCATATGCACTACGGTGCAGCCTTTATATCTATAAATTGCACGGCTGTAATTTGTTTACCCAGCATGTTATCTATCTTATGGAGAGACACCACTAGTGAACTGTGGACCCCGATCCATTTCATTACACTGATAATACAATCATTACAACTGTTGTTTTCTTACTGCAGTTACTTTTTTTCCTCTCATTCATTGCCATCACTGTTTTCTTTCATCTACTGCAAACAAGTACTCCCTCCGTTCCTGAAAACATGGCGTGAAACATTTTATGCGCAGACCAAGGCAGCCCCTGACTCAACAAGTTTGGACCGTTTTACCCTTTCTACATGCGCATGGGCGAGCCAACCAAATCATCTGGCAGCTGCCCTGACGCATGCATGCGGCTCTTTGGTGTGGTAAATAAGTTAGAGACAAAACAGGATTGGCTAAGTGTGCTTGCGGAAAAAAGTACATGCGGGGTATTTTAGGTAGAATGAAGGCAAAAGTGAGTACACGCCTTGTTTTATGGATTTTTCCAGAAAAAACTTCACGCCCTGTATTCAGGAACGGAGGGAGTACTGTTTTCCACACCATGCGTATATTTCTTTATTTTTAGCAAAACCGGTGAGATTGACAACCTCACTGCTTCGTTGGGACAAAGTAGTTTGATTGTGTTGTGTAGATTCCACGTTGCTGCTGAATCGGTAGTGTGCCCTGCCAACATTAGCTGACAACAACCTTCGGAAGTGATTTCTTTCTCCTACTAGTCGATTCAACCTTGGTTTCTTTCTGAGGGAAAACTTGCTGCTGCACTCTTCATACCTTACACTTGGGGTCTCCCAAAGAGCGTGTGTTTACCCGCCATCAAGGCCTTCGACCACTCGGGGGAGGACCGGGCGCTGGCGGAAATGCGAACCATGTTGCGCAACCCTCCCCCGGCGGTGGAAGACGATGTGTCATCTCAATCATGGCTCGAAGGACTTGTCGCCATGGCGAATTATATTCTGTGGTGGCACGACGACGCCTTGGTGGCCGTGGAGCAAGCAACCCAAGAGAGGGGTGGATCCACCACGCGGACCGTGCCTATCTAGAGATCTGAGCCTCGCCCTGGCGTAGGACAACGAGCAAGAAGGCTCCAACGTCACTATCGTCGGGGCGGCCAGCCCCCCCACCCCCCCCCCCCCCCCCCCGAGTAGAGTGACCATGCATTAACCCCGCCACCGGCCATAATGGGTGACCTTCATTGCTTAGTCGGGGGCGTGGGGAACCTCTCCGCCGATTCGTGGAGCGTTTTCGCCGAGTCGCGTGGCGGGTGCCCAGGGCCAGGAAAGATGCCTTTATCCTCGTCTTCGTGGCCGGCACCCGCCACCCATTCCAGGAGTGGGAGCTGCAGTTTTCCCCTGAGGGTGGATTATTAGTCATAGATGCAGTTGGATGACGGTCTATGTATCTTGTTGTAATGACCGCATGAATCACATAGTATTCATCATGTCATGCATATGTACTATGGTGCAGCCTTTATATTTGTCAATTGCCTAGCTGTAATTTGTTTGCCCAACATGTTATCTATCTATTTTGGAGAGACACCACTAGTGAAGTGTGGACCCCGGTCCATTTTCCTTAGACTGATAATACAACCATTATTTTCATACTGTTTTCCTACTGCCATCTGTGTTCTCTTTTCATCTTCTGCAAACAAGTACAACTTTCCACACCATATGTTTATCCTCTTTGTTTTCAGCAAAACCGGTGAGATTGACAACCTCACTGCTTCGTTGGGGCAAAGTGATTTGATTGCGCTGTCTAGGTTCCACGTTGCTTCTTAACCGGTAGTGAGCCCTGCCACATCAGTTGCATCAACCTTCGGAAGTGATTTCCTTCTCCTACTGGTCGATTCAACCTTGGTTTCTTTCTGAGGGAAACTTGCTACTGTGCTCTTCATACTTTCCTCTTGGGGTCTCCAAACGAACGTGTGTTACACGCGCATCAAGATAATTTATGGCGCTATTTCCGGGGAGGAAGAGGATTTCTGCAAGGGGAGTCTCTCACTTCCAATCTCTTTACTTTTTATTGTTTTTCCTAGTTTATTTTACTTTATCTTGTTTGCTTCTCTTTATCAAAAACAGAAAAAAAAATAGTTCTTACTCTAGTTTTTATTTCTATTATCGTGTTTTAATCTTGCTTTATCATGCTTGCTGTCGATGTTTGATGTCTTTGAAACTAGATCTTATTGGCAAGGTGGGTTCACGGATGAACAACAAAAAATTTATAAGGAACATCGCTTGTCACAAAAACAAATACACTTATGGGAGCAAATTAATAAATTGCATAACTATCCTAGAAACTTGTTCTCTACTTATAATGTTACTTATTGCTTTGATAAATCTTGTCGTTGTAGGAGGTATAAACACCTCCCTTTTCAATGTGAGTATAATGATAATTTTACCATATCTTCTTATCTTAAGGGAAATTATGACTTTGATGATGTGGAACAAATTAAGGAATTTATTGCTTGGAAGGGTGCATTCGAGATTGCTTATTTGCATGAAAGTAATGATGATGCACCTTATAAATATGAGATTTATGCTATACTTGAATATTGCTTTGATAATTACAAGGAATGTAATTACTACATACTTAAATATCTTAATAGATGCTCTCCCCGAAAGGAGGAGACTAATGCCTTGCAGGAGCCTATGGAAGAAGAAATTGCTGAATCTGGAAGCTAATTGGATGAACAAGAGGAGGGGAGTGATGATCAAGAGGAGGAAGAATGAAGTAGCTACCCATGTCTACCTCCCAATGAGAGTAACTCTTTTACTCATACCTTATTTGATTGCCCTCCATGCTTACCAAAGGAGGATGAGTGTTATATTGATAGTTGTGATGATCCTATTGATTCTTTTGAAATATCCTTTTTTGATGAAATTGATACTTGCTATACTTGTGACCTTGATACTACTATGAATGAAACTTGTGAGAATGATATTGCTCCTTTATTTATGATAATCCTCTATTTATTCGAACTATTTATATGCATGATAATGAGGAAGTTTGTTTAGAAAATTTATATGATAATGATCTAGATGATGGTTCTATGTTACTTGATGTTATAAATTATAATTCTATTGAAAATATGATTGTTATAATGTGTCACATACCTTTAGAGAGTGACCAATCATCTTGTTTTTCTATTGCTAAAAGTGGGAAAGAAGAGGTCTTTATTTTTAATTTTGATCCCACTATTTTTGAGCTTGATATGAATTGTGTGCTTCTAGACCATGACAAACATGATTTAGGTGATAATTATGTTGTTGAGTTTGTTCATGATGCTACTTAAACTTATTATGAGATAGGAAAATATGGTTGTAGAAATTTCATGTTACTAAAACACCTCTCTTTCCGTTGAAAGTTTTGAAATTGCTCTTGTTCTACCTTCCCATGATTTATAGTTTGAGGTTATTTAATTTATTTCTTTACAAGATTCCCATGCATAGAAAGTGGGCTAGACTTAAATTTGTTTTATACTTTCTTCTTGGTGGTTCTTTGCTTTAAAACACTTGATTCTATTTTTCCGGGCCTAGCTAAAAGGGGTTAAAGAAAAGCACTTCTTGGAAGATAACCCATGATTTTATTTTTGATTTGTTTTTATCTCTTTTATTTGATCGAAGGTGTTGTATACTTCTGTATCAAATCCTTTGTATATTTATTTTCATGTATTAGTTGTGTCAAGTAAAGTTTCTAACAAAAGTTGGAGTTGGTTTTGGATTTCTGCGCAGGAAACAGATTTCTGCTGTCCACTATAAAAAATTGCATAATTCACAGAAAGATCAAAATGACCTGAAAAGTTTTATGCTTATTCCTTAGATAATTCTAAAACTTTTTTCATTCTTTACGTCTTCCGATTTGAGCAACGTAAGTTCCCCAAAAAAATCTTCTTTACAGACTGTTCTGGTTTTGACAGATTCTGCCTTTCTTACTTGCATTCTCTCTTTTACTATGTTGAGTGGATTTATTTGCTTCACGAAACATCAATGGTTGTAGCTAATGTTTAAAAGTATCAATAATGCTTGTGTCCATGCAAAATATGTGAATTTTTGATTGTGCACTAACCCTCTAATGCGAATTACATTGAGTGTGGTGTGAAGGAAGTTTTCAAGGGCGAAGAGAAGAGGGTGATATAATGTGATCAAGAAGAGTGCAAAGCCAAAGCTTGGGGATGCCCCCGTGGTTCATCCCAGCAAATTCTAAGAAGAATCAAGCTTCTAAGCTTGAGGATTCCCAAGGCATCCCCTTCTTCATCAACAATTTATGAGGTCACTTCTAGTGAAACTATATTTTTATTCGGTCACATCATATGAATTTTACTTGGAGCGTCTGTTTGTTTTTTTGTTTTTTTTTGTTTTCCTTGCTGCAATAATATTTTTGGAACCTAGCATTATTAGTGTGGGAGAGAGACACTCTCCTCTTTTTCATATGAATACTCGTTATGCTCGTATTCTTGGTTTTTCTTCTAGCTACTGCAGTTTCTTTTATCTCCTGTTTTTCATGCATCTCTTATTCAGAGCTGTTAGTTCTAGTAGAGTTATGTTAGTACTCTCTTGTTTCATTGCTATATCTCTTGGAGAGTTTTTTGTTTAGTTTGAAATGATTGGTGTTGGAAAGCAATAGTACAATTTCCGTGCTTATAATGGTGCAAAAAGAAGCTTATATAGACTGTGGCTAGACTTTATCATGCCATGTTGGATGTTGTTTTAATTCTATGCTTAGTAGTTACTATTGTAGCATGACTTGTCTTAAATAGCTGAGAGTGCTTAATGTGCCATTGAAAGAATCATGAGTTGTTTTTATCACATTGAAGCATAATTTTGTGGTATTCTCCTTCGAGTGCTTTGTTTGGTTGACTGGGCGCATGCTTATACCATGTTTATGACTACAAACCAATCACTTATAGCCTCTACGATCATTTAGTTTTTTATCGTAACACCATTTACGCTTTGATTAATAATGTTTTTGTCGTTATGCATGATTATGGCCATTATTGCTCTCTTGATTTGTCGCTCTCAGTCTTTGCTAGCCTCCACCTGCACTAAGTATGAGCTCTACTCGTGCATCCAACTCCCAAAAAACAAAGTAATGCTTTGTCTAAGAATAATTGTGGTGTTTACATTACGCACTTTACTTAATGCAGTAATCTATTGCTTTCAACTTAATACCCAAAGTTTGCTCGGATGACGTCACGAGGGTGGATTATTAGTCATAGATGCAGTTGGATAACGGTCTATGTATCATGTTGTAATTCCCAAATGAATATCATAGTAGTCATCATTTCATGTATATGCATTATGGTACATTCTCTATTTGTCAATTGCCCAACTATAAATTTTTCACCCATCATGTTATTTATCTGTTATGGAGAGACACCACTAGTGAACTGTGGACCCGAGTCCATTCTTTTACACTGATAATACAACCTACTACAAACACTATTCTTTTTCACTGCAAGCATTGTTCTCATTTCATTCACTGCAAACAAACATCATTTTCCACACTATACGTCTAATCCTTTGTTTTCAGCAAGACTGGTGAGATTGACAACCTCATTGTTTCGTTGGGGCAAAGTATCTTGGTTGTCTTGTGTGCAGATTCCACGTTGCTGCCGAGCGTGGTAGTGCGCTCTGCCAACATCAGCTGTCAACAACCTTCAGAAGTGATTTCTTTCTCCTACTGGTCCGATTAACCTTGGTTTCTTACTAAGGGAAAAACTTGTTGTTGTACTCATCATACCTTCCTCTTGGGGTCTCCCAACGAACGTGTGTTCACACGCCATCAAGCTTTTTTATGGCGTTGTTGCCAGGGAGGAAGAGGATTTCTGCGAGGGGAGTCTCTCACCTCCAATCTTTTTACTTTGTTATCATTTTTGCTTAGTTTATTTTATTTTGTCTTGTTTGCTTCTTTATATAAAAAACACACAAATAAATTAGTTCTTATTATAGTTGTTATTTTTGTTAGCCTGTTTTAATATTGCTAAAATAAGTAACCCTCAGAACACTAAGTTGTGTGACTTTACTAGCACAAACAACAATGATTTTATTTTTACACCTATTGCTCCACCTGCTCCTAATGCAGATTTTTATGAAATTAAGCCTACCCTGTTAAATCTTGTTATGAGAGAGCAATTTTCTGGTGTTAGTACTGATGATGCTGCTGCTCACCTTAATAATTTTGTTGAACTTTGTGAGATGCAAAAGTATAAGGATATAGATGGAGATATTATTAAACTAGAATTGTTTCCTTTCTCTTTGAGAGTAAGAGCTAAATAATGGTTGCTATCTTTGCCTAGAAATAGTATTGATTCTTGGACTAAATGTAAAGATGCTTTCATTGAAAAATATTATCCTCCTGCTAAGATTATATCTTTGAGAAGTGACATTATGAATTTTAAACAATTTGATAATGAGAATGTTGCTCAAGCTTGGAAAAGAATGAAATCTTTGGTAAAGAATTGTCCCACCCATGGACTGGCTACTTGGATGATCATCCAAACCTTATATGCAGGTCTGAATTTTCTTCAACAACCCTTATGGATTCAGCTGCTGGAGGTACCTTTATGTCCATCACTTTAGATGCGGCAACAAAGCTTCTTGATGATATGATGATAAATTATTCTGAATGGCACATCGAGAGAGCTCCACAAGGTAAGAAGGTAAATTTTGTTGAAGAAACCTCTTCTTTGGGTGATAGGCTTGATACTATTATGTCTATGCTTGTGAATGGTAAAACTCATGTTGATCCAAATAATGTCACTTTAGCCTCTTTGGTTGCTCAAGAAGAGCATGTTGATGTGAACTTCATTCAAAAAATTCAACAACAATGCTTATAGAAATAATTTTGGTACTAACAATTATAAGCCCTATCCTTCTAATAGTGGTAATGGTTATGTCAATTCCTATGGTAATTACTAAAAAACAATAGAAGTGTACCCTCTGATCTTGAAATCATGCTTAAGGACTTTATTAGTACAAAAACTTCTTTTAATAAACCCGTTGAGGAAAAGTTTGGCAAAATTGATGTTGGCTGAATTGCATGCTAGGTGGGAAAGACAAGATGAATAGCTAGAAAGAATAATATAACTAGAGTTTGTACTATTACCACCACTGGTAATGCTGAAGTTTCAAATGTTAGTAAACCTCCTACTATTAATGGTAAAGTAATTGGTGTTGGCAATGTCTCCACTTCTTCTATTAAACGTTTAAAATTTCCTAAAACCACTAAAACTGTTCGTGATAAAAGTGCTATTTTTTAAAAAATATGGGAGACAATGGTCCCATTACCTTTGATAATAATAATTTTGATTTTGTTGGTTGCAATATTTCTGAAGTAA
This sequence comes from Alopecurus myosuroides, assembly GCA_028641055.1. Lineage (NCBI taxonomy): Eukaryota > Viridiplantae > Streptophyta > Magnoliopsida > Poales > Poaceae > Alopecurus > Alopecurus myosuroides. The sequence goes on along the minus strand of CM054062.1, from coordinate 357,956,358 downwards.
TTGCGTTCCTACAAAAGCTAGCTAGAAGTCCTAATGCTAGTGCTACAAATATGGATTTTACAAAACATATTGCAAATGTTCTCATGCAAGTTAGAGAAGAAAAGTTAAAACGTGAAGCCTCTAGCCCTAGGAAGTTAGAAGATGGTTGGGAGCTCATCGTTAAAATGAAGGTAAATTATTTTTATTGTAATGCTTTATGTGATCTTGGTGCTAGTATCTCTGTTATGCCTAGGAAACTCTATGATATGCTTGATTTACCACCTTTGGAACACTATTATTTGGATGTTCATCTTGCTGATAATGCTAACAAGAAACCTTTCGGGAGAGTTGATGATGTTCTTATTATGGTTACTGATAACCTTGTCCCCATTTATTTTTTTGTTATGAATATTGAATGCAATGCTTCTTTTCCTATTGTTTTGGGAAGACCTTTTCTTACAACTGTTGGTGATGTTATTAATATGAAAGAGGGGAATATTAAATATCAATTTCCATTCAAGAAAGGTATGGAACAATTTTCTAGAAAGATAATGAAGCTACATTTTCATCCTATTATTAGAACAAATTATGATTTTGATGCTTCTTCACTTCAAAATACTTGATTCTTACTTTCTGTGCCTAGCTGAAAGGCGTTAAAGAAAAGCACTCTTGGGAGATAACCCATGTTTTATTTCTGTAATTTTTCTTTTGTTTTCTTTGAGTCAAGGTGTTGTTTACTTCTGTAACAACTCCTTTGTATCTTTACTTTTTCGATTTTTTGTGCCAAGTATAGTCTCTAGTGGAAAGTTGATGCTAGATTCGGATTTCTGCACATGAACAGATTTTTACTATCCACCGTTTAATTCATAATAATTTCCAGAAAAAATGAAACATACTGAAAGTTTTGTGTGTGATCCTTAGATATGTACGCAAATTTTCTTAGTTCTGGGTTTTCTGATTTAAGGAACGTAATGCCTCGAAAAAAAATCTTCTTTACAGACTGCTCTAATTTGACAGATTCTGCCTTTTATTTTGCATTCTCTCTTTTCTTTGTTGAGTGGATTTTTTTTTTTGATTCTTTTCTCCACAAAAAATCAGTGGTTGCACCTAATGTTTATAATGTATTGGTAATGCTTGTGTCCATGCAGAACATGTGAGTTTTTTTTATTATGCACTAGCCCTCTAATGAGAATTACTTTGTGTTTGGTGTGAAGGAAGTGTTCAAGGGTCAAGAGAAGAGGATGATATAATTTGATCAAGAAGAATGACTAGCCTAAGCTTGGGGATGCCCCGTGGATCATTCCATCAAATTTCAAGAAGACTCGGCGCATCCCCTTCTTCATCAACAACTTATCAGGTCATTTCTAGTGAAACTATATTTTATTCGTTCACATCTTATGTACTTTACTTGGAGCGAATGTTTGTTTTTATTTTATTATAATAAACTTGGTTGCATCCTAGCATTCTTGTGTGGGAGAGATACACGCTCTGCTTCTTCATATGAATACTCGTATTCTTTATTTATTGTCTAGCTGTTGTAATTCTTTTAGCTCATGTTTTTCATGCCTCTCTTATTCAGAGCTGTTAGTTCTTGTAGAGTAGCACTCTCTCGTTTGATTGATAAATTATTTGGAGAGTTTGTGTTGAAATAATTAAATGATGTTTGGTTGGAAATAAAAAATGCTACATGTGGTAGATGGTATGTTGGAAAAGAGTTATATATTCTTGTAGATCACTGTCTTGGATAATTTTATACTTGGCAATTGTTTTGAGCTTTCAAGTAATTCATGTTTAAGCTCTTGTATCATGTGGTTAAAACCTATTAGTGGATAACTTCCGTGGAGCTTGTTGAAATTTTGTTTTCATGATTGGTATATCTAAGGTCTAGATACTTTCTGGTAAAAGGTGTTTGAGTAACAAGGAGGACAATATAGAGTCTTATAGTGCTTGCAATTTGTTTTCATGTAAGTCTTGTTGTACTAGTTGATATCTTGTGTTTGCTTCAAATAATCTTGCTAGCCTAAACTCTGTACTGAGAGGGAATGCTTCTCGTGCATCCAAACCTTGAGCCAAAATCCATGCCATTTGTGTCCACCATACCTACCTATTATGTGGTATTTCCTGCCATTCCAAGTAAATATTTCGTGTGCTACCTTTAAACCTTCAAAATTATTAAACATGTTTTGTGCTCTATTTTAGCTCATGAGGAAGTATTGACTGCTTTATTATCTCTTTCATGTTTATTTGGCTTCACACCTTGACTATCATTCATATTGTGTTAGTCCCTAATATTGCAAAAAGAGCAGGCAAGCGGGTGCCCAACCCCTAAAAGATAAATTACAAGTTATAACCAAATAAATCTCCTAAGACTATGGGCTTGAGAAATCATGAACTTAGCTTGTTCAAACAAAGGAGAAGAGGAACTTTATTGTTCTCTATATGGGAGCCTCTCTTGAAGCCTTTAAACATGAAAGGATGATAAATCATTTGATGCCATTCGTTGACATAGACAAACACCTCTCTCAAAATTTATTTTTACAGTCTCTATATGTTTTTAAAACCTTATAAAGCTATAGCACAAGATTTATCCCTACTTCCCTCTGCGAAGGGCCTTTCTTTTACTTTTATGTTGAGTCGGTTTTCCTACTTCTTTCTGTCTCAAAAGAAAACACTTGTGTCAATGTCGAATCTGTCGTTCAGCAATTCCCTCAGGTGAACCCATAGGGTTTCGAATAGGAGAACCCATGAGCGCTGGTGGCGATCGTCGGCTAAACAGGGGGCAAGATTTACCCAGGTTCGGGGCCCTCGTAGAGGTAAAACCCTTACTCCTGCCTCTGTCGATCTGTATTAATCGAGTAGATCGGTTACAATGATGGTGGCTCAAGTCGAGAGTATGATCTCGATCTCAAGGCTTTGGTGTTGCGGTGTTGCTTGGTCTTCTACCGGTGGCTCTCCTGGCCTTATATAGGTGGCTAGGTCTCAAACCCTACCCGGAGAGGACTCGAACTCTAACCCTACGTCGGTTACAGCTTTCCTAACTTAGCCCGCAAGGTATTGCGGGTGGGCTTCACATGGGCCTTTCGGCGCTCCAAGGGCTCCTCCTCTTGGGCCTTAACCTTGGGCCGGAGATGGGGGTGTCCTTTCCCGCAGGGTCTAATATCCATTCCTTCGTCAGTAGCCCCCGAGCGTTTGCTCGATTGGGATTTTCCAGTCGAGTAGACGGTCAAGCTTTTTTGCTTCTATTGCCCTTGGATAACCAGTATAGGTTGCTTCTTGCCTGGAGGGCGTGTACCCTGTGTGATGAGTTTTGTACCCGAGTGTCGAGTAATGAAAAGTGCCTGTTTGTATGGCTGTTTATCGCAGAAGGATATGGCGCAGTAGCTTGGCTCTCCCGAAAGTTCAGGGCCAATTAATTGCGACTAGGGCAAAAACAGTTCTGGCCTACACAGATTCGAGACCTCCGACTCGAACCCGACGAGGTGATCGTTGCGATTGGGCCGTAGTGGTCTTACCGAATCGAACTTAACCTATGAGGGTACCCGGCGCGTCCGCTAGGATTTTTCTTCGTGTTGTTGACACGGAATCATACCGGAGGACGCAGCTTGAGTGCGATTCCAGGCCTTCAAGAGAGATCTTTCAGGTCTTACCTTCATATTCGAAAGAATATGGCATCTGGATGTACCTAGTCGGCTGAACAATCCAGGTTTATGATGTGCAAACATCGTGTGTATGAGTGGCAGGATCTGCCTACTCGCGTAGTTTTGGGTTTGTAGTTCCTTGTCCATACGAAAGAGTTTTCGTGTTAGGAGTTCTATGCCCATATGAAAGAGTTTTCATGTTTGGGATATTGTGCCCATACGAAAGAATTTCCGTGTGTAGGGTATTTTTTCCTGTGAGAGATTTCACGTCATGATTTGCCCATACGAAGTTATTTTCGTGTTTGGACTTTTATTCGAAGGATTTTTGTTCATGCGAAGTTATTTTCGCGTTTGAACTTTCCTTTCGAAAGATTCTTTAGCTTGATGATGCACGCTATGACGTCATGGCGCACTTTTATCCTCCCGATGGGACGTGACGGAGTGAGAGCAGAAGGGCTGGCCCACTTTGTCAGCTTTTTGACCGGAAACGAGACGTCGTTTCCGGTTTTTACGCGAACTGCGCAGTAAATGCCCACGATCCTCCGTTAAGATCGTGGCAGGAAACAGCATCCACCGCCTCCTCGTTTCGTCTTCGCACGTGGTGGCCGCGATGGACGCCACGTGGCGCATCGAGTGGCCAGGATCGAGTAGCCCCGTGTATAAGTATGGGTCTTGGTGAAGCGGCGAAACCTTCCCAGCCTTTGTCTTCCAGTTCATCTTCTTCCTCGCGCTCGTCTTCCTTCTCCCCTCAAGCTCGTGCTTAGCAACGATGGCGGGAGGCAAGAAACGCGTTGTTGCCTCGTCGTCAAGGGCCTCGGGAGACGCTCCTCCGCCACCCGCACCGCGCTCAGGTGATTGGCGTTCGCCTAACACCACAGCCAAGAGCATCAAGGGGATGCAGCGAGACGGACTGCTGCCCCCGGACGCGGAGAAGCGGGTACGCCTCGGCAAGAAGGAGGAGGTACCCAATCCCCGCGCGAATGAACGCGTGATCTTTGCGGATCACGTGTCGCGCGGTCTTTCTCTTCCTCTCCATCCTTTCCTCATGGCATTGCTGTATGTCTACGGCATACAGCTCCATGATCTTCCCCCAAACGCAATGCAGCACATTGCGTGCTTTATTGTTCTTTGCGAATGCTTTCTGGGCATTCGCCCCCACTGGGGTCTCTGGAAGGCCCTTTTCAAGGTGCGTATCTTCCGCGAGAGATCGCGAGTGGAGACGGAGCTCGGAGAACCGTTGCGCACCGGCGGCTTCGGGATCCAGGCGAAGTCCGAGAACGGCTACTTCACCATGCACTTCATCGACTCCGCCCAGGGATGGCGGAAGAAATGGTTCTATGTAACCGACAACAGCGCGGGTGGAGTCAATGAATTCCATCCGTTCGCTGTTTTGAAGAGGCGGAAGTCTTGGGGACACAAGCTTTCGGCTGAAGAAAACCGAGTCGTCGCTCCCCTACTCGCCAAGGTGGCTGCTCTTCGTGACCAGGCCGCAGGAACTGCGCTGAACGGTTTGCACCTGGCGAGTGTTTTCCTTAAGCGCAGGGTTCAGCCCCTGCAAGATAGGCCATCCGCGATGTGGGAGTACCAGGGCGCTGGGGATCCTAGTCGCGTGAGCCGTGAAGAACTCTCGAGTGCAGAATTCGAGAAGAAGATCGCGGCTATCACCAGTTTGAAGGAAGGTGATACCTTCCCCGACTGCCCGGTAGGCGCTTTTGAGGCATCGAAGCCGCCGCCAGCTGAAGTAAGTTTTGAATCTCCCAGTCTTGATTTCTTTTCCTTATTCTGAGATTTTGTCGACTGAACTTTCTCTCGTTTTCCTTCTGTCTTTTCCAATAGAGCTTAGCCGTGACCACCTGCTACCCGCCGATATCTGGGGAGGATGCCTCGGACTTGCTAGCAAGCAACTTGGAAGGCCCAGCTGACACCAGTGTTGCTGACGCCTCCTCGAGTTCCGAGAGTGATTCTTCGGATAGCGTAGAGGACTCGGGCGACGGTCTTCTCCAGCGAAAACGCCGTCGGGTAGAGGGCGACGAGGCCACTTCCAAGGATAATTCCTTGGAGGAATCACCCGGGAAGGAGCCCCTCATTGTAACCCCGCTGCAATCACTCGCCCCTCCTTCAGTCCCGACAATCCAAACCGCCTGGAATGCGGATATGCTGGATGAGGAGGAGGATGATGACGAGTAAGTTTTTCTTCTCACTTGTAGTCGAACATTTCCTTTCGCGTCGTTTCTGACACATTGCCTTCATTGTAGCTTGCAAGCCATCAGCCCTCGCAGGTACGCTTCTTCCCTTCCTCCCGAAAAGAGGAACAAAGTGGGAGCTGCGGGTGAGACTCCTACCGCCGACACCGTCCAAAATTCACCGAGTGCAGCCCCCAATGCGGCGACTACGGAATACAGGATTCCTAGTTTTGCTGCTGAGGCGTCGGCTCCGAAGGAGGTGTCGGGCAGCTCAGCGGATCCTCTCTCCCTCGCTCAAGGCCAGGTAAACTTCACTATCTTCTTTTTTAATGCTTTTTCATCCTTGGATTTATTATCGGGTGCACGTCAGTGCTCCCGATGGGAGTAGCCCCCGAGGCTGTAGTCGATCGCATGCGATCGGCTACAGGCTCAGATATAATCTCTTCCTTCTGCTTCTTTTTATCGGGTGCACGGCAGTGCTCCCGATGGGAGTAGCCCCCGAGGCTATACTCGAATGTTTACAATCGAGTATAGGCTCCAATCTCACTTTTCTGATTCTTCTATCTTCTTTTTCCTTGCAGTCGCTTATTGACTCCCTTGCGGCGATTGGGCGCCGCGTTGTTCTTGCTGAATCGGAATGCGGGATCCTTCGGGCGGACCATAGTCGACTCGCCACAGAGAATGAGCTTCTTCGAAGTAAGCTTAGCCATCTTTTTCTGTTTGCATTTTTCCATCAGTTCTTCGGTTCTGATAAGTGTTGCTGTGCAGCTCAACTTGAGTTTTTGAAGACCGAGAAGGACAATGCTTCCACTCGGGTAATAGCTCAAGAGGCTGAGTTGGCGGCCGTTCGCCAGGATCTGGAGTCCTCCCGTATGTCTTCGGCTGACCTTGAAGGGAAGCTTGCTTCTGCCCAAGAGGCTCTGAAGAAGTTGGAGGAAGCCGGCACCAAGGCGGATGCCGATCTTGTCGACTTCCTTCGTCCCCTTGCCGAGCGCTTTGCGGGTAAGTTACCTTTGGCTTATAACTTGTCTTCTGCTGTTTTGAGTCTTTTGTATCTTAACATTTTTCTTTGCAGGTCTTCTGGGTGTTCCACTGGAGCTCCCTGGGGTCCGTCGGGTGGATGCCCTGACGGATTCTTGCGCCCAGCTCAGGAGGCACGCCGAAGGGGTCTGCACTTTGATTGGCGATGCCATTCGAGTGTTGACGCAACTGCACGGCCGCCTTCTCGTCAACGCTGTGTCTCCACCCGCGCTGGGCGATCTGCTGAAGATTTTCTCGGAGAGCAATCTCCTTGAAGCTTACGCGGTTGCCCAGTCAGAATCTGGAGCGAAGACCGCGATCCAGTTCGCGTTAGCGCACGGGGTCACTGGTTTGGAGGAGGCCTACTCGGAGCTTCCCGTCGATCCTGTTACGGGCAAAAAGGTAGGGCTTCGTCGTTTTGGCGATGCCGCCGGAGTCCTTGCTCGGAAGTTATCCGAGTTGTTTGCCCGTGCTAGGGGAGGGACCACTGCCGCGAGTGGTAGCACAACTGTAGCTTCTTAGTTTATTTCATTTGTACTTCGCAGCTTCGATTGTAATGAACCCTGGGATGTGCTCCCGTATTTTCAATATTTTAATCGAGATGTTTTGCTGAAATGCTTCCCGCGATTGTGTGTGCTCCCGATGGGAGTAGCCCCCGAGCACCTGTCGAATAGGTGGTTAATATATCTCGAGTAGGGCATCTTATTCCTTAATCTTCCTTGTATTTTTCAGGTGACCGGGGTGGCTGCAGAGCCTTCGGGTGGACCTGCTACTCCAGCCGATCCTCTTGTTGCCGCTGTTGGGACCTTGGCGGGTCTCCGTGATCGTGTAGCTGATGGTGAACGCAAGCTAAAGGCGTTGCGTGGGGTAGCCGATGTGGCTAAATCCAAACAAAAGCTGGCGACTGAACGTGAGCAGTTTGTGATGGATGAATTGGCGTCTGTTGCCAATGATTTGCTCTGTAAGTAGTTCAGCCCCCAAGTCTTTCTTATCTTGTGCTCTCTTTTGATCATGTATCCTTGCTTTCCAGTTGTTCGACCGGATGACAGGAATGAGAAACAATGGGTGGAGAACCACATCTTTCAAGAAGCTGGTAGCTCAAGGCCTCATGCGAATAATTTTTGGTCTGATCGTAGTCGAGGTTTTGTGCTTGCCACCTTGAAGTTCCGAATCAACCAGGCGAAAATACTCGTGAGTTCCTTTCACGAGGTTTTGATTGCAATGAACGCTGCTTTTTATCCGCTGCAAAGGGGTCCAGAAGATTGGAGCCATCTTCTCAGGGTGTTCGGTCGAGAAGGAGAGATTCGCGAGTGTGTTCGCAATCAGATGACTTGCGGCTCGGTGGTGGCTCTCTCTTTCGTCCGGTTATGGCATCCTGAGGTGAACTTCAACTCCATAGCTAGACTTCCTGATGGTCCAATCGACGATATGTCTCCTCATTATAGGGTTGTTCGACCTGCGGCAGAGGAAATCATTCGATTGACCTCGGATGAGGTAGATCGGGTTTTGGCGGCTGAGAATACTCATCGCCATGTATAAGTGTAGGATGTATATATCCTGTTTCATTGTGTAGTTTGTAAAAACTGTTGTAAGGTGTGTAACCTTGTATATATAAATTTTCCTGTGATGCTGAATTTAGGCGTAGCCCCCGTGTGTTTCTGGGGTGTATACCTGTAACTTTTAGCATGTAAGGATGAATAATCTTCGGGTATCTATGGTTGAGAAACCATGTATTTTATTGCGATGACTGAGAAGTCATGTATTCGAGCTACAAGAGTGGCTAATATAGCCTTATTGCTGCGAGAAAAATAGATCTAGGGATAAAATTTGCGGAGATGTGCGATATTCCAAGGATTGGAATAGATGCCTCCAGTCGCCGGGTTCTTCAGTCTATAAGCTCCGCCTGGGATAACTTCGTGTATTATGAAGGGTCCTTCCCATGGTGGCTCGAGCTTGTGTCCTTCCTTCTGCTTGAGCCGTAACACCAGATCTCCTACTGCGAAAGCTCTATGGCGTATGCGGCGACTGTGATAGTTTCGCAGTGATTGTTGATATACTGCGGATCTTGCGAGTGCAATATCGCGCATTTCATCTAGTGCGTCCATATCTTCCGCGAGTGCCCTGTTGGAGGTTTCTTCGCTGTAGGCGACAACTCGTGGGGCGCTGAACCTGACGTCCTCGGGAAGGACTGCTTCTGCCCCGTATACCATGAAAAATGGCGTGTAGTTTGTAAATCGGTTTGGAGTTGTGCGGAGGCTCCATAGTCCTGAAGGTAGCTCTTCTGCCCAATGTCCTGCTGCTGGGTGTAGACGATCGAGAAGACGCTTCTTGATGCCAGCTGAAACTAAGCCGTTGGATCTTTCGACTTGTCCGTTCGTTTGCGGATGGGCAACTGAGGCGAATTTGAAGTTGATGCCCTTTTCTTCGCAGAACTTTTGTGTTTCCTTGGCTGTGAAATTAGTACAATTGTCTGTAATGATGTCGTGTGGCACTCCAAATCTGCATACAATGGAGTCGAGGAATTTGACGGTGCATTGAGCGCTAGCCGAGGTTACTGGCATGGCTTCAATCCATTTGGTAAATTTGTCTATTGCGACTAGCAAGTGTGTGTATCCACCTGGCGTGGACTCGTGTAGCGGTCCTGCCATGTCTAGCCCCCATTGTGCAAAGGGCCAGGCGATGGGTATCATATGCAGTTCCGTAGCGGGTGCGTGTGGTTTTGGTGCGAATCGCTGGCAAGCGTTGCACCGGTCGACTAGCTCCTTTGCGTCTCTGGCTGCTGTAAGCCAGTAGAATCCCGCTCGGAAAGCTTTTCCCATGATTGTTTTCCAGCTCGCGTGATGTCCACAGTCCCCTTGGTGGATGTCTTGTAGTAATTCCTTGCCATCTTCGGGTGCTATACATCGCTGGAGTATACCCGAGATGCTTTGCTTGTATAACTCTCCATTGATCACCCGAAAAGATTTACTGCGTCTGATTATCTGTCGAGCCTCGCGAAGATTTGCTGGGAGCTGTTTGGCGGACAAGTAGTCGAGGTACTTTTGTGTCCAAACTGGCTCGACCAGGAAAACTTGTCGCGAGATATTATGAATAAGCTCGATAATGGCAACTTGCGGGCTAACCTCTGTTTCCTGTGCTGCGGGTGCGCCGGCAGCTTTCTTGACTTTGACTGATCGCTTAGTTATTCGCTCGAAATATATCCCTGGCGGTATGGGTGTATTTGTGGAACCCATGTTGGCCAGCCTGTCTGCTTCTTCATTACTGGATCTCGCAATGTGCTTTAGCTCGCATCCTTTGAAACTGCCCTCGAGTAGGTTGTACATGTCACGGTAGGCGACCATGTTTTCGGCGATAGCGTCGCACTCCTTCATTGTCTGTTGCACGATGAGGTTGGAGTCGCCGTAGATCATCAGTCGGGTGGCTCCACACGCGACTGCCATCTTCATCCCATGCAACAGGGCCTCATATTCTGCGTCGTTGTTCGATGCCGGATCGTCGGGTGGAAAATCCAATCGTAGGACATATTGCAGCTTGTCTCCTCTAGGCGATATTAGGACGATGCCGGCTCCTGCTCCTTCGTTTCTTTTGGACCCGTCGAAGTACATTATCCAGTTGCTCGTGTATTCAGGCGGCCCGGGTGTTTGTAGCTCTGTCCACTCGCTTAAGAATTCCACGAGTACCTGGGATTTTACTGCACTACGTCCTGCATAGGTGATGTCCCAAGCGCCCAACTCGATGCTCCATTTTGCTATTCTTCCGGATGCCATAGGGTTGTTCATGATTGTACCGAGTGATGCATCATTAACCACTGTGATGGCGTGTTCCTGAAGTAGTGCTTGAGTTTTCGAGCTGTAAGAACAACTCCATATGCGAGCTTCTGGTAGTGAGGATATCGTTGCTTGCATGGTGAGAGCACTTCACTTATGTAATAAATCGGTCGTTGGACTCCATATGCCTTGACCTCCTCAGGTCGTTCGACTACGATTGCAGTGTTGATGACCTGGTTTGTTGCGGCTAGGTATAGGTAAAGTGGCTCCCTCTCTTGTGGTGTTGCAAGGACGCGTCTGCTTTGCAACGATCGTTTCAAGTCTGCAAATGCTTGTTTAGCTTCTGGGGTCCACTCGAATTTATCCGTCTTTTTCAACAGCTTGTAGAAAGGCAATGCTTGCTTTCCCAATCGCGCGATAAACCTGCTCAAGACAGCTAGTCGCCCTGCGAGCTGCTGGACTCCGCGTAGATTGGTTGGCTCTTTCATTGTCAAGATTGCTTGTATTTTCTCTAGGTTGGCTTCAATGCCTCTGGCGAATACCAGGTACCCGAGAAGTTTTCCTGCTGGGACGCCGAAAACACATTTTGTTGGATTGAGCTTGATCATGTATGCGTTGAGAGCATCGAATGTTTCTCTGATGTCTTCGAGGAGTGTGTCCTCTACTCGAGTCTTGATGACGAAGTCGTCAACGTATACTTGTACGTTCTTGCCAATGAGCTTGGCGAGGCATTTTTGCATGCAGCGCTGATATGTTGCGCCTGCGTTCTTGAGCCCGAAGGGCATTGTCGTGTAGCAGTATACACCGTGTGGTGTGATGAATGATGTCTTTTCTTCGTCTTCCTGCTTGGATCTGATTGTATCCCGAATAGGCGTCTAGGAAGGAGAGGCGCTGACAGCCTGCCGTAGAGTCCACGATCTGGTCGATTCGCGGGAGGGAAAATTTATCCTTGGGGCAGTGCTTATTCAATGACGTGTAGTCAATGCACACTCGAAGGATGTCAGTGTTCTTTTTGGGGACCAGCACCGGGTTTACTAACCAGGTGGATATCTTGATCTCCCTGATGAATTTTGCGGCTAGCAATCTGTTTACTTCTTCTCCAAGCGCCTTTTGCTTGGGTTCTGAGAACCGTCGAGTGGTCTGCTTGATGGGTTTTGCATCCTTGAAGACTTCGAGTGAGTGCTCGGCGAACTCTCTGGGTATTCCCGGCATATCTGAGGGCTTCCAGGCAAAAATTTCCCAGTACTCACGGAGGAGTTCGACGAGCGCGCTTTCCTATGCTTGCAAGAGGGTAGTTGAGACCATCGCTGTCTTCGCAGAATATGTCGGGTGCACCTGATGTTTTCGGGTGTCGCTGTTGGCGCTGAACTCTAATTCAGGCGCGTTTTTCTTCGTGAGGGGCATCACAGAGTGATTCGTGGTTTTTGCCAGCTCTTGCAATTCTTCTTGCATCCCGAAAGATTTTGCGATCTCGTTGAACTCAATGTCGCATTTGTTGGATTTCTGAAAATCTCCGTCGATGGTGATAACACCATATTCTCCAGGTAACTTGAGCTTCAGGTACGCGTAGTGTGGTACTGCCATGAATCTGGCGAATGCTGTTCGACCAAGGATGGCGTGGTACTGTGAGGGCCAGTCGATGACTTCGAAGTCAAGGAATTCTCTTCTGTAGTTGCTTTGATTGCCCAACACAACTTCTAGGTTAATGGTTCCGAGTGGTCAATTGCCTTTCCCGGAACTATCCCGTGGAAGGATGTTTCTGATTCCGCAAGGCCATCCAGGTTCTTGTTCATCCGACGGAGTGTGTCCGCGTAGATAATGTTGATGCCACTGCCCCCGTCCATGAATATGCGGGCCAAATCGTAGTTGCCAATCTGTGCTTGGATTACGAGGGCGGCGTGTCCTGGTCGATAGACTCGTGGTGGGTGATCCTTCATTGAGAATGTGATCGGTTGATCCGCCATCTTCAGGTATTCGGGCTTTGTTGGCGGAGTCTGCACAGCCATGCATAACTGCCTTGTGTTAGTCTTTTGAGCTCTGCGGGATGGACATACCTTCTGGATCATTGCTAGTTGTCCTGCCGGATTCGGGTATGCATTGGCTCCGGAGTTTTGTGCAGGTGGCGCTGGCAGTGCAGCTAACGCCATGTTTGGATTTGCTGTTGGAGGTAGGGGTTGTGGCGGCTGAAACCCTTGGTGGCCTCCTCCTGGAAGTGGCGGGTAATTTGGAATAGCTGTTGATCTGTGTTTCTTCGAGAAAGCCTCGTGAATGTCATGGAACTTCCGACAATCCTTGAGGAGGTGCGTTGCCTTGGTTTTGCCCGTACGCTTATCTGTAAACAGATGTAGCGAGCAGTAAGCATCAAGGTCCTCCTCGGGACTTTTTTCTTCAACCTTTGGTTTCCATTCGCGACTTCCACGTCGTCCGGTATCGCGACTTCGCGTGAATTCCGCTGCTGCCATTTCCTCTTGATCCTCGTGATCGTAGTATTTCCTTCTCTTTCTTCGGCCATGGCGATCTTCCTCGGGTGCGGCTGATGATGCTCTCTCATTGCGCATTGCGTCTTCTCCGTTAGCCCATTTGTCGGCTATGTTCATCAGCTCACCAATAGTTTTGGGTGCGGCTCTGCCTAGCTCCTCTCTGAAAGCAGTTCGTCGAGCGCCCTTTGCGAAGGCTTCAACTGCTACTTCTTCCGAAATGTTTCCTGCAGTGTACCTGAGTGTGGTCCATCGCTGGATATACTCGCGGGTGGACTCGCCGCTTTTCTGCTTGCATGCTCGCAGTTCTTCAATGGTGGCTGGTCTCTTGTAGGTCGATTGGAAGTTTTTGCAGAAGTCGCGGTGCAGGTCGTCCCATGATGCGTAGCAGGACCTTGGCCTCGCTTCCAACCAGCTACGGGCCGCGCCAACGAGATGTAGATTGAGATATTGCATAGCCGTGTTCTTGTTCCCACGTTGGCATTTTACTGCCGTGAGGTAATCGTTTAGCCATGAAGAGGGCTCGAGTGAGCCGTCGTACTTCGTTACTTCCGTGCTGAGCTTGAATCTTTTGGGTAGGGGTGCTTCTCGGATGCTGCGGCCGAAGCAAAGTGCACCGCAGGTTTCGTCATCCGAAGAACCGGACGAAGAGCGTTCGCGATATCGCGCTGCTCTTGCCTTGTCCACTTTATTTTGTGCAAGGTCTGATCGTGCGTCGTATCCTGCCTGATCGTGGTCTGTATCCTTCCTTGGCTCCTTGCTTCGTTTTCGCGAGCGGCTGCTGTGATGCCGCGAGCTTTTGTCTCTTGGGCTGTCCTCGCTGCTGCTTCGACTGTCGCCACGTCGTCGAGCTTCTTTTCCTCGACCACGGTGTGGTGACTTGTCTCTTCTTGGCGAAGTGCTCCTACGCTTGCGGGACGCCTCTTTTTCTTTCTCCTTCTCCTTCTCCAGCTGTTCCGCGGCCTTCTTGCGGTCATAGGAGGTGAGCCTTGCGGCTGCCAGTCCTAGCCCCTTGCGCACTTGTTTATACTGCTCTGCCCGAGGGTCGCTTTCCGTCGGCTGGTTCATCTGCATGTAAGTTGTTGCGGCCAGGACCGCGGCGGCAGGAGTTTGCGGGTAGACGTTCCCGTCATCATCAACTCGCATGAGGGAGAGCGTGACCGACCTGCTAGTCCCGCCCAAGGACTCGACCTCCCTGGATGTTGACGCGTATCCCTTCCTCGCGGGTCGGGTACTGACCGAGGGTGCTAGGGACAGCTCAGCTCATTGTTGACTTGATTCATCCGCCGCTCTTCTTCGACGGGCCAGATCTATCCGAGCATCCTTGATAGTTGCAGCTGCTCTCACCAGATGATAGTGGTAAGCGACCATATCTTCGTGTGGTGCTTCCGCTGCGGGTGGCTTAATTGTTCGCATATCCTCCTTGGCTCGATCCCAAGCTTCCCGCGAGACGCCGATTATGGCGCGTTCTGCTGCGCTATGTTCTGTCTCCGGGGGTTGCTCCGATCCTGCCATGCAGACTTGAGCCAGTCATGGCCCGTGCGTCCTAGGCGTAGATCGGAAAGCTCTTTGGACTCGAGAAGGTTCCTCTGTCGAGAGGGTATGGTAGTCGTTGGTATTGAAGCGGACGGACTCGCCGCTTTTCTCCAGATGAAGGCGCGAGTCGACGGCTCCTGATTCAAATCCTGATTCTTCCGGGAAGTGGAGGATTCCATCCCTATTGGTCACGAACTTCAGGCTCCCGAACGTCAGGGTGACGCTCCTCTCCAGATCGTCGAATACCGGGCGCGATTCCGGCGAGTGAGGGGTGACCACGACAGATCCGATCCGTATAGGATTGTTCGGAGCCGTAGTCGAGGGTTTCCAACGAGAGTTGGTTGTCGATGAAGCCGAAGATGCCGGTGATCCAGCGCCCGCTGTTCCCACAGACAGCGCCAATTGTCGAATCTGTCGTTCAGCAATTCCCTCAGGTGAACCCATAGGGTTTCGAATAGGAGAACCCATAAGCGCTGGTGGCGATCGTCGGCTAAACAGGGGGCAAGATTTACCCAGGTTCGGGGCCCTCGTAGAGGTAAAACCCTTACTCCTGCCTCTGTCGATCTGTATTAATCGAGTAGATCGGTTACAATGATGGTGGCTCAAGTCGAGAGTATGATCTCGAGCTCAAGACTTTGGTGTTGCGGTGTTGCTTGGTCTTCTACCGGTGGCTCTCCTGGCCTTATATAGGTGGCCAGGTCTCAAACCCTACCCGGAGAGGACTCGAACTCTAACCCTACGTCGGTTACAGCTTTCCTAACTTAGCCCGCAAGGTATTGCGGGTGGGCTTCACATGGGCCTTTCGGCGCTCCAAGGGCTCCTCCTCTTGGGCCTTAACCTTGGGCCGGAGATGGGGGTGTCCTTTCCCGCAGGGTCTAATATCCATTCCTTCGTCAGTCAACTTTGTGTGCAACAATTTTTACATGCTAGTTTATTGCACTTATTATATTTCTTTGTGTTGAAAATATCCATGAGATATATATGTTGAAAGTTGAAAGACAACGCTGAAACTTAAATTTTCCTACGTGTTGACCATTGCCTTTTATTTAGAATATATTACTTTATGAGTTAACTCTTATGCAAAACTTTTTGATGCTTGTCTTGAAAGTACTATTCATGAAAGTTTTTGCTCATATGATTTAGTTGTTTACTCATTATCTATTTGTTAGCAAACTATAGACCATTGGCTTGGATCACTTCATTCATGACTTGTGCTTTACTTTATTATTTGATAAAGATTGTGTGGTGGCATGTCGCCTCAGAAATTATTTTGTTGTTATCGTTTTACCTACTCGAGGACAAGTAGAACTAAGCTTGGGGATGCTTTATATGTCTCCAACGTATCTATAATTTATGATGTTCCATGTTGATATTATGCCAATTGCTACATGTTTTCTATACACTTCATAACATTTTTATGCATTTTCTAGGACTAACCTATTGACAAGATGCCACATTGCCAGTTCTTGTTTTCTGTTGTTTTTATATTTTCAGAAAAGTTGTTCTGGAAATATTCTCGGAATTGGACGAAACAAAAGACGAAGTCCCTATTTTTCTGTCATGTACACGGAGTCTGAAGGAGACTTGAATGGGGCGAGGGAGGCAGCCACACCATAGGAAGGCACGACCCCGCCTTGGCCGCGCTGCCACGTGGTATGGGCCCCCTGGTCGCCCACTGACATTTCCCTTCCGCCTATATTTTTCCTTCATCGGGAAAACCATAGGTACCCTGTGACGCCCCGAGATCGGGCACTATGCAGATTTCAGCATTCCCGCCAAATCCGCATAATAACCGATTCCAGGTTGCCATTGATGATAACATTACAATAGTTCACGAATAATCCACAATTACAACAGAAACAGATAGATACAAGATGACTCAGAAGAGCCAGGGATACAACTGATACAATACAAAGATCCAAATAACAGCGGAAGAAACAAACGTCCGTCTACGGACAAGATCCAAATTGGACTAAGAGTCCTGAAGATAACCGGAGGCGTCCAATCCCTGCCCAGGCCAAGCCGGAGGGATTCCCAAGCTAACGTCGTCAGACTTCAAACCTGTTGACTGCAATTTGGAATTTGCAGCCACGAAAGAGATTCGTGGGTCAGTACGGTTAAGTACTGGCAAGGGGGATAAAGCCCATACTCACAAGTTACCGGCGTAGCCAGTCATCACAAGATACAAATACTTTGGGATCAACACAAAGGAAGGGGTTGTTGCAAGTAAGCGACAACAGGCTGCACTAACCAACTACAGAGATTCTATTACTTCCAACTATCAGAAAGGAGATAAGATCGAGTGATAGTAACCAACTGAAAGATAACGTCAAACAAACCCATCCTGGATCTCGCCCCTTATCCGAAGAAGCAATCCGAGGATAACTCACACCGTGGTATTAAGGATGAGTCAAGTTATTGTGTGAATAACCTATTACTAGTCAATTTATTAATCATTGGGTGAAACATGATTGTTCATTATGTTGAAGTTGTCCTGAGTACTTGTTAGCCAGTACTTTCACCAAGTAATCCATAACCGCGGAAAACACGGCTTCTCGAGAAGATTTACCCTGCAGGGATGCACCAAAGTAACCACACTCATGAATATCCCGCCAGATGGAATGCCTCCCACCAAGCGGGGCACTCAACACAATCCAACCCTTCTTCGCATCAAACCCAAAGAACCTTGGGCGCACGGCTACTCGGGCCCAGAAGAAAATGGACCCTCATAGCACTCTAAGACCGTGTCCCCCTATATGCCGACTACGAAAGTTCCACCCGGGTACCAAGGGCTCGCAAGATCATGCATGCAGCAAATGGAAAACCCGAACTAAATGAGGCGATTTGGACGAGATGCGAATCGGGTCAAACTGAGGGGGAGCCCATACTCCCCAAATGCGGGTAGTGCGCTCATCATGGATCAGTAGACAAGACCCTTTTCCTATTAGGGTCGACACTAGCAGGCCTCAAAACCACAAAGGGCCTCCTGCCGGTGCCTTATCATCAAATTATTATTATTACCATTAGCAATTAACAGGTTTGATTGATTAACATCGAGCCCCCAGAACATAATTAAGTAATAACAGAAAGTAACGGGTAACAGACTCGAGCAAAACAACCTAAGCAAGATAGTAAGACACAGGCTCAAGCAAAGGTTATAGGAGTGGAGGTGAGGCAATATCAAGGTTAAAGGATTCATGTGATAGGTTCGTAACAGAAACAACTACTACTAAGGCTAGCAGAAAAGAATCAACGGAAAGAATCGGTAACAAGTGATGAAAGGCAGCCATATGGCATGCAAGTGAGTATACTTGCCTGAGATCCCGCAAGGTAGCAGAACTTGTCGTTGCTCACATCATCTCAACGTCCTATCCGGGAAGAAGCAATGAACCTCGAACAAACACCGGGATGCACAATTACTACTACGGAAAAAGATCCAGCATGATCAAGATATGGATGCATGTCATGTTTAATAGATGCACCAAAGTAAACTAGTGGATATGATACACAAGTTTAAATGGATTCCATATGCAAAGGTTGCATATGGCAAACCCATGCCTTATAGTTGAATTAGTTGTTCTATCACTAAGCATCATGTGTAAGTGAGTTAGAATGATGCATGCATGATGAAAACAAGAAGGTAACAATTTAGAGGCAATTAGAATGATAGTTAACCAATTAAGAAAGCATTTATTAAGTTTGGAAAATTGGTTACTTAATGGTGTTGAACAAGTAGTGGTTGTTTTCAACAAGTTAAAGTGCTCAAAGCAACCAATAAAGTTTATATTTGAAAAGGTTATCAAATTTTAGTTGGATTGCATGTTTCACATTTTGAAATTGGACTTTGGATTAATTATGTATGAATTAAACAATATTAACCAAATTTTAATTGAATTAAACAAGATTCAAATTGTTTAGGCAATTTAAATTATTCAAACCAGAAAACAAAAATTATATTTGAAAAGGTGAGATGAAATGGTATGGAAAACATATTTTATTTGCATTATTTGGAATAACAATGAATTATTTATGAGTTATTACAAGTGGCATCTGAATTATTTGAATTTGAATTTAAATTGCATTTTGAAAATTCAAAACAGAACACAAATAAGTTATTTGGAAAGTTTATAAAATTTGGAGCAAATTTCATATACAGGTTTTATTTACTAGACTTAGGGTTTAAAAGTTATTGATTTTTGAAGTTATGGATTTATTCTGTTATTAAAAGGATTGGAATTTTCATTAACAGAAAAGTTTTTAACTTTTGCTACCGCACTGGAACGTACCCACAGGCACTGCCCCGTGGGCCTGGTGGCCAGCGTGGCACGCTGCGCTGGCGTGGCAGCCAGGGTCACCGACTGGTGGCCCCTGCCTGTCAGCCACGCGGGGGAAAACAAAAAGGGGGGTTTTATTCGCCGAAGCGAGCACTCGAACCTGCGACCAAACCCGGAAGCGCACGGTGCAGTACCACTGCGTTCTCTGAATTCATTCGACAGATACGGATACTGAAGCAGGTTAAGGTTCAACGCTGTGCTGCTGCACTTTTAACTGACGACGGATCGCTTGCCTGAAACTGTCCGTCAGAGAAACGAACGCCGGCGCGGAAACACGGCGGTGCTCGCGAATCGGGGTGCGTGGATGTGCAGATCGTGCGCTGGACCAAGCGCAAGCAGCAGAGGGAGAGGGTAAGGTGACGGTGGAGCTCACCGCGGCGGTAGCAGGAAGCAGAGGTTCGATGACGTCCTCGTCGGCGTCAGCAGCGGCGATCCCGCGGATGGCGGCGAGGCTACCGACGATGGCGTGCTAGGCGGCGGTGTCCAACGGCTCCAGGGCGTCGCGGCGAAGAGATCCCCGCGGCCAGCGCGGAAGAAGAGGCACGGAAGTGGACGTGGCCGTGGAAGCTTCAGAGAACGGCTCTCCGGTGGCAGTGCAGCTGCCGGAGTTGGCGAGGACGACGGCGTGGAACTGGCCCTCCTCGGGCTCCACCCTGGTGTCGAACCGGAAGAGGGGAACGAGGCGGTTCAATCCCCGGTGGCTAGGAGGGTGATGGTGGTGAGAGGCGGCGGGGAGCCACGGAGATTCAGACGCGGCGACTCCCGGCGAGGTGACAGTGATGTTCAGAGGGAGATCCTGCGTCGGTGAGAGAGAGGGAGACGGCGGAAGAGAGGGGAGATAGGGATTAGGGCTAGGTTTTAGGGTGGCTGCGGGGCTAGGGATCCTTATAGGGGCTAGGGTTGCTCCTGGCCGCCGGAGTCGCACGGGAGTGTCGCGGTGGCGCCATGGGATTTCTGCCGTACTGCGGGACGAAGAAGGAACAGAAAGCGCGCACGAATCTTGACGCCACGAAGCGGTATGCAGGCCGCTGCGCGCGGGGTTAGATGGTTAGTGGGCTGGGCCGGGGTTAGGATAGGTTAGCTGCCGCACGGTTGGTTTTTTTTTTTCCTTTTATTCTTTTCTGTTATATTTTTTTTTGCTGAAACAGTTTTTGGAATAAGTTGTTAAGGTTTTGATTAAGAAAAATTCCAAGAAAATTTAGTTAAGCTTTTTAAGCAATTAGAAACCACATTGTAAGCTTGGGTTTCAAAAATTAAATTTTAAATTAGTAGTTTGTGTTTGAACCCAAAATAGAAGGATTTTGATATTAATAAAACCTTATTTCAAACAACACTTTTAAATAGGGTTATCCCTAAGTTTTAAAGTGATTTTGAGAATACAAAAGTGTGGTGAATTTTATGGATTCAAAAAGGTACTGATTTTGATAATAGATTTGAAATTAAAAATAAAGGTGATTTAATTAATTAATGGAAAATAGTTGTTTGATTAAACCCAACAAGTTAATGAATGACTTGATTTGAATTTTGGAGGTGGCCATTAGGGTTTGTTAACAACAGGGACAAATTTATTTAGCAGGCAATTTGTTGAAAACAATTTCCAAACTATTGAAAACAAATGAGTGGTTTAGTTTGCAAGTTTGAAATTGCAAAAATTTTGAGCAAGGGTGAAAGTTTAAATTGTTTTGAAAATTTCAGTTGTGATGCAAACATGGTGCAATGCAATGTGATGCATATGATGCAAGCAAACAAACAGGTAACACCCCAGGTGTTACAGACGACACCACTAACAAGGGATTGCGCCCTCGCAATCCACCTGCTAACCCGGGAGGGGAAAGAAGTTCGACTATCGATTCTTCGTGCTTCCAGTTGATCTCCTCGACACCACTAACAAGAGATTCTTGCTCGGGCTGATGACGATGTTTTTCCACCAGGAATCTTCCGATGATCGAACCTATTAGGTTAAAGGCTCAGAAAACGTCCACCCACGTAGGATCCTAACACTTTGAAAGATAGACAAGGGGGAGACTCCAAAACAAATAAGATGGGAGGGGAAATAGAATAGGGATAAGGAGAAAAATCCAGAATCCTATTGAGATGTTTTCCAAAATAGTTTAGCAGAACTAGTTTTTGACACTTTAGAAACAACGACCGTTAGCGAGGTTATCCTACAGGCTTTGCGGACCCGTTGCTTCGATAACCATTCGTATCGAAACAATCTCGGGAATCGGAACCAAGGCTCTGATACCATTTGTGACGCCCCGAGATCGGGCACTATGCAGATTTCAGCATTCCCGCCAAATCCGCATAATAACCGATTCCAGGTTGCCATTGATGATAACATTACAATAGTTCACGAATAATCCACAATTACAACAGAAACAGATAGATACAAGATGACTCAGAAGAGCCAGGGATACAACTGATACAATACAAAGATCCAAATAACAGCGGAAGAAACAAACGTCCGTCTACGGACAAGATCCAAATTGGACTAAGAGTCCTGAAGATAACCGGAGGCGTCCAATCCCTGCCCAGGCCAAGCCGGAGGGATTCCCAAGCTAACGTCGTCAGACTTCAAACCTGTTGACTGCAATTTGGAATTTGCAGCCACGAAAGAGATTCGTGGGTCAGTACGGTTAAGTACTGGCAAGGGGGATAAAGCCCATACTCACAAGTTACCGGCGTAGCCAGTCATCACAAGATACAAATACTTTGGGATCAACACAAAGGAAGGGGTTGTTGCAAGTAAGCGACAACAGGCTGCACTAACCAACTACAGAGATTCTATTACTTCCAACTATCAGAAAGGAGATAAGATCGAGTGATAGTAACCAACTGAAAGATAACGTCAAACAAACCCATCCTGGATCTCGCCCCTTATCCGAAGAAGCAATCCGAGGATAACTCACACCGTGGTATTAAGGATGAGTCAAGTTATTGTGTGAATAACCTATTACTAGTCAATTTATTAATCATTGGGTGAAACATGATTGTTCATTATGTTGAAGTTGTCCTGAGTACTTGTTAGCCAGTACTTTCACCAAGTAATCCATAACCGCGGAAAACACGGCTTCTCGAGAAGATTTACCCTGCAGGGATGCACCAAAGTAACCACACTCATGAATATCCCGCCAGATGGAATGCCTCCCACCAAGCGGGGCACTCAACACAATCCAACCCTTCTTCGCATCAAACCCAAAGAACCTTGGGCGCACGGCTACTCGGGCCCAGAAGAAAATGGACCCTCATAGCACTCTAAGACCGTGTCCCCCTATATGCCGACTACGAAAGTTCCACCCGGGTACCAAGGGCTCGCAAGATCATGCATGCAGCAAATGGAAAACCCGAACTAAATGAGGCGATTTGGACGAGATGCGAATCGGGTCAAACTGAGGGGGAGCCCATACTCCCCAAATGCGGGTAGTGCGCTCATCATGGATCAGTAGACAAGACCCTTTTCCTATTAGGGTCGACACTAGCAGGCCTCAAAACCACAAAGGGCCTCCTGCCGGTGCCTTATCATCAAATTATTATTATTACCATTAGCAATTAACAGGTTTGATTGATTAACATCGAGCCCCCAGAACATAATTAAGTAATAACAGAAAGTAACGGGTAACAGACTCGAGCAAAACAACCTAAGCAAGATAGTAAGACACAGGCTCAAGCAAAGGTTATAGGAGTGGAGGTGAGGCAATATCAAGGTTAAAGGATTCATGTGATAGGTTCGTAACAGAAACAACTACTACTAAGGCTAGCAGAAAAGAATCAACGGAAAGAATCGGTAACAAGTGATGAAAGGCAGCCATATGGCATGCAAGTGAGTATACTTGCCTGAGATCCCGCAAGGTAGCAGAACTTGTCGTTGCTCACATCATCTCAACGTCCTATCCGGGAAGAAGCAATGAACCTCGAACAAACACCGGGATGCACAATTACTACTACGGCAAAAGATCCAGCATGATCAAGATATGGATGCATGTCATGTTTAATAGATGCACCAAAGTAAACTAGTGGATATGATACACAAGTTTAAATGGATTCCATATGCAAAGGTTGCATATGGCAAACCCATGCCTTATAGTTGAATTAGTTGTTCTATCACTAAGCATCATGTGTAAGTGAGTTAGAATGATGCATGCATGATGAAAACAAGAAGGTAACAATTTAGAGGCAATTAGAATGATAGTTAACCAATTAAGAAAGCATTTATTAAGTTTGGAAAATTGGTTACTTAATGGTGTTGAACAAGTAGTGGTTGTTTTCAACAAGTTAAAGTGCTCAAAGCAACCAATAAAGTTTATATTTGAAAAGGTTATCAAATTTTAGTTGGATTGCATGTTTCACATTTTGAAATTGGACTTTGGATTAATTATGTATGAATTAAACAATATTAACCAAATTTTAATTGAATTAAACAAGATTCAAATTGTTTAGGCAATTTAAATTATTCAAACCAGAAAACAAAAATTATATTTGAAAAGGTGAGATGAAATGGTATGGAAAACATATTTTATTTGCATTATTTGGAATAACAATGAATTATTTATGAGTTATTACAAGTGGCATCTGAATTATTTGAATTTGAATTTAAATTGCATTTTGAAAATTCAAAACAGAACACAAATAAGTTATTTGGAAAGTTTATAAAATTTGGAGCAAATTTCATATACAGGTTTTATTTACTAGACTTAGGGTTTAAAAGTTATTGATTTTTGAAGTTATGGATTTATTCTGTTATTAAAAGGATTGGAATTTTCATTAACAGAAAAGTTTTTAACTTTTGCTACCGCACTGGAACGTACCCACAGGCACTGCCCCGTGGGCCTGGTGGCCAGCGTGGCACGCTGCGCTGGCGTGGCAGCCAGGGTCACCGACTGGTGGCCCCTGCCTGTCAGCCACGCGGGGGAAAACAAAAAGGGGGGTTTTATTCGCCGAAGCGAGCACTCGAACCTGCGACCAAACCCGGAAGTGCACGGTGCAGTACCACTGCGTTCTCTGAATTCATTCGACAGATACGGATACTGAAGCAGGTTAAGGTTCAACGCTGTGCTGCTGCACTTTCTGACGACGGATCGCTTGCCTGAAACTGTCCGTCAGAGAAACGAACGCCGGCGCGGAAACACGGCGGTGCTCGCGAATCGGGGTGCGTGGATGTGCAGATCGTGCGCTGGACCAAGCGCAAGCAGCAGAGGGAGAGGGTAAGGTGACGGTGGAGCTCACCGCGGCGGTAGCAGGAAGCAGAGGTTCGATGACGTCCTCGTCGGCGTCAGCAGCGGCGATCCCGCGGATGGCGGCGAGGCTACCGACGATGGCGTGCTAGGCGGCGGTGTCCAACGGCTCCAGGGCGTCGCGGCGAAGAGATCCCCGCGGCCAGCGCGGAAGAAGAGGCACGGAAGTGGACGTGGCCGTGGAAGCTTCAGAGAACGGCTCTCCGGTGGCAGTGCAGCTGCCGGAGTTGGCGAGGACGACGGCGTGGAACTGGCCCTCCTCGGGCTCCACCCTGGTGTCGAACCGGAAGAGGGGAACGAGGCGGTTCAATCCCCGGTGGCTAGGAGGGTGATGGTGGTGAGAGGCGGCGGGGAGCCACGGAGATTCAGACGCGGCGACTCCCGGCGAGGTGACAGTGATGTTCAGAGGGAGATCCTGCGTCGGTGAGAGAGAGGGAGACGGCGGAAGAGAGGGGAGATAGGGATTAGGGCTAGGTTTTAGGGTGGCTGCGGGGCTAGGGATCCTTATAGGGGCTAGGGTTGCTCCTGGCCGCCGGAGTCGCACGGGAGTGTCGCGGTGGCGCCATGGGATTTCTGCCGTACTGCGGGACGAAGAAGGAACAGAAAGCGCGCACGAATCTTGACGCCACGAAGCGGTATGCAGGCCGCTGCGCGCGGGGTTAGATGGTTAGTGGGCTGGGCCGGGGTTAGGATAGGTTAGCTGCCGCACGGTTGGTTTTTTTTTTCCTTTTATTCTTTTCTGTTATATTTTTTTTTTGCTGAAACAGTTTTTGGAATAAGTTGTTAAGGTTTTGATTAAGAAAAATTCCAAGAAAATTTAGTTAAGCTTTTTAAGCAATTAGAAACCACATTGTAAGCTTGGGTTTCAAAAATTAAATTTTAAATTAGTAGTTTGTGTTTGAACCCAAAATAGAAGGATTTTGATATTAATAAAACCTTATTTCAAACAACACTTTTAAATAGGGTTATCCCTAAGTTTTAAAGTGATTTTGAGAATACAAAAGTGTGGTGAATTTTATGGATTCAAAAAGGTACTGATTTTGATAATAGATTTGAAATTAAAAATAAAGGTGATTTAATTAATTAATGGAAAATAGTTGTTTGATTAAACCCAACAAGTTAATGAATGACTTGATTTGAATTTTGGAGGTGGCCATTAGGGTTTGTTAACAACAGGGACAAATTTATTTAGCAGGCAATTTGTTGAAAACAATTTCCAAACTATTGAAAACAAATGAGTGGTTTAGTTTGCAAGTTTGAAATTGCAAAATTTTTGAGCAAGGGTGAAAGTTTAAATTGTTTTGAAAATTTCAGTTGTGATGCAAACATGGTGCAATGCAATGTGATGCATATGATGCAAGCAAACAAACAGGTAACACCCCAGGTGTTACATACCCGAGCCTCCATACACGAAAAGTTCCGCAGCCGCCACGGTCATCAACCCTAGTTCAGGAGGGTTCTTAAGCTCTTCCCGGCACCCTGCTGGAGAGGGGAATCATCACCGGGAGGCTCTTCATCACGATGCCTGCCTCCGGAGTGATGTGTGAGTAGTTCATCCTTGGACTACAGATCCATAGCAGTAGCTAGATGGTTGTCTTCTCCAATTTTGTGCCATCATGTTTAGATCTTGTGAGCTGCCTAACATGGTCGAGATCATCTTATTGTAATGCTACATGTTGTGTTTGCTAGGATCCGATGAATATACTATGTCAAGTTGATTATAGATCTACCATATATGCTATCTGTGATCTTGCATGCTCTCTGTTGCTAGTAGATGCTCTGGCCAAGTAGATGCTTGTGACTCCAAGTGGGAGTATTTATGCTAGATAGTGGGTTCATGCGTCCAGTAATTTGGGAGAGTGACAGTAACTTCTAAGATTATGGATGTGATGTTGCCACCAGGGGTAAAACATCAATGCGTTTTCTAGGGATAATTGTGTTGTTTATATTACGCACTTTACTTAATGCAATAATCTGCTGATTTCAACTTAATATCCAAAGTTTGCTCGGATGACGTCCTGAGGGTGGATTATTACTCATAGATGCAGTTGGATAACGGTCTATGTATCATGTTGTAATTCCCAAATGAATATCATAGTAGTCATCATGTCATGTATATGCATTACGGTGCATTCTTTATTTGTCAATTTTCCAGCCGTAATGTTTTCACCCAGCATGTTATCTATCTGTTATGGAGAGACACCACTAGTGAACTGTGGACCCCGGTCCATTCTTTTACACTGATAATACAACCAACTGCAAACACTGTTCTTTTTCACTGCAAACACTATTCTCATTTCATTCACTGCAAACAAACATCATTTTCCGCACTATATGTCTAATCCTGTGGTTTCAGCAAGACCGATGAGATTGACAACCTCACTGTTTCGTTAGGGAAAAGTATCTTGGTTGTGTTGTGTGCAGATTCCACGTTGTTGCTGAGCCTGGTAGTGCGCCCTGCCAACATCAGATGTCAACAACCTTCAGAAGTGATTTCTTTCTCCTACTGATCCGATGAAACCTTGGTTTCTTACTGAGGAAAAAACTTGCTATTGTACTCATCTTACCTTCCTCCCGGGGTCTCCCAACGAACGTGTGTTCACACGCCATCAAGCGTCAAAAAGCATGGAGCCTACACACAACACACAAACTCTCTCTTGTCCCCAACTTCCAAGAAGGTTGTCAATCTTCCCGTCTTGCTGAAAACTAGAGAATTAAAAAAAAATATAGAAAAGTAAAGTAAACAATTGTGAAAGTGCTTTAAAGAAAATTGCAATAATGAGGAAAATAGGTCCGGGGGCCATAGTTTCACTAGTGGTGTCTCTTCAAAGAAAACAAACATGCTGGGTGAACAAAGCATAGTTGGGCAATTGACAAATCATGAACGTATAGCAATACTATTATGACAAGATATAGTTCATGGGTTCGACATTATGTCAAGGAATATGTACCGCTATCCAGCATGCATCCATATCTAAAAGTCCACCTCAAGAAAGCTATCTAGCAAATCTCTCTGGTATTGAGCTACAACGAGTTGCTTTGTGTGCAACAGACAAATGCATTAAGAACAATATGTAATGTAAGAAGTGGTTCTCACCCATAGACAAGAGCACCATTGTTTTTCCCTAGTAGCAATAGCACATCCTCCATACGTCACGTTTCCGTCACTCGAGCACATATGTAAGAAAGACATGAACCCACTATCTAGCATATAAACCCTCTCTTGGAGATGGAAACAACTGTGTGTCCAAGGTAATCAGAAGCACCAGAGAGCATTTCAAGACAACATTAAAACTCTCTACAAATATAAGTGAAGCATCTTAGATTGACATGAAAAAATAATCATAATCTCATGGTTCATCGGATCCCAACAAACACAACAAGCACAATTACATAACGATGGTCTCGATCATGTGAGGCAGCTCACGAGACTCTAAAAAATGAGGCATAGGGGAGAGAACAACCATCTAGCTACTACAATGGGCGCGTATTCCCGATATGAACTACTCACGCATCTGTCCGGAGGCGATCATGGCGATGTAGAGGCCTCTAATGACAATTCCCCTCTTCGATAGGGTGCCAAAACAGGGTTGCAGAAGCCCTATATTGTACTTTCAAGGTGACGGCGCATATCTGTATGTTTCGTGGAAAATAACTCCCTCCCTGATGTTTTTAAGATAAAAAACGATCTCCGCGGATTTTTAGCCCTTTCCGAGAATATTTCTTTAAGAACCTTTCTGAGATAGAAAAACAGCAGAAAATAGCAACTGGCCCGGGGCATCTCGTTAATAGGTTAGTCAATGAAAACATCCAAAAACGAAGGAAAACAAGAAAAAACATGTGGAAATCAAAATATATTGGGTAGAAAACAAGCATGGAGCATCAAAAATTGTAGATACATTTGCAACGTATCAATGGGCAGATGGCCAATCAGAGTTGCCAGCCAGCTATATTTTCTTCTCTTGTTGCCGTGTCGAGTCATGAACTTTGGTATACTAGGGATCATTCCCCCGACACCAACACCAGATATTTAGGTCATAACATAGGAAGCCACTTTGTTGTCTCAAATATACATCACCAACACCAGATTTTTAGAGCATGCACCCAAACAATTGGGCACAATATAGGGATTATGAATCTGTTGGAGCACTCTTTTTGTTGCCAAAAGCACTAAAATCTGTTTTTGGCGCAACTTCCTGGTTTGAGAATGAAGTAGAATGCACTGTCATGGTTCTATTCCACTTGAATGGGTCGGTTCTATTATTGTGTTTGGTTGGTACCAAAACGGTAGAGTGGAGTGGTTCCACTTTGTGTTTGGTTTGAACAAAAAAGTGGAATGGAACGACTATAATTTGGTTCAGACCACCTCTTTCATATGAATGTGAGCTTACCTCTCATATGTGAAATGTATTGTTCTAATTCATAGTAAAATATAATCATGAATCTTAGTGTGTATTTCGTCCTCAAAATTAAACCGGACATGGAAATAGAAACTAAACGGAACTTCAACTTGCAAATTGTTGCGCCACTGCTGCCTCAAATCAGCTCCCCTACTGCTCCAAATCGGCCTTTAATCGATCGATAACTACTACTGTTCAAATCGGCTAGCTCCGCTGCTCGCTGCTACCACATGTTGTCGCTCCTCGTCATCGCTGGCCACCGCTGTCGCCACTGCTAGCTGCCACAGAATTGGTTCACGGGTGAGATAAAGAGGTGTCGAGATGGGCTGATGCGGCGACATGTTGCTTCTCCTGTCAATATTCCCGCTGGTAGCCCCCATCCAACCCGCTTGCAGCCACCGCCACCGGTGAGATGAGAGAGGTTGCCGCCGGTGACATGGAGGGGTCAGGGAGGATGGTAAGAGTGGAGACTCGCCGGTCAAATGGGGGAGAGGAGATTCCTCAACCATAGGTGATAGGTGAGAGAAAAGGGTGAGGGTTTCACGTGAGATGAGGGGTGAGGTGAGAGTTTGGCATTTCCCCCTTTATAGGCATTCCACCGAATCGGCGGAACAACCACATTCAACATCTGGTATGAAAATGCTATTCTTGCAAACAAGTGAGTTTTGGTTCTACTTGGCTACCAAATATCAAAACGAGCTCTAGGGCGGGTCGAACTTAGAGCGTCTCCACTCGTGCCCCCTTGTTGCCGTCCGGATCGGCGCCCGGATAGGCCCTTTGGGGGCTCGTCCGGACGGCGCGCCGCCCACGGAGGTGCCCCTTCCCCACTCGGCGCCCCAAGCAAAACCCCCAAAGCAATTTTGCCTTAGATTTTAATTGTGCAAATACAAAAATATCTAGAGTCTTACATAATTATGTTTTTAGGCCATAATTTAAAGGTTTGGGCATTACAAAACCATACGAATTCGTCACGCTCTAGTGTCAATCAACATTGACGACGTTGTTGGAGCCGAGGAATCCGGGGTCGGGGGTGTAGCCGAGGAAGTCGTCGCCGGCGAGCTCGGCACCCTGGGTGTCGCCCGACGTTTCGTTGCTGCTGCCACTCGGGGTCGCTTCGTGGCGCTCCGTCGGCGCTGAGGATGCCGCCACATTGGTCGCCATGAGCGCCGTGGACGCCGATCCGTCCACACCGAGGCCCATCTTAGAGTAGATTTGCGCACGCAGGCGGTCACACGCCGCCCTCACCCGCGGATCAAGGTTGGACGTATCCGCGGTGAGAATCATGAAATCCCCTTGCCTCCCATGATCACGTCATGGGTAATGGCATTCCACGAGTCAATCAAGCACTCGTCCTCTTTGACGGTCCAAGCTATGCCACGGCTTCCACCCTTCTTCTTCTTTTTCTTCCCATACTTGCCGACTTCTTCACATCGTCACCGAGGCCATCACCATCTTGGTCGTCGTCATCATCGGCGTTGTCGACGTCTTTCTCCTCGTCGACAATGGTGCTCCCGCCACCATATTGTGTCTACACCAACGGCGAACAAACATTGGGTCGGACAGTCGACGCAAATCAACGGAACATTGGTGTCGGGACGTCGTGGGGCGTACCTAAGTGTTGAAAAACGCCCGGGAGCCGAAATTGTAACCGCCGGAGGCCTTTGGTCGCCCAAAAGAGTGCGGGGACCGACATCGAACATTTTGCGGGCGCCATCCTCGAACGACAGGGTGCGCCCGGACTGGGTCTATCCGGACACCACGCCTTCCCGGCGCATTCCTAGGGACACCTCGTACGTCTCGTTGAGGTCGAGGCCCGTCTCGGCACCGCCGGGCGCGCCCCCGCCGAACATGGCGTTTGGGTCGAAGCCGCCGTAGCCGTGGGCGTAGCCGCCATAGCCGCCGGGCTCGTTGAAGTTGGGGGAGAGGACCGGGTTAGGACAGAGCCTCGACTGCAAACACGGCATGCTCGCGGAACGGCGACCCCGAAGCCAAAGAGCTCGCGCCACCTCCAGGGCTTCCTCCGACGGCGCCGACCAAAAGCTCAAGGTTCAACGCCGCGTTCCGGGCCCCCGTCTTCTCACGCCGCAGTCGGCACTCCTTTGTGGTGATGTCGCGCCGATGTTGGTCGGCCGCCCACTCGGCATCGTTCATTCCCTCCGGCCGCTCCTTCGGGGGGGGGGGAGGAGGAGGGGGAGCGGCTGCAGCACGCGACGCTTGACGCCGAGCATGCCGACCTTCGTGTTCTTCGGCGGTCTGATATGTCATAAATGTATCCATAATTTCCGATGTTCCATGTTGTTTTCATACTATATGCTACATGTTTCCTTTACGCTTTATGTTATTTTTATCGATTTTCTGGGACTAACCTATTGACAAGATGCCACAGAGCCAGTTCATGTTTTCTGCTGTTTTTAATTTTCAGAAAAGTTGTTCTGGAAATATTCTCGGAATTGGACGAAACGAAGCCCGGAAGACTTAGAAATATGTCGCGCACACGAAGTCCAGAGGGGACCCGGAGGGGGGGCACAGGGGGCCCACGCCATAGGGAGGCGCCCCCCCTCTGGCCGCGCCTAAGGGTGGTGTGGGCCCCCTGGCCGCCCACCGATGTTACTCTCTCGCCTATTTATACCTCTCGGGAGGTTAACCCTAAAGACACGATCCTTTTCCACCAAAAAATCCGCAGCCGCCGTCATCATCAACCCTAGTTCGGGAGGGTTCTGGAGCTCTCCCCGGCACCCTGTCGAGAGGGGGAATCATCACCGGGAATGATGCGTGAGTAGTTCATCCTTGGACTACAGGTCCATAACAATAGCTAGATGGTTGTTCTCTCCTCTTTATGCCTCATGTTTAGATCTTGTGAGTTGCCTAACATGATCAAGATCATCTTATTGTAATGCTAGATTTTGTGTTTGCTGTGATCTGATGAATATTGAATGCTATGTCCAATGATTATCAATCTATCATGTTCTTTTAATGTGTATGTTATTTATGATCTTGCATACTCTCTGTTGCTTGTAGATGCTCTGGCCAAGTAGATGTTTGTAACTCCAAGATGGAGTATTTATGCTCGATAGTGGGTTCATGCCTCCCTTTCACTCACGTCAGAGTGACAGAAACATAAACGTGTGGGGATGTGCTGTTGCCATTAGGGAGAAAATAACAATGCTTTGTCTAAGGATGACTGCATTGTTTACATTACACACTTTACTTACTACAATTATCTGTTGCTTGCAACTTACCAAAGGTTTGCTTAGATGACCTTCTGAGGGTGGATTATTAGTCATAGATGCAGTTGGATAACAGTCTATGTATCTTGTTGTAATGCCTGCATGAATCACATAACAATCATCATGTCATGCATATGCACTACGGTGCAGCCTTTATATCTGTCAATTGCCCAGCTGTAATTTATTTACCCAACATGCTATCTGTCTGTTTTGGAGAGACATCACTAGTAAACTGTGGACCCCGGTATATTTCCTTTATACTGATTATACAACCACTGTAATCATTAATTTGTTTACCCAACATGCTATCTATCTGTTTTGGAGAGACATCACTAGTAAACTGTGGACCCCGGTATATTTCCTTTATACTGATTATACAACCACTGTAATCATTAATTTGTTTACCCAACATGCTATCTATCTGTTTTGGAGAGACACCACTAGTAAACTGTGGACCCCGATATATTTCCTTTATACTGATTATATAACCATTGTAATCACTGTTATCATATGTTGCTACTGTTTTACTACTGTCACCACTGTTCTCTTTTCATCTACTGCAAAGAAGTATTGTTTTCCACA
Source organism: Alopecurus myosuroides (assembly GCA_028641055.1). Lineage (NCBI taxonomy): Eukaryota > Viridiplantae > Streptophyta > Magnoliopsida > Poales > Poaceae > Alopecurus > Alopecurus myosuroides. Next base: position 357,923,984 of record CM054062.1, on the reverse strand, counting down.
CCATATATTTAACCTCTTTGTTTTCAGCAAAACCGGTGAGATTGACAACCTCACTGATTCGTTGGGGCAAAGTGATTTGATTGTGTTGTGTAGGTTCCACGTTGCTTCTGAACCGGTAGTGCGTCCTGCCAACATCAACTGTATCAACCTTCAGAAGTGATTTCTTTCTCCTACTGGTCGATTCAACCTTAGTTTCTTTCTGAGGGAAAACTTGCCGCTGCACTCTCCACACCATACACTTGGGGTTTCCCAACGTATGTCATCAACAAGTTTTTTGGCGTCGTTGCCAGGGATTTCAAAGTCATCAAGAAGCAGCCACTCCCTCGTCAACTCTTGCACCATCACGGTCTCGGCGACCCTTTCGAAGGCATGGAGCCGACGGCGAGGGAGGCGGGAAGAGACGGGAAAAGGTAGGCGGCGGCGGGGAAGAAAATGACGGGGCGCGTCGAGGTCCAGGAGGGTTTTTGGGGACGTTTGTGTCGCTGGCAGGACGGGCCCATGACGCCGAACGACTCGTCCGGAACCCGCACGGGAGCCCCTATGAGACGGAGTTGGACTGGGTTTGCAAGACGGGAACAAGTGAGCGTCCGGACGGGAAGACACAATAGGACGCGCGAGTGAGCGCGCTCGGGGGGCCGTCCGGGACGGGAAGGCGGTTAGGACGGCCTTTGGGGGCGCGAGTGGAGATGCTCTCACTCTATTCCACTTGCTCAAACCAAAACACACCTTGAAACTGCTTAAAAAACTACTCCCTCCGATCCATATTAATAGGTGCTGAAGTGGATGTATCTAGCAATAAAACATGTCCAAATACATCCACTTCAGCACATATTAATATGGATCGGAGGGAGTACCATAGTCGGGTTCCTTCTCAAACACACACCCGGTCATCTTCTTTTTTTGAGAGCAACCACATATTTCATTAATAGAAAATCAAGTTACAATAAGCAACAGATATGGAAACTAAAAGACAAACCGGGATAGAATGATTATCCTGAATTTGCAAATAAAACCCTAATAGATCGAGAAATACAAAACGACCCCTAGGGTTTACTGCAACCACCGTAGCGAGCGGCCGCCGTTTTCCTCCAGCGCCGTCGAGACGAACACCGAAGGAAACGCCGAGCCTCCACCATTGCAAGATCCGAGAAAGCACCATCGCCAACGAGGCTTTGTGAGTCGATGAACAGGCCCGCTGCACGCAGCAAGGCACATGTCGCTGTGGCACGTCGACCGGGGGACGTCCCCGTGCTGTCTTGGACCAACATATGTCGCCTCCCATCGACGAAGTCGGAGAGGAACGACAGATCCACCACCTCCGGACCAGTATCCGCGCTCCAGAAGAACCATCTCGCCCCGGCCGCCAGCGCCGTCGTGAATAACCACGAACGCCAGCGACACACCGAGAAGCTGATCTCGCCAGATCTGAAGAACGGCGAGAAGACCAAGCTGCTGATCTGAAGGACCAAGCCGCACACTTTGCCATCAACTCCGAGACGCTGCCCTGAAGGTAGCCGCCGGTATGGGAGTGGAGTTGAGGCAGATTTATTTGTCCGGACGCCGCTCCCACCACCCCAACGGCGCCCCAAGAAAGCAGTAGGCTAACCCTAACTACGCACCGGCGTCGAAGCGCCATGGTCCCCACCTCCTCGCGTCGCCGGAGTGGCTAACGGAGGAGGCAGGGACCGGCCGCCGCCGCTGTAGTTAGGCCGCACGCGATCGCCTCCTAGATCGCTTTTCCAGGAGCGAAACGGTCATCTTCTTCGCGGTACCTTTGGACCTGTTACTACCTGATCTCCATCCAACAGCCCAACTAATCTAAGTCTTACCCGCGCGAATCTCAACGCTCTGTCCACCACGCGGCCCGCGTTCACCAACTGCCACCACCCGCCCCCGCCCCCACCCCTCTCCCCGTCGCCCTTCCTCCTCCCCACCCGCCCCCTCCGCCGCCGGCCGGTGGGCCGCCACGCGCCCCCTATGTTGGTGACGCCGAAGATGGCATCCAAGGACCAGTCGCTCGTCTCCTGCACCGGGCCGTCCCCGCCCAAGCCGACGCCGCCGACGCCGGTGTCAGCCGACGAGATGCGCGCCGTGGCGCGCAAGTTCGCCGACCAGCCCGTCCAGAACCCAGAGCCCGGCGTCTGGGCCGTCCTCACGGCCATCTCCCAGAACGCCCGCCTCCGCCCCGAGGTCCACCTCCCTTTCTTAAACCCTAGACCTGAAACCCTGTATTTCCTCTTCTTCTTTTCAGGGGATACCCTGCATTGTACTCTTCGCGTATGTAGGAATTACAGCAATAGTCGGTCTAGCAGCTTTGGTTCTGCCGCTGAGCCCTATAAGTGTCAGACGGCGCGTTTGGTCTAATGCTTAGTGCAAAACAGGGTTCCGCGGGGAACTTGCTTGGCAAAAGTTTAAAAAAATGCAGTCTTTTTGGTTGATTAATTTCGAATTTGCTTCAGCAAATGGCTTGGGGCACTGGTGGTTCTTTACTTGTGTTGTGCATGCCGAGGCATAAATATGCTGACTGGAGTCTTCTGTTTTCCTCCATACTACAGGGGATGAACATTCTTTTGAGTGCTGACGAGCACATCCTAGGCCGCACGACCGATAACCCCCGCTTCAGGATTTCTGCTTTGGCAATCAGCGGGAAGCACTGCAAGATATATAGGGACACTGCGTTGGAGGAACTGAGGCGCGATGAGCCTGTGCCTATTTACCTGAAGGACACAAGGTTTCTTTTGCTTCTGGGTCTTGCTCTATCCAGCAAAAAGAATTACCTTTTCTTAAGTTAACTTGTTGTAGCTCTGCAGCACGAATGGCACATACATCAACTGGAAAAAGTTCACGAAAAAATCACCTCCAGCCAAGCTTACACATGGGGATATCATATCATTCACCACAGCTCCTCATAATGGTAAACTGTCCTGCTTATTCCGCTTTTAATAATCCAATTTTTACTGGTTCTATAAGGGTATCTTGCCAATTGGCTCATACTTGCTATGTGTTATCTTGTTTGCTGTCCTGTATCAGCATATTTAGAGTTTTCCTCTGCTTGTTCCTTGCTGATTTACTTTTGTACACTTTATTCTGTTGCCTCTGATTTACTTTTATAGGGTTAATATTACCTTTTGATGCCATTTAACTTGTATATTGATCTTCTAGAGGCCTCCTATGCATTTGTCTATCGTGACGTTAATGCAGTCAGCTGTGTAGAGAATGGGACCAGCGCTCTTAAAAGAAAGTCGGGTAAGAGAGAATACAATGTCTTATAATCTACTCGTCACATTTCACAAATACATTACAAGGTTCTGAGATACGTCCCACCATCTGTATTTGATTTAAAGGGGAGATTGGTTCCGAAAACAAGAGGCTAAAGGGTCTCGGCATTGGTTCTTCTGAGGGTCCTGTTTCACTAGATGATGTTCGAAGACTAGAAAAATCTAATGCTGTAAGTTGGCTCCTTCGAGTTTCAGTAGTTCATTCCCCTTGTGTTTTCATGATCTTATTAAACTACTAAATCTATGCAGGAGCTCAGGGAACAACTTGAGGCACATGTTGTCACAATTGAGACATTGAGAACTGAAAGAAAAACAGTGGAAGCGCAGCATGAAAAGGTATCTACTAACAAAAACAAATAATTTCTTGTTTATTGTTTTGGTGTTACATGTCTCCTGGGTATGTGAGTGTACTACATGCCACAGGGCCGCTTCTAATTTTTCTCCGGTCAATGTAATAAACCAATAATGCTGCTGCATATTCTATTGTCAAGAAGGGTTGCTGGGGTTGCTAAGTTGTTTTTCACTGTTATTTTCTTATTGATGTAATACACTAATACCTTTTGTGCTTCCAAATGTAAATATCCTTTTGGTTGAAATTGTCCATCTGCTGTCAGGAACTATATTATTATGAAATTCTTCTCATGGATTCCCTTCCCACTAATCGAGTTTCTTGTGCAAATCTGATTATGTAGGAACTGAAGGAGTTCAAAGAAACTACATCATCTTCTTACCTCGACCAGACTAAATCTCTTCAGCTAGCACTAGATGAGAAACAGAAACAACTCGATTCATTTAGTACATCAAATACAGAGTTACAGAACTCCATAAAAGATCTGGAGGAGAGGCTTAGTGCATCTAAGCAATCACGTGCTGATGCCGATGAGATAATTCACAGGTATGCTTCATATCTGTTAGATCAATTTTTCGTGCTACCACTCTGACAATACAAATGATTTTGCTTCTAGCTTTCCATACCTTAAGGCTACACAGATTCCATATTCTGTTAACAACTTTATTCAGAATCAGGAGTTTGATAGAAACTCTGGAGGTTTTTTCCAACGAATATCCTGTCAAATGTGTTTCAAACTGACAAAGTCTAAGTTTCCGTATTGCACTTTTGTTGCTCCAGGGATAAAGGGCTAACCATATGAAAATACATTAACTAGTTTTTATAATGTATGAAGTCCAGTGCTAGCACCACTCATATAGAGTTGAAATGTTTTCAGTCAAAAGGCAAATATATGCGAGCTTGAAGAACAGCTAAGCGAGGAGAGAAACTTGAGAATAGAGGAGCGTGATAAGGCTGCAGAAGACCTTAAATCTGCAGTGCATAAAGTACAAGTAGAGGCTCAAGATGAAATTAAGAAACAGACCGAGGCTTATCTTAAACAACAAAGGGAACAAAAGGAGTTTATTATCAAGCTTCAGGTTTTAATATTTTCTTCCTATTTTAGTCAAAGTTCAGGTGACTAATTTATCTATATATTACAATAATGTTTCTTTTTTTTCAGGAATCAGAAAAAGAGACCCGTTTGCTCGTGGAAACATTAAGGTCCAAACTGGTATGTATTTGTACTTATTCCTTTTGAGTAATGTCATTCTGTTACTCTACTCCAACTGTTGCTTTCTCATGCAGGAAGACTCTCGTGAAAGCCTTGTAACATCTGAGAAAAAAGTGCGGGAGCTGGAAACTCAACTCCAGGATGAGCAGCTTGTATCTGCTAACAGTCGAAAGGTACCATGAAGTTGTGCACATGTTAAACTTCGTATAAGTTACATCCATGTAAAGTATTTTTATCTTTTGTTCTTAAATTGTGTTTTTACTTACTTTGCTTTTGCCATTGCAGAAATCTGATAATCTGGAAACTGAACTGAGGAAACTCAAGAAAGAACTTGAAAATGAGAAGGTAGAAAAATGTTCCAGTCCCATAATTGGACTTTCTGTTTCTCTGATGTTTCATCATACGAGCAAATGAAGTTGGTCTTCCTTAGCTTTCTTCATATGACCTTTCCAGTGTTCTTTTTTCTGTTGTGCTTTTGCTTCTGGTTGTTCATGGGTTCAAAGTTGCAATGTCCATGTATTTGATTGGCAGCAAAAGTTTATTGCATTTCATGCACCATCCATCCTTTGAGGGTCTACATTCCTTTACTTACAATCTGATTATACATGTGCTTATGTTAGCAGGTTGCTCGGGAAGAAGCATGGGCAAAGGTCTCATCTCTTGAGCTTGAAGTAGCTGCTACAATGAGAGATCTGTCAAATGAAAAACGTAGGTATCAAGGGGCCAGAGAAAGAGTTATTTTACGGTATGCATCTAACTTCGGTATCATATATAGACAATAGGAATCCAAGTTTGTGGAACTAACTTTATCTGCAATCCCTTCCTTTCCACTGTTGCTTACTGCAGAGAGACCCAACTGCGTGCTTTTTATTCAACAACAGAAGAGATCTCTTCTCTATTTTCAAAACAGCAGGAACAGCTTAAAGCTATGCAGAGAACTTTAGAGGATGAAGAGAACTATGAGAGCACCTTAATGGGTGTTGATCTCAGTGAAGTACCACTAGCAAATGCGGCCACTGATGATGCCCGTGTAAAGCCGCTAGACTACGTAAAAGATTCAGTGGAAGCTTCTGGTGCTTCAACAGACAATACCCAGGCAAGTGGACATAGTTCGAGTGATGAAGATGCTGACATGACCGAGCAGCAGGATGGTGGTACCAGAGTTGAAGGGGCCACTCAAGACTTGGAGTGCACTAGTCCAGAAAGGTCGGTAGAGAAGATCAGGTCTGAATCTCATTGTGATCGTGCTGCTACAGTGCCTGAGCAAGAGCCCACTGATACCGAGCAAATTCCGGAGACAGAAAGCCAAGTTGGTAACGTTGGCTGCAATGATCATAATTCCAATCACAGCGTTTTGGGAGGAGACACTATGCAGCTAGAGGATGAAGTGGAGGCACAAGAAAATGGGGAATCTAACTTGATCCCCAAAGATGGAGGGCAGCCATCACTAAACGAGGAGCAACAATCACTAACCCTCAAAGACGGCATCGGCCAGTGCTCTGAAGAAAAACGCGAGGGCGACTGCTCAGAGAGCAAACCCGAGGATGCGCAGGCTGGAACTATTGTTACAGCTGATCTGTTGGCCTCGGAGGTTGCCGGTAGCTGGGCGGTGGATACAGGACCATCAGTCAATGGGGAGAATGAATCTCCGTGCAGCTCGGGTGGTGATCCCCGTGGAGAACAGGACGATGACGCAGGGGAGCTAGCAGCAGCGGATGCTTTGACCAGTTTGATAACCTCTGAAGGCCACTCGGCTGGTAGTGGAAGCCAGACTAATGTTGCTGATCGTCGCATTATTAATCGTATGGTTGCGCTTCTTGATCCGGAAAAGAAGCTCCCAGGAAATGGCGTCGAAGATAACGATTCGCCGTCTGATGACGAGACTCAGGAAGGCAGCGAGGCTGGGGATGCAGATAGTGATGGTGAAGCCATGGTTGAGGATTCTGTTGGGTAGGCCCAAAAACAGTTGTTTCCCCTCGTACATATGTCGGTTTATGCACACCTCGACTCGGGTATGAGTTTGTATCATTCTATCTCCTTGTGCAATCCTTTGTCATTGTGCTTCTAGTTTCTTTGTAGCAGTACACTAGTCCAAGCTGTAAAATCTAGTTTTTGGTGGTTTTTTTTTTTTTTGATATTTCCAATATTATGGTAATTGTCCACTTGACCATGGGTATTTATTTGCAGAAAATATAACTTGTGCGAACTGGAAAAGCACCACATAACAAGAAATATAAGTGAAAAAAATCATGCAATCCAAAACAGAATTGCCATGCTTAAGCCACACTTATTGTTTTGTACTCACTCCCGTCCCATAACTCTTGTCATTTGAACTAGGACAAGAATTATGTAACGAAGGTAGGAGATAATAATAATGGCGTGAGTTGTATCCCCTCTGCAAATAGATGCTGGTACAAAAGAATATATTAATCATCTACGGCTGCACCAGTTTGGTGACTCGAAATTAACATTTGTACCATCCAAAGAATCAATGAACATGAGAAAAAAGAAAGTACAGGCAGGGTTCATTGCCTGGAAAAAAAATATAAAAGGTGATTATTAACCGACGACATGAAAACAAACGAGTCAGGAAAGCATAAGAAATTCAGCGAATCTAAACCAATATGTCCTCCTTCTTTTGATCTGTCTGTAATGTTTCTCTAGTCCAAGAAATCTCTGTCATGATCATTCTCTTGACTCATGGTTGTTGGCCGCACCATTCTGCTGCTGTTGTTGCTGCTGCAGTTGGTAGAAGGGTATGGGTGTAGCCTGCTGCTGCTGCTGTAGCTGAAACATCTGGTTCTGCTGCGCCATGCCGTTGGAGGAGCAGGAGTCGCCGACGCCGAGCTCCGCGGTGGCGATCTTCAGGCGCTGGACCTCGCCCGTCAGCGCCTCGTTGAGAGCTGCTCACCAAAAGGAAAAGGAACAGAAGGTTAAAACCATGCATGGATTTAGCATCTGATAAAATCATAGTTGCTGCATTTGCAGATAAGCTAAAGGGTGAGCTGACGATGAGGTTTCGCTCAAGGCATTGGCCATCCGAGATCGGTGGGAGGACGGGCAACTTGTGAGGCAGCAAAGAGAGATGTGTGCTCGGACTAAGCTATCACATGGCACCCGAGAGGATAAAGAAACACTCGATGCCTGACCAAGTTGGTCACCGCGGGATTTGATAACTCTAGATTTCTGAAGTCAAAAACATTATACTCTACCTCTGCTGAGCATACAAAACATCCCCTTCCTACATGGTAGCAACTAAACAGCATCTTTCGTCAGAGAAAGCGTGATATTTTATCTGCTGGGATAATAAAGAAAAACAGAAGCAAATCTTTGGTTCTTCTTGTTATATTGGTTTGAGATTTGAGATCGCTGATGATTGGTGCTAACTGCTAAGCACATCGGTGGTGTTGGTGCATGCAGACGACTAGCGGTACGGCGAGGGGCTACCTACCTAACGAGAATTGAGAGCGTGACCACGCACTAGGACGGATAGACATGTCAACGTCAGGAAACGGCGATACGATAAGGACTATCTAAATCTAGTCTAGAGAGTGCCAAGCACACCGATGGACCGATCGGTCGGAGGTTGACGAACAGAGCAGGACATGGGTGAGAGAGTGGGGGGACGCACCGTCGCGGAGCTGCGCCTGCTGCTCCATGGCCTGCAGCCGGAACCTCAGCTCGTTGTTCTGCGTCGCCATCCCCGACGAGTCGCGCTGCGCAGCAAAACGAATGTTTTCGTGATCAGAATTCAGACAGAACCTGAACTGCATTTCAGTCGCACTCGATGAAGAAGAAGAAAGTGTACCTGGAGGAGCGTGAGCTGCGTGGAGAGCGTGGTGGCCTCCGTCTGCAGGATCTGCACCTTCTGCTCCAGCTCCACGATGTACCGCATCTTCCGCTCCTTGGACCGCGCCGCCGACTGCCGGTTCGCAAGCACCCTGCCGTGGAACCAACCGAGCGATCAGCGAACGAATTCGGTACCACATTGTAGTAGGCAGCCTACCGGCAAAAAGGATTGATTGGTTTACCTCTTGACGCGCTTGGGGTCGGCGAGGGCCATCTCCGCCAGCTTGTCGTCGGCCATGATCTTCTTCATCTCCGCGGGGGTGAACTCGCCGCTGCCGAACTCCAGGCTGAACATGTTCCCCGCAGCGCCGTTCGACGCGCCGGCGGCGGCGGAGAAGTTGAACCTCCCCATGAGCTGGCTGTCCATGGAGAGGCTCCTGGCGTGCCGCCCGCCCGCTGCCGGCTCCCCGGCCGCGTTCCTCTTCACGCCCGCGGAACCGTCGGCCCAGCGGATCCCCGCGGCGGCGCACTCCTCGGAGTCGTTCTCGCTGCTGTCGGCCTTGAGGCTGCTGTCCGGCGAGGAGGTGAGCCCGTCCATCCCCTCCAGGTTCAGGTACGAGCTGAACAGGTCGTCGGCGGCGCTGCTGCCGTCGTGGCCCCAGCCGCCGGCCTCCGTCTTGGGCTGTGGCAGCGGGAAGTAGCCGGAGAACGGCACGTCGCTGCGGGAGCGGCGGTGCGCGGGCGCCCCCGCCGCCGCCGCCTTGCGCGCGGCCGCCGAGGAGGCGTCCTCCATGCACACGTCTCCGCCGCGCTGCCCGCCGAACGACGACGAAGTTGGCGGCGTCGGCGGCAGCCCCGCGGCCCTTGGCTTTGCCGCGGCCGATGCCACGGGATGGTCGGGCGCGCCGAACGCCGTGGCCATCTGCGCTGGCGACATCCCCTGCTGCACCTGCACCTGCAGCTGCGCTCGCTGCTGCTGCTGCATCAGCGCGGCCGCGCCAATGCGGTCCATGCCGCGCGCGATGGACTCAACTGAAGCAGACGCAGCCGAGATGGATCTGGTGTCCCCGAAGCCGAAGCCGCTGTGATGAGACACGGAACGCCCGAGCAAATTGTAGCGCGGCGACGGTCACGGAGGAATGGAAATAAGGAATGGAATCGAGTCGGGGTTTTGTTTGCGCGTTGGCGCTGGGTGGCGGTGGCCTTTAACTGCGGGAATTTAATCGGCCGGTGAGTCAGTGGGTGGGGCTCCTGCTCCGGCTCCGGCCCGTTTCTTCCCTTCTTTGGTGCGCTCGCCCGCTTTTGTACTAGAGCGGGTTTTACAGCCTAGCACGCGGTGTTTCCATTCGCCATTTTCCCTTCTTGTGGAAGCTTCAGATGCTGCCGCCGCGGATGGATGGACGGATGTGGGGCGGTCAAGACGACATGCGTGCAATTCTGTACTAGGGGTGGTGTTTTTTCCTTGCGGGGCCAGCGTCCCTTGTGCGGGAAGGAGATCAGATGGCCAGCTGTGTACAACCTCCTCATAAATTATGACTCGTGAAAGCAACAAGTGGCACCTACTAGGTAGGAAGAGCCGAAGAGAGGTTTGCATACGGCTAAATTGCGAATTGGTACCACTTTACGTTTTAATTTAAAAAAACTATCAAATTTCGTTTAAAATTTCACAGAAAACACTATACTGGCCCCTGGTCACGAAATGACACATAATCGGACTAGTAGGACCCATTTGTCAGGACTGAGGTGGCAGCAATTTGCAAATCACAATTTCTTTTATAACAATATTAAAAATTCAGCCGGATCATCTTCTTGCCGTCGAACCGCACTCCCGGCGCTTGTAGGAAGCTGCCTGTTAGTGATGTGTCATATTGGACTTTTGTGGCGTGTATTTCCCATGTCTCTGCTATCACATCGGTCCTATACGGTAGTAATGGCGTGTTTCGGTCCACGTCAGTACTAAATCCGCGTCTGTGGCGTGGTGTTCCACGCCAGTACTATCATATGGATTAGTGGCGGGCACGACACTAATTACATTTCGAGAATTTAAAATAAAATGGCTGATATGGGTGTAGGAACCAGCAAAAACATTTATATTCAGTGAATACCGTGGTAACAGAAGCAACAATAATATTTTCTATTACATAATTAATGTTCTTCCAAACATAAACAACGATATATGTCTCTAGCTATACCACCTCCATCACAATCATCACCTTAAGGGTCGACGACTGCTTTCTCTAAATGTAATAAGAATAACTTGTTTTCTTGTCTGGTTTCTCTAAATGTAATAAGAACAATTTGTTTTTGTTGTAAATTGCTGCCCATAAGAAACTCCCGACACGCCTGCGTGTTGAGGGCCATGTGTCTGTCATGGTCCGCTGTGTAAGGAACGCCAATGATGATTCCTCCCATTCGAAGGCATAGCCCAACATTGCGTGAAGTAGGAATACCAACATTGTCCCATATTGCCTTCGTTACTTTCTGTAATGGTAGATGAAATAACATAAGAATAACTTATACAGAAAATAAAATTAACTTTGAGAACATATCTAACATCACATATCTTGCCAAATTTATGCTCGTAAAACGAGTCACAAATGGCACTCCAATGTGACCATCTCTTTGGGGGGGGGGGGGGGGAGCTGACGGTTGTGGTCCATCTCATGGTCTTTAAGATCAACTCTTTTGGCGAAGATGATAGGGTTAAATGGGTCTTCATGCTATTTGTTCTCATTTTGATCGTCCTCATCCATGTCCTCACTCTTCTCTTGATCGTGGGTCTTCAATTCATCATGGGTCTTCACTTCATCATGGGAGTAAAACTATCCAAGTCACTGTCATTCTCATCCTATCAAAACAGAAGCACCTTATCTCTATCATCTTGATTTTCTACTGGAGTTTCAACCTATTTCTCAGGTAAACTATGTCTAGCAATTTCTAAATCTTTCAGTTTATTATTTTTCTCAAGATTAAAAGACTCGGGGTTAATTCCCATCTCTAAAACTATATGCATAATGTCATCATCGTCAAGAATTGCAAAGGAGTTAGAGGAACTTGAGCTCTATTTGAAACTTGAGCTCGGACCCTATCTATTTGCAAAGGGGTTTATTATTTTTCAAGGCTTCTATTTGAAACTTGAGCTCGGACCCTATCTTCTACCCTCACCTGGGTTGTTTGTTTTTCTGCCAGTCTTGAGCTACATCTGCTTGGATGAATACTTGGCACCCCCACATTTGCTTCTTGTATTTCTTCTACATGTTCCTCCTCTTCTCTTGCTTCCATCTCTTGAGTTGAAATCACATCTGGTTGGGATCCATCCAGAGCAATCACTTCAGCCCGACCAGTTGGTGCACCTGGAGCTAGTATTGCTAATTCTAAAGAACCCACTGGAAGATAAGGAACATCTTCTTCCATTGCAGACCCCTGTGAACTATCAGAAGATCCTGAAGAACTCTCCTCTTCCCCATAACCTTTTTTCCATTTCTGCCTGAAACTCTTCTCGTTGTTCAACATTTTCTTCAATAGGATCCAGGATGTGCTTTTAGGTTTTCTGAAGGGAATATGCCCGAGAGGCAATAATAAAGTGGTTATTATCTTATTCCTTTTTTATGATAAATGTTTATTTCTCATGCTAGAATTGTGTTACCCGGAAATTTTTATACATGTGTGTCTAATAAACTAACAAGAGTTCCTAGTAATGTCTCCCATTTAAATAGCTCGTTGATTGACAGATGGTTAAGTTTTCCTAATCATGAACATTGGATGTTTTCAATAACGGGATCACTTCATTAGGAGAATGATGTGATGAACACACACCCATAGTAAGTATAGCAATGCGATCAAGTCATTAAGTTTACATTGTTATATCAAACACATACAAAGTAACTCTAATCCTTAGACCATGAGATCATGTCAATCACTAACACCGGAAGAGTGCTTAGATGACATCAAACGTCACACCGTAACTATAAAGGTGGCGTTGGGTACTCCAAAAGTATTAGTAGAGACTCATGGATGAAGAGTGGGATTTGTATATCCAAATGACAGAGACACTACAAGAAATATGTTGATACACGACTCTCAATTTTTGTCACTAAAAGGTCACAAAGTTTCGTTCATGACCCCTTTTTGACCAAAAATGGAAATTCACATACCGAGCGTCTTATTTGATCGTCAATGACTAGTTTAGTGGAATTGTCATAGCCTCTATGACTCAATAAGAGGGGTCATAACGCTATGACCAATTGATTTTGTCATGTGATATTCTGTCATAACGCTATGGACCTACTCCACTACTTCTATCACACCTCACCAAGACATGTTAATTTCCCCAAGTCCACATCACGACTTGACACAGTTTACACTGACTACCAACTAAACAAACAAAATTCCTATCTAGACAAAAATAATCTTCTGAGCAAACTTCGACCACACACCAACATCGCGGGGTTTCAAGTCGTCTGAAACCAAAGAGCATGGGAAGACACACAAAAATGCATCTCGTATCAGGATGTGGACTAATAGCACAATGCCCAAGTATGACATGAATGTATGCATAGAAATACATGTGCAGGACTCCAGAAATGGCTCAAGAAAACAGTCCTGACAGTAGAATTGCCAATTTGGTTCAGAGTAATAACAACACAAGAATGGGAGTGTGTATCACAGTCAGACATACATGCTGAACGACAGTTAAGGCAGTGTGTATCACAGTCAGATAATCACTCTACTCGAACCAGCCTCGACGTCCCGGACAAATTATAACAGTATATGCAAATAAAATAGGTGAATGGCTACTCAGATGGCTTGACAAAAATTAAGCATCCATCAAACGTGGCAAAGAACATATGGGTAACAGAAATTAAAGAACGCATTTTTAGTACTCGGCGATCCATCACATTCAAGTTGTTTTACCATGCCATACCTCGAACCCAGACCCTCAAAATATATAAGATCCGAATCATCAAATACAATGAATGATTATGCTTCACTGCTAGGCCCTGGCTACAGATTTGGTTAAATCACCGATAACGATCCCAATGCAGGAATTGAAACCCTAGACGTGCGTCACCAAGCACCATTGAGCCTCACCTCAGCCTGCTCTCGTGGGGATGGGTTGTCGGCGTGACGGGGGAGAGCAGGTACTTTACGAAGGCCTTTCCCCTCTTGTGGAAGATGTACGTCGCGCCAGCGACAAACCCCACCGCTCCTCGCGCCATGTAGAGAACCTTGGCGACACCGGAGACCTTCGCCTTCTCGCCGAGACGGCGACGAACCCCACCGCTCCTCGCGCCATGTATAGCACTGGCGAAGGGATGGACCCTAGGACTGCCGGGTATGCCTACCCGGTCTCAGGCCCACGACCCAAACTACAAAGGAGGCATCGCGTACAGTTCTAGAAGGCCCAATTGAAGCCCACCCGCAATGACTTGTGGATTAAGATAGGAAACTTGTAACCGACATAGGGTTAGAGTTCGAGTCCTACCCGGGTATGGTTTGAGACCTGGCCACCTATATAAGGCCGAGAGAACCACCGGGAGAGGACCAAGCAATACCGCACCATCAATCCATGAGCTCGAGATCGTACTCTCGACTTGAGCAATCCCCCATTGTAACCGATCTATTCGTGAATACAGATCGACAGAGGCAGGAGTAAGGGTTTTACCTCTACGAGGGCCCCGAACCTGGGTAAATCGTGTTCCCTGTCTAGCCGACGATTGTCACCAGCGCCTACACGTTCTCCTAATCGAAATCCTATGGGTTCACCCGAGGGACTTGTTGAGATGCAGATTCGACAATTGGCGCCGTCTGTGGGAACGGCGGGCGGTGGATCTCCGGCATCTTCGGCTTCATCGACGACCAACTCGCGTTGGAAACCTTCGACTTCGACTCCAACCAACCCAATTCGGATCGGATCTGTCGTAGTCACCCCTCACTCGTCGGAATCACGCCCGGAATTCAGCAATCTGGAGAAAAGCGTCACCTTGACGTTCGGGAGCTTCAAGTTCTACACCAACAAAGACGGGATCCTCCACTTCCCTGAACAATCTGGATCTGAGTCAATTTTCAGCCCAGGAGCTATCGATTCACGACCCTACTTGGCGAAAATTGGCAAATCCATCCGCCTCAACACCAGCAATTTCCATACCCTCTCTACAGAGGAACCCTCTCTGGTCAGGAAGGCCTTTCGAGTTACGCCTAGGACTCACAAGCCACGTCTGGCTCAAGTCTGCATGGCAGGATCGGAACAGTCACCTGCGAAAACTGAACAAAGCGCAAAGAAACGCGCTGAGGTCAACGTTTCGCGAGACGTCTGGCTCCGAGCAAAGGAGGCCATCCGCACAAGCAAACCACTTGCGGCCGGGGTCCCACACGAAGACATGGTCGCCTACCACTACCATCTAGTGAGAGCGGCACTGCTATCAAAGAATTTCGAGAAGATCCGGTCGTGCGAAAAAGATTGGCAGAAGAATCGAGCCAACGCCGTGCGGAGCTATCCCTAACACCTTCCGTCGGGAACCTCCCCCAGAAGAAGGGACGCGCCTCGAGAACCGCGACCATGGACGGCAAGCCCTTAAGCGGGATCAGCAAATCGCTTATGTGTGTGGACGAAGATGGAAACATCCATCCGCAAACTCCCGCATCCGCAGTGCTAGCCGCAGCTACCTACATGCAGATAAATCAACCAGGGGAAAACGATCCACGTGCGGAACAATACAAGCAAGTGCAAAAAGGACTAGGCATGGCAGCCGCAAAATTTGCCTCCTATGATCGCAGGAAGGCAGCCGAACAGAAGGACAAAGAAGCACCCCGTGGACGTAGGGGCACATCACCCGACAAGGAAAAATCGCCCCGCCGAGCACGGGGGAAAGAAGCTCGGCGACGAGGAGATAGCCCGAGTGGCAGCGATAGCAGCCCAAGGGGTCGAGACCGTAGCCGCAGCCCGAGAAGAGGTTGAGATCGCATCCCACAAAGGAATCGGGATCGCAGCCCGCAAAAAGATCGAGACAGCAGCCACTCGCAACATCGCAACAAAGAACCGAGAGGAGACGCCAACCGAGATGAGCCCGAATACAACGCGCGATTGGACATCGCCCAGCGCAAGGTCGATAAAGGTCGGGCGGCCAGAAACCGTGCGCGCTCCCCATCCACATCCTCCGATGATGAAGTCTGCGGAGCCCTATGCTTTACCCGCAGCATCCGCGAAGCGCCGCTACCCAAAAGATTTAAGCTGTCCACAGAAGTACAAAAATACGACGGTTCACAAGAGCCTTCAGCCTGGTTGTCAGATTACCTCACGTCAGTAAAATGCCAACGTGGGAACAAAAATACAGCTAGGCAGTATCTCAACCTACACCTAGTCGGTGCTGCCCGCAGCTGGCTCGAAGGAAGGCCAAAGGCATGCTACGGGTCTTGGGACGACCTAAACCTCGATTTCTGCAAAAATTTCCAAGCAACATACAAAAGACCTACGACCATCGAGGAGCTACGGGCTTGCAAGCAGAAAAGTGGCGAGTCTACTCGCGAATATATTCAGCGATGGACCACGCTAAGGAATACATCAGGGAATATATCAGAAGAAGTCACGGTTGAAGCATTCGCCAAAGGAGCACGGCGAACTTCTTTCAGGGAAGAACTGGGGCGACTAGCACCCAAAACCATGGGAGAATTGATGGCCATAGCCGATAGATGGGCAAACAGCGAAGATGCAGTGCGCAACGAGAAAGATTCATCCCCAGCACGCGATGACGACCGCCATAGTCGAAAGAAAAGAAGAAAAAACTACGACCATGATGATCGAGAAGAATTGGTGGCAGCAGAGTTCACCAAAAATCGCGACAGCGGATATCGTGGAAAACGCGAGTGGAAACCAAAGAAAGAAGACAAAACCCCCGAGGAGGACCTCGACGGTTACTGCACGCTATATCTATTTACAAAACCCCCGAGGAGGACCTCAATAAATCTCTTGCCCTTGGGAGGATTGCTCCAAAACTTTTGCACGGTGAGAGCAATGAGATCCTTTAGAACGGGATCATAGTCTTGTTCCTTAAAAGGAGGCAACGCCTCTTCTCCTTCTTCTTCATTCTCAACCTCTCTTGACAACACCTTGGCCTTCAAAGCAACGGATGCTCCTTGGTGCATTCCAATGGCCCTAGCACGGTTGTCAAGCGCATTCTTGGTTTGCACTTTGTAGGAGCACATCTCTTGCATCACTTGAGTTGAGGTCATGGAGGAGAAATCATGTCTCCCTTGAAAGCTCTTCATGTCCGCGCCCTCAAATGGCATAATGGCAATCATGTACTTCCTCTTGATCCAAGCATCATCAATATACTTGGCACCAACATTTGAGAAGGCGGTGGCAAGAGTCTTGAGTCTCCGGTACATGTCCACATGATCCTCTCCATCATGCATATAGAACCCTTCGGCCTCATTGGTCAAGGCATCATATCTATTCTTTTACATGCTTTCATTGCCCACAAACATGACGACAAGAGCGTCCCATGTTTCCTTGACGGTGGAATATTGTTGAAGATGCGGCATGTGGTTAGGACCCACGGCTTGTTGAAGAATGGACAAGGCGGTGTAGTTGAGTTGGCAATCTACGGCTTCTCTTCTTGTGAGATTCTTGAGATCAAATGGCTTGTATCCGTCACGAGTGATCCTCCAAAGATCTATACAAGAAGAGTTCAAGTGAGTCTCCATGTAGTATTGCCATTCGCGAAAAGAAAAAGCATCAATTTTAGGTGGGTCTCCTCTAGGGATTATATGGGGATGAGGAACGGGAGGATCGGGAGAATAACTTCTGGGAACGGCATGAAATCCTCCACCTCCTTCCGTACCCGACTTAGCGGATTGTTCGGCGGAAGCATTTTTAAGTGGATCACCATCTACCCCATTCTTGGCACCCTCCGGATTAACTTCCGGAAGAGAAGATTCGACTACCTCCGGTCCTTTGGCTTTGAGGAGTTGTGCCATGAGTTGACGCAACTCATCAAATTTGGTGTCTATGGATGAGGTCAATGAATTTCTCAAGGCATTGAGATCATCCATGGTCACCTTGCCAACGGACGGTTCGGTATCCAAATCATCTCCCATACTAAAACTTTTAGGCGGTTAAGCCTGATATAAGAGCCGAGGCTCTGATACCAATTGAAAGTAAAGTATGGGCACCTAGAGGGGGGGGTGAATAGGTGCTACGACCAATTTTAATTTTTCTTTCGGTTTAGGCTTGACACAAAGGTAAATTCTATAAATAGTGCAACTAGGGTGAATTTACCTATATGACAAGGATAGCAATAAATGCAACTAGTACAATAATTAATGCAACAAGTATAACAATTAATGCACCAAGTACAACAGTAAGGGTAAGGGAACGAGGTAACCTATGGGGGACGCGGAGACACGATGTATTCCCGAGTTCCTCTTTGTTAAGGGAGTACGTCTCATTGGAGGGGTGTGAGATCGCCACGAAGGCCTACTCAACGCCACTAAGGCCTCACCCTATTCTCTGATGAACTTCCGCCACAAAGGCCTAGTTCACCTTCCACTATTGAACCCCTTTGAGGCGGGGATCGAGTCCTTTACAAACAAGTTTGGGGCACACACCCACAACTTAATTGGGGGCTCCCAACACTCACAAATCACCAAGAGTAGCAAGAAGCCTAGGTTCTCCACAAGAGGAAACCCTAGGTAAAGATCCCTCAAGCAAAAGAGAGGGGAAATGAAATCCGATTGGTGAAGACGTAGATCGGGGCCTTCTCCTTCAATCCTCCAAAGATCAAGGCTTTTGGATGGTTGGATTGGGAGATCTAGCAAGGTGGGGGAGCTCCAACAATGGGGACTTTAATTCTGGACGAGCTGGCTGGAGGTAGGTGGAGGGGAGGGGTATTTATACCCCTCATAAAGTCTAAGAGCCGTTGGAGCAGATCTGGCGTTTTCACACCGGAGACTCCGGAGTAAAGGCCGGAGACTCCGGCCTGGTCCGGAGACTCCGGACAGTCTCCAGTGTCCCTCCGGACTGGATGCAGCAGGCGACACCAGCTGGGCAGCACATGGTCTTCTTCAGAAAAACTTCAGTCCGGAGACTCCGGTCAGGGGGACCGGAGACTCCGGTCTTGTCGCTGCGGGTTGGCACAGAGGAAGTCTGAGGTCGAGCGGATTGATTAGATATTAGTCACACCGGAGACTCCGGTAAGTCTCCGGTAAGTTTCCGGTGCGAGTACAACATGCGACACCAGCCTTTCCTTAGCAGTTTCTTGAGAGGAAGTTTCCACACCGGAGACTCCGGACAGTCTCCGGAAACATTCTGGTGTGGATGCAGTGCGCGACACCAACTGGCCCAGAGAAAATGCGAAGGCGAAATCTCCATACCGGAGACTCCGGCCTGGAGAAAATTCCAGCAACCAGAAATCTTGATGACTTGCTCCTTTTTGCAACATCACAACGCCATATCAAATAAGTTGATTTAGCCCTAAAATACATCAACACCTTTAACAGTACATGTGTTGTTAACAAACACCAAAACAAGATGATTTAAGCGTGTTTGCACTTTGAGTCGTTCCCATGTGTAGCGCTGCTAGATCTAGGTTTCAGGAACCTTTCGGCGGTCTTGGTGGACGCGCGGTGTAGAGGATCTCGGGGCCGAGGACGAACAGAGGACGACGGGACTAGGTGGAGCTCCAAGGAGTAACAAATCGATGAGCGCGCCCGTGGCGGTGGGGCTCGCTGGGGGAGGTCTGGGGAACGACGGCGACTGCGGTCATTTTGACACGTGAACATGACACATAGACAAAAATTGACATGTGGATATGACATTTTGGGGAAAATCACAGTCAACAAACTCACGACCAATTGAAAATGACACGTGAACATGACACATAGGCGAAAATTGACATGTGGATATGACACGTTGGCGAAAATCACAATCAACAAACTCATGACCAATTCAATTGGTCCTTGTTGATGGCTCTTCTACCGGCCGGCCGTGGCGGCGAGGGGTGGAGGAGGCGTGGCAGTGGTGCTATTTCTTTTTCAGGGTGGTTCGGTTCATTGCTGCATCGTTGCGCGCATCAAGTTGAGGCCATGGTGGCCTCTCCTATCTTCGGCCGAGAGGGCGGCCCGACCTTCTCCTCCTGTGTGGAGGTCACCCGAACCCGACGTCGGAGCTCGGCGAAGCGAGGTGGTCAAGTGGTTCGTCCCTGACTGCATCGTCTCCGCCGGCGTTCGTGGTTCATCGCCGGAGGACCCGTTCCAAGAGAGACACCGAGCACCTTTCTCTCCGATCTCGGCGCTCCTGGCGCCTCGAGGTCGCCGGCGTTCCGTGGCAGAGAGGACCTTGGACCCGGTTGCTTTTTTTCTTTGTTCTGAGGTGATTTCTGGAATTTCCGAGGACCTTTCTTCAAATTATAGGATGTTAGAGCAAGTGATGCTAGTGGTCCTCGTTGCAATTTGTACCTGCCACCTGTTTTGTTAATCAGCAGCTTAGGGGCTTCGCCCCGCTTCTTGTTCGAAAAAAAATGTCATGACCAACAGATTAAAAATGGTCATGGATCAATGAACAGTTCATCCATGGTCATTATAAAAGGGTCATGTATCAACATATTTCTTGTAGTGAGAGATATATTCTGGGGCCTCTGGGTGATATTACATTGACACCTCTTGCAAACGCGTGACTAGGTCACAAGGATGTCATATCACGGAACGAGTAAAAAGTATTTGTCAGAAACGAGATCGAATTAGGTATAGTTGATACCGATGATCGGATCTCGGACAAATAAAATATCGTGAGACAAAATGAATTGATTATGACGTTTATGGTTCACACGATGAACGGACAACGACGTCGCCTAGAGGGGGGGGGGGGTGAATAGGCGATTAAAACTTTTCCGGTTAATGCTTACTAAATGCGGAAATAAACTAGGTGTTTAAATTAACAAGCATACAACCTAAATATTCTAGGGTAAACTAGATGAACAAACAACTTATGCTAAGCAAGACAAGTAACAAGGTGATAGCAAGATATATAACTTCAAGCTCGAAGGCTATCACAATGTAAATTGCATAAGTAAAAAGCTCGGGTATAGAAATAACCGAGGCACACGGAGACGAAGATGTATTCCCGAGTTCCTCCCACAAAGGGGAGTACGTCTCGTTGGAGGGGTGTGAGCTCACCACGAAGGCCTACTCAACGCCACAAAGGCCTCACCCTATTCTCCGATGAACCCCGCCACAAAGGCCTAGTTCACCTTCCACTATTGGCAACCTTCAAACCCGAGGCACGCATCCACAACTCAATTGGAGGCTCTTGGTGTCACCACAATCTTGGGGCACGCATCCACAACTCAATTGGAGGCTCCCAAGAACAGCACAAGTCGTCTAGGGTCCAAGACCCAAGAGTAACAAGCTCACAAACTTTCAACTTCCACGAATCCTCGTGGAGAGAGCAAACCGATGCAACCGATGCAAATGGCAAGAGCACAAGTGCTCAAATCCTTCACTCTCAAATTCCAACAAAGCAACAAATGCTTATGGGGGAATAAGAGAGGAAGAACAATGGAGGAGAAACACCAAGAACTCCAAGATTAAGATCTACTAAGTTTCCCTCACTAAGAAGGAAGATGGATTGGTGGAAATGTAGATCTAGATCTCCTCTCTCTTTTCCCTCAAAGATATGCAAGAACCATAGGAGGGATTGGGAGAGGGGCAAGCTTTCCAAGGTCAACAATGGTGGGGGAGAGGGAGAAAAACAAGCTTGGAAGACTTGGGGACCAATGGGGAAGAAAGCCCCCTTAAATAGGTCCCCACAAAAACTAGCCGTTTTGTGTGCAGTCTGAGCAGGATATTTCGAAATATCCGGTTCAAAACTGAACAGGAATATCCGGTCCGACAGGAATATCCGGTCCGAAGTGAATAATCCGGTTCAAATAATCCGGTTCACTTCAGTGAGAAATATGGTCCGAAAACTGTCCAAACCGGAATATCCGGTATGCCCCGAATAATCCGGTTCAAATAATCCGGTTCACTCCAGAAAGTTTAGATTCCGGTCCTTAGCCGTTTTCGAGCAAGTGGAGGGACAGATGCCAACCGGATATTCCGGTTCAAACTTGAACCGGAATATCCCCCCCCCCCCCCCCCCCCCCCCCCCCCCGCAAAACTAACAAAAACAACAACACGAAAACTGCAATAACTTTTTCATCCGGACTCCGTTTTTGATGATCTTGGGCTCGTTGAAATCACCACAACGAGCACTACAATAATATGCATAGAAACATCATTGTCCAGCAATGAAAGATAAAACCAAATGGGGAAAGGTTTTGGACCTCACAAATAGGAACACCCGGTAAAACTTCCAACACGAAAACTCAGATAACTTTTGCGAATGAACTCCGAATTAGGTGAGTGCAAATGCATTGGAAAGATAACAGCAAGGAGTATCCAAATAACAAGTGAAAATATTGATACCTCAAAGTATGGAGAAGTTACCACACATGGAAGGTGTGGGAACATTCTCAAAGACGAACGGAATATTTTCACCACAGAAAACGCAACAAGTTTTTCTTACGAAATCCGTTTTTGAGAAACCAAGGCTTGTCATGAAGATCACGACAAGCACTAAAACCCAAAGGAGACAAAAGCCAAATAAGAACCAAGAAAGATGATATGCAAAGTATGCAAAGGTTTGAGCTCTCCATAGTACGACTATCTATCCTATAACCCGGTCTCCCAAAGACACGAGACCGGTAAAATAGAAAACCTATCGAGATTATACCTTTGCCTTGAGCATTCCACTTGAGCTAGATGATGACGATCTTGACTCTCTCAAGTTGGATCTTATTTCTTGATTGCGCTTGCTAGCACAAACTCCGCTTGATGAAGACTTGCAAGTTGCTCCCCCAAACACCATTATGGGAGAGACTAGCTCCCCCATACACCATTATGGGAGAGACCCTTCGGCAAATCTTCACAAGGCCACAATCTCTAAAAGGGTGGCAAGCATCAAGCATAGGATATCTTCTAGAAGCTTCACTTGAGCTTCCACGTCAAACTAGATGACAAACACCGCTTGACGACGACATAGACCATGGGCTATATGAAATCTTCCTTTTGGTTCATGCCCATGGAAAGATACCTAACCACACATAGAGATGCGACACACACATATCATGGGTTAGTTCACAATGCTAACTTGACAATTGCTTACCATACCATGAGATACACAATCCCACTTGGTACAACTTGTAGCTTTGTGTGTTGATCGCTTTCTTGATCAACCTTGTATCTTTGCTTCTCACTTCTAAAGATGATGTTTTGAAGATGATATATCTTGAAGTTTTGTCCATAGCTCATGATCGTTCCGAAAAGGCTTGATTGATTCAATGACTACATCGCTCAAAAAGCACAAGAGACCATTAGATACAAGAGTATCGAGACAAGAGTTTTCCTTATCCTCTAAAGATAAATCTTGAGAATCCTTTGGAGGAGGAAAATCCATATCTACAATTCTCTTAACATACTTTGGACCCATGTCCGTAAGAAATTTAAGAATGCGAATTTTCCAAACATCAAAGTTTCTACCATAGAATATAAAAGCGGGATCATGTTCTATTTCTCTAAACGACATCGTACTCTCTAGGATGTAAAGCCTAATAAAGAGAGACGAGGCTCTGATACCAATTGAACGGACAACGACGTCGCCTAGAGGGGGGTGAATAGGCGATTAAAACTTTTCTTGTTAATGCTTACTAAATGCGGAAATAAACTAGGTGTTTAAATTAACAAGCATACAACCTAAATATTCTAGGGTAAACTAGATGAACAAACAACTTATGCTAAGCAAGACAAGTAACAAGGTGATAGCAAGATATATGACTTCAAGCTCGAAGGCTATCACAATGTAAATTGCATAAGTAAAAAGCTCGGGTATAGAAATAACCGAGGCACACGGAGACAAAGATGTATTCCCGAGTTCCTCCCACAAAGGGGAGTGCGTCTCGTTGGAGGGATGTGAGCTCACCACGAAGGCCTACTCAACGCCACAAAGGCCTCACCCTATTCTCCGATGAACCCCGCCACAAAGGCCTAGTTCACCTTCCACTATTGGCAACCTTCAAACCCGAGGCACGCATCCACAACTCAATTGGAGGCTCTCGGTGTCACCACAATCTTGGGGCACGCATCCACAACTCAATTGGAGGCTCCCAAGAACACCACAAGTCGTCTAGGGTCCAAGACCCAAGAGTAACAAGCTCACAAACTTTCAACTTCCACGAATCCTCGTGGAGAGAGCAAACCGATGCAACCGATGCAAATGGCAAGAGCACAAGTGCTCAAATCCTTCACTCTCAAATTCCAACAAAGCAACAAATGCTTATGGGGGAATAAGAGAGGAAGAACAATGAAGGAGAAACACCAAGAACTCCAAGATTAAGATCTACTAAGTTTCCCTCACTAAGAAGAAAGATGGATTGGTGGAAATGTAGATCTAGATCTCCTCTCTCTTTTCCCTCAAAGATATGCAAGAACCATAGGAGGGATTGGGAGAGGGGCAAGCTTTCCAAGGTCAACAATGGTGGGGGAGAGGGAGAAAAACAAGCTTGGAAGACTTGGGGACCAATGGGGAAGAAAGCCCCCTTAAATAGGTCCCCACAAAAACTAGCCGTTTTGTGTGCAGTCTGAGCAGGATATTTCGAAATATCCGGTTCAAAACTGAACAGGAATATCCGGTCCGACAGGAATATCCGGTCCGAAGTGAATAATCCGGTTCAAATAATCCGGTTCACTTCAGTGAGAAATATGGTCCGAAAACTGCCCAAACCGGAATATCCGGTATGCCCCGAATAATCCGGTTCAAATAATCCGGTTCACTCTAGAAAGTTTAGATTCCGGTCCTTAGCCGTTTTCGAGCAAGTGGAGGGACAGATGCCAACCGGATATTCCGGTTCAAACTTGAACCGGAATATCCGCCCCCCCGCAAAACTAACAAAAACAACAACACGAAAACTGCAATAACTTTTTCATCCGGACTCCGTTTTTGATGATCTTGGGCTCGTTGAAATCACCACAACGAGCACTACAATAATATGCATAGAAACATCATTGTCCAGCAATGAAAGATAAAACCAAATGGGGAAAGGTTTTGGACCTCACAAATAGGAACACCCGGTAAAACTTCCAACACGAAAACTCACATAACTTTTGCGAATGAACTCCGAATTAGGTGAGTGCAAATGCATTGGAAAGATAACAGCAAGGAGTATCCAAATAACAAGTGAAAATATTGATACCTCAAAGTATGGAGAAGTTACCACACATGGAAGGTGTGGGAACATTCTCAAAGACGAACGGAATATTTTCACCACAGAAAACGCAACAAGTTTTTCTTACGAAATCCGTTTTCGAGAAACCAAGGCTTGTCATGAAGATCACGACAAGCACTAAAACCCAAAGGAGACAAAAGCCAAATAAGAACCAAGAAAGATGATATGCAAAGTATGCAAAGGTTTGAGCTCTCCATAGTACGACTATCTATCCTATAACCCGGTCTCCCAAAGACACGAGACCGGTAAAATAGAAAACCTATCGAGATTATACCTTTGCCTTGAGCATTCCACTTGAGATAGATGATGACGATCTTGACTCTCTCAAGTTGGATCTTATTTCTTGATTGCGCTTGCTAGCACAAACTCCGCTTGATGAAGACTTGCAAGTTGCTCCCCCAAACACCATTATGGGAGAGACTAGCTCCCCCATACACCATTATGGGAGAGACCCTTCGGCAAATCTTCACAAGGCCACAATCTCTAAAAGGGTGGCAAGCATCAAGCATAGGATATCTTCTAGAAGCTTCACTTGAGCTTCCACGTCAAACTAGATGACAAACACCGCTTGACGACGACATAGACCATGGGCTATATGAAATCTTCCTTTTGGTTCATGCCCATGGAAAGATACCTAACCACACATAGAGATGCGACACACACATATCATGGGTTAGTTCACAATGCTAACTTGACAATTGCTTACCATACCATGAGATACACAATCCCACTTGGTAGAACTTGTAGCTTTGTGTGTTGATCGCTTTCTTGATCAACCTTGTATCTTTGCTTCTCACTTCTAAAGATGATGTCTTGAAGATGATAATGAAAGATCACCTAATCCTTTTCTTCAAGACATACTAGCAATAAGCTCAACTCAAACCATGACCATTCTTCATATAAATCCTTGAAAGAAACAATGGCCATTAAGGAAGCTAATGGAGTTCAACACATGAACTCCATTATTTCCTATGGACAAGATCTACAAAGATAACTCAATGCAAACATTAGTCCATAAGGATTGTCATTAATTACCAAAACCACATATGGGGAAACCATGCGCTTTCACACGATCACAAGGTCATCATTGAATATGTAGGAGTCATTCCGGATCTCCAGATCCACCCCTTTGTCACCTAGTTTCTCCTCTGCTGGATATAGATGGGCTCCCGATACACCCCTTTGTCACCCAGTTTCTCTGCACCGATGAGATTGAGATGTGGGGCCGATTCGGGTCCCGCCATTGATGACGCCATCACTCTGCGCCCAAGGCACACTGCGTCGCACACCCGCGGCAAGGCGGTGCACGACCAGGTCCGCCCGACACGCTTCGCACCAACAAGGTATGTGGACCACGACGTGGCCCAATCCTGGCCACAAACGGCTTGAATCGCACTGTCACACCTCGGTGATCGTCGTCGATTCGACTTGATCGATCTTCTCTCCCTTATTATTCCATAACGAGATCTTCTCTCTCCCATTGTAACTGATCCTCCCTGTCCAAAGTCGGTCCCTCACCCTTGCTCTAGGGTGGTAAATCACAAGCCAGCATGGACCCCGTGCTTGCTCGCCGACGCTAAAGACGCGACAGGGAAAGTAGGGTAGGGTCGTGGTCGCGAGAGGTGCAAACCCTAGATGCGCTCATCGTGAGAAGTGGCATCTGCTTGGATCGATCTATAAATACGGTAATCCTAAACTTACGGAAGCCTAGGTTACGGATTCCACTTACGGACCTGCGTGTCCATGTCCTATTAGTTCGTGCTCACGCACGCCCCCCACTAAATTTCACTTGGAGAGCCCACCTCCTGACATGCCCTCCTAATCCCGTAACTTTTCTGCGTAGAATTTGCCCGTAGGTGTAGCATCACTCCTATAAATATATCATATGATCTTTTGCACTTTACCTTTGTTGCACATTAAGTGCGAGGAGGTCGTTTTGTTCCAAAAGATGATGCATGCATGCATCCATTTTTTTTTTTGAACAGGGGCGGCCCCGAAGGACCGAGAACTTCATTGATATGCAACCGTGGAGCTACATTTTACAGAAAGGGCCACTAGAAAACAAGAAATTACAGACCATCCCTTACAATTTGCACTGAGGACCTTAACAAGAAAATTGGGAATGCAATCGGATCCTACTCCTTCTCCACTGCCGACGAACTGCAACGCAGCATTGTCAACCTCCACGTCGCCGGGGACAGAACCACTTGGGACGAGGAAGCGGGAGCGTACAACGCTGGTGCGATGAAGCCTCCGAGATGGCATAGAAGCCTGGAGGTTGATGATGTCCGCATGACATCGGGCGGGCGAAGCAACCTTCACCGATGTCGTAGATGGGAGCGGTCGTCCCTCGACCGAGAAGAACGGCGACATAGAAGCCGCCGTGTTGAAACTCCCGAGAGAAGTAGTTCTTCTCCCCTGCTGCAGATCAAGCCTCCAATAGACGAATCCAGCGCAGCCCCACCCAACCTCGCCACCATGACGAGCAGAAGGAGAGGAGCCTGCAACTCGCCCACCAGCTCCCAATCTCCAGATTAAACCAACCTTATTCGTGGAGAATCTTGCAGCATCATCCTCTCCCACATCTGGCTCCCTCCATTGGAGCACCACGAAGAGAGGAATCACGGCAAGATGGCGCCGGATCCGGCCGGAGAGACCCTGCACCTTTCTCCTGGCATAACGCCAACAACGAGCAAGCAGCGACGAAACTCTACTAAAACTGCTACTATGTACAATCCTAACCCCCGCGCCTCTCCTAGTCCATTCTCGGCCGGCTATTCCGGCGAGAAGGACGGCAAATCGGCCCGGCAGACGGTGGTCGACTCTCAAACGGAGGGGAACAGAAGAGGAACAGCGGTGGGGAGATGTACATGCCTGCATGCATCCATTGAGACGGAACAATTTAAAGAGAAGGCACAGATTCGATACGCTGTGGCTAGCTAGTCGTATTATGGCGGTGCTGCCCGCCTGCCTGCCCTCCTAAATTAAGGAAGCTCACAGTGAGCGTGAGTGTAGCACCACATGGTGGAATAGTACAGCATGATGGATCGGTTTCTTGGTGGGCAAGACTAAACCGGCCACCTGAGTAAGGTAGGTAGTGAGCTGTAGGTGCATCCAGAAGTGGGCGGTGCGCCATTTTCAGCGACACATCACGTGGCGTCCGTACCATGCATGTTTATAATTGATATTAATGTCAATATACTGTACGAAAGTATTTAGGCTTAAGACACGCATAGGCATAGGTCAGGGTCCTCTCGCAATCTTTGCTAGGGATGGAATATATTGCGCGCGCAGAGAAACACATGGCGAAAGGTGTGGAAGGTTTTCTTTGGTTGGGAAGGAAAGCGACGACGACTCGCCAAAGTGGGGCGAGAAAGCGGAGGAGGAGGAAACCGCGTGGACCCCACGAAAGCCATCTGATGCATGGAGCGGCGGGCCCCACCGCTCTGTACCGACGCGCAGCACCGTTGCATTCATGCAACGCATGATTCCCTCCGACACGGCCGGGGTCTTTCTTCTGCATCTCTGCCGCACCACCGAGATGGAGATAAATCGTCTAGTCCCGGTCCGTGGCATCTGCGTAGCTCGATCGTGCCGTCTGGCTACTCGTGAAAGTCGCGGGTGGATAATTTAGGACGAACGTGGCGTTGGGTCATGGACTCGTGGGTGCCCATCACAGCGCCGCTTTAATTTGCGCGACGTGCTCGCCGTCATCGCCCGTGGCCGGGCAAGATAACTTCATACTAGTTCATGCGCTATACAGAGTTGGTTCCACAGCGAAAAAGAAAATGCATGAAATAAAACTACGCTGAGAAGCCGCCATCCGAACCCGAGGTGGGGTTGTCCAGTGCCGTCGAAGCTCGGGTCATCGGACGCCCAATCGGCTTCCAGGTCCGTGACGGCGGCATCGTGCCATGCCTTCTTCTCCACCCGCCGTGCCACACGCTCGAGGAAACGTGTGCGCCACTCGGCCATGTCCCACTCGTTTTCGCGTCTCCTATATATGGAGCGCGCCACATTGACTCCCGCACTCTATTTTGACGGTTTTTCCACGCCGCACTATTTTGGCGGCCGCAGGAGATCGATCGGCATGGACGCACTGCTCCAAGGACCAAGGTCAACTGCCTAAGGATAGATAAGCGGATATCCAGTTGTACCCTCCTGATACAAATCGTGGCTTTGGTTTATATTTTTTTTTTTAGGTACTAGCACCAGGGGTACAAGAACTTGCACCAAATGGACATTCATACAAAAACTTGAAAAAATGGAAAAAGTGATACAACAACTTGTCTGGTGGGAACAAAATGGTCCAAACCAAATCACAACTCGCTATTTGGCCTCCAAGCTGGCTGCTGCGTCCGATGGAAAGGTTACAGAAAACCCCTTGACCTTTTTCAAGTCGCGCGCGGGTCCGCACCGGTGCGCATTTAATTCCTATGACCCTGGAGTTATTTCATTTAACGTGTCGGGACGGGGACAGAAACGAACATTCAGTTGCGATCGCTCTGTTCCTCCCAGTCGACGCACGCGAGGCCGGCGATGTCACCGACGCGCTCTTTGCCGGTGGCCACCATGGCAGACGAACATGTGCTGCGCAACCACGGCGTGTCCCCTCCATATTACGGTGTGTCCTCCCGTATCTCCCTCCCATCTCTCTCTCTCTGTACTCGTCGTCGACCTGAACTGCCGCCTGCCGCCATGGCCGGGCTTCTCTAGGGTTTTCGCCGCGAGCAGTGGTTGGTTGAACTTCAAATAAGTGCCAGGAATAGCATTGTAGGTTTGCAGGACGCGAATGCCTAGCTGTAGGATTTCAATTTTGGATGAACTAGGCCTCGTCGCTGATTTGATGCGTGTCCTTTATCGAGTGATTCGATGGTTATTAGATCTTTTGAATAGTGTTTCTTTGTTGTGTAGGGACGAATGCTGATTTCTTTGTTGTGTAGGGACCAGCAACCATTTCTCTGAATTTGCATTGCACTTCTCTGACACATGAACATACATGGACAACATTATAAGAAAAGTGTGAGCATTATAGGAAACATATCGGTCTAGCACAACCCAGGAACCTCCTGCCACTGTTTTCTCCTTCAAAAGCAACAAATTTCCCCAATTTCTCAAAATGCTCACACTTTGCTGCGGTAAGCATTCAATGCCACAGAAATCAGGGTCATGCAGGCTAGCTGGAACCTATTTCATCACAACGAGCTAGTTAATCGACCAATTCCTAACATTAGCGCTCCATTCAAAGAATCACCAAATCCTAACCCTAGTCGATTACTCGGTGGTAGCGACCTCACCTCGACGCCGTCGCCCACGAACAGGTTCTCATCGCTGCCGCTCTCGCCGTCATTCCACGACGGCATGTCGTTGCGGCGGTGGCGGGGAAGTGCGCGCCGGAGAAGGGGACAGGGGAGAGCGTGCGCGGCGAAGCTAGGGGCAGGCGAGAGCGTGCGTGTACCCATCCGGACACAATAAATGAACTAAGTTCAGGGACCTACAAATTAAATGCAGAGCACCTAGGGTGGTGTTGACCTGCGCGAGCGACTTAAAAGAACGCAGTGGGTTTTGTGTAAAAATTGCATCCGGCGCAGCAGCCAGCGTGACGTCCAAATGGCGCGTTTTTATTGGGTTTGGACCATTTTGCTCCCACCAGACTAGCTGTTGTACCACTTTTTCCAATGTTTCAAGTTTTTGTATGAACTAGAAGATACCCCACGCGTTACTGCGGGGATGGCTTTAGAATCTACAGTATATTGTAAACAAAGTTTATAAAAGATGTCATACGTTATGTTTTCTAAGAGCATATGCAAAGTTTAATAGATCATAGTATATATATTTAAATTAGTAATATCAATAATTGGATGGTTTAATAAATTGATAATGTGTAGATTGCATGTAGTAATTAATAAATATAAGTGGAGATGACATGGACAATTGATTGGCTAGGAGAATAGATGATGTGGATAGCTTGCTTGTTGAGATAGAAAAATCATTAATGCATGTTAGTGGGGTTTTGCTTTATAAGAAGTATAGATTAGTCTAAACAGTTCAAGTTCTTACACCCTGGTGCTAATACCTCTTTTTTTTTGGGTACAAATCACGGCTTTGTCGATAGAATAGAATCATAAACATATTACTGCTGCATCAGTTTAATTATGAGAGCAATATATAGTGTGTGGTTGGCCAGATGGACTGATGGATCCATCGAGGAGGAACGCGGGCCGACAACGAGGTTCGTGTGCTGCATTTGCATCTGCGGACCACACGCAGCATCGTCAGCATGGATGCAGGGACGTGCCCTAGCTAGTGAGGTCATCTCCAGCGGGGCTGCTCATTTGGCCCGGACAGGCCGGATTTGAGCAGGCCTGGACAAAAGCAGGCCCCAGCGGGGCTGCTCAACCCACGGCTGGGTCCGTTTTTGGTCCGCGGATGCTCAAACCCAGACCAAATTTGGGTCAGATTTGAGCAGCCCGCGGACGCGAAACGGACGCGCGCGCGGCCGCACCGCTTTTCGGTCAAGGGGGATGGCCCGCCGGTCAGTGACCGTGGCGACGGCTCGCCTCCCCCACCGGTCCTATTTAAATGGGACCCGCGGCCACGCGTCCATCCCCACGCGCACCGCCTCCTCAGTCCCCGAGCCACCCTCGTAGCCACTGCCACTCTCCCCCTCGGTCCCTCGCCGCCGGCCGCGAACCCTAGCCACCGCGCCATGGGCCGGAAGTGGCTGAACTGGGGCAAGTGAGCGAAGAACGACCACGAGGCCGGCAGCTCCCGCCGCCGTGCGCCCTCGCCGAGCCCTCCTCTTCCCCCACCACCCCCTCTAACCCGCGCCGCCCGCGCCCAAGCGGAGCAGGTGCAGCAGCCCCCTCTCCTCCTTCTTCTCAAGGGCCGTCCGCCCTTTTCCGGCTAGTGCCCGCGCGCGTGCGCGACCGGCCCTACCTCAACAAGAGGAGGTGCCAATGGTACTGGGATCGCGCGATCCCGGTGCCATGGCCGGATGTCCACCTCCCTGATGGGTGGTATCTGAACCGGGATCGCATCCCGGTGCCGCCGGTCCCGCGCAGCGGACTCGAGCGGGAGGTGGAGATCCACCGCCGCTGCGACGAGCTCCCGCCTGACCTGCGCGGGCACCCCGCGTTCGCCGTGAACAGTCCCCACTGGGACACCTGGTTCACGGACGAACACGACCTGCGGCGCAGGTCGTATTTCGGGGCACGCGGAGCGGCCCAGTACCCGCCGCCGTCTCCTCCACGCCCGGCGCGGCGTGGTACCACGGCTCCGCCGCCACCCCTTCGCCCCCTCCGCATCGGCGACCGCGCGCCGGTCAAGGAGGAGCCACTGGAGGAACCCCCAGTGGTACCAGGAGGACGAGGACGACGACGAGGAGGCCGCCATGGCGCAGCCCAACGAGAAGCTGCAGCTGGCCATGGCCATCCAGGCCTCCCAGAGGGAGACGGAGGAGGCCGCCGCGCTGGCGGACGCGCTCGCGGCGGTGGCCGCCCAGCAGGCCGCGGAGGCGCGCGCGGCGGGAGCCAGGGCGGTGGACGAGGCCGTGGCGGCCATCCGCGCCCAGGAGGTCGAGATCTACCCCTACGAGGAGTAGGTAGACGACGACGGGCGGGACGAGAACGCGCCGGTCCCGGCGTGGTTCCAGCCCCTGGTGGGCATGAAGTGGGAGTGGACGGCGCCCCAGCCCGCAACCCAGCCGCCCGCTCCTCAGACGGCCGCCGCCCTCCCCGCCCACCTCGCGCCTGACAGCCCGAAGTACGTCATCCTCGAGTAGGGACGCTCCGGGCAACTCCGGCCGCCGCGAGGCCACTGGCCGTCTAGCTAGGGCTAGACTTTTTTTTTATTTTGTTTAAGTTGTAAATCTATAAACCGTCCTCTTTTGGTATGAGCAGCCCCGTTGAGGGCACCTGGTCCGGGCCATGTCCGTGAACCGCGGACGGCTGCTCAAACAGACAAATTGCGGACCAATTTGGTCCGCAAATGAGCAGCCCGTTGGAGATGACCTGATGCCGCCGTAGAAAAAACTAGCGATCGCTGTCTGTGTGTACGGTACGGTACGTGTGTATCAGGTGGAATAATTTCCGATGCTCCACAGAGGCCAGAGGGAGCAGCTAGCTAGATCTGCCCCATGCATGCTCGGTCCCATACATGCTGGCGGCTGACGTGGAAGGTACACGACAGAGCGCCTGCATATGCATGTACGTCCTCGTGAAGGGCCTTCATGTGCCTGCCGTCTACCGCGAATTAAGACGTGGTTGTTCGAGTCAAAACGTACCACATGGGATCCACGTGGCTTCTCTTTCGTACAGTTGCAGGGACCGAATCAAGACGTGACATACTACTCCCTCCGTATTTAACATGTTTTAGCTTTTCTATACAAAACGAATGTAGACATGTTTTAGTGTATAGAAACATGTCTAGATACGTTTGGTCTAGAAATGATAAAACATCTTATATTTTACTAATATGGAGGAAATAGATAATTTTTAAATAGATGTATTTAGACGTATTTTAGTGCTAGATACATACATTTCAAAGTAATTTAATACGGAACGGAGGGAATACCTTGTTACAATCTCCACTTTTGTTTGCTCACAATAAATACATACTTACTACGCTCTCTTTCTGAAGGATGATAAACTTGGCGCCTTTTCTCTCCTAAAAAACAACAAAAAGAAATCCAAGTTGACTTCGTAGGCCGTAGCAACTGTTTTTCTTCTTCCAGAACGAATCCACAGCAAGTCTCTTTTGTTTTGTTTTGCTGGGAGAGTCCACAGCATGTGAGGTCTCGCCCTCTCAGCCGGGTTCCCCTATATAGTGCTTATAGCACAACGTATTAGGGATCATCCATGTCCTATGTTTTATAGGCCGGTCTATTTACCTTTTTTTTTCTTTTTCTTGAAAATTGTTCAAATTCGAAAATTGTTCAAATTCGAAATTTGTTCAAATTCGAATTTTTGTTTGAACATATTTCAAAACGAAAAATTTCCGAATAAAAAAGGAAAAGAAAACAGAAAAGAAGTAAATAAAACGAAAATAAAAAACAGAAATGATAAAAGAAAAAATGGAAAAGGCGAACTATAAAAACCTAAAAAGCTAACTATACATAAGCCGCGGCTTCGCCACGTCGGGCGCAAGGAGACGGCGCGGGTTCGAGCCCCCACACCCTGCACCTCTATTTTCGCGGATTAAATCTGTTTAATGGACCGGCCCATGTAAGAAAATTACATGGGCGTGCTGTATTACGTAGTGCACTAGGCACTATATAGTGTTTCCGGTCTCAGCCCAGGAGCAAGGACTAACAAAACATTACTTTCGGTCCATTAATCAAGCCTGCTTAAATAGCCCATCGTCCAGTTTTTTTTTGTTTTCTTTGAGCTAGCCCATCGTCCAGTTTTCTTTTCGTTTTCTTTCAGGTAGCCCATTGTCCAGTTCATTTTTTTTTTGTTTTCTTTGAGGCAGCCCATCGTCCAGTTTTGCTATCCTTAGACATTCAAGAGCAAATGGCATTCCGTGCGGTCCATTATTGGCAACTGATTTAGGGCATCTCCAGTCGCACCCCCAGAGCCCCCAGGCAGCCTTTTTAGCGCCGGAAGCGGCGAATAGCGCCGTTTCCTCACCAGTCGCCCCCCAGAAGCCCAAATAGCGCCGTTTCGGCGCTATTTCGCGCCGCGTCACCCAGGCCAAACCCAGTCCGCTGGGTTCGGCCTGGGGGGCGAAACTGCGCGGCAGCGCGCGCGGGCCAGCTCTGTCAGTGACGCGCCGAATAAACGCGGGAACAGATTCCCCCCGTGATCATCTTCTCGGCGCCCGCGTCGGTCAAAGGCTGCCGGCATTTATGGCGTGGCGGCCGCCCAGTGCGCATGCACGTTCAAAGGCTGCCGGCGTAATGGCGTGGCGGGCGGCAGCGAGGGGACGCGCACGCAGTAAATGCCCGGTAGGCTACAAAAGGCCCCGCCGCTCGCCGCCCCGTCCTATTCTTCCACCTCGCTGTTCTCTCCTTCCTCGGCGCTCTCCTCTCTCCCCCGTGCTCTCCTTCCTCCACGAAAAAAGGCGAGCTACGACAGCGCCGCCGCCGCCAACGGCTGGATCCGCCGCCACCTTCGCCGGAGCGAGGCGATGGCGCTGTACCACGCGGGCTACCCGTGCCCGCCGGACATGCGCCTCCCGAGCTCTGGCGGCGGGCAGCCGCGCTGGGCCCTCAGCGCGGGCGGGGTGCCCGTGCCTCCGCTCCCGTCAACGGACGCGGAGTTCCGGCGGACGGCCACGACGAGTTCTGGTGGGATGAACTCACGCGACGCCGCGATAGGGAGCTCGCCTCCTTGGGCGACAACGACCCCGTCGAGGGCCGCTCCAATGACCACGGGCGCAGGCTCTGGTGGGGAGCCAGCACCGCACTCTCGAGTGGGTGCTGGACTACATCCACGGCGGCAACGCGCCGTGACTGGATATGCCGCCCCGGCAGAACTCCGCGTGGGATGCGCGGCGGATGGGCGGCGGCTCGTCGTCGGCCACCTCGAGCTCCTCCGGCGCCCTCTCTCTCTCACCCCCTATTCTGAACTCCGGTGCGCCTGTCCGCAGGCGCAGCGGCGGCGCCCTGCGTATTGGCGAGCCACGCCAGCGACAGGATGCCGACTTCGAGCGCGCGGTCCGTTCGAAGACGGAGGCGACCGAGGGCGACGACGACGAGGAGTGGCCTGACCCGAAGGCCACGGAGGAGCTGTCCCGCAACACGCTCCAGCCCGTCGCCGACGACGTCGCCGCGGACTGGAGCATGCGGGAGAGCACCGCCGAGGAGCTTGAGCTCCAACGCCGCCTGCTCGCTGAGGCCGAGCAGAGCAAGGCGGCTCGCGACCAGGAGGCTGCCGCCAACGCGGCCCGCCGCCGCCGCCGATGAAGGACGTCGCCTACGTCGTCCTCGACCCCGACTCCGACGAGGAGGCCGAGTACCAGCGGGCCCTCGCGGTGTGCAGGTGGGGCGACTCCAGCTGCGGCGACCCCGGACAGGGAACGAGCAGGCGCGACGGCGGCGGCCCCGACGACGACGACGACGGCGACGACGTCGACTACAGCCAGGCCATCGCTGCGCGACTGGGGCTTCAGTAGTTTAGTTTTAGTTTAAATTTACGTTTTAGTTTAAATTTGCGTCGAAATAGTACAAACTTTGTCTGAAATCAATTAAATGCGCCTAGTTTCAAATCGAGTTTTTTTTGGGCCGAAACTTGGGCTCGGGGAGCGACTGAGAAGCCTGCCCCCAGGTTCCAGATTAGCGCCGTATGGCGCCGCGGCGGCCCCAAAACGGCGGCGTTTTGGCCCCCTGGAGGGCGCAACGGCTGGAGATGCCCTTAGTTTTACTTTTTTTTTATCGACAATTTTGCACGTATCGTTCCGGACTTCCGGGAAGGATGACCTTCACGTAGGCCATTGTGTGGCAGCACTCGCGTGGAGACGATGCTTGTCCCTCTCTAGCGTCCCCTGCAAAGACGGAACAATATTCTCTTCTACTACTACAGATTCCGATCCACGACTCAAAAGTGTGTGCAAAGATACGAATACTGGTCCGGTGATGTTTTTCTGGCGCCCTCCTGGAGATCTAGGGTTAGGACTCATAGATGACTAGGGTTCGTAGTTTTTTATGCAAATTACGTTTAGTTTCTGTTGATCTATGCCGAATTGAAGATGAATTGCGTTTGTTTTCGTTATCTGAATTATAGCGCTAAGCTCAACAATGCGTTATTTATTTATGTTAATGGTCGAGTCTAGATGCTCTGTCCCGCGCCGCAAATTTTACATTGGCAAAATCTGCAATACCCAACCTGTATATTGAGTTTATATTGAGCTTATAGGCAGAGTCGTCGATACAGGTACTACTAGAGTAATAGAGTTGCTATGAGAAGCATCTTCATAACTGGAACCATAGCTGTAGGTCATAGATACATGCAACTTGTGCAACAAAAAGGAGTTGCTATTTTCTGCATTTCTACTTGCAAATTATAATCGGTGCTCTGATTATATTGGAGGTATGATCTTTTGCACTTTAGCTTTCTTGCACATTCAAGTGTAAGGAGGTCACGTCTACCTTGTTTCTACTCTCCGGAAACAGGACCGGCTAAGGAGAATTTTCCATGACCTAGCCGCCAGGAGCGGCGACTAGGGAGACGGTCGCCTACCACCGATCTTCACCGGCCGGCGCGCTGGTCCCCTCTCCCTACGACTACTGCTCACTGGTAGAAAATAGGCATATAGTCCCGGTTCGCCAGGGCCAAAAATCCCGGCAGCGCAACCGGGACTAGCTATGCGCGACTAAAGACCCCTCCCCCCCTATAGTCGCGCCGATTACGAACCGGGACTAAAGGCCCGGCCACGTGGGCGGATGGCGGGGGGCGGAGGACCTTTAGTCCCGGTTGGCCACCTGAACCGGGACTAGACTTTATTTCGTTATTTCCTTAATTCATTTGGGTTTCTAATTATTTTTCACACCAATTTTTCTCTCCTTTTTTTTTTCAAAATTTGTATTATTTGCTTAGCGTCTAACTACAATTATCTCTAGTCAAATTACTTACTCATGATCAAACTTCCCGCTCGGTCACCCATCCTCCCACTACTCTAGCACTAGCACGCTTAACTTCCGAGTTCCATACCGTCCCGCATCCAAGTGTTTTGCACGAATGTATGTGATAGTAGTATCATATCAATCTTATTAACATGTTGGTCGATGCCACATTTCTTTATTGTTTGAATTTTAAATAAATCTTTTAATAAACAAAAGTAATGATGTAATTAATAATTTTGAATAAATAAATAAACAGGCTCTATATCCTCCGAGATATGCTTGTGCGTGTTAATCGCACACGAAACAGGCTCTATATCCTCAACAAAAATAGTTGGGTCATTTAAAACTAGGAAACAAAAATAGTTTTATGAACAACAAAAGACAAGTGATAATTAAATCACAAGTAAAATACGAGTAGAGACAGCACAATCATGAATAGAACACAATCGTATCACATTCATAACATAGAGTCTTACGATCACACATACCACAAACATAAGTCTCACAATACCAAGATATCCATTACATACTAAGATACCCATTACATGCATATATATCGAACGCATACATCTATGGCTCCGTCGAGTAGATGCGGAACAACTCGTAGGAGACGTACGCATCTATGGCTGCATACTTGACGTTCGTCAAGTCCAGTGGGGTCTTCTCCCAATACAAGTGATTCCTCGAGGGGAAACCAGACTTCATGGTTTCGTAGCCCTCGTGGATTAAGGCAGTTGCCATGCGAGCCATCCCGGTCTTTGGCCCGTTCAACTGGATAAGATCCTGAAGATCAATGTAGTGATCTTCAGGTATCACAATACCCAAGCGCATCAACTTCGGACGGTCTTGCGTGATGTCGACGCTGCAAAAGTCATACCCCTTGTTGACAAGAAAATCAACAAGTGCCAGAGAATTCTTTGAACTACTGCAACAACAAAAATTTGATA
Organism: Alopecurus myosuroides; assembly: GCA_028641055.1. Lineage (NCBI taxonomy): Eukaryota > Viridiplantae > Streptophyta > Magnoliopsida > Poales > Poaceae > Alopecurus > Alopecurus myosuroides. Next base: position 357,885,530 of record CM054062.1, on the reverse strand, counting down.
CATGTTAGAAATGTTGCAACACATGTATTCTTCAAATGCAACAAACAAATCAAAGATGTGCGTTACCTTGACCATTGGAAGACCAAAACGACCTCCTTGAACGCAATCTGGATGACGACAACATCCCGTTGATCCGCCGTATACTCCAGATCAAGCCCGAAGAACCGGTGTTCATCGGGAGAGGAGAAATAGAGATTGGTCAAATGCTCAAGAGCACCGGGGATACTCTCGCAAATGTTGGTGTAGCTCACGTCGAGACGCTTGCCGCATGGTGTGGGACCCGTGTATCTCTCCCAAACTTCAGCCATGGTGTGCTTGGTGGAGGAAGATCGAAGAGAGGGAAGAAAAGAGAAGAGAGGAAGAAACAGAGACTCGGACGCGCACTGTAGCAATGGCGCCCTTCTGCCTCGCTCGCGAAATAAAAACCGCCGCGGGTAGACGAGCAGTTTGATCTTTAGTCCCGGGTAACCACGCCAACCGGGACTAAAGGACCATTAGTCCCGGGCGGCCACACCAACCGGAATTAATGCCCTCCACGCGCCTCAACGCGCTTCCCAACCCGCGACGCATGACCTTCTGTCGCGGGTCTCCTCCCGACCCGGGACTAAAGACTCATTAGTCACGGTGCGCGACGTTTGGGGACTGATGGGGGCGTATGGAAGGCCTTTTTTCTACCAGTGGCTTCGGCTGCAGGAGAGAGGGGGGACCCCGTTCCTCCGCTCTGTAGTTATGTTTTGGTTCTGTAGATCGTGGTACGCCGTTGGGGTGGTGGGAGCGGCGTCGTGACGAATAAATCTGCGTAAACTCTACTCCCACAGCGACGTCGTCCTTCGTGGCGACGTCTCGGAGTTGATGGCACCGTGTGTTTGTCGATCTTTCAGATTGGTGGCGTTAGAGTTCATGGACGGTGTCGGAGAGGCGGTGGCGCCGATCCCATCAGGTGTGTTTCTCCTTCTGCTTTGTCCCCGTTGCTGCGGCGTTGTCTCCGACGTCATGGTGGAGCAGGGAGGATTGGTCATTCGGGAGTACGCGCAGACGCCTGCCTGCGCAGTTGACAGCTGAAAGATGGTGCATTCTATGCTGGATTTGTGGTTGGAGGATGATAGTTCTGGTATCCTTCTCCGACGTTGTAGTGGTGCGGGGATCTCAGGTCTGAAGTTCGATGGCGTGTCCGGGGACACGTTGCCCCGGTTTGATTCGTTCAACAACAATGGTTTTGCTTCTGGCAAACTACTTTGGAGGTCCGTAAAGCTGCAGATCAGCGTCGGAGCCACGTCGAGCACGGGTGAAGAGGTGATCTGGCTACTCTCTCTTGGTGGTCGCTTCGGTGGCGCCGAAAGAGAGGGACAGGCGCTGGTTTTTTGCACAGGATTTTCCCATCCTTTCATTACTGTAATGTCGGTGTTTACGTGTCTTGTAACCGGATTTTTATCTTCTGAATGAGAACGTGTTACCTTGCAAAAAAAAAGTGTAAGCAGGTCGTTTTGTTCCAAACGATCATGCATATGCATGCATTCAGAAAGAACAATTTAAAGTGGAGTCCCGTTCCACGTACGACACATCTTCCATCCGAAACACGTCCGACACATGCAGCAGTCCATCAGATTTTTTTATTTTCATACGTAGCGGTCAAACGGATACAACGTCGGACATGGATCACATCGCTGGATGTCATATGTACGGTAGATTTCTTTGAAAAGAAGACACTCTACTTCGATATACACTCCTAGTCGATGCTCGAGAGCTCTAGGTGCATCCAGATGTGGCTGGTGCATCATGGCCGCTGCGGCAATTCAGCAACACATCACGGAGGGAGGGGGGCCACTGCCCCCCTCCCATGCACTAAGCTCCGTCTGTGCAGTTATTGTTATCAAGTCCAGATATTCATGAGGGCATGTTCAATGGTTTAGACAACCATCGACTGTAAAATTTGTCCACGTCATCTGCAGACAGTAATGTAGACAGTTTGTGCATTGGGGTTGTCTATTTAGGTGACTGTAGGGGAAACCGTTTACTGCATGAATTACTTTTGGTAAACAACTCAGCTATAGTCTCCTCATCCACCGTACTTGTTGGGATTGTGTGCCACGGAAAACAAAATTTCATGACTAGAATCACCAGATTAATCTACTCGAAAGTTTGTGAAAAAAGATTGATGCTCAAGTGCCACCTTCGTGTAAGAGCAGACCGCAGTGTAGATGGTAATTTTGTTGTCTTGTCCGAGTAGGATTAGGAACCGTGTCCTAATAGAAGTGTACTAGGAGTCCTAGTCCAAATATGTTTGGTTAGCCTTGGACGTGTATAAAAAGCACCCTAGGGCTGCTCGTTGTAACACAACGAAAAGCAAAAAGAAATAGAGAGAAGCAAAAGCAGGGGCGATACGCACTTGTGGCAATTAATCTTGTTTTCCCGTGTCGCCAAGTTCGCAACGTTCGAGTCGTCGGAAAGTATTGATTCTTTTCGTTACGAGCTAGCTAGCTTATTAGTACGGTAATCGATCCACGTATAGCGCCTAGCTGCTCACGTATAGCTGATCGATCAAGAAGCTCCTCAAGTGGCTAGCTCAACACAACATACGTGTGTGTTTAGCTTGCAAAAGGAAGCGATCTAGAGGCTAAAAACCAACAATTGGTATCAGAGCCGCGACAAGAAACCGATGTGCGACAACGACAACGAGTCTGTCAACTCAAAGTCCGGCAAGACCAGCGACTCCAAAGCGAACAAGAACGACGTCAAGAAGGTGAAAAAGGAGGCGAACGCAGCAACCAGCAGGGCGAGCGGTGCCAACGTCATGGTGCACCGCAATATCCCGGTGCAGTACCCAATGCTGACCGACACCAACTATGGCGTTTGGGCGGTGAAGATGAAGATTATTCTCCGATCACTTCGAGTGTGGCAGGCTATCACCGACGATGAAGTCGACGACGAGTGCGACGAAGGTGCCGTGGCCGCCATAGCCCAGTCCGTACCGGATTCCGTGCTGATGACATTGGCAGAGTACGAAACGGCAAGAGAGGCATGGGACGCACTTAAGGAGATGAGGATTGGTGATGATCGTGTCACGAAGGCTCGGGCACAAGTGCTGAAGCGCCAATTTCACAAGTTGCAGATGGAGGAAACGGAATCGGTCAACGACTATGCCATGCGTCTCACCACTTTGGTTGGGGAGATCCGCGCGCTTCGTGAAAAGCTCAAAGAGGTCGAGGTTGTGGAAAAGTTTTTCAGTTCGGTGACTGATAAATCTACGTACATCATCGGCACGCTTGAGCAGCTAATCGACATCGAGGACATGACCATAACGGAGGCGATCGGACGCTTGCGGACGTGGGAAGAAAATTCTCGTGGTTGTTGGAAAGGCAAGGGAGGAGGCGGCGATCAACTGCTATACTCACGTGCTGACTGGGAAGCCCCAAGCAGCAAAGTAAGACGTGATGGCGAAGGATCGAGCACCTCGAAGCACGGAGGGAATAAAGAAAAAGGCAAGGAGAAAGGCAAAGGAAAAGGCAAGCCACTAGGGCGTGGCAAAGGTGATCAATCTAACGAGCAGAAGCCACGAAACTTGGATATGTCCAAAGTCAAGTGCTACAACTGCAACAAGATGGGTCATTTTGCAAAGGAATGTCCGGAGCCTAACAAGCGGGAGATGAGGGCAAATTTGGCGAAGTATGAAGACGACGAACCAACTCTTCTAATGGCCGAAGTTTGCAATATCTCCAAACCAGTGGTTGCAAAACCAAACCGGAAGGTGCTACTTAACGAGAAGAAGGTAACACCGAAGTTATCCGGTAACCAGAACATGTCATGGTATCTAGACACCGGTGCCAGCAATCACATGACGGGATGCAAGGAGAAATTTTTCGAGCTAGAGCTTAATGTCGAAGGCACGGTAAAATTTGGCGATGGTTCAAGTGTTGAGGTTTGTGGTCAAGGTTCTGTCCTATTCCAGTGCCTCACAGGCGAACATCGCATACTCACCGGAGTATTCTACATCCCACGGCTTCGCAGCAACATCATCTCTATTGGGCGACTTGATGAGAACGGATGCAAGGTGAACGTCGAGGACGGAGTGATGACGATCTATGATAGACTCCGAGATGTGCTTGTGCGTGTTAATCGCACACGAAACAGGCTCTATATCCTCAACAAAAATAGTTGGGTCATTTAAAACTAGGAAACAAAAATAGTTTTATGAACAACAAAAGACAAGTGATAATTAAATCACAAGTAAAATACGAGTAGAGACATCACAATCATGAATAGAACACAATCGTATCACATTCATAACATAGAGTCTTACGATCACACATACCACAAACATAAGTCTCACAATACCAAGATATCCATTACATACTAAGATACCCATTACATGCATATATATCGAACGCATACATCTATGGCTCCGTCGAGTAGATGCGGAACAACTCGTAGGAGACGTACGCATCTATGGCTGCATACTTGACGTTCGTCAAGTCCAGTGGGGTCTTCTCCCAATACAAGTGATTCCTCGAGGGGAAACCAGACTTCATGGTTTCGTAGCCCTCGTGGATTAAGGCAGTTGCCATGCGAGCCATCCCGGTCTTTGGCCCGTTCAACTGGATAAGATCCTGAAGATCAATGTAGTGATCTTCAGGTATCACAATACCCAAGCGCATCAACTTCGGACGGTCTTGCGTGATGTCGACGCTGCAAAAGTCATACCCCTTGTTGACAAGAAAATCAACAAGTGCCAGAGAATTCTTTGAACTACTGCAACAACAAAAATTTGATACATGTTAGAAATGTTGCAACACATGTATTCTTCAAATGCAACAAACAAATCGAAGATGTGCGTTACCTTGACCATTGGAAGACCAAAACGACCTACTTGAACGCAATCTGGATGACGACAACATCCCGTTGATCCGCCGTATACTCCAGATCAAGCCCGAAGAACCGGTGTTCATCGGGAGAGGAGAAATAGAGATTGGTCAAATGCTCAAGAGCACGGGGGATACTCTCGCAAATGTTGGTGTAGCTCACGTCGAGACGCTTGCCGCATGGTGTGGGACCCGTGTATCTCTCCCAAACTTCAGCCATGGTGTGCTTGGTGGAGGAAGATCGAAGAGAGGGAAGAAAAGAGAAGAGAGGAAGAAACAGAGACTCGGACACGCACTGTAGCAATGGCGCCCTTCTGCCTCGCTCGCGAAATAAAAACCGCCGCGGGTAGACGAGCAGTTTGATCTTTAGTCCCGGGTAACCACGCCAACCGGGACTAAAGGACCATTAGTCCCGGGCGGCCACACCAACCGGAATTAATGCCCTCCACGCGCCTCAACGCGCTTCCCAACCCGCGACGCATGACCTTCTGTCGCGGGTCTCCTCCCGACCCGGGACTAAAGACTCATTAGTCACGGTGCGCGACGTTTGGGGACTGATGGGGGCGTATGGAAGGCCTTTTTTCTACCAGTGGCTTCGGCTGCAGGAGAGAGGGGGGACCCCGTTCCTCCGCTCTGTAGTTATGTTTTGGTTCTGTAGATCGTGGTACGCCGTTGGGGTGGTGGGAGCGGCGTCGTGACGAATAAATCTGCGTAAACTCTACTCCCACAGCGACGTCGTCCTTCGTGGCGACGTCTCGGAGTTGATGGCACCGTGTGTTTGTCGATCTTTCAGATTGGTGGCGTTAGAGTTCATGGACGGTGTCGGAAAGGCGGTGGCGCCGATCCCATCAGGTGTGTTTCTCCTTCTGCTTTGTCCCCGTTGCTGCGGCGTTGTCTCCGACGTCATGGTGGAGCAGGGAGGATTGGTCGTTCGGGAGTACGCGCAGACGCCTGCCTGCGCAGTTGACAGCTGAAAGATGGTGCATTCTATGCTGGATTTGTGGTTGGAGGATGATAGTTCTGGTATCCTTCTCCGACGTTGTAGTGGTGCGGGGATCTCAGGTCTGAAGTTCGATGGCGTGTCCGGGGACACGTTGCCCCGGTTTGATTCGTTCAACAACAATGGTTTTGCTTCTGGCAAACTACTTTGGAGGTCCGTAAAGCTGCAGATCAGCGTCGGAGCCACGTCGAGCACGGGTGAAGAGGTGATCTGGCTACTCTCTCTTGGTGGTCGCTTCGGTGGCGCCGAAAGAGAGGGACAGGCGCTGGTTTTTTGCACAGGATTTTCCCATCCTTTCATTACTGTAATGTCGGTGTTTACGTGTCTTGTAACCGGATTTTTATCTTCTGAATGAGAACGTGTTACCTTGCAAAAAAAAAGTGTAAGCAGGTCGTTTTGTTCCAAACGATCATGCATATGCATGCATTCAGAAAGAACAATTTAAAGTGGAGTCCCGTTCCACGTACGACACATCTTCCATCCGAAACACGTCCGACACATGCAGCAGTCCATCAGATTTTTTTATTTTCATACGTAGCGGTCAAACGGATACAACGTCGGACATGGATCACATCGCTGGATGTCATATGTACGGTAGATTTCTTTGAAAAGAAGACACTCTACTTCGATATACACTCCTAGTCGATGCTCGAGAGCTCTAGGTGCATCCAGATGTGGCTGGTGCATCATGGCCGCTGCGGCAATTTAGCAACACATCACGGAGGGAGGGGGGCCACTGCCCCCCTCCCATGCACTAAGCTCCGTCTGTGCAGTTATTGTTATCAAGTCCAGATATTCATGAGGGCATGTTCAATGGTTTAGACAACCATCGACTGTAAAATTTGTCCACGTCATCTGCAGACAGTAATGTAGACAGTTTGTGCATTGGGGTTGTCTATTTAGGTGACTGTAGGGGAAACCGTTTACTGCATGAATTACTTTTGGTAAACAACTCAGCTATAGTCTCCTCATCCACCGTACTTGTTGGGATTGTGTGCCACGGAAAACAAAATTTCATGACTAGAATCACCAGATTAATCTACTCGAAAGTTTGTGAAAAAAGATTGATGCTCAAGTGCCACCTTCGTGTAAGAGCAGACCGCAGTGTAGATGGTAATTTTGTTGTCTTGTCCGAGTAGGATTAGGAACCGTGTCCTAATAGAAGTGTACTAGGAGTCCTAGTCCAAATATGTTTGGTTAGCCTTGGACGTGTATAAAAAGCACCCTAGGGCTGCTCGTTGTAACACAACGAAAAGCAAAAAGAAATAGAGAGAAGCAAAAGCAGGGGCGATACGCACTTGTGGCAATTAATCTTGTTTTCCCGTGTCGCCAAGTTCGCAACGTTCGAGTCGTCGGAAAGTATTGATTCTTTTCGTTACGAGCTAGCTAGCTTATTAGTACGGTAATCGATCCACGTATAGCGCCTAGCTGCTCACGTATAGCTGATCGATCAAGAAGCTCCTCAAGTGGCTAGCTCAACACAACATACGTGTGTGTTTAGCTTGCAAAAGGAAGCGATCTAGAGGCTAAAAACCAACAATTGGTATCAGAGCCGCGACAAGAAACCGATGTGCGACAACGACAACGAGTCTGTCAACTCAAAGTCCGGCAAGACCAGCGACTCCAAAGCGAACAAGAACGGCGTCAAGAAGGTGAAAAAGGAGGCGAACGCAGCAACCAGCAGGGCGAGCGGTGCCAACGTCATGGTGCACCGCAATATCCCGGTGCAGTACCCAATGCTGACCGACACCAACTATGGCGTTTGGGCGGTGAAGATGAAGATTATTCTCCGATCACTTCGAGTGTGGCAGGCTATCACCGACGATGAAGTCGACGACGAGTGCGACGAAGGTGCCATGGCCGCCATAGCCCAGTCCGTACCGGATTCCGTGCTGATGACATTGGCAGAGTACGAAACGGCAAGAGAGGCATGGGACGCACTTAAGGAGATGAGGATTGGTGATGATCGTGTCACGAAGGCTCGGGCACAAGTGCTGAAGCGCCAATTTCACAAGTTGCAGATGGAGGAAACGGAATCGGTCAACGACTATGCCATGCGTCTCACCACTTTGGTTGGGGAGATCCGCGCGCTTCGTGAAAAGCTCAAAGAGGTCGAGGTTGTGGAAAAGTTTTTCAGTTCGGTGACTGATAAATCTACGTACATCATCGGCACGCTTGAGCAGCTAATCGACATCGAGGACATGACCATAACGGAGGCGATCGGACGCTTGCGGACGTGGGAAGAAAATTCTCGTGGTTGTTGGAAAGGCAAGGGAGGAGGCGGCGATCAACTGCTATACTCACGTGCTGACTGGGAAGCCCCAAGCAGCAAAGTAAGACGTGATGGCGAAGGATCGAGCACCTCGAAGCACGGAGGGAATAAAGAAAAAGGCAAGGAGAAAGGCAAAGGAAAAGGCAAGCCACTAGGGCGTGGCAAAGGTGATCAATCTAACGAGCAGAAGCCACGAAACTTGGATATGTCCAAAGTCAAGTGCTACAACTGCAACGAGATGGGTCATTTTGCAAAGGAATGTCCGGAGCCTAACAAGCGGGAGATGAGGGCAAATTTGGCGAAGTATGAAGACGACGAACCAACTCTTCTAATGGCCGAAGTTTGCAATATCTCCAAACCAGTGGTTGCAAAACCAAACCGGAAGGTGCTACTTAACAAGAAGAAGGTAACACCGAAGTTATCCGGTAACCAGAACATGTCATGGTATCTAGACACCGGTGCCAGCAATCACATGACGGGATGCAAGGAGAAATTTTTCGAGCTAGAGCTTAATGTCGAAGGCACGGTAAAATTTGGCGATGGTTCAAGTGTTGAGGTTTGTGGTCAAGGTTCTGTCCTATTCCAGTGCCTCACAGGCGAACATCGCATACTCACCGGAGTATTCTACATCCCACGGCTTCGCAGCAACATCATCTCTATTGGGCGACTTGATGAGAACGGATGCAAGGTGAACGTCGAGGACGGAGTGATGACGATCTATGATAGACTCCGAGATGTGCTTGTGCGTGTTAATCGCACACGAAACAGGCTCTATATCCTCAACCTTGATCAATCTCAACCGGAGTGTTGACTCGCCAAAAGTGATGATGATTTGTGGTTATGGCATGCTAGATTTGGACACGTCAACTTCCACGCCTTGAAGAAGATGTCGAAGATGGAGATGGTATCAGGGATGCCAGTCATCGACCATGTTGATCGAGTATGTGATGAATGCATGGTTGGGAAACAGCACCGCGTGCCATTCCCTACCGCTTCTACCTATCGTGCAAGTGGTGCCCTTGAGCTGCTACATGGTGATCTATGTGGCCCTATCACCCCAGCAACTCACGGAGGGAAGAAGTACTTTTTCCTTGTGGTAGATGATTACTCGAGATACATGTGGGTCATTCTCCTACGATCTAAAGATGAGGCGTTTGAAGCGTTCAAGAAGCTAAAGGCTGCAACGGAGATGGAACTCAAGCTCAAGGTTCGAGCTCTACGGACAGACCGCGGCGGCGAATTTACGTCAAAGGAAATCAATGACTACTGCGAGAAGAGAGGCATAAAAAGGTTCCTTACGGCACCTTATACGCCACAGCAGAACGGGGTCATTGAAAGGCGCAATCGAACCGTCGTGAACATGGCAAGGAGCTTACTTAATTAAGAGCAAGAACATGCCGGGGTCCTTCTGGGGTGAAGCTGTCACAACGACGGTCTATCTTCTCAACGGGCTTCAACGAAGGTGGTGACCGGCAAGACTCCATATGAAGCTCTCTACGGACGTAAGCCAAATGTGTCCCATCTACGGACGTTCGGGTGCGTGGCTCATGTGAAGACGGCGGAGCCTCACCTCTCAAATCTTGCTGATCGAAGTACCAAGATGGTATTCATCGGATACGAGAGGAACTCCGGCACCAAGGCATACCGCTTCTACGATCCACACACTAAGCGTCTACGTATATCACGCGATGTTGTGTGTTGAAGAAAAACACGCATGGAACTGGAGCGTCGCAGCCGACGAAGATCCAAAAGGTGACATATTTGAAGTTGATTTCCCAACTCATGATGATGTAGGGAAGGATGTCCAGAGGAACGGCGACACACCTAACCATGGTGACCGAGGTGATCATAATGACCACGATATGGACACCGACGATGCCGACGCAGAAACGGGAGGAAATCGTGGCAACGACGATGCATATGAGGAGGCGCAAAGTGATGACGACCACCACGATGATGGTCATGGTCACGACGACTACGCCAACGACACGGATGCCAGCGATCCGACACCTTCCTCAAGCGCATCAACGCCGAGACAATTTGTGTCCCCTCCTTCGCAAGCCGCAACAGACTCCTCTGGCCCACGTTGCTATAAAACCCTCAATAAGATCTACAAACACGCCAATCCAGTTACGCTCGAGTACTCCGGACTATGCTTGCTCGGAGTTGAGGAACCAGCGAATTCTGTAGAGGCGAGCAAAGATCCAAGTTGGAAGCACGCCATGGATGAGGAGATGAAGGCTATTGAGAGCAATGGCACATGGACCTTGGTAACTCGACCTGCGAACCATAAGCCTATTGGTTTGAAGTGGGTTTACAAGTTGAAGAAGGATACGAAGGGTGCCATTGTGAAGTACAAGGCAAGACTCATTGCAAAGGGCCACGTACAACGTCAAGGAGTTGACTATGAGGAGGTGTTTGCACCGGTTGCTCGACTCGAGACCGTGAAGCTGCTTCTAGCTTTGGCAGCACAAGAGGATTGGAAGGTTCATCACATGGATGTTAAATCCGCTTTCCTCAATGGTGATCTCACGGAAGAAGTGTACGTTGAAAAACCCCTCGGCTACGAGAAGGAAGACGAAGAAGGGAAGGTTTACAAGCTCAAGAAGGCACTATATGGACTAAAGCAGGCGCCAAGAGCTTGGAACTCAAAGTTGGACCGAAGTATGGTCTCTCTCGGATTCACTAGATGTCCCCTCGAGCATGTAGTCTATACGAAGCACTACAAAGGTTCAAACCTGCTAGTTGGAGTCTATGTCGATGATCTGATCATAACCGGAGACAGCGCGCAAGAAATTGAAAGTTTCAAGGCGCAAATGAAGCAAAAGTTTAGCATGAGTGATCTGGGATTACTAAGCTATTACTTAGGCATCGAAGTGAAGCAAAACTCCGAAGCGATTTCCCTATGTCAATCGGCTTACGCGGTGAAGTTGTTGGATAAGTGTGGCATGGCAGAATGCAACGCGGTACAAGTTCCAATGGACCAACGTCACAAGTTGAGCAAGCACAGCTCAAATCCGCCGGTGGACACCACAACGTATCGAAGCATTGTGGGCAGTCTAAGATATTTGGTGCATACCCGACCGGACTTGGCATATTCAGTCGGGATCGTGAGTCGTTTCATGGAGAAACCCACGACCGAGCACATGAGCGCCGTCAAGCAAATCTTGCGCTATGTGAAAGGCACTATCAATCTTGGTTGCATGTACACGAAGGAAAAAAAAGGATTAATCCTTCACGGCTATTCAGATAGCGACATGGCAGGTGATGTTGATGATCGGAAAAGCACATCGGGCATGGTATTCTACCTAGGTTCGAATCCGATCAGTTGGAATTCTCAGAAGCAAAAGGTTGTGGCACTGTCTTCATGCGAGGCAGAGTACATAGCGGCAAGCACGGCAGCTTGTCAAGGTGTGTGTGGCTAAGAAGACTCCTAGCTGATCTTACAAAGAAGGAGGTGCAGAAGGTGTCACTCAAGATCGACAACCAAGCTGCAATCTCATTATGCAAGAATCCGGTTCATCACTAGAGGAGCAAGCACATAGACACCCGGTACCACTACATCCGGGAGTGCATTGAGGAGGGGATGATCGAAGTTCAACATGTGAACACCAACGATCAGCTTGCCGACATTCTTACCAAGTCCCTCGGCAGACAGAAGTTTATCGAGATGAGAAAGAAAGTCGGACTACAAGAGGTGAATCCAAGCGACAAGATTACGGAGGTGAATGTAGATGGTAATTTTGTTGCCTTGTCCGAGTAGGATTAGGAACCGTGTCCTAATAGAAGTGTACTAGGAGTCCTAGTCCAAATATGTTTGGTTAGCCTTGGACGTGTATAAAAAGCACCCCAAGGCTGCTCCTTGTAACACAACGAAAAGCAAAAAAGAAATAGAGAGAAGCAAAAGCAGGGGCGATACGCACCTGTGGCAATTAATCTTGTTTTCCCGTGTCGCCAAGTTCGCAACGTTCGAGTCGTCGGAAAGTATTGATTTTTTTCGTTACGAGCTAGCTAGCTGATTAGTACGGGAATCGATCCAAGTATAGCGCCTAGCTGCTCACATATAGCTGATCGATCAAGAAGCTCCTCAAGTGGCTAGCTCAACACAACATACGTGTGTGTTTAACTTGCAAAAGGCAGCGATCTAGAGGCTAAAAACCAACACGCAGCAATTTCTCAAATCGATAGCCGATTCAACCAATTAAAAGAAGGAAATATTGATCTGCTCTTTGATCCTGCCAATTCCTCATCCGGACATTAAAATCGGGGAAGACCACAATGAGCATGATTCTTGCTGGCTGCAAGCAGCGGCTGCTGGTTTGCGGCTCCGTGCAGGTGTTGCTTTTGCAGTCTGGTCATGGCCGCGGTCACCTCTGCGGTCCGTCAGGACATGGCCATGTTGCTGTAGCGAGAGAAGACGATGGCGGCCGGAGAGAGCTAGACCTGCGTCGTTTCATGGCAGCGGCAGAGAAGAAGATCACGAGATTGGGTTCTAAAGCATGGGGGAGAAGTTGCAATCTACTATCGACAGCCCAACATACAACGGAGAAAGAGCCGTCGATAGCTAGCGATTTTTACGCCTATCGACCGTCTGCCAAGTTGCAGACGCCCCTGTCCTCTCTCCTAGATCTCTCTCCTCCACGTCAATAGAAATCTTACGTGCACACCCTTATAGACAGCTGACTGGACACCATTGTATATGCCCTGAGACTAGCTAGCTATCGTTATCCAGTTGAGTATGTTCATAAGATCCTAGGTAATGCGCCCTAGTGCAATCTGCAGAGATCAGACAATCAATACAGTAGTTTGCTGGCACCTCCTTATTATGTACTCCCTCCGTCCCAAATTAATTGTCTCAAACCTTGACAAAAGTAGATGTATCTAACACTAAAACATGTCTAGATACACCCACTTTTGTCCAATTTTGAGACAAATAATTTGGGACGGGGGAGTACATTTGTTTTGTTAAGAATTGCCTAGTGTGCACTCTTTCAGTCTTTCTAAAGTATGATAAACTTGGTATAAATCCATTTTAGCTCCTAGGTGCATATGCAACCGATATTTTAAAAACATATTTTGAAACACCAAAAAAATTGGAAAAAAAAGTATTGTCGCATTGATTTTAAGTAGTTTCCCGAAAAACTATTTTTTTATGTTTTGTATAAAAAAAGAAAAAAAAATCTCGTGGATAGGCTTCTTTTGGCACCAATTTTTTTTACACAAACCATATAACATATCGGTTTACGGTGAAACTACTTTATGAATACAAAGAATGTTAAGATATACGTGCGAGCATTTTTGAATTTCTTATATTTAAAAATACGATTAAATTACATTTTAAATATAGGGTGCATATGCACCCAGGTGCCAATGGGCCTTTTCTCTTCTTAAAAAACAAACAAAGTTCACATCATAACAAGTTTTCTTTTTCCAGAACGACTCCCAGCAAAGTGATGTCTCCCCTTCTCGGCCCAGAAGCAAAGACTAACGAAACATTTGTTTGGCCTATTCAGCAAGCTTGCTTAAACCGCCCATAGTGCAGTTCTTCTATCCTTTACTCTGCATACAAGGGGAAAAAAAGCATTCGGTGGCCCATTATTGGCTACAGATTTGATTTTACCTTTTGCTCTTCTATATATATTTGCAGAAAATAATTACGTGCAATAAAATATTTTTTATAAATCTAAATAAATTTTCGTACACGTATATAAAAATGTTTACGCGTATAAAAATTATTCACGTGGGAGTATGTGCACCTAGGTGTACAGAACCATTTTCCTATATATATGAAAATAAATAAATAAATAAATAAATATAACTAGCAATGTTCAAATAAATTAAAAAATGTTTATACATATTGAAAATAATATCTCATCAAAGATAAAATTTTATTTTTTTAAAAAATAAAAGCGAGGAAAGATAGAACCAAGCCCGAGAAAAATGAAGGAAAAAGAGATATGAAGATAAGTAGGAAAAGCATAAACGAAAAACTTGAAGCAAAATCTTTTTTTTAGGAATAGAAGCAGAAAACTAAGAAGGAGAAAGAGAAAAACGAAGAAGGCTCACAAAGATAAAAAGTCTCTCTCTCTCCTCCCACCGTCCTAAAAAGGATAAAAAATCTCCGCTTACCGGTTTTGATATTGCACTTAGCACTGCACAGTAGAGACTATCCCATTGAAGAAAATAACAGTAGAATAGGAGGAGTGCACAGCAAAAGGGCAGTATTCATACGTCAATGCAGATGGAGGACAATGCATGATCGATCACCGGAGGGAGGGAACTACTCCATCCGTTCCTAAATATAAGATGTTCTAACTATTGCTCATGTTGACCAGATACACACTGATATGAGTGAATATGTACACTAAAAGTTGCCTAGATACATGTACATATGTGTGAATATAGAAAAAGGCTAAAATATTTTATATTTAGGAATGGAGGGAGTAATAATTACCGGACTAAAAACATGAGGTAAACGAACAAGCCGAGAAAAAAAAACAGGACCGTACTATTGGGCCAGCCGAGAAGGGAGGCTTTCGGCCGGCAAGTCCCTTTAGCCCATCATCCCAATCTATCTCTCCTCTTACCGCCCACGCAAAAAACAAACAAATTCCTGCTACCAGTTTTGGTATTGCATTGTACTGACGCATCTATCTTTGTGGAGAGAAGGAAACAAGGTAAAAAAGACTAAAGCACTGCACAGTAGAGACTATCCTGTTGAAGAAAAGTACTACGACAGTAGAATAGGGCGAGTGCACAGCGAAAGGGCAGCATACATACGTCAGTGAAGATGCAGAGCAATGCATGCTCGATCACCGGATGGCGGGAGCTAATAATTACCGGATAGAAGTGTCACAGAGACGAAAGGTGGCACAAGCCAATAAGCAGCGTAGCAATCGATGGATCCACGGCAAGCTTAGCTATGCCGATCGTAGGGGCAGTACTGGGCAGGGCACCCTGGAGTGAGTGGGCTGCAATGGATGCCGCTAGCTTTTCACCACAGCTAGCCGTTAATTGGCGTGTGAATGCCATGGCAGAAAAGGTAAAAATGAAGAGGAGAGTAACAGTAACTCTGCAGGAACAGATCGCTTTCAACTGGGTACCGAGTGTGCCAGGCGCGCCGAAGAATGATATCGATCGGCCGGGCGGCAGGGGGCGGCCGGCCACCGTGTGATATCGCTATTTCTCTACCACCGATCCGGCGCAGTACGGAGATCGATCGGTGATGTAAGGCGTACGTTTCGGACGCGGTGGTGGAGTGGAGCATCGATCGATATGGCGGATCGGCCGGGAAAGCGCGCGCGCGCTCGTGTGCGTGTGCCGTGGCAAGGCTGCAACGCCGCAGTGACCGGCACCGCCCCGGCCGGCCACCCACTGCAAGCAGAGCAGAGCGCATGGCAGTGACAGTCGGTCACATGTATTGTACTGCTCGATCGATCATAAGTAGTTGGCACAGAGCAGATATCTTTCTTGGTAGTATCTAACTATATTTCCGCCGGTAATGTAGCACGTACTGATGGCGCGTGAAGCCGTTGTTAATTGCTGATAACTTCTCCGGCCGGTGGTGGCGAGAGCATGCATGCAGTCGACATGCACCGCCGCACTCGTACAAGGTTACAAGTGTTTACAATGTACAGTTCGTGTAGTGTACACACTTGTCTGCCTGCCATTAGGCCAGATGATGAAGGATCTTGTATGTACTTATGAGCTATACGTAGGGTGCCTGTGCAGCGATCAAAACTTTTCCGGGCCGTATCATTTCGACCTCGCTTACTTCGCTGTACGCTCGTCGTCGTCACCAGGGCGATCCGATCGATGGATGATGCAGGGAGGCGCGCGCGATGATTCCGCCGGTTATTAGTCTAGCAGGTGCATCGATGCCTCACGCAATCGCCTGCCGGCCAGCCAGTCCCGGATTTCATGATTCGATCCGTTCCATGAACGCGCTTGATCAGCTCGATCGACAGTAGCATTCGCGTCGTATTTGCCTGCTTCAATTCATCCTTGTGACCGAGCACGCACGCACGCACGCATGCAACGTTACTGGTCGTTTTGTAATCGAGGAGGATTCATGCATTCACTTTCCGGGCGTACGTTGCCGTGCTAGCTAGCTTTGCATGCAGACATGGCCGGCGCTCCGGCCATGCCCTTTGAATGTGATGAGCAATGATGTGGTACGCAAGGATTATCGATATCGCCATTCCATGCCATGCATGCAGCATGTACAGTGCATGCCGAGAGAAGAGAAAGAATGAAGCTAGGTCGGAAAGATGGAGAGGAAACAAGCTTGATGCTCACATCACAGGCATCTGCATGTACCAAAAGTGGTAAGAGTGTGCCACAAGTATCCATCTCTCTGTTGCCCCGTAATGTCTATCTATCTATCCCTGCATCACACCACCCTCTTTTTTTTCTCTGATCTTCTGCACCTTTTTTCAGCAGCTAGCCAATAGTGTTGCGCCGTCCTTTTCCCTTCACCAACCTCTCCATGGCCGGCCAGTTCCTTGGATACACCTAGGAGCATATGAATAATACTAGCAACAGGTTGTACCACTTGTTGAGCTAGCCTTTTTTTTAAGCAGGGGGCGAGCGAGCGTAGCATAGCGTGAATATACTAGTACTGTAGCATTACACTGTACTGTAGTCATGCACTAGTGTTACTGTCACGGTAGCTGTGCATGCATGCTATGCTATGATCCTTAGCCTTTTGCCGCTTACGCCAAGCTAGCCATGGAATGGAAGGATCGATCTATCTATCTATCCCCACACACTCCACCAAACGAAACGAAAAGGAATGAAGTGACAAGTACGAGCTGTCAGTTTCCAGTAGGAGGAGGATCGGAGGTGTTGAGCCGGCCGGCCTATCCACGCCCGAAACCTCGTGTCGGTTGCCCCCAAAACCCGTGCAGATATCTCGTGTAATGGCCGCGGATTGAGTAGATTAAGCAAGCTAGTGTTGATCGTGATGGACTGTGCGCCTGCGCCGGGACGGCACGCTAAACTTGTGCCGGCCGGCGGGAGGGAGCGGTGGTGGTGGGCGGCGTCGCGGGTACACCCAACGGGATAATGATACCGGGAGGGAGGCGCGGGGTGGGGCTGGCTCATGATTGGACGGACGGATGATGGGCCGGCCGGTTACTTCGGGGGCTTTCGGGCCGACCGGCGGAGACGTGCATGGCCGTCGGCGACGTGCCGTCCCCATCCGCCTGCACCGCACCGCCCCACTCGTACACGCTATACCCTGCTCGGGACTTTACAGACACTGCGCCTGCACGGGTAGCAGCGTTTCACTCCCGTAGTTACTACTGACGAAAAAAGTACTCCTGTTTCCCCAAGTATATATTTCTTTTTCTGCAGCTCCGCAATGCAACCTGATATGGATGGAGCCAAGGCATGCACTGGATTGAAAACACATTTTGATTTCCCCATATCCAGTCATTTTTTCATATGAAAAATAAAAACAGAATTAAAAGTTTCAAAAAAACTTGAAAAAAATATATGACGTCTCGAAACATGCTTTAACCCCGTTTTCAAATAAGGCCAACTGCCGACCGATGCAAGGTGATGAAGAAACCCTCTTACAAAGCAGATCAAATATAAACCGTACTTGCCAACACACACACCAACAGAAGGTCGAGAGATATCAAGACTCCACGACAACGCCTCCAAGAGACTAACGACGCAAAGCGCTGCCGCCGTCGAAACCTAGAAGGTGTAGGGTTTTCACCCGGAGCGTTGACGCGATGAAGGTGACCCCAACGACGCCCCTAATAGCGTAACGCCACCTACATGCATCGCTGCCATCGGAGCATAGAGCTTTCGCTCGAAAAAACCTTTGTCCCCCCATCCGGTGTTTCGAACCACCCACTGTCCCCGAGCCAAGCCTCCAGAGCATGATCTGGGAGCCTCCATCATCGAAGCACGACTAGCACCAGGATCCTCCTCCGCCTGTTCGTCCCCACCAGTGTGGTCCAAGAAGAAAACCATCACCACTACCACACCACACGTTGTAGACTGGCCCGCACAGTCCACCGCCCCGACATCCAAGATCTCGCCCCCACGGTGCAGCAGATGTCATGCCGGCAGGCCACCGAAGCGGACATGAGACAATAAGAACTAGCCACTTATCCCTTGGACAGCGGGGGTGCAACAAGCAGGACGCACCCACGAGTCGTAGCCACATCCCCGAGAAAACAGGCTGCTAGACTGTCACCGGATCTAAGCCCTCATGGCCCGGATCCAGTACCCCATCCACTCCCTGGGTAGGCGAAGGGCTCCCAGTTCCACCGAGAGCCTTTGAAACTACACATTTAGTAGGGCCCACCCAACCCAGATCTAGCTCAAAAGGCCTAGATCTGGGCCCAGAGCCTTGCTGATGTCAGCTAGCTCCGCCAGCCACTTTCCCAGAGCTGCACCATATCGACCCTCTCCGTCATATGCTCCAGACCAGCATCGTCCACCCCACCTCCAGGCCGCCACGACCACACCTCTCCACCACCGCTAGGACAAAGATCCGGCCCAGGCATCGCCAAGTCGACCAAACGCTGCCAGGCTGCCGCGACCACAGGTTTCCACCACCGCTAGAACGAAGATCCGACCCGAGCATCGCTAAATCCACCAAACGCCGCCCCCGGATGGAAACACCGTCGCCGTCCCTAGCATGGCCCCCACCACAGGTCGCCATTGAATGGAAACTAGAGGGTTAACTAGAGGGGGGTGTGAATAGGTTAACTACAAATTTAACTTCTTTTTCGACTAAGGATAATTTGCTCAAATATAGGTTGTCTAGATTACGCAACTAGGTGAACAATCTTATATGATGAGCAAATATACTAGAACAAGATATTCAAGAACTAAGATAGTAACAACAAGTAAAGATAAGTTGAGGAATAACCGAACACAATGACGCGGAGATGTATCCCGAAGTTCACTTCCCAATGGAAGCTAATCTTCGTTAGAGCGGTGCGGTGCCACCAAAGTGGAACACCAAGTAGACGTCAAATGGCAAAACGTATCTCCTCGTGTTTAACCACCAAAGTGGATGAGACACGAATTACTATGTTGCCGTTGAGATTGAAAACTAGAACCTTTACAAGGATAAGACACACTCCACAACTTGGAGGGTCCTCACCAAATCCCGGAAGTCTCCAAGACTCCGGACAACATGATCCACGAGCTCCTAAAGCTTCGGGGACACCAACAAGGCAACAAGCTCCAATGAGCTAAGAGCAACAAGGTTATAGGTTCAAATGAACCAAGAACTTCAAAATCCCTAGGGGATTAGTGGGGGTGGTGACGAATCCGTTTGGTAGAGTTGTAGATCTAGTGGCTCTCCTCCGAATCCCAAAAGATCAAGAGCTTTGGTTGGGTATTTGGAGAGATCTATGAGCTTGGGTTGGTCACAAATGGTGGAGCGAGAAGTTTCAAGTGACAAGAGCTCAAGGAGGAAGAAGATGTCTATTTATAGTGTTGTAAAATAAGTGGTCGTTGGGGGTTTGTTGACTTCTGCAGGAAACCCGGCCTGGGACCGGCCTCGTGGAAGAAGGAGCCCGGCCAGACAAATCATACAGCCTTGAGCCAGAGAACCCGGCCTAGGCCGGCTCCACAGGGCGCAGACCGGCGAGCTAACAGAACCACCCGGCCTCGGACTCGGCCTTGGCCCAGCATAGGCCGGCATGTCAGGCAGCCCGACCTCCAGTTAGAGAGCCCCATCCTAGGCTGGCTTCTTAGGGCAAAGGCCAGCGCACTTACAGAAGCCCCCGGGCTCAGCTCGACCCGGCCGGCTAGGCAGATTTCTTCTTCTTCTTTCTCTACTCCGATTATTCCTTTGATCCATTTCTTCCTTTTGAGAGATTATTTCACCTAATTTGTAACAATGTGTATTTCCTAAATACTTCATGTAGATAGTTAGACTTTCCAAGTGTTGTGATCAAACATTAAAATAAGATTAGGGAACACATGTCCTTTCAATCTCCCCATTTTTTATGTTTGATGACAAAACATGGATTTGCAAGGAGAAATATATAATTTTAAGATTTGGAAGTTTCTCCTAGCCCCCCCTAGCTGTGTGACCAAGTTTAACATTTAATTTAGATTTAACAACACACAAAAATAGATATGATAACTCACCTAACGATGTATACATCAATATATTCTCAATAATAGCTAGTAATTTAGGTATGAAGATAATGAGTAGGAATTTCAACATGTAGATCATTTAACATGACATGCCAAAGCCTAAGCCACAGTAAAAACGAGCTTCCTATTGCACCACTGTAAGTATGAAACAATTTACTCATCTTCAACACCAATCAACTTATTCGAAACAACTGTCAAAGAAAATAAACATCAAAGACCAGACAGATAATCAAATATAACTGAAGCAAACCGACAATCTCTAAATAAAATTTGAGTAAAAAACAAGAGCTAAACGCTGTACTAGCAAAAATTGAACACTTGCAGAATAATAAGAATGAAAACTATAGTGTTCTAGGCAATGAAAACAGAGTGTGTCTCTCCCAAAAGAAAAGTGCTACGATCCAACCAAAATCTATAGCAAAGAAAAAAAACTGAAAGCAAAATAAAATGAGGCTCCAAGAATAACACATATCATGCGAAGCAATAAAAATATAGTGTTTTGAAAGAAATTTGATATTTTTGTTGATGAAGAAGAGGATGCCTTGGCCATCCCCAAGCTTTGACGCTTGTATTTCTTGGATATGTTATGGGGTGGCATGGGAATCCCCAATCTTGTGATTTTATCTATCCTTCATCTCATCACATCATACTTCTCTATCTACACTTGAAAACTTCCTCCACCTAAAACTTCTCACAATCTTCATTAGTAACGTTAGTATAATCAAAATAATAAATCAACTTGGTTCAGTTTCAACATAAGTATCACACTCCATTTAAAATATTAGCTACTGTCACAAATTATTTCAAAGCTCTTCCCTCAAAATAACACCAAAAGAAAGAGATTAAGACACAAAGGCAAATATTGGCAGAAATTTGTCAAAACAGAATAGTAGGTAAAGATGATTTTTTCTCTCGAAATTCTTATGTTGCTCAAATAAAAAAGTGGAAAACTAATAAAAGTCAGATAACAACCTGGGCATGCGTCTATTTTTTTCAAAGCAATATGACATTATATATGAGAGATATGGATTTTTTGGTAACAGCTTAGAAATTTGTTTCAGAACATCAACTTCCCCAAATCGCCCCACGATGACCCACAATTATTGGGGGTGTATCGTAGTACTTTCGATAAATAAGAGTGTCGAACCCAACGAGGAGCAGAAGGTGTTGACAAGCAGGTTGGATAGAAGATTCATTGTAAACACTAGCAAATGAGTTTTTGGAGGTTTTTGATATAGCAGATAAATAAAGTGCAAGTAAATAAAGTGCGGTAAATAATATTGCAGAGAGTGAACCAATCCTTTTGAGGGTAAAGGACAAGCTGGCTGTACTACTTATGACTAGCAAACGTTTTCGAGGACACATGGGAATTTCGTCAAGTGCTTTCGTTTCGTTATGGTTGATTAATATCCATTGGTTCGTGAAGTGTTGTGTGGGTGAACCTATGCTAATGCACCGCCAAACTAGGACTAATACATACTTTAATTATGCCCCTCGTAAGAATCCGCAAATGCAAGAAAGTAATTAAGATAAATCTAACCACAACCTTAAAACTCCAGGATTCTACGCTTCCTCGTGCATTGGTTTCCTAACGGAGGTTTAGGTTTCTGTCACTCTGGCAACCCCACAATTAGTACCCAAATACACAATGCATCCTCCTAGTCCCATAAAGGTGAAGTATCATGTAGTCGACGTTCACATGACACCACTAGAAGAATAGCACCACAACTTAAATACTGAAGCACGAGATAGTACTTGAATATAACTTCACTACTAACATCATGACTTCTCCCATTTCCTCAAGAACTAAACGAACTACTCACAAGACATCATATGGATCATAATCAGAGGTGATATAATGGATGATAACAATCTGGTCATAAAGTGCTAACACCGATAAATCTCACAAGCATCAACTACTAACAAGTAATCCACACCGGGAGAGAGATCTAATGTAAAACAACGATAGAGGTCCCTAATTGTTACAGCGGGATGACGGTGGATGATGAGGGTGATGGTGCTGGTGGTGATGATGATGACGATGACGATCTTGATGATGCCCGGAGAGATGACGGTGACGATGGCGGTGATTTCCCCTCTCCGGAGAGGAATTTCCCTGGCAGATTTTTCCCTGCGAGAGAGATTTTCTCTCTCTGGTGTTTTCCGCCCCGAGGTGGCGGCGGAATAATTCTTCGATGATGGTCTGGAGCTTAGGGTTCCCTCGGGGTCAAGTACGCGAAAGATATCCACCAGAGGTGGGCCAGGGTGGCCACACCATGTGGCGGCACGACCAGGGGGCGCCACCCCATGGTGTGGCCCCTGGTGGTCCCCCTCCAGCTCTTCTCGTGGCTGGCTCCCTCTTTTGGACTTCTAAGATACCTCCAGTGTCCCCCCCTTTTCTTCTGATCTTCGGAAATAGGGTATCTCGACGGTGCTTTTTTCCATCTGATTTCTGGTCCCGATATTTATTCTACAAAAATTATGAAACATGCAAAATAAGATAAAATAACATAAGGGATGCATCATAACATGAAATATATCGATGAATAACAGAAAATAACAACATAAAACGGTGATGCAAAATGGACGTATCACACCACCTCTCAATTAGAGGTTACTCTTGGCACAAAAACGAAATAAAAAGAAGAAGGATCGGTTTCTACAGAGGTAACAAATTTCAAAACACAAAAATAACAAAATAAAAATAAAATAAAATAAAGATAATGAAAGAAAACAAAAGTGGGCTGCCTCCTAGAAGCGTTTTTATTTAACGCCTTTTAGCTAGGCATGAAGAATGAAACAAGTATTATCAATAAAATCATGGCCAAGAACATTTTTATTTTAAACCAGAGCATATTTAACACGTTTAGAAAAGCTAAAGTTTCCTCTAATAGGAGCATAAAGATTTATATAACCATGCCTAACATTTATCAAACATCCCATAGTTTTCAGAAGAGATATTCGTAAAACTATGTTCCCTTGCTCTTCTTCATCCATAATCATGAGATCTATAGGCTTAGTTTTGTGGTGAAAAGCAACGTGGAAATTTTTAACCATTCCCTTAATTTTAGAGATAAAACTTTTAGCATGTGGGTGATAATAAGTGTGATCGATCATATTCTCCAATTTCAAGTAGTCATAAACCATCTTAGGTATAGTAGATATCATGGAACCAAGGTCACAGTAAGCTATAAAGCTTTGATCATCGATACTAATTTTAATACAAGGTTCCCAATCATTTTCCAATTCGGTTAGGACTTGTCCCTCTTGTAGAGGTCTTTCTACTTCATTTAACTTAGCTTACCTATCATCTCAAGAATTTTATCATGTATGGCATTTTCATTGTTTTCCATAAAGAGACTAGACAAGCTATTTATAGCACTGAGAGCTTTAATGTCCCAACATTGTAAGAAGTTTCCTTCTACCATCATGTCAAAAGCATGCTTATACCAACCAAAAAGCCCTAGATAGAAGCATAATATATTTGAAGCAACCTCAGGTTGTATTTTTTGTGTGAACTAGAAATTCTTTCCCAAGCATGTTTGAATCTCTCCCCACCTTTTTGTTTGAAGGTGAGAATCTTAGCCTCGGGCAAAAAACAGAAGGAGTAGAACTAAACATACTAACAAAATAAACTAACAACACAAATAAAAGATTAGAAACTAGAGAACTAATTTTTTTGGTTTTTGATAAAGGGAAAACAAGACAAAAGAAAGTAAAGTAAGCAAGAACAAAACAAAATAAAGAGAATGTAAGTGTGAGACTCCCCTTGCAGCAAGCTAGAAGTCCCCAGCAACGGCGCAGGAAAAAGTACTTGATGCTGACGTGATCACACGCTCAGTGAGAGACCCCAAACGAAATGTATGATGTAGTCTAGCGGAAAATTTCCCTCAGTGTGGAACAAGGGTTATCAAACCAGTAGGACCGCGTAGTCTTGAAGAAGGTTACTTTATCAACGACGCCAGAAAAGTACTGGCGTGTAGTTGACGAAGCGTGAAACTTGCACACAAGTACAAACTCTCTCTTGCCCCAACTTTCTGGAAGGTTGTCAATCTTCCGGTCTTGCTGAAAACCGGAAAATTAAACCTACAGAGTCTTGAAAAACAATAAATAGAAAACGGAACAGTGAGGAAACAACGATTAAGAGTGCTTAAAAAAAAGGTTTTCAAGATGAGGAAAATAGGACCGGTTTTCTGATATTTTTATTTCTTTAATTGGGCTAACAAGTGGGTCCCCCTGTCATAAATCGCATAACCTCATCATTATAGTCCATTGAGTGGTTTTGCGAACGACTCGGTGAAATGTGGCCAATTTTTTTTAGATTGAAACGTAAAGTGGTATCAAACCAGAATTTAACGTCAAAAGTAGTAATTCTCTAAATCTGTTTGTTCGACTCGATTGGCGCTGACGTCTGACCGATAAACTTTACAAGCGCACGGTTAAGTTCACACACACCGAAATACGCTTTACATGCAAGCACGGTTAGGTAACTAATGATCGATCAAAAGTAAAGCCGTGACGACAGTCATTCTTCTGATAGCGATGGTTACTTCCAGTCTTGAGAGAGATAACATTTCAAAGATACTCCCGATCGATGATGCATGCCGACCACCCAAATGAGAGCCAAGCAGAAAGATAACCGCGATCCATCGATGGTTTTTGTGTGTGGGAGATCGATACACCACGTACATGCATATCTCGGCTGGTTACTCGAGTACTGTTTTGTGTAATGCATGCCATAATGCTCCGTCACGTAAAACTTTATATTTCTTTCTTTCATGCATATCTGTTTGATCAAGTGCATATATGTACTGATCATCAACCTTACGGCAGAAAGTAAAACAGCGTCCCCACGTAATGCCCGGCCGTCACATCACCCACAAAAGTAGGCTGCTCTTTCGAAAGTTCTCTGCGGCTTTTGACTTTCGCGCGCTTCCTCGTCGGCTCCACAGGGCTATCGAGTTTCTAGAGGTGACAATGTGTAGTATTTGGCTAGCTTTCCCTAGGGTAAAAAAAAGTCAGAAAACTTCCTTTTCTCTCTTGTCTTTCCCCAGTATATATATTTTCATGCAGCCATGCATGCAGCTTCCTTTACAAATCAACGTACTGATCATATACGCACAGCTGTGCCAATGAGGAAAGGGCACATGCACCAAACAAAGCTGTACTTGCACCACATGCATGACTCCATCTCCAAGTCTCTTCTGGCTGTGTTCATTTTGTGCTTGCTAGCTAGCAAGCTCTCTGTTGCTTCTGCATATGCTGCATGTGCACAACCTGTCAGAACTGATCAGAACGGGCTCGTGCAACAAACTTGCAAGTGGAAATCCTCGTGGCCCAAAATGCCGTCGAGTACATACATACGCGTAGTGTACCGTATACGTAAAGCCGGCCCCTTTGTACGTACGTGTCGAGGGAGAGGCTGGCTGGCCATGAAGATCGAGTAGAGTGTCAATCGACATCGTTTCGGTCCGGTAGGGTCGGTTTCTGGTGCATCTCCGCCCCCAAGCCTTGGTCGATCTGCACCCCCGTTTCTCCTCCGGCGGACACGTCCGTACGTCCACGTTCGCTTTACATGTATTACAGTACACTTCACTACTTGCTAGTACACACTATACCTGAAGTTTCTGAATAATATTTTTAATTTTTGGTTGAAGTGCAGTTTCAGGATATGTTAATGTATAGTCATCTCTAGGTAGATGCGTGTATGTGGGCCTTACTTAAAGTACATACATATAAGTATGTACTATCTATGTACTGGAAGCTAGCTAGCTATAGGAAGATATTTAGTAGGAGTACCACTACACAGTGGTTCTAGGCAGATGCATGATTTGTATATAGCTGGAAGCTCGGTCATTTGCCGCCGCACATTCGTAGTTTAGACACGCGTACGTACGGCGGAGGCGTAACGGGCTAACAGCTTCGCATGTAAGCTTATCCTGTTATTTGTTAAGTGCACTTTGTGGCCGCAGATGCTAGCTGTTATTGTTAAGCCGCGTGGCAGGGCGACAGGCCATCAGCTAGCAGCCTTAACCGGCCAAGCTAGAACGGGACATGGCGTGCCGTAACAGCTTTTCCGTTCCATCCATCCATCGACCACTGCTTTGCTAGCTAGAAAGGCTCAAGTGATGTGAGTGAGGAATTTTGACAGATGAAAAGCGCCTCGCTTTGTGGCGAAAATATGTGGTGATCGGCGGCCGCGTACGGTGGCAGCGGTCACAGGCATGCATGATGAACTGAACCGAACTCGTAGGCCGGCCGGCCGGGTGCGATCGAGAGATTTGCCAATTAAAACCACCAGAAATATATAGTTTCAAACACACTACTCATCTCGTTTAATATATATTAAGGTCAATGCTAATTAAATTGCCAATGACGCACTAAGTTTCTACTACTCGTATTTTCACAGTGTGCCATATTGGCAACAGGACCACTGTTTATCCTGACATGCATGGAAATGTATGCCAATGTATCAACCAAGAAACACACACAGAAAAGGAGGCATGGAAAGTGAACACCCATATATTACTGGCCCCTGTCCTGTTCCCCGACGCTAGCCAATGCGCAAGAACATGGGTCACCACCGAATTAAGTAGAGACTAATCCAGAGCGATCCCCTGACGTGTCGCCGGGGCGGCGAAAGCGGCGGCAGTGAGGTCAGGGAATGTTTCTTCTCGTGCTACTCCAGCGTGGAGAGTGAGGTTCCCATCGGGATTAGCGCGCGTGAGATTGTTTGGAGGTTACATGATCATTAGCAGCTGCCACTGTGCCCTACTTAATTACTCTCCATCTTCTCGTGAGAACTGAGAGCAAAAGGGCATGTGTCGCTGCAGGGCCGAATTATTATTGTCACTCCGTCGCTAGAGCATGATGGAGACCCACCCAGCCGAATTGCGCCAAAAGGTGGGGCCATGTGTCCCTAATCCTTTTTCTCCTTCGCCTCACACCTATCCTTATTAGGTTTTCAAGGGTTTGGTCACAACCAGCAGATGGTCCAAGAACGACCAAAAGTGTATCATTGTTTTCTTCCAGGTTTTGTTGGTAATTATCCAGTGAAAAATTGTCAATGGATACAAATGCTAGACACCAATTCTGCCCTGGGTCTGATCACTTGTCCATCAAGTGTGGCACACAAATGATCTCACATTTGTAGGTAGACGATGTTTACGCTAAAACGATTACTCCATCCTTCACGGTGCAGAACGGTATCGCCCTGCCGACTCGGATGGCGATGGGGCCGTTCGCTTGCAAGGACGGCGTGGGGGCAAGACCCGACGATGCAAGGGGCGCCAACCGGTGGTGGCGCGGGACCGGGCAGAGGGCTCCCTGGCCCTCGCGTCGGCGGAGGGGTCTGTGGGGGACGCGTCCGCTAGCAAAGACGACATCGCGCGATTGGTTGGTCCGAGCTCTTCACTGGGGGCGATGACTTTCGGAACCTTCCTAGCGGCGATGGTGGCCGTGAGGCCGGATCTTGACATCTCCCGGGACTCTGCACTCCCTGCGGTGGAGGTGCCGCAATCGCCGTCTCGGTGCCCCGCTGTCACGTCGATGGCGGATCTCCCTCCCCTCGCTTCAGCTCTGCGGTTCTCTGGGAGACTCACCGCTCTGCAGGGGCAGCGGGGGCCAAGGCGGTGCTGGTAGGCGCGGTTTGCGTCCCTTTGCCGCCGGTGCCGGCATCGGGGAAGATGGCGAGGGCGCCGGATTTGCAATATCTAGGGTTCCCACCCCACACAGGCGGCGCGCTGGTGGGTCCGTTGTGGGGGCGCTGGGTCATGAGCTGATGTTGGGCCAACTGACCGGTTGGCTAAGCCAATTCGCTGTCTATCGGGCTCTCCACGGCGGATGAGCTTTTGGCCTGGCCTGGGTCCTTTGGGTGTGACCAGCCCATTAACTTGGAGCCTGCCTATAAGTGGCGTTGGGTGCGATCCGGAACCGTAGACTTCTCTTTAGGATTTCCTGCTCCCCCACGAGACGTTCGACGCAACTGGCTGCAGGCAAAAAAACTGTCACTAGTAGAGAAGTGTCTTTCTATGGAACAGATTCTGTGGCGCATGGCTTCTTGGTGCGCCACAGAAATATATTTTTGTGGCGCACGGGTGGGCATGCGCCACAGAAAAGAGGCATTCTGTGGCGCACGGGACCGTGGTGCGCCATAGAAAAGAGGAATTCTGTGGCGCACCCCTATCCCGTGCGCCACAGAAATAAGCTGGGGGCCCACACCAATGATTGCCACACTCCTATTCTGTGGCGCATGGTGGTTAGTGCGCCACAGAAATATGACATTTCTGTGGCGCACCACTGCCACGTGCGCCACAGAATTCCCATCCGAAAAAATTCTGTGCACACGCACCAACTCCACCCCCCCCCCCCCCGGAAACGCCTTTTCTAGTTTTTGACGGAAGAGTTGGTAGTCTAAAAAGTATCAAAAAATAAATCCCTTATAGATGCACGGAGAGTTTAAGGTCTACTTTTTTTTATCAAATTTTGAAATATGAATTTCGACTTTCTGAGCAAAATTTCGTTAAAAAAAGTAAAATGGGCATAACTTTTGCATACGATGTCGAAAAAAAATGATCAAGATATCAAAAAAAAACTAGAGAAAAAGGAACCCAACCTCACTCGCCTTCGGCCTGTGAGCTTTTTTTAGAATCGCCAAATTCCAAAAGGAACAAAAGTTATGGCAG
The DNA here is from genome assembly GCA_028641055.1 of Alopecurus myosuroides. Lineage (NCBI taxonomy): Eukaryota > Viridiplantae > Streptophyta > Magnoliopsida > Poales > Poaceae > Alopecurus > Alopecurus myosuroides. The sequence goes on along the minus strand of CM054062.1, from coordinate 357,856,580 downwards.
TTTTAAGATTTTGACTAGAAAATTTAAAAAAAAAGAAAAAAAAATTCGGTGGCGCACCCCTTCATTTGGCGCGCCACAGAATTGTGGAGGCAGGATTCGAAATCCTGCCTCCTCCCCTCCTCTTCTACCCTCCTCCCCTCCTCTTCTTCCCTTCTCCCCTCCACTTCTCATCTTCTACCTCTCCACTTCTCTCCTCTCCTCCACCTACTACTCCACCTCTCCTCCTCCTCCACCACCTCTCCTCCTCCACCACCACCACCACCACCACCACCTCTCCTCCTCCTCCACCACCACCACCTCCGGCGAGCTCCTCCTCCTCCTCCTCCTCCTCCACCACCACCACCACCCCTCCGGTGAGCTCCACCTCCTCCTCCACCACCACCTCTCCCCCTCCTCCTTCTCCTCCTCCACCACCACCTCTCCTCCTCCACCACCACCACCACCACCACCACCCCTCCGGTGAGCTCCTCCTCCTCCTCCACCACCACCTCTCCTCCTCCTCCTCCACCACCACCACCACCACCTCCGGCGAGCTTCTCCTTCTCCTCCCCACCAACTCCGGTGACCCCCATCCTCCACCCACCAACTCCGGCGAGCATCCGACGAAATCCGGCGAAATTTCGAAATTTCGAAAAATTCCCGCGGCCAGATCTGGCCGCCTTTTTTTTTTTTGAAATTCAAAAAAAAATCTGTGGCGCACCCCCCCGTGGTGCGCCACAGAATTGCAAATTTCTGTGGCGCACGGCTGAGGTGCGCCACAGAATTGACATTTCTGTGGCGCACGGCCACTGTGCGCCACAGAAAAATATTCTATGGCGTGAATTCTGTGGCGCACCCGTCTGGCCCCTAGGTGCGCCACATAATCTCAATTTGGTGCGCCACAGATAGGCCTTTTTCTACTAGTGTGTTCTTCCCCTCTAATCCCCCCCCCCATATTCTAGTGCCGATGGAACGCGGCCATGGCGAAGATGATCGGCGGGACAAGAGACCCTACAAGGTTGTGCGGGCGGTAGTACTAGGCGGGAGCTGGAGGTTAGATCCGAGCGCGAGCTCGAGGAGAACCGAATGCGCTATGGGGGCCATGCACTTTCTCCACCGCGCGGAAGGGACGGTGACCGGCGTTGGGAGAGGGGCGCCAAGGCAACTACTCCGGTCAGTACCCGCGGGGGCGCGGGGCTGGTGCGGCCAGCAGCAGAACTGGAGATAAGGGGCTTGCACATCAAAAGAAAAGGGAGGGTCTCGCCATGGGGGTGGGCACCTCAGTGGCCGGGGAGTGATTACCCACAAGTGTACGGGACCACAACAGTCTTCGAGGGTAAATATAGCCCAATTTATTTATTCCACACAACGGGAGGCCAAAGAATATTTATAAGGCTTAATAACTAAGTTGTCAATTTAGCTGCACCTGAAAAGTATCTTGCTTCACACAATTTATTAGTAGTAACAGTGATATAATGACAATAGTAGTTCAATAGTATCAGTAGTAGACTAGTAGTAAAGCAGTAGTAGCAATAGTAACAACGAATGTAAACGGATTGAGAAGCAGTTCTAAAAACACCGTAGGCATAGCGATAGATGTACGGGTGTTGCATGAATGAGATTAACCATATGATAGAGGTATCCAAGTCACAAACTATCATAGGCATGTTTCCCTAGAATTGTCGTACGTGGTTGCAATAAGAACTTGCACGACGTCTTTTGTCCTACCATCCCGTTGCTGCGGGGCCAAGAAGGAACTAATGGTAATAAAGGTACTTGTTCTACCAAGCACCAGAGTAAAGCATTAACATACGGTGGAAACATGTAATCCTCAAAGTACAGTCCATCCCCTTCGATAGACCAACCATGTCACCTTGGGGTCTCGGGTTCCGGACAATAATAAGTGTATTCAACTAGTAGAGATGATCAAAAACAATAATTATACTCGTGAAAAGATAGCATGTTCATATCTGAAATCATGGCACTCGACCCCTAAGTGACAAGCATTAAGCACTCCAAGTTGCAAAAACGCTAATAAACAACAATAGTGGACACTAGGCAACAAGACCTAACAATCTCGTGATCTATTACGTGACTAATATCATCCAATCCCTACCACCCCCTCTGCCTACAACCCTCACACATCGAAGGGGGGGATTATGGATGGTTGATGGAGAGGTGATGGCGATGACGATGGCGACGATCTCCCTCCAATCCCCATCCCTGTAGGGTACCAGGATAGGAACTTTGTCTTCCGAACTAGGGTTTCGGGTGTCAGCGAAGCTACGTATCGTATTCAGGAAAATCCTTCGGGGCCTCTGCGTTTCAGGAAGGAAGTAGGCTTTATGCCAAAGGGGACCCTGGGGTGTTCCCAGGCCCCAAGGGGCCCACCAGGCGTGACCAGAGGGGGGCCAGGGCTGGCACCCCCTGGAGGCTCAATGCCCCCTCCAGCTATCCTTCGTGCTCCGGGAGTCTTCGGGGAAAATAATTTTTTGGAATTTTCTGAGGGAATTGAATTTCTGCACAAAACTAGACACCTTGGGTAATTCTGCTGAAAACAACGTTAGTCCGTGTTAATTTGATCCAATTTATGAAAATGTGAGGAGAAAAAACAAGAAAAGTGGTTCGAAAAGTAGATATGTTTGCAACGTATTAGGGAGTCTCCTCCATCCTTTGACACCTTGAAGCTTACCTGCTACAACTGCAGCAAGTTGGGCCAGGTAGATTGCAAGAAGACTCCTTCTGCGTGAAGTGCAACTCGATAGGTACCCATCTGTGATGTGAAGGGTGTCCGAGGAGTGATTTGATTCATATTGGGCTGGCTATTGCATGGGCGGCGTTGGTTTCATGTCCCTAGAAGTTTCCGAGGATGAAATCTACAGCCCCCTCCCCCACCATTCAGCGACTTTGTCAGTGGAAGAGTGGTACTATCTGCTAAAAAAGTGGAAGAGGAGTTCAAGGGTATTGTGTATGACCTCTAGGAGACCCTGGGACTTGGATTTTGCGTGTGTCTTCCTTTCAGCTGTGAGACTCCGCATCGCCATCCGCAGCAGCGGGCTTAGGCTCCCCTTCTGCAAGGCCCGAGCACTTGTGATGAAGGGTCCATGGACGAGAATGATATGGAGGTGATGGTGGAACACTGGGTGAAGCTCCATGGCGTCCCACCTCCCTACCGTAACACTAATAGGCTTTGTATTGGATCTAGACCGGTGGGACGCCCGATGGCAATTGACGAAACTACTTTTGAGGACCCGCCGACGCTGATCAGAATGCAATTTGGCTGCAAGGCAAGCACAATGATGGTGGAGTCTGTTTCTCCTGTGTGTTAACGGCCAAGGCTACAAGGTGCAGGTGGAAGTGGAAAAAGGGAAGCGCAGGGGTGGCTCACTTCCTCCTCCACCACCTTCTCAGAACAACAAGGAAGAGGATGACGACGAGGTAGCAGGTAAATCCTCGGATGAGGACATGGAAGAGTGGAAGGGGAAGTCAGGGCCGTCAAAACTCTATGAAGCTCCTCGCATCCCACATTCTTACCAAGGATGGCTAGGGGACTTGTGGCCATAAATTAGTGACGACTCTGCTGCCCGTGACCCATGTCCTGAAGGCTGCGTTGGCGCCTCCCCGGCTCAACTAGTACGGGTCATTCTTCAAGACTGCGCCAACGCCACCCTGCTCTTTTCCTTTGGCCGGAGCTGCGGGAGCTTAGGTGGCTTCCATGTGAGTGAGTGATCATCCTCCACCGTCCCCTTCCGTGACTCTAGACTCGGATGTTCTCGTTGGCCCTCTTAATGCCACGGCTCCGGCCCTCAACCCTTCTAGTTGGGAGTCCGACCTATCTGCTACGAGGGACCGCGAGCACCACAACAAATCTAATGCAGACTGACTTGATAAGGTGTTCGCCTCCGCTCTCCCCCAATTCCCCCCATCCGAAGTTCTCGCTCGAATCTGGGCAGACGGAGGGGGTGGCGGCGGCCCTCGCTGGGATGGTGGCATGAGGGCTTTCGGACTAAGGCAATCTCGATGACATCTTGCCGCAAAACTGCTTGTGGCACATGTCTCTCTATGCAGGCGATGCTGGATTGGGCTGTCAACCACGCGCTTCATCTTGATTCCTCAGGTATACCCCATTTAAGACTTTGCTATCCTCCCCCATGTTTCCGACGAACATCTCCTCCACGTTTCTTGTGATAGTGGTATTGTTCGCTCTGTCGGAGAATGCTCTCCGGTGGAAGCCTTGTCCCTGATTCGTGTAGCAGAGCTTGCCCAAATATAATTGCCTTTGGCCCATGCCAAAATTGCCCGAAAATCTGATGAAGAAAAGGTGTTTGCTTCTAGAGAAAAGGAGACCCGTTACATGGCTTCCACATTAGCAGGGGCTGGTGTGGAGTTTGATGTGGTTGCAGACAATAGGTAAGGGCCCGCGCTATAGCCAAATGTGCCCATTCACCCAGATCCCAGGGTGGGCCCTATCGCTCGTCGGCGTGCGGGTAAATCTGTGATGACCAACCAGAGGAAATCAACTGCACCTGAAACCCTACTTCCACCAAGCACGGGCTAAATGCGGGGTTGATACGTTGCAAATGTATCTATAATTTTTGATTCTCATGCTTCGTTTTCTACCCAAAACTTTTGTTTTCCACATGTTTTCCTTCGTTTTCCGGATATTTTCATAGAGTAACCTATTAACGAGATGCCCCTGGCAAGTTGTTGTTTTCTGCTATTTTTCTGTTTTAGAAAGGTTCTTAAAGAATATTCTCGAAAAGGGTTGAAAATCCACGGAGATCGTTTATTTACCTTGAACAAAGACGGGGTCCAAAGAAGAGCCGGAGGAGGGCCAGGGCCCCCAGGTGGGTACCAGGCGCGGCCTGATGGTGCAGGTCTCCCACTCGTTGGCAGATCCCAAGAGGAAGGTTTGATGAGCACAACATCAAGTTTCCCTTAGAAAAGAAACCAAGGTTAAATCGACCAGTAGGAGAAAGAAGAAACTTCCGAACGTTGATGCAGCTGAGTTGGCAGGGCGCACTACTGGTTCAGCGGCAACGTGGAACCTGCACAACACAATCAATTCACTTTGCCCCAACAAAATAGTGAGGCTGTCAATCTCACTGGTTTTGCTGAACACAAAGAGGTTAAACGTATGGTGTGGAAAACAATATGAAAACAACAGTAGCAGTGTGAAAATAGTAATTGCAGCGGTTGTATTATCAGTATGAGAAAATGGATCGGGGTCCGCAGTTCACTAGAGGTGTCTCTCCATAAAAGATAGCTAACAAGTGTGGTGAACAAATTATAGCTAGGAAATTGATAGATAATGAAACATGCATGACATGATGATTACTATGTGGTTCACGAGGGCATTACAACAAGATACATAGACCGTCATCCAACTGCATCTATGACTAATAATCCACCCTCCAAATATCATCCGAACAAATATTGGGTATTAAGTTGCAAGCAACATATAATCACAGTAAGCAAAGTGTGTAATGTAAACAATGTAAACATCATTGTTTTCACCCAAATGGCAACAACACATACTCCATCCGTCATGTTTTTGTCACTCAAGCACAGATGCAAAGGAGGCATGAATCCACTATCGAGCATAAATACTCCCTCTTGGAGTCAGTAGTATCTACTTGGCCAGAGCATCTACTAACAACGGAGAGTATGCAAGATCATAAATAACATACACATGAAGACAACATGATAGATTGATAATCAAGAGACATACCATTCAATAATCATCGGATCCAAGCAAACACAACATTTAGCATTAAAATAAGATGATCTCGATCATGTAGGGAAGCTCACAAGATCTAAACATGAGGCATAAAGAGAAGAGAACAACCATCTAGATACTGCTATGGACCCGTAGTCCAAGGATGAACTACTCATGCATCACTCCGGAGGCGGGCATGGTGGTGTAGAGCCCTCTCGTGATGATTTCCCCTCCCGACAGGATGCCGGTGAGAACTCTAGAACCCTCCCGGTCTCGGGTTGACGATGACGGCGGCCTCAGGTGTTTTTCGTGGAAAAGTCGTATATTTTTAGGGTTCACGCATCGGTGAGGATAAATAAGCGAAAGGGCGATGGTGGTGGGCGCCTGAGGATCCCACACCACCTCCATGCGCGGCCGGGGGGACGCGTCGCTGATACGTCTCCAACGTATCTATAATTTCTGATGCTCCATGATCATATTATTTCAATTGCTACTTGGTTTCTCCCTTATTTATAGTACTTCTATATGTTTTCTAGGACTAACCTATTAACAAGATGCCAAGTGCCAGTTCCCTGTTTTCTGCTGTTTTTGGTTTCGGAAAAGTTGTTCTGGAAACATTCTCGGAATTGGACCCCACAAAGCCCTTAGTGCCTATTTTCCCCGGAAGCATCCAGAACACCGAAGAGGAGTCGAAGACGGGCACCAGGGGGGCCACACCATACGATGGCGCGCCCCTGGCCACGCCACCTATGGGTGTGGGGCCCTGGAGCTCCACCGCCTTTGCCCTTTCGCCTATTTAATTCCCCTGGATGGAAAACCCTAAGCAGCTGATCAAAAATCCCCAAAAAGCTCCGCAGCCGCCATCACTGTCACGGGGGGTTCTGAAGATGTTTCGGCACCCTGCCGGAGAGGAGAACATCACCGGAGGCTTCTACATCACCATGCCTGCCTCCGGAGTGATGCGTGAGTAGTTCATCTTGGACTACGGGTTCATAGCTTTAGCTAGATGGTTGTCTTCTCCTCATATGCCTCCATGTTTAGATCTCGTGAGCTGCCTATCATGATCGAGATTGATCTTATGTAACTCTATGTGCTGTGTTTGCTCGGATCCGATGAATATTGAACTTATGCCAAGTTGATTATAGTCTTTATTTGCATATGCTATTTGTGATCTTGCATGCTTTCCATTGCTAGTGGTTGCTCTGGTCAAGTAGTTGCTAGTGACTCCAAGAGGGAGTATTTATGCTCGATAGTGGGTTCATGCCTCCTCACCACCTTGCTCGATTGACAGAAACGTGAAGGGGGATGTTGTAACATCCCTGATTTTTGAAGAAGCTCAAAAATCGCAAAAATTCGAAACTTTTGTTTTCTTCTAATGAAAGCCACACAAAAAAAACAAATAAAGCTCAAACACAAAGGAAATATTTAATGTTATTCCAATGTTATTGGAAATGATAATCCAAATGTCTCTATTTTCTAAAAACCTTAAATCCTCAAAATAGATAATTATGCCAAGAAATTGTTTTCCCTATTTGCAAACGTCAGAGAATATAAAATGGTTTCACTAACAATATGTTTTCCAAATGATTGTTTTCAACTTATCTCTGAATTTTATTTAGCTATAAACTTTATTTAGCTATTTTCCATTTTAAAATAGTATGAAGTTGCTAGTAGTAGTTATTCAAAATTTTATAATAAATTTATTTTAAATGGGTGGAAACAACACAAAAATATCTTTATATTAAAGATCTCATTTTTACAAAGCCACAGGTTTTTGTATGAGGCCATTTGGAAATTCTATTCAAAAGTTATGATAAAAACAAATTTTGAAAAGGGAAAAAAGGGGGCGCAGCAGCAAAGCAGCCCACCCATGCCCCCTTTTCTCTGCCCCGAAGCCCGGCCCAACACTACCTGGCCCGCGAACCAGCCCAACAAACCGTCTCCTGTCAAAAATAAAGAGAAGAAGGGGAAAAAAGGCGGGCCGCTGACAGCGGGATCCACAGATGATGTCCGCGGGACACAAACGCCGCGTCAGCATGCCTCGACGTCCGCGCCAGGGAGGAGTCCGCCTCCGCGCCGCCACAGTTTGCCCCTCGCCCACGCCTCCTGTCCCCATAAGAGCTTGGCCTCCCTCGATGTTTGTGCCCCATTATTGAAACCCTACCTCTCTGCTGCCAGGTTCCTCGCCGCCGCCGGAAGATACCTTCGCCGCCGTTAGAGCATCGCCCGCTACTGGATCCATCGGGGACATCCGAGGACGGAATCGGGACGGCGAGGCCACACCTCATATCCCTAGCCTCTCCTCGCTTCGGGGAACACGCTAGGACGCCGGGGGAACCTCCACCGAGCTAGAGCACCGCCGTCTACCTCCACACCGGCGAGGTCCGCCGCCTCTGTAAGTTCTGTGCCACCCCAACCGTCCGATCCGTAGTGAACGTGCAGGATTAAATTGAGGCCAGCCAAGCCGGTAACGGCTCAAGCCAAACTTAAGCCCTAGCCGAGCCACTAGCCAGGGATCCCTAGCCTTTATATCTAGATCGTGTGGCCCCTAACAGATGACTTAAACGAACAGGTACCAACCAATCAGGGCATGCCGTGTCACCCACCCTTTTTCTGTTTATTCCGGATTTAATCTAAATAGGCAGTTTTGCAGAAACACCCCTAGAACTTAGAATCGTCACAACTTTTTAACTGTAGATCCAAATTAAGCAAACTTGGACTTTTTGAAAAGCCCTGAACACGTAGAATCTTCTACCACTGTCCAAATTTAAATTTGAGAAATTTAAATTGGTTCAAATTTAAATATATTTGTTTGGTAATTTTTGGCATAGTTTAAATTCTACAAATCTAAAAATTGCAAATAAAATATTTTTCGAGACCTTAGGATGTGTACTAACAGTCCCTTGCGCCCAAAATAATTTTTGGCTAAGTTAAAATGGTTTTGATTGTTATATGCTCATATGACTATGTTTGACTTAGTTTATTTTCTGTAATTATTTTCAATGTGTTTTCTCTAGCAAATTTGTGGTAAGGACTAACTTAGACCAGAGAGACCAAAACCAAAGCCCTTAGAATATTTCTAAGTTAATTTTCCTAGTTGGCCCTCCTAGTTGAAAACCACTAAGTCTGGATTTGTGAAAAGCCATGGAGAGGATACTACAATTTTCAACTCGAAGATTTTCAACACGAAGCAAGAAGACAAATGAAGGACTTAGCCAAGAAAACAGACTTCAGAAGCATCTCCGAAGAAGTAGAAGCACTTAGAAGAAAATCAAGAAGACAAGGAGACCAGCCACATCTCTCTCTTTTTGTCTAAGTATTTTCTCCCCTTTCTTTTCTGTTCTCTTAGACTTTGTGCTATGGCTAAGTTAGATGAAGACCAGCCCTAGTTGTACCAAAATCAACAAGTGTTAGAAGATTCAATGAAGAAACCACACCAAGGAGGAAACTACAAAGGATCCTAAAGAATTTTCAAAACCAATCATGTGAAGACTTAGGGTTTGTTTTCCAAGACTTAGAATTTAAGATGGTTAGTGTCAAGTTTGTATTTACCAAGACTTAGAGTTTGTTTTCCAAGTGTGATGATAACTTTTGACCAAGAAATCAACAAGAAGACTTTCATAAAGAAGAACAACTTCAAGCCAACTTCAACTCAAGAAGAATACTCTCCTAGAAGATGAAGAAGAAGAGGAAGATTTTACAAGTCCTTTCTTTAGGAAACTCTAGCAATATCTAATACCTCTCTTACTCCTAGATAGATACTTCAAATGCTTTTCTTCAACTCAATGAGGAGTACTACAAGCAAGGCCATTGAAGAAACATGCAAAAGACTTAGACATCAGAAGCCACTCAAGAAGATGGAAGAAGGACTTGAAGAAAACAAGGCAAAGATATATGGGACCAATCTTAACAAGATAGAAAAACTTAGTTTCAATCACTTGTTTTCTTTTGGTGAAATAAATAAGTGTTAAAAACATTGTCATGTTTCCTTGGTTTAATAAGTGGTGTAATCACCCCTAGTGAACTCTTGGAAATTCCCCTAACAAGTATGGAATCCATCATAGTTTGTTTTTCTTTAAACTTAAACTTTAACCAACCCATGCCCTGGTAACTAACCCTATGCCCATTTTCACGAAGTCTTTTCACAAGTTGAATCTTTGTGACTAACTTATTTAAAACCCTTTTGTTGTGATTGTTGTTTTATATGTTTTCTTCTTGTTTGATTGTTAGCATGCTTGTTTACTTGTTATTGTGTTTTCAGTGTATAGATTGTACGGAGTGGAACGTTCCATTTTGTGAAGAGAGAGTTTAACTTCTTCACCAACTTCAAAGGCAAGTAACACATCATTAACTACCCATTATTTTCTATATGCATTAGTTGATTTTTGAGAAGTATGCATGATAGGAAATTTTACTAAGTTATATTATGCTATGCTATTATCCTAGTAGTATGTAGCCATCCTTTTTACCTGGTTACTTTGTAGCCATTAAGCTTAGTAGATGCTTAGCATTGCTATTAAATTTTTTTCATTAGATGTTGAGGAAAATTCTAAGTACTAAGCTCAATGAACTACCTGGGTGGATTTGGTAGTTGGGTTGATGAGAGTTGAGTGTCGCCCCGAGGGGTGTTCACTCGCGGATTGCCACCCAGGAACAAAGAGATTAGTATGTCCTTCTAAATTTAGTAGCTTCCCGTGCAACCTTTAATCATATGGGCTCTGTCTTGATCAACTAAGTGGAATGAACTCACCAGTGCTTGACAAGCAGATGTTGGGGGTGTAGGTTGGAACGGGTCAAGCCGGATGGTGGTGGAATTTCTTCTGAAAGATCTCGTCTCAATCTTCTCCTTTCCTTAACACACTCAGGGTGTATAGGATGTTTGGGATGATTTGAGTCTAAAGGTGAAAGTTCACAAACTCTGCAGAGTCAACAAACTAAGATCTTAGCCGTGTCCCCGGTCATGGACAATTTGAGCAGCTGGACAAGGAATGACGGAAGAATCTCATCATGCCAACTTCATAATAAAAAAATTATGGGTGAACATGGGAAGGAGATTTACCCTGGTCTCTATCAGTGGTACTCCTTAATTTAGTTCTGGTTCATTGGTTTCTATGAGTGATACCTTTTATAGATGAAAATGTTTTATGATAAAAGATAGGAGAAAACTGGCTTTATGCAAACTTAGCCAAAACTCCACTCAGACAAATATGCATGTAGTATTAGTCTTGACATTTATATCCACCATAGTGTTACTTGTCAATACATTAAATTTTATTGACTCCCTTGTGGCTGCATATTCCATATTGCAGATGAATCTGAAGACGAGTGAGGTTTCGTTCAGGATTTCGAGTCTATCGCCAACATGTTTTTGCCTGTGGCACATGAAGAACATGGGCTCAATGTTTACTATGTTTTCCGCTGTAATTCTGTTTTCTGCTAGTCTTCTAAGACTATGCAAGTTGTAATACTATTTTGTAAAGACTGGATCATGTGATGTAATAGAATTTGATGCATTTGCATGATATTTCATTTTGTACTGTGGTGCTAGCATTTGATCCAGGGACTAGCACAATAACACAGGTGTCCTTACATTACTTAAATGTGGGAACGCTACAGATGTGTTGTTGCCATTAGGGAGAAAACAGCGGTGAGAGTGCCTACGTGCATAATCATTGCTTACATTACACACTTTGGTTCATGCAGTTATCTATTGCTTGCAACTCAATACCTAAGGGGGTTCAGATGATAATCTGAGGGTGGATTATTAGTCGTAGATGCAGATGGATGTTGGTCTATATATATTGTTGTAATGCCCGCACTAAATATCATAGTAGTCTTCATGTCATATATGTGCACTACGGTGCAACCTCTATTTGTCAATTGCCCAGCTGTAATTTGTTCACCCAGCATGCTATCTTTTATGGAGAGACACCAGTAGTGAACCTATGAACCCCGTTCCATTTTTCCACACTATTAAACAAACCATAACTATTTCCTGCTTTCTTTACTTACTCCAAGCATACATCATTTTCCACACTATACGTCTAATCTTTGTTTTCAGCAAGACCGGTGAGATTGACAACCTCACTGTACTGTTGGGACAAAGTATTTTGGTTGTGTTGTGTGCAGGTTCTACATTCTTGCTGACACCGGTGAAGCGCCAGTACAACCGTCAGTGGCATCAACCTTCCTGAGATCCTCTTCCTCCTACTGGATTGATAACCTTGGTTCTTAACTGATGGAAATTATTGCCGCTTGCTCATCACACCCTCCTCTTGGGGTTTCCAACAACTTCATCAACTCTGCAAGCATCAAGGAATTTCTGGCGCCGTTGCCGGGGAGGAAGAATTCTTCTGGCAAGGGGAGTCTCTCACTCTCAACCTCTTTATTTTGTTTATTATCTTGCTTTTATTTTTGTCTTGTTTTTCTTCTCTATATCAAAAACACACAAAAAAATTACTTCATAGCTATGATTTATTTTCTTGCTTTTATTCTGCTAAAATGAGTTCCTCTGAGAATACTAAGTTGTGTGACTTCACTAGCACAAACAACAATGATTTTATTTGTACACCTATTGCTCCACCTGCTCCTACTGCTGCTTTCTATGAGATTAAACCTGCTTTATTAAATCTTGTTATGAAAGAGCAATTTTCTGGTATTAGTACTGATGATGCTGCTACCCACCTTAATAATTTTGTTGAACTATGTGAGATGCAAAAATATAAAGATGTGGATGGAGATATTATTAAACCGAAAGGATTTCCTTTCTTTTTGAGAGAAAGAGCTAAAGAATGGTTGCTATCTTTGCCTAGAAATAGTATTGATTCATGAATTAAGTGTAAAGATGCTTTCATTGGGAAATATTATCCTCCTGCTAAAATTATATCCCTGATAGGTGTCATAATGAATTTTAAACAATTTGATAATGAACATGTTGCTAAAGCTTGGGAAAGAATGAAAACTATGGTGAAGAATTGTCCCACTCATGGACTGACTACTTGGATGATTATACAAACCTTTTATGCAGGATAGAATTTCTCCTCAAGGAACCTATTGGATTCAGCTGCTGGAGGTACCTTTATGTCCATCACTTTGGGCAATGCAACAAATCTTCTTGATGATATGATGATAAATTATTCAGAGTGGCACACTGAGAGAGCTCCACAAGGTAAGAAGGTAAATTCTATCGAGGAAACCTCTTCTTTGAGTGAAAGGCTTGATGCTATTATGTCTATGCTTATAAATGGTAAATCAAAGGTTGATCCTAATAATGTTCCTTTAGCCTCTTTGGTTGCTCAAGAAGAGCATGTTAATGTAAAATTTATTAGAAACAATGATTTTAACAATAATGCTTATAGAAATAATTTTGGTGGAAACAATTATAAGCCTTATCCTCCTAATAATGGTTATGGTAATTCTTATGGTAACTCCTACAATAGCAATAAAAGCTCTACCTCTGATCGTGAAAACATGCTTAGAGAATTTATTAGCACACAAACTGCTTTTAATAAATCTGTTAAGGAAAAGCTTGGTAAAATAGATGTTCTTGCCTCTAAAGTAGATAGCCTTGCTATTGATGTTGATTTTCTAAAACTAAAGGTTTTGCCACAAGACGTTAAACAAAGTAAAACTTTGAATGCCATCCAAGTTCGAATTGATGATAATGTTAGGTTGATGGCTGAATTACGTGCTAGGTGGGAAAGAGAAGATGAATTAGCCTAGAAAGAATAATATTGCTAGAGTTTGCACTATCGCAACCACTAGTAAAACTGAAGCTCCTAGTGCTAGTAAACCTCCTACTATCAATGGTAAATTAGGTGGTGTTAACAAAGACTCCACCCCTTCTGTGAAACGAACTAAATTGCCTAAAACTGCTGAAATTGCTCCTGATAAAAGTGCTGAATTTTTTTTAGAGATGTGGGAGATAATGGTCCCATTACTTTTGATGATAATAATATTGATTTTGATCATTGCAATATCTCTGAAGTTATTATGTTTCTTCAAAATCTTGCTAGAAGTCCCAATGATAGTGCCATGAATATGTCCTTTACTAAACATATTACCAATGCTCTCATGAAAGTTAGGGAAAAAGTTGAAACTTGAGACATCTATCCCTAGAAAATTAGATGATGGTTGGGAGCCTATCATTAATATAAAAGTAAATGATTTTGATTGCAATGCTTTGTGTGATCTTGGTGCTAGTATCTCTATTATGCCTCAAAAGCTTTATAATATGCTTGATTTACCACCGTTGGAACACTGTTATTTGGATGTTCATCTTGCTGATAATGCTAAGAAGAAACATCTTGGTAGAATTGACGATGTTCTTATTATGGTTAACAATAACCTTTCCCCTGTCGATTTTGTTGTTATGAACATTGAATGCAATGCTTTTTGTCCTATTGTTTTGGGAAGACCTTTTCTTAGAACTGTTGGTGCTATTATTGATATGAAAGAGGGGAGTATTAAATATCAATTCCCCCTCAAGAAAGGTTTGGAACACTTTCCTAGAAAGAAGATGAAGCTACCTTTTTACTCTATTATTAGATCAAGATATGATTTTGATGCTTCTTCACTTGAAAATACTTGAGTTGCCACTTGAAAAGGCGTTAAAGAAAAGCGCTACCGGGAGACAACCCGTTTTATTTCGCTGTTTTCAACCCGTTTTCCTTCGTTTTCTTTGGTGTGCTTTGCACCTGGGTGTTGTCTATTTCCTTATCAACCCCACGGTATCTTTTCTTTTGTGTTTTTGTTGAGCCAAGTAAAGCCTCTAGTGGAAAGTTGAGGCTATATTTCGGATTTCTGCGCAGGAAAAAGATTTTTGCTGTCCACTTTTAATTTCGTAAAAAATCGATCTTTACCTGCAGTCCTGTTTTGAGAGATATCTGCCAATAATTGCATTTGCATCTTAATCTCTTTATTTTGGTGTTCTTTTGAGAAAAAGAGTTTTAAAAGAAGTTGTGACAGTAGCTAATGTGTTTTTGAGTGTGTCGCACCCGGACTTCTAGAGGATACTCACAGCCCGCTAAACAGTAGATAATTGGCTTACGGGGCTTACCGGCACCCGCATCTCAATATGAGCAGGCCAACACGTAAACGTGTGACAACCAACCTCTACTATTCATCGTCTGCGTAAACCATCCCATAGAAATCCGACTACTTCCATTGACGTACTTCATAACATACACACATGGTACGTCAACGGCATTTGAACAAGTGATATCACAACAAATCTCTAAGACACAAAGAAATAGAAATAAGTGGCAAATAGCTCTCATTAGAGCAGAGATAGCAAATACAATCATCAAGAGGAGACATGTCCCAACAAGTCATCATTACATCACATCGGAAGCATCCAAAGTGTCTGAGTACAGACAAGATCCAAATAGTCCTAAGAGGCCGGAAACGAAAAGACGGAGCCCATCCACGATGTCTCGGATCCTGCCCGGGGTCCGTTATCTACTCGTCAGCAGCCTCGTCATACTCCACGTAGTAGCCACCATGGGGATCCTCGGAAACGTAGTCTGCAGAACACGCAGCTCCAAAGGGTTCAGTACAGACGAGTACTGGCAAGCAAGACGCATAAGATACCAAAGTGTACCCGGCAACACCAAGTACAGATGCTTTGGGTTCAACGGAAGATGGGTGATACAAAAGTGCGGCAGCGGGCTGCCTAACCAACTACAGAGACACGCTACTACATCCGGCTAAGAGAAAGG
Organism: Alopecurus myosuroides; assembly: GCA_028641055.1. Taxonomy (NCBI): domain Eukaryota; kingdom Viridiplantae; phylum Streptophyta; class Magnoliopsida; order Poales; family Poaceae; genus Alopecurus; species Alopecurus myosuroides. The sequence goes on along the minus strand of CM054062.1, from coordinate 357,841,163 downwards.
GATAAGATAGCGCATAGGAACCAACTACCAACAACCTCAAACAAACCCATCCTGGATCTCGCCCCTTATCCAAAGAAGCAACCCGAGAATAACTCACACAGTTGGATTAATGAAGGTTCAAGTTATTGTGTCAATAAGCCTATTACTAGTCAAATTATTATTAATTAGGTGTAAGTTGTCTAATCCTTGTTAGCCAGCCCTATCACCAAGTCATCCATAACCGCGGAAAACCCACAGGGGTGCACCAATTTGGCCGTACACGTAAGAATATCCCGCCAGACGGGGGATCAACCCACCAAGCGAGGTACTCAACACAACCCAACTCTTCTTCGCATCAAGCCCAAAGAACCACGTGCTGTGCGTGCGCGGCTAATCGAGCCCCCACGAAGAAAAGGGGGACCCTCATAGCACTGGAAGACCACGCCGCCCTAAATGCCGACTACAAAAGTTCCACCCTGGCGCCAAGGGTTCGTACCTGCATATGCGTGCATCAAATGGAAAGCCCGAACTAAGTGTAGCGATTTGGACGAGATGCGAATCGAATCAGAGTTGCGAGGGGCGCCCATACACGCTTCCCACATGCGGTTAGCGCGCTCAACATGGATCCAGAGGACAAGAACTTTTCCTGAGTTCGACACTAGCAGGCCTCAAAACCATACCCGGCCTCCTGCCGGTGCCTTATCATCAAATTAGCATTACCACATACATTAACAGGTTGTTGTTTAAACATCGAGCCCCCAGAACATAATAAATATGGTAACAGAAATAACGGACACCAGACTCGAGCATAAACAACCCTAAGCATACTAGTAAGACACAGGCAACAATCAACAGGGTTATAGGTGTGGAGGAATAGGCTATATCAAGGTTACAGGATAACATGTGATGGGATCGGAACACAAGCAACGAATCTTAAGGCTAGCAGGATAGACAACGGAAAGTATCGATATCCAGTGTGGAAAGGACACAATGGTTCATGTGAGTGAATACTTGCCTGCAAACTCAGTAGCCTGGTACTGGGCTAACTCCTCTGAAGTAGTGTCGTAAACCTCGTCTATCTCAACGTCGTCGTCTATTCGGGAAGAAGCAAACAAACAACGCAGAGAGACAAACAATCAATACCATGGCATAATGCACAAACATGGGATGATGCATGACAATTTAATTGATGCATCAAAGATAAGCTAGTTGACATGGTAACATAATTAAATAGGTCTATATGCAATTTGGATTGCATATGGAAAGCCCATGAATGCATGGATGAGGAAAACAATGAGAAAACAACAATAGCTTCAATTTGAAATGTGGTTTACCAAGTTTGGAATTTTGTTTATTAAGTTATGAAATTTGGCTTCCTAAATGAGTTACACAAGCATTTGTTGTTTTCACCAATTTTAATTGTTCAAAATAGATAACCAACTTTATATTTGGAAAGAACACAAAATTTTAGGTGGAATACATGTTTCATTTGTTGACAATGGATTTAAAATGATTTAATTATGAATTAAACAAGTTTGGACAAGATTTAAATGAATTTAATTCAATTATAAGGTTATTTGAATTTTTATTTGTTCAACACATTAAATAAAATTCATATTTTAAAAGATTATACTTTTCTGGTTTGAAAACATATTTTATATGTTCAAAAGAATTTAGTTTGACCAAGTTATGAATTTAGCAATTTTAAATGATTTAAACAAGGTTTAAATTATTTAACCAATTTTAATTATTCAAATCAGGAAACAAAATTTATATTTGGAAAGCTTGTTCAATTTTGCATGGAAAACATATTTTATATGTGCCATTTGAATTAAATTTGAATTAGTTATGAATTTGACCAAATTTGAAATAGTAGTTTGAATTTGAATTTTTGAAGCATTTGAAAAGTTCAAAACAGTATACAATTGGTTTAAACATGTAGAGAATTAAATTTGGTATGGAAAACATATTTAACATGTTGAATTTGAATTTAAAATGAGGGATCTATGAGAGTTTGAATTCCAGGGACCATTCTGTAAATAAACAGGGACTTGAAATGAAAAGAAATGGGTTCAGATCTGGTTTTCACCTCGCAGCGGCCTAGCCTGGGCCACTGACAGGGGGCCCTGGCCACTGTGGCGCTTGCGTGGCGTGGGGTGGAGGCTGACTGGGCTCGCAGAGCCGCAGACAGGTGGGCCTCTCTCGCGCGCGCGTGGCTTAGCCGCAAAAAGGTTGGATTTATTCTTCTGCGGGGAGGAATCGAACCTGCGCCGTGGGCGTGTGTGCGCAGCGCGTGTGCCACTGCGCTGCTGAAATGTTTCGTGACAGAAGGGAGGGCTTGGGGGTTTTGAGGTGCTGTTTCGTCAGTAACTGAACTGACGAAAGTTCAGTTAACTGAACTTTGATGACGAGGGGACGGTCGCCGGCGGCGACTGCAGCGCTGCTGCTGCTGTGCGTGCATGTTGCGCATCGTGCGCGTGCGTGGGACTCGCGGGTGCAGAGGGGTACAGAGGAGAGAGGAGGGAGAGGTGGTGCTCACCACCTCTGAAGTCGTTGCAGCGGCTCGGTGAAGAGGACAGTGGCGGTGACAGTCGACGGCGACGAAGCGGTGGTGGTGATCCGAGGCCATACGGGCCCTGCCGTGGAAGCGAGGAGGACGAGGAAGACTCGGGGGTTCCGTTCCCGCGGCGTGAGCCCCTCGACGACGACTCCAACCCCTACACCAACCCCATCACTTTCCGGCCATGGCAGCTAACGGCAGGTTTCAGAAAAATTCAGCAAAGAACGGAAGAGAAAGGAGGGGATCGAGGGGAAGAAAGGGAGGTGGCGGCGCAGTGAAGAAGAGAGGGGAGGCTAGGGTTTCGATGCGCCCTCGGGGAGTAGATAAAGGGGAGAGGGTGGAGCAGGTGGAGGTGGGGGTGCGCTGCTGTCGTCAGGCGCTGCGTCAGCCGTACAGAGAAAGAAGAAGGAGGGAGCGGGCCGTGCTGCGCGCGCTTGCTGGCTGGGGTGGAGGTTGGGCTGGGCTGGCCCAGCTGGCTGGCCTGGCCCAGCTGGCTGGCCTGGTCTGCCTCCCCCAGCCCGTTTTTTTATTTTTTCTCTCTGTTTTTTTTTGCAGAAAAGAAAAGAAAAGAAAAGGAGAGAAATAGAAGGGCTTTTGGGGTTTAAAAATTTGGGAATAATTGTTTATGAGTTGTTTATTACAAAACCCCAGCTGTGCAACTTTGTGTTTTTCAAAAATTTAAATTGTGTCGCTGTTTGTAATTTAAATGAATTTGGGTGAAATTGGTGTTAATTGAATTATTGAAAAGAAGCAAGTTAAAAGGTTTGGAATTTTTAAGTTTATTGGAACCAAACAAATGGTTTGATTTGAAAGTTTTATTTGAATAATTGTAACAGAACAAGTATGAAACAAGGGTTTGAATTTTGGTTTGAAATTCAAATGGAAAAACAAGTGAAAACAAGATCATTGCTCATGATGGAATGATGCAAACTTAATTTAAACAAAAAGCAAACATTCTAGGGTTGTTTTTCATACTTGGGATGTTACAGATTGTTAGACTTGTGTTGAAACTGAACCATGTGAATTTATTATTTCAATTGCACTAATGTTCCCAAGGCATCCCCTTCTTCGTGAATAAATTATCAGGTCACTTCTAGTGAAACTATATTTTTATCCGGTCGCATCTTATGTGCTTTACTTGGAGCGTCTTTTATTTTTGTTTTCAGTTTGTTTTTATTTTTTTTGCTTTCAGTTTGTTTTTACTTTTTCAATAAGCTTGGTTGGACCCCAACATTCTTTTATTGGAGAGTGACACGCTCCGCTTTTTCATGGGAATACTTTGTATTCTTAATCTCTATCTAGCTGCTTCATTTATTTAGCTCCTGTTTTGCATGCATCTCTTATTAGAGTTGTTATTTTTAGTAGTGGTATGTGAGTACTCTCATGTTTGCTTGTTGTATCATAAATAGTATTTCTGTTAAAGCATGTTTTGTATGGTGCTTTTTGGGAGAAACAAAACTGCTGCTTGAACTAGAATTTATAACGGTACTAGTAGAAGCTTGTATAGACTGTGGCTAGAACATTTTCATGCCATGCTAAATGTTATTTTAGTTTTAAAGCCTTGTGGTTATTGAGTAGCATGATTAGCCTCAAATAGCTGAGCGTGTTTAATATGTCTTGAAAGATTCATGAGTTGTTCTTGTCATAGTAAAGCATCAATATATGGTATTCTCTTTCGAATGTTTTATTTGGTTGACTTGGCGCATGCTCACACCATGTTTATGACTACAAACCAGTCACGAATAGCCTCCATGACCACTTAGTTTTCGAACTTGTGATACTGCTTATGTTTTAATTAATGATGCTTATGTCGCTATGCATGATTATGGCTCTTATGCTCTCAGCCGCATCAGCCGCCTCATGGTGTGGCCCCCCTGTGGCTCCCCTCCGGCCTCTTCGGGACTCCGTGGAACCTTCGGGAATTCTAAGACTTCCGGGTTTCGAATTTTCCAATTCCGAGAATATTTCCAGAACAACTTTTCTGAAACTAATTAAAAACAAAAGAAAACTTGAACTGCCTATGTGGCATCTTGTCAATAGGTTAGTCCCGGGATATCTATAAAAATTACTTAAATTGTGAGGAAAACATATAGCATATGGCGTAAAAACAACATGGAACATCAGAAATTAAGGATACGTTTATGACGTATCAACATCCCCAAGTAAAAACACATAATTTCCGAGGTGACATGCTACCAACATAAACTTGAACATCTAAATTGTAAAAGCATAAGTATAGCTGAGATGATATCACTTTAAACACAAGCATGATAGATATAAATTTAACAATGAAGCATATCAATCACTTTGCATCATGAAAAATGATACAAATAAAAGATCATGAATAATAATGCACTTGAAAGTTATTCGTTTGTTTCAAGCATAGAGAAAACCTAGCAAAGTGATATTTCGCTTGTCCTTACTCCTTAAGAGTGGGGCAAAATATAAATGCCATGACACCTTCAAAGTTTAAGAGGAAGACTAGAACAAATAATATGAGAGCAAATAATAACACATCATAAATCAATTAATAATGTTTCTGGGACAAATTCACATTAAACTCAGAATGGCAACTATACACTCTCAACTGTGCATAAAGTTAGAAGATGGAGACTCAACATAAAAGTAAAAGAAAGACCATTCGTAGAGGGAAGCGGGGATCACTCATGTGCCCGTATCCTCACATAATTGTGTTTCTTTCCGACATGTTCTAACATGGAGGAAATCAAGATTACGCAGTAAACAAGGATTTGATATTTATGAAACATGAATAAGAAAAGTAATAATTTATAAATTCATTGCCATGTCCACACACTTATTTTATCAGCGGTTATACGCAATATTAAGAATTGCGAATTTTTGGGGATCGGGCGCCAAGGTGCACCCCTAAATCTAGTAAGTTCCATTAGTGAAGAGAACGCGCGAAAGGCAAACGTTGCTGACATTCTTTGCTTTACCAAAAATACATATAAAAATGCACTGCCTTAGTATACCCCAAGGATTTTAACCAATCCTTTTGTTTTATCCATGTATGCCCTTTCTGTTGAATTAGACACATTTGCATTAATCATCAATCATCATAGCACACTAGCTACTCTGTAGATTTCATTGACTTTGCTCATGATACCGTTAGTTGTAGTTGGATTTTGGTGTAAAGTCGTTGAGAGCATGTAGAAAGTTTTGGGGCTGTCCTTATTACCAAACCTTTAACTTTTTGATTGACGCTGATGCGAATAAAAAGGAAATTAGGTTAACTAATGCATGCATGTGCTCATTCGCTCTGTGTCTCTAAATAACTGGAGAACTTTATCTCATTTATAGAGAAGGTCTCCTGTTGTTTCGAGATTTCTCGATCGAGAGAGAAAACACACGTGTACACCATTATATCATATATGTAAAAACGTTAAACTGCAGAAATTTCCTTGCATCATCGTAAATACATATCTACTTACATTCGATCATGAGTCGATCAGTAGCTAGCAAGCAATGAGAACCGGAATGATGTGGGGGCTCCCAGATTAGATTCATTCTTATGAGGGAGGGATTTGGTGTTGCCCTAACAATGGTAGGTGGCATCATACTTAGCACAAGCGTATGTTTTGTAATGCATGCCGACGCCCCAAGCGTTTATCGACATCATAATTCCTACTGATCATGCTTCTGGAAAAAAATCAATAGAATGCTAATGGCGCTAAGGCCAACAGATGCAGGCCATCAGTCTCTCATCAGCTTGGCGCGTGCATGCTAGCTCTGAGGCTGACAGCACGAATTTCCAGGTAGGGCACGAATGGTAATCAAAGGATTAATGAGATCGATCGGCCTGTTTTTGTGTTGCATTTGACAGTACGCATGAAGTGAATTCACTGGTGGTCTGTGATGTGAGGGTGCTACTGTGCTAGCTAGCTACAGTTAGGTAGCTATCTTGAGGTGGTTGCGATACACACATCAAATCAAACTTCGACATCTCAAAATCTTCTGTGGAATTGACGGAAGTGCGCAGTGAAATCTAGTGCAATGATACAAAGGATTGATCATCATACCTGGACAACTGTACGGCTCTACGCACTGAGTAATTTGTTCATCTGTCGATTGGGCAGCATGGTCCTATCGCGACAGCTGAAAGCAGTGTGTGGTGGTACCATTGGTAAGAACATGCACTTGATCGCCACAAAACGCGACGTAACCACAGAAGAAAAACATTTTACTACAGGCCATAACACCCTATGGCCCCTACTCAGCTAAAAAGGACCAACCTGCCGTAGGATGGGCACTCATGCGTTTGACTAGCTTGTCTCAAGGTTTTTCACACACCCAAACTAAGGACATGTGCAATGCATGATGTTTGTACGTGTGGATACTCACGTCTTGGTTTTAGATGGTGATTTTGCATTTGAGCTTTTCAATAAATTTGAATTACATAATAATTAAGGGAAATTATAACTAGCTAACACACATATGCAGATTCGATTTTTTTTTAATGTTGGATTTTGTTCCAACATTTTTTCTTTATAGACAGAGCACATGCATGCACGTAAGATTTTTTCATCTCATGAGGACATCATCAACATTAACTGTAAAATCTAAATAATCAAAATAAATTATATCAAAACCATTAAGCGGATTAGCAACTCGTCTTCACCATTATGATCATCTAGACGATGGGCTTTAAAACTACATCCCATAATGTTATGTTTCGGCGATTTTTTCATCGCGTCATTTGCAAGATGATAGGACCGTGGTATTTTATTTGTAGGGCCAGTATTGTTGTTAATAGTGTATCGTTACTAATTTTACATATTGAAATGTTATGCAGGCCTATAGTTAGTAGGTAATCAAGTATTACCAGCAACTAGGAGATGATACAATTCAACAAAAGTAATTCATGTGAGTATGCAAAGATGGCGAATGACGTTAAAAAACTTAGTAAGCAATTTACGATAATTTTCCAGCTAAGTCGTTATAACCTGCCTATAATTTTGCAAGCAAGTGACAAATTACCTAGCAATTAGTGACTAGAAAAAACCTAAACATATCAACAAGGGAAGTTTCATCGATCTCATCAGGACTAAACCAACGGTAAAAACATATCTTCAACCAGGAATGCAGTTTGAGAGAATTTTTGAAATGTTCAAAACCAAGAGAATTTGCGTTAATCTCATACTTGCGTGCTAGTTGCATGCATGTGAAACAGAGAGGGGGAGGCGCACACATAGACGCGCCCCGCTACCTAGTGTCGTCCATCAATTAATTCACGGGGTTTCTAAGATCGGAGAAAAACTACTATTGTCTCCTGACCTTCCTAACGAGATGGCTAGGAAATTTACAAATTTATGAAGCTCGTGCCACCTCGCACATAAAAGGAGATTACTTAGCACACACCACTGCCTTGGCACTCATGGGCTACATAATGTGGTAAATGATTTTCATCGATGTTACGACATAAATCAACTCTCTGATGGCAACTCTAAGGGTCGAGCATCCACTCCTCGTCGTTTGACCGCCGAGGCATGTATAGTCCAAAATTTATCCAACTAGTAGAAAAGAATATAACCTAGATACACTCACTTTTGTCCAACTTTGAGACAATTAATTTGGGGCAGAGGGAGTACAAAGTATAATCTCACCGTGCACATGCCCCACTTAAAACCGTTAACCAATCCAAACTTACTTCCTCCGTTTATAAATACTCTACGTTTTAGCTAGGTTTAGAAAAAAAAAATCAACATATGTATTGTGAAACCAATATTATTAGAAACACCATTGACAAAAAAAGATTACATGATACATATGTCGATATATTTTTCTTTATATTTGGTCAAATTAACTTTGCGAATTTTGTTTTAGACTAAGCACAGAACCAGGATAATTAAAAACAGACGGAGTACACAGATTGGGTGATGCTAATTAAGTTGGCGTGGCCAACTCTTGTCCATGCATCAACCCGTCACCAGAGTGGACCTGTGGACGTAACATGCATCATGTTCATGCATGCCTTGCCGATAGATCGACAAAGCGACAGAGCTCCTGCTAATTGAGCGCATTCCAGTTCATCTGTACTGCACTCAAAACAGTACGCACAGTGCTGTAACCGGGAGAATGAGATGGATGGAGCGTGGAACCTTGAAGAAGGGTCCTCCGTGACGTCAGCGGTGGGGCCGGCGGGGCCCACAGGCGTTCATTTCGCCTCGCCCACGCGCGACGGAAAGGAGAACGCGACCCCGGCCAGCCACCCTTTTTATACTCGCCACCTTCTCCCCCTCCTTTCTCCACATTCTCATCCTGCAGCTGTATATACCTACGACCTCACCTCGATCCCATCAATTGCTCTTCATACTTCCACGAGGTAGCCAGCCAGCCCACTTGTTCTTCTTCCCGATCGATCAAGGAACTGTAGCTAGCTAAAAGGAGGAAAGATCAAGGTCTGCGATCTAGCGCACGTCGCTGATCGTCTGAGGTGAGTATATATGCAGCTGCTGGTTGATCAGTCCAGTTAGTTAGATCGATGTTTATCGATCTGCGCCGCATCTTGATCGATCTAGTTTCCTCCAATAATATTTGTTATTTCTTCTTCTTTTTCCCGTGAAAGGAGTATTTCTTTACTCTCTCCTCCCAGGCTACTTTCCTCTTCACCCGGTTCACGTTTTAGGAATTGATGAAGCGCTTTAAGAATTTTTCTTCGTTCATATCATATGCGATTATGCATACTTGCATGCACACCCGACGTATATATAGACGTATCTTGCCCTATGGATCCCGGCCGTATGTATGGATCCAAAAGTTCTCCATTCATATCATGGATTTTCAAAAACGCATTGTCCACACAAACACAAGATGTTTGGGTGCTTAAATAGTATTTAATTTGCACATACACATGCATATGCGGAAATGTTTTATCTAGTTCGGGGATGAGATTTGTATTGCACACAATTTCACAAAACAAATAAATTAGCCTGCATTCGTTTCATAATTTTTTTGGCAGAGTTAACTATATTGCAGATAATATTCCTACGAACATGTAATTTCTTACGGCTGGTAATTCTATGCAATTGTTGGGAATGAAAGACTTGAGACATATGAAGCCAGTCCATCGGGGTTCAATCAATCCTTCCTAGCTGCAATGTTGACATGTCTTATTTTTCTACATTGATTGTGACGAGGGGCATCACCCCCTTAGACAATTCATACTATTTTCTAATTTATTGTGAATAAGTTTATGTGTAATTTGTTTGTGGAATCATAGTTGACTTAGCACTTTGCGCATTTCTTCTGGTTTATAATGGAAGTCAGTGATCATGATATATATGGTTTTTTGTTCCTGGATGTGAAAAAAATGTTCCTTGGATTATCTTGTGTCTTTTTTTTTCCACGAAAGAATGGTCATCACTGCCAAGGTATGGGACTGGGGCCACATTAACAGCTCAAAGACAGTGTTTTACTCGAAGATCATATCTTAAACTAAAATTGATCTTTATATGACATAACATAGGTTAACCACCATATCGAAAATCCTCCACCATATTGAAAGTCCCTTGGAATATTTGAAAGTTTAATTGGAGCATTTTTTGCTTCAAACACAACTTTATGCGTACAAACTTCCCAATTTATGACCTAAGGGGATTGTGGCAATTGTGTTGGCAATTACGGTTCCAACCAAACTAGCGTATTCGTTTTATGTTGTTGCAGAGCGACATATTTTCACAAAAAGAAAGGTGCACTAAAGGAATTTTCTAACAAGATAGCCCTTGATTTTAAAAATGATGATGCATATATTTAATATAACTTCAAGAATTGGATTAGCAACTAATCATGTACATGGATCAACCACATTTAGTTTTCTTCACACGGAAAGGATAATAAAGTAAAATTTCACCATACACACTTATGTTTAACCAAACACGGGTCATTGGACATACCGAGTGTTACCACACTCCCTCGTTGCTACGTGGCTCAACTTAGATTTTACCAAAATCTTGGCACTTTTTACAAATAATATATATTGGCATGGAAATTTTTTGCAACTTGTCACACAATTCACATATAGTTTTGTAAGACATGACAACCCACTACTCATATAGTCTGCCACCATAAGACCTGCTCGAGGCGTAGGATTTTTTTTTTTTCAAATTCTAACAGTAACTGAAGTCTTGCCACTGATGTTCTTCTGCTGCAAGCAAATCCTTTATTAAACCGTGGTGTCATTTTCTCTATATATCCAGCGGGACAGGGAAATATTGAAGGAGATCCGGTAGTGATGACAACCCTAGCTAGCTCTCTCGCTCTCTCATACATGCACCCCACAAGAGGCCAGGGGGTGAGACACAAGAAATGATTGATCTCCCTCGACTTGGACCTTCTCTTTGATCCACCTCTACACTACAGTATAGCTAGGCCACAGTGCACAAGGACCCCGTGCTGGCCTGTAGTCCCCCGGTACGGTCGGCGGCACTGCGGTTCAGACATACTCAGACGACTGTTGAGCACCAGTGGTATTAGCAGCAAGTTGCAAGTAGGCAGAAGCTGGAAGCGTCACTGTTGTGCCATGGAATCGGTCGACAAAGGGACAGCGCGGTCAGAGGCCGTGCAAGAGAGGAAGGGAACCGATGGTCCTCTGCCGCCTTTTTCCTTCGTCTACCCTTGGCATGCTACCGGAGTACTACTCCACTCCGGTGATCGAGTAGCTTTTTAGCCTTCTCCTTTGCAGGCCTGATCCCAGAAAAGAGCCTTCTCATCTTGTTCCTCCCCTCACGTTTTTATTAATTCCCGGCCTTTTTTTGGGTTCACAGCCCCACACCGCCTCTGCATGCCAAGTTTTATTAGTTTCCTCGGCCGCATGCATGCACTACAAGCGCGTGCTCGGCTGTGTGCTGATGGCTCTTTTTGTTTTCTTCATGCGCATGCACCATTTTGTTAGTGCTTTGTTTGCAAAACAAAACTGAACTTTTATCAGAGAGCTAGTCGCAGTACTACTGCTAGTTAGGGTTGAAAGAGAGAGAGTCACCTGTCATGCACATTGAATCTTACAAAATTTGCACTGTTTTCAGTATTCTGTACCAATCATATTAATTGTATAATACTGCAAATGCACAAAAACTGAAAGCTTTTTACAGGAAAACAGCACCTGGCTCAGCATTGCGCTTGAGTTCTGTGCATTGCATTTCATGAGGGCTTTATGACCAGGATGAGTAGGGAATCATTAGCACTTAACTTCTTAACTACTAGACCCCTCTGCAATTTTTTTAATCTGAAATATTTTGATGTAGTATTGTTTTCCCGCCAGGATATATATATATATATATATATATATATGTTGATGTACTCCATGTAACATATATATACATGCACATTTCATTAATCTCAATTATAAGTTACACGCCAGACCAGACTCCAGACGACCACATCCTGCACACCTATAATTCCTTGCTGACTATAGCCCACATGCCTCTGATTCCACACTCCACATCACAGTCGACAATATCATTCACAGGCCTGTAGCTTTCCTCCATTTGTCCCTCCCTCATCTTGCTCAGCCTTTGCCCTACTACTACTATACTCATCATACGATTCAATTGGAGTGCAGAACCCAACATGCCTCGATTAGTTTTTACTAGATCACTGAAACCCATACACACACTCACACTCACACTTGCATAGGAATACTAGATAAATACTACTCTTTCACTGGACTCTCCTATCTGCAGTTGCCTTTGCAGCACTGCTATCTCTTGGGTCTGTATGCTACTCATTCGGTATCGATCCACGCCCAACCAATAGTCCAACTCCACTGTTCCCTTCTGCTGCAGCTGAACTCCCCCTATCTGCAGTGGCCTTTCAGTGTAAAGAAATGTAGGCTTGCATTGCATCGAATGATTCATGGGAGCACTTGCACCACGCACACTTGCATGTTTTTCTTTATAGTAGTACTACTCCTACTCGCGAGCTATATCATTCAGGCGTTGCTGAATTTGATGCACATCTTGATCGTGCAGGCCAGGTAGTAGTGGTGGTGATCATATGGACTCCATGGAATCATGCGTCCCTCCCGGGTTCAGGTTCCACCCCACTGACGAGGAGCTCGTCGGCTACTACCTCCGCAAGAAGGTGGCGTCCCAGAAGATTGACCTCGACGTCATCCGCGACATCGATCTCTACCGGATCGAGCCATGGGACCTCACAGGTATATATCTTTCATTTACTTGAGATCAAGTACTCTCAGTCTCAGTCTCTCAGACATGTCGTACTCTGAATTTCTTGATCACGTTGCTCTCAACTTCAGACGTGGATGCATTGCTCCAAATTTGCTGATCTTGATTAATTATTTTGTTGAAATCTGAATGAACTGAAGAGCACTGTGGGATCGGGTACGAGGAGCAGAACGACTGGTACTTCTTCAGCTTCAAGGACCGCAAGTACCCGACGGGGACGAGGACGAACAGGGCGACCATGGCGGGGTTCTGGAAGGCCACGGGGAGGGACAAGGCGGTGCACGAAAGGAGCAGGCTCATCGGCATGAGGAAGACGCTCGTCTTCTACAAGGGCAGGGCGCCCAACGGGCAGAAGACCGACTGGATCATGCACGAGTACCGCCTCGAGACCGACGAGAACGCGCCCCCACAGGCAAGCTAGCTCGCTAGTCCTATTACCATTTCAAATTTCCTGATAATATCTAAGAAAGTGGGGAAATCAGTTGTCACGTTTTCATTTCAAACTGATTACCCTAGGTCGAGGGAAAAATGATGCATGCATGATAGAAATCGGTATATTAATCTTACTCAAATATACTGAAGTTTAGATGACAACCCTACAAAAAAAACTGAATTTCTCAACCATCTGAAATCCATAGTGTAATTTTATAATTTATATCCAATTGGTTGCGAACAAATATCGGTATATCCAATTTTATAATTTATAATTCATTAGCTTCTCTAATCCCTTATATAACTATTGCTCCATATTTATACTTTTTATCTCCAAATTATCCTCTCGAAAATTCATCTTAAATATATACATAGGAGAATATTTATTTTTCATGCTTTTTATAAATTATTTTTGTCAGATATTTAATTATCAGATCACAATTTTACACGCAAGACGTGCATTTCACTTAATTTGTGGACATGAAATTCTATGAAAACACATATGTAAATGCAAAATTTTCTGGTAAACATATACGCAACAAGAAAGTTTTGAGCCAATGTATATCATTTTTGTTTGGAGAATTTTTCCACTAAATCAAAAAATCACTGGACAAAAATATACGTAATCGGTCTATAAAAAACATATATATTACATACTCTAAAAATGTATGTTTTTGTAGCATACAGTGGGGAATTATGGCTTTCCATTAAGTAGAATTTTACCATTTAATAAGCAATGTGCCGGAAATCTAAAATAAAAATATGTATGCGTTGAAGAAACACATCTTAAATCTTAATGCCTTAACTGCAGAGACATAATATATTTTTTGTTCTATAGTAGCACTCACAAGAGTGACAAATCCTTCGAGACGCATGCTTGTAAGCTAACTCAGGCCTTCCGTAATGCTTGTATCATGACACGATATCATAGGCATATTGCTGATGTGCCACTATATTAATTGAAGAAAAAGAATATTTTTGTATCTTATTTAGTATACGGCTCTTGCACGAGATCATAGGCAAAAATAGTGATTAGACGAATCAAATGCAATTATGAGGCCAAATTCATTAAATACTAGTCCACTAAGATACAACACTTAAAAAACCATGCATTAGGATGGTTGTATCTTATGCAACGGTAACTAGGATACCACGCTAAGAGACGATGTATTACGGAAGGCCTCAAGCGCACGACACCACTAATGAACCATAGAGAGGAGGAGCACATCAATAAATTTGTATGGAACAAAATACATCTTAAATCTTACTGCCTTAACTATAGAGATAGAATAGATCTTATTCTAGAGAGTAGCACCCACAAACCTGCCCATACGCATGCATGTACGCTAACTCAAGCACCACGCACTAATGGACCATAGAGAGGAGGAGCACATCACTGGTAGCAAAGCACCGGCAGCAAGATAAGCCACCTTTTTGCGAGTCTTCCAAAGTCTTCTACGGTTTCAGTCTTTCAGATAAAGCTTAGCTAGGCAGCCTGCATCCAGTGTTGCCATCCTGACCATGCCACTTGCCTAACCTTTTTGGAGTTATCCTAGCTAGAGAAATGCATGCGCATCCATGTCCTGGTACGTTTAGGGTTTCCCGGTGTGAACATCCTAGCTCACGCGCGCCATTGTTTACAAGCTGTCTGCAACTAGCTACTAGCTAGGACTAGAGGCACTCATCAGATACATCGCACAATCACTAGTACAAGACCAAAGTTTCAGGGCTCCACTATTAGTGGGGGAGCTATAGCTAACTTTAGTAGATTCCATTCACCTGCATGCAGATAGAAATTCTTTATATTTTCATGGTGAAATTTGCACACGTTTCAAATGAAACTTGTCAAAGAGTAGTGTGTCTGTTTCATTCCTAGCTAGCACGCTGCTGACTGCGTAGTGTGTCTTTGTCTCTGTGCAGGAAGAAGGATGGGTGGTGTGCAGGGCGTTCAAGAAGAGGACGGCGTACCCAAACCGGGGTATGGCGGAGAGATGGGACGCCAACTACTACAACGCCATGGGCGGTGTGGCGGCGTTCGCGAACCCGAACGTGGCAGCGGAGATGGGCAGGAGCGCGCGCTTCAAGGAGGAGGCGGAGCAGCAGACGGACGGCGCCGCGGCCCTCCTGCGGTACACCGCTAACCACCTCGTCGAGCTGCCGCAGCTCGAGAGCCCGTCCGGGCCGCTCTCGCGGAGGAAGGCCTCGGACGAGCTTGAGGAGGGGGAGGAAGACGCCGTCCACGCTGGCCGCAGGCGGCGGCCGGGCAAGAACGCGCGGGTCGACAACGCGGCCACCACGGACTGGAGGGCGCTGGACAAGTTCGTCGCGTCGCAGCTCAGCCCCGCGGAGAGCGGCGCTCCGGAGGGAAACGCAGCGTCCTCTGCGGCGGCGGCGGCAGCCTGCGCGGCCGCGAGCTCGCAGGCGCAGCTGGATCAACATGATGATGATGACATGGCCGCGCTGCTGTTTCTCAACAGCGACGGCAGGGATGAAATGGAGAGGTGGACGGGCTTGCTGGGGTCGGCCGGCACCGGCTCCGGCGTCGACGGCGACCTCGGCATCTGCGTGTTTGATAAATGATGAAGAGGCATTGGCCGATCGTATGGGATGCGCATGATTATATGGTTATAGCTGAAAGCTCTATAATTTGTTCTTACTTTCTTTCTGCCTCTTTTCTTATATATGTTCCCAAATGTGATTGTAACTCTATAATTATCTGTCCATGTGTAGAGTCATAAGATGCATGGCATCGAGATGTGCTTATTATCCGATTCATGTTTTTATGTCGATGCCCCGGTAACTTGTCTCTTTCTGCATGGCCTCGGCTGCCACATAGCACTAGGCCACTAGCTAGCTAACTCTACATAATAGCATATCCAAGGATGGTGTAAACTAGGGTACTCAAACAAAGTTTTAAGGCACTAGAAAAAATTGTAGCAGATGATATATAATAGGGCATCAGAAAAAAAATCTACAGTAGCGGATCATGTAAAATATGACACCCAATACATGCAAATTCGATATTTGATCATTGCACGATATTTTTTAACTAAAATAATGTTCAAACTTAAACATAGTGCAATCGACTCCTACATACACACTACGGGCATGCTAACTCCTCATCATCATAACTATGCAGGTCGTCCTACTCAACTCCGACGTTGTTGGACTAAACCTCGCCGTCCAACTCAACCTTGAGGAGCCTTTGAAAGGGGGGGGGGGGGGGGGGGGGACGACTATAGGTAGGCCCACCGGACTGCTTTCTAAGGACCGTGAGAAAAGGTGAAACTCAATAAACACAGGAAGCCCATGACCAGCACGGAGAGGCCGACTGGACCGACCGGGTATCTGGTTTGAATAGGAATGTCGACTCTCCTCGAGGAGCCGATCCCGAAGCTTGTCAGGAACTGAAGAAAAAAGGCCAACACTCAAAGTAGCCTCCAATAAACGTGTTCCACTCTTTAGTGTGGCGTTATTAGCCGGTGCCACTAACGGATTAACTCTCAACATGTACAATGTAGTGAGAAACTAACATTATTCATTCTTGTAACCTGGCCATTACTGGGTTACGTAGCAAAATTTTAAAAAAATTGTCCTACGTAACACACAAGATCTACCATGAAGGTAAGGATAGATCTGGTTCGTTTCCGACACGAAGCACGAAAGGAGTGTCGTTGACGATGTCGGTGAAGTCTGATGAAGAGTGTCACGGCTAAGCCTAGCGGTGGGACTGTTGCCAATTCCCCGTTTCTGGCCTTCTAGATCTAGCAGAGTTAGGGTATCACGTGATACCCCTCTGAGAGTTCGCACACATACGCTCGTCAAAATCCTACAGTGTTTCGCCGTCCAGCACTAGGCACCGCAGGTTCACAATTGAGGTGGAGAGAGCCCAACACATGGGAGAGAGACAGAGAGAGATTAGAGCTAGGTCTAGTCGAGAGATAATCATCATCTCCTAATTTGAGGAAGCCCTAAACCAATTAGAGGGTCTCTACTTAGAAGCTCTAATCCAAATAGAGATGTTCTAATTAGAGTGTCTAATTCAATTAGAGGGTCTCTAATTCTGAGACAGCAAGACAATGAGAGAGAGAGAGAGAGAGAGAGAAGCTCGAAGGCCAATTGGATGTCCCCACAATGAGAGAGGTTTGGTATTATATAGTGGGACAAGGGGGGCACCTGTCTTAGGGGGGAGGTCAGTTTGGACTCCCTTCCCCTTGACCGCACCAAGTCTCGTAGGGGATTCTGATTAGACTCATAGATGGGGTCCAACTCCCCCCTTTCCTTTTTTCCTTTTCCTCTTCTCCCACCTCATTTATGTATCAAATAAATTAGGGGGAATCCTAGGGGATGGTGGTGCACAATGTGAGGCAATGGGGCCCACGTAGCAGCCCCCAACATTGGGTTCGGCCATAGGAGGAAAACTGTCCCCCACCGGCACACCCCCTCCTCCTTTAGGGAAAGTCCTCCGAAACTGTTTCGGAACCGTATAATCCCTATAGATAAAATTGCCGATTCTATCGAACGAGGTTATAAATATATTATAACATCTCCTGCACATTTCATGACCCTCTGTATTGGCTCCTTAAAGTGTGCAAAGTATTTCTCTCTCGTAGTAACTTCTCCGAAACGACTTTGATTGACGCCAAACTTGTTTCTGTGATACCGTAACGATATCGACCATTACTTACTGATGTTATAAACATATTTCTGACATCCTGGGATATCCCATGTCCTCCGTAATCTCTCTTGATTATTAATTTTGTCACGTCGAAATTACCTAAATGATATCCGCTCTCCTCTGAACCAACAAATGCAAACAACGGACTTTGAAGGCTTAAGTGTGTGAGTGTGACCCATACATGTTCGATAACTAGTAGACATGATTGAAAAACCGTTTTCCTAATCAATAATCAACATTGGGACCGTGGAAATTTATATTGATTCCTACAAGTTATACGAAGAAAACTGCTGAACATTTCGGTTGTTAAGTAAGTTCCTATTACTTCACGATACCAATCAATACCTCGAGACGTGATGAATGATAAGACCGTGATTAAACTATTTAATAACCATATCACATTATTATCGATGTTCGGTATGATTCCTTTTACTCGTTACCGTGTTATAGTATCACCATGACTAGTGCCATGTCTTTGTCTGCGCAGACTTATTTACCGATACTATTCCATCGAGTGCATCCTGGATGTATCTCTCTATTATCTAGAGGAGTAATTCCCAATCATGAACTATCACAATGATAAGAACACTTTCGAGACCACCCAGTGTTAGCCTTTTTTATCATCCAGTTTAAGGTGTGAGACTTGACTATACAAAAATGATTTTTATAGTGAACATCATTGTATATTCTCATTGTATAAGGAAGAAAACAAAATAACCATCTTGTGACGATACTATTTAGCAAAACTAATCTCGTACTATATCAACTACTTGGGTCTACCCAACCACAATATTGAAACAACATTATGCTCCCATTAATATTGACATAACAAATTTCCATGACCAGGAATACGTGGTCATCTAATATTAAAGAGTTTGTCTGTGAGACATGTATATAACCATATGTTTATGTTTCTACACGTGCGTATGGGTTTTCTTCTGAATCTCATATTCAGTGACCATTGCAGTTATAACATAAAAAATATAATACATTAATCATGAAACGGTTGTAGTTTATTGTCTCTTGGGAATACATCCAACAGCCATGCCCCTGTATAAGATATGGTTTGGGATTAGATTAGAGTGAGAGGACAAGAAGAGACAAGCTAGCCTACACACAAAAGTGGCACATCAACGGGACATGAGCATATGTTCCTGAACCTGTAATGGCTTAGGAAGACTCAACACTGCTCACCATCTAGACACAAAAATAACACAAGGAAGGAGTAGGCATTTACCTTGTCTCGCGAGGACGAACATAGGTAAATCTCCTGTGTCAATCTCGTACCAAAGAAATTCCACTTTTGCCTTTTTCCACAGCTCTACAACCATATCCTTGTTATGACCTCAATGTCGAAACCGAGATATATGGATACCGCCGGTAACACACGTCAACATTTGGCGCACACCATGAGGCAAGCGGTGAAAGGAATTTCGCCTTTGGCGTGACCAGTCCCAAATGAAAACGTTGATTTCGTCCTTGTTCATTTCTTCCATTTCGACCAGACGACGACGGTGACAGTAAGTACATCTTCAATCCCGTTCAGATGATCCGCTTTGGGGACTGCTTCATAGCCCATGATGAAGATGAAAATCACCGTTATCACCAAAACCTGGCGTGAACGAGTGTCGGTGGCATCTATGCCACCGGATGTCATTTGCAACACCCTTAATCGAGTAACCCATGCATACAATAACTTCACCAACGTCCATTGCACTTGGCATGGTCCTTCATGCAAGCACTTGGTCAAAAATCGTTGCACACACTGGAATGATCTGTGCTACATGCATTACCCCAAGGCATGTAATGACCCACAAGTATAGGGGATCACAACAGTCTTCGGGGGAAGTAAAACCCAAATTTAATGATTCGACACAAGAGGAGCCAAAGAATATTTATAAGCCTTAACAACTGAGTTGTCAATTCAGCTGCACCTGAAAATAGACTTGCTCGCAACAGTTTATCAGTGGTGACAGTTTTATAGTAGCAGTAGTAAAATAACAGCGGGAATAGAATAGTAACAGTAGTAGAAATTGTAGGAAACAGCAGGATTAAAATACTATAGGCATAGGGATGGATGAACGTGTATAATAATCAAAACATGAGCATTGCAGATAATAATAATAATAAAAAATCATCCAAGTTCTAGGCAAACCATAGGCATGTGTTCCAATATAGTCATACATGCTCGCAATGAGAAACTTGCATAACATTTTGTTGTCCTACCGGCCCGTTTGCAACGGGGCCTCAAGGGAAACTACTGGTAATTAAGGTGCTCCTTTTAATAAAGCATCGGAGCAAAGCATTAACACACCGTGAACACATGTGATCCTACATCACAGCCATCCCCTCTGGTTGTCACAATTTCTGTCACTTTGGGGCCTCGGGTTCCGGACAATAATGTGTGTAAACAACTTACAGATATGATCAAGGAACATAATTATACTTAGGAAACAATAACATGTTCAGATCTGAGATCATGGCACTCGGGCCCTATTGACAAGCATTAAGCATAACAAGTTGCAACAACGGTAGAAAACACTAACAATGGATACTAGGCACTATGCCCTAGCAATATGGCATTATTACATGACCGATCTCATCCAATCTCTTCCATCCCTCTCAGCCTACAGCGGGGATTACTTACACATGGCTGGGGGTATCATGGATGGTTGATGGAGAAGTGGTCGCGGTGACGATGGCGATGATCTCCTCCGAATCCCCGTCCCGACAGGGCGCCATAACAGGAAATTCTGATCCCTGAATTGAGTTTTGAGGTGGCGGTGGAGCTTTTATGTGTTTATCTGGAATATGACGACCCCCCCTCCCTCGGTTCTAGGTTTACGGGGCATAAGTAGTCGAAAGGGGAGCCCGAGGGGGTTCCTGGGTCCACCACACCACCTGCAGGCGCGACCTAGGGGGGCGCGCCCAGGGTGGTGTGGGGCCCTCCTTGCCCCCCTCCGGGTCTCCTTCTGGCTCCGAGGGTCTTCGGGTGAAATAAGGTCTTTGGGATCTTTTCCGGGAAATTCCCTGAAATTCGATTTTTCTGCAAAAAACGAGAAACCAAGGTAATTCTGCTGAAAACAGCGTTAGTCCATGTTAGTTGTATCCAAAACTCACAAGTTTAGGGGCAAACAATAGCAAACGTGTTCGGAAAAGAAGATATGTTTTGGGCGTATCATCATGTTAAATATATGCGAAATTACTACAAGATTTCATTTGATGTACTGTATTTTCTGTTTATATTCATTGACATAAGCAAACACCTCTCTAAAAAAAGACACTCCTCCACGGTATGTGATTGTTGGTAGGCACCCAAGGATTCGGTTAGCCATGGTTTGTGTAAGATGGATGGGAGGAGTGTCAAACCTTTTATACCTCTGTTTAATAAAATAAAATCTCTAGCACATGAGTGATCCATGCTTCCCTCTGCGAAGGGCCTTTCTTTTACTTTTATGTTGAGTCTCCATCTTCTAATTGTATACACATTTGAGAGAGCATAGTTGTCATTCTGAGTTTTATGTGCATTTGTCCCAGAAACATTATTAATTGATTCATGATGTGCTATTGCTTGTTCTCTAATTATTTGTTCTAGTCTTCCTCATGAACTTTTAAGGTGTCTTGGCATTTATGTTTTGCCCAACTCTGAAGGACTAGCGAAATATCACTTTTCATGCTTTCTCTATACTTGAAACAAACGTATATCTTTTGTTGCATTGTAATTCATGATATTTTATTTGTGTTACTTCTCATGATGCAAGGTTATTTCTATGCTTCAATTTTAATATTTTATTTATCGTACTTGTGTTGAAGTTCTATGATCTCAGCTTACATTTGCTTTTACATTTTTTTTATGTCAAGTTTATGTTGGTAGCATGTCACCTCAGAAATTATGTGTTTTTATCGTTTACCTACTCGAGGACGAGTAGGGACTAAGCTTGGGGATGTTGATACGTCATAAATGTATCCTTAATATCTGATGTTCCATGTTGTTTCCTACATGTTTGCTATACACTTTATGTCATTTTTATCGATTTTCCGGACTAACCTATTGACAAGATGCCACAGAGCCAGTTCCCTATTTTCTGTTGTTTTTCGTTTCAGAAAAGTTGTCCTGGAAATATTCTCGGAATTGGAAAATTCGAAGTCCAGAAGTCTTAGAATTCCATAAGGTTCCACGGAGTCCGAAAGAGGCCCGGAGGGGGGCCACACCATAGGGCGCCCCCCGACGGTGTCGGGGGCTAGTGTGGGCCCCTCGGGCCTCTACCTACATCGCCCTTTCGCCTATTGATACCCCCCGATATGTCAACCCTAAAAATATCCCACTTCGTACCGAGAAACACCCGAGGCCGCCGTCATCGTCATCCCGAGTTCGGGAGGGTTCTGGAGCTCTCCCCGACACCCTGTCGGGAGGGGAATTCATCACCGCAGGGGTCTACACCACCATGCCCTCCTCCGAAGTGATGCGTGAGTAGTTCATCCCTGGATTACGAGTCCATAGAAGTAGCTAGATGGTTTTCTTCTCCACTTTTTACCTCATGTTTAGATCTCGTGAGCTTCCCTACATGATCGAGATCATCTTTATGTAATGCTACATGTTGTGTTTGCTGGGCTCTGATGATTTTTGAATGATATGTCTTCTGATTATCAATCTATCATGTTATCTTCATGCATATGTTATTTATGATCTTGCATGCTCTTCATTATTAGTAGATGCTCTAGCGAATTAGATGCTAGTAACTCCAAGAGGGAGTATTTATGCTCGATAGTGGTTTCATGCCTCCTTTGCATCTGTGTTTGAGGACAGAAACATGACGGATGGAGGATGTGATATTGCCATTAGGGAGAAAACAACGGTGTTTACATTGTTTACATTACACACTTTGCTTACTGTGATAATCTGTTGCTTGCAACTTAATACCCAACGATTGTTCAGATGATATTCGGAGGGTGGATTATTAGTCATAGATGCAGTTGGATGACAGTCTATTTATTTTGTTGTAATGCCCGCATGAATCACATAGTAATCTTTATGTATTGCATTTGCACTATAGTGCAGCCTTCATTTCTGTCAATTGCCCAGCTGTAATTTGTTCACCACACATGTTATTTATCTTTCACGGAGAGACACCACTAGTGAATTGTGGACCCTGGCCCATTTTCTCATACTGATAATACACACCCTGTTTCCACTGCTTTCATACTGTTGCTACTTCTTTCGTACTGTTCTCCTACTGTTTTCTACACCATACATTTAACCTCTTTGTTATCAGCAAAACCTGTGAGATTAACAACCTCACTGCTTCGTTGGGGCAAAGTGAATTATTTGTGTTATGTAGCTCCCACGTTGATGCTGAACTGGTAGTGCGCCCTACCATCTCAGCTGCATCAACCTTTTGAAGTTACTCCCTCCTCCTACTGGTCGATTCAACCTTGGTTTCTTTCTGAGGGAAACTTGCTGATGCACTCTTCATACCTTCCTCTTCGGGTCTCCCAACGAACGTGTGTTCGCACACATCACACCCCGCTGCCAGCTCTTCTATCATTTGGATAAGCGGATGAAGCCACTAGTCCATGTGTGCAAAGTCCAATCAACAAGTGAGATAAAGATTCTCTATTTACGTCCTCATGAGCTAAAACAGGGACACAAAACATGAATCATTTTTGAAGGTTTTAAAGGTAGCACATGAGAAATTTACTTGGAGTGGCGGTGAAATACCACATATAGGTAGGTATGGTGGACACATTTGGAAAACTTTGGTTTTTATGAGTTGGATGCACGAGTAAAGCTCATACTCAGTACAGGTGAAGGCTATTAATAGACGGGGAGCGACAATCAAGAGAGTAACAACTGTTATAATCATGCTTGCGATAAAACAAAATTAAAGGGAGCATAAAAGTGATACAAATACTCTGAGGGGAGATAAATCATCGAGTCTTAATTGACTTTTGATTCAAGTCTTATGCATGCGTGAGCATGTGCCAAGTCGATTCAAGCGAAACATTCAGAGGGAGATACCACAATGTCGTAGCCTTCTATGAATAAAACAATGCAGGCAAACATTTATACACGACATGCTATCTAATATTAATAAGTTGGAACTAAATATGAGAGAGAACGAACTACTAAGCATCGATTAAATGACATGCACCCTACACAAACAAACTAAGCATGCCGACATAGATGAGTATATATACAAAAATGAAAACAAAATAGAGTTCATACCACCCTCTCACCACAACTTGAATTGTCGTAAATCGTCATTATTGCTCTTCACTCGTGTGGATCAAATAATATAGAATAATAACCAAGCTCCAATGGACTCATGGAGGACTACTGAAGTCTGCAGCAACTTACCAAAACCAAAGAAGAACAACAAATATTTTGGGGGTTTTTGAATTAAAAACAAGAACAGAAAGGAACAAGCAAACAAAGCAAAATCTTTTTTGATTTTTGAATATTAAACCGAAACTATAAAGTAAAGCAAACCAACAAAAGAAACAAATAAAGAGGAACAACATAAATATTTTTGGTCTTTTTGTGTTTTGGAAAGCAAGAACAAAACAATAAAAACAAAAACAAGTGAAAGAAACGAAAACAAGCTTAAGAAACGAAAACAAGAACCGATAGAAGCGTGATATATAGATGAGCGTGATGTCGGCATACATCCCCCCAAGCTTAGACTTTTAGCCTAAGTGGAGATCAATCATGGCGCGGGAAGTATCCCCATGCTGGTGGGTCATCCCTAGCATGGTCGTACTCGGGCGCCCATGAAGAAGATGAAGAAGCAGGCGCATAATCATAACCGGGGTGGTGGTATGGAAACCCCACAGTGTGGGAGGGCTGGACGAAATCATTATAGTCCCCCTCTCCGGCTTCCTCTACATGATGGGGATACTACTCAATGTATGCATCCAACTCGCTCTCTGAGAGTGACCAACCTCTCCTGCCATGGAGGTTAAGAAAAAGAGGTGCAGGAAAAAGTACTACACTATCAGATTTAGTCACTCTCCACCTTGATTGCTTGGAGAAACTTATTTCATAAGATAAATTTTTCAGGTTAGCATAGGTGGAAACAAACTTTATGTTGAATCATGGAATTAAGGTCCAGCCTCTCTACGGGAAACTGAAGGTCTAAATGATGTGGCTCCACACCATGCAAAGCTAGCAAACAAGAGGCAATAAGACCTCCACAAATTCCACCCTTCTCACGGTTAAGTGCGAGATGGAAAGCAATTAAAGCACCAAAATTATAAGACCTAACCCGTCTCAAAGCAGCTGAGATAAAAGCTAGATTATACACAAATAACTTGTCGGCAGTTTTTCTAGCAAATACACACTTGTCAATAAAATAGGCAAAATATAGAATAGATGGGAGTTGAATTTATCGAATTTTACCACTCTCCCCTGTGAAGCTTCTACCTTGGCAAATCTCTTTATATAAATCCAGCAATGGTTTGGGCTGCCCTCTGACTTTCCCACATGATCCCCATTGTGGAACCTTGATAGCTGCACAAAAATCACTGAAAGGCTAGTCGACAGCTTTATTATAAATTTTATAATGGACCATGGGGTTAGGAAAGGACCAGCTAAAGCGAAAATCCTGCACCACAGATTTAGTTAGTTTAATATGTTTGGTAGGTTCATCCTCAAGATCATCACCAGGAATTTCTCTAGACTCAGGTGAATTAACAGGTGTACCAACATTCTCAACAGGAATTTCAGTGTTTTCAATTTGTTTAGCTCTCGCAATTGTAGCATCTAGGAAAGGACCTAGTGAACCAGTATTATCAAGCAAAGTAGAAGCATCATCAAAAGTATCAGAAGCATTTTCAGACTCAGCAGAAGTAACAGTGTGTGTAGCATGTGGTGGTGTATCCAAAGCAACAGAGGTGTTCAGAGTTGTACCTCTTCTTGTAGTGGATGGTAATATAGATACTTTTCCAGCATGAGTTTTACACATGATGAAAGGATTGCACCAAACAATATCACGTTCAAGTGAGCAAATAAATAAAGCTATGCTCCCCGGCAACGGCGACATAAAATAGTCTTGATGACCCACAAGTATAGGGGATCGCGACAGTCTTCAAAGGAAGTAAAACTCAAATTTATTGATTTGACACAAGAGGAGCCAAAGAATATTTATAAGCCTTAACAACTGAGTTTTCAATTCGGCTGCACCTGAAAGTAGACTTGCTCGCAACATTTTATCAGTGGTAACAGTTTTATAGTAGTAGGAGGAGTAAAATAACAGCAGGAAAAAAATAGTAACAGAGAGTAGTAATTGTAGGAAACAGCAGGATTAAAATATTGTAGGCATATGGATGGATGAATGGGCGTTGCATGGATAATATAGTTCATATAATAATCAAAACATGGGTATTGCAGCTAATAATAATAAAGCATCCAAGTTCTAGGCAACTCATAGGCATGTGTTCCAATATAGTCATACGTGCTCGCAATGAGAAACTTGCACAACATATTTTCTCCTACCAGCCCATTTGCATCGGGGCCTCAAGTGAAACTACTTGTATTTAAGGTGCTCCTTTTCATAAGGCACCGGAGAAAAGCATTAACACTCCGTGAACACATGTGATCCTCACATCACAGCCATCCCCTCCGGTTGTCCCAATTTCTGTCACTTTGGGGCCTCGGATTTCGGACAATAATGTGTGTAAACAACTTGCAGATATTATCAAGGAACATAATTATAGTCATGAAAAAAATAACATGTTCAGATCTGAGATCATGGCACTCGGGCCATAGTGACAAGAATTAAGCATAACAAATTGCAACAACGGTAGAAAACACTAACAATGAATACTAGGCACTATGCCCTAACAATCTGGCATTATTACATGATCGATCTCATCCAATCTCTTCCATCCCTCTCATCCTACAACGGGGATTACTCACACATGGCTGGGGGGATCATGGATGGTTGATGGAGAAGTGGTGGCGGTGACGATGGCAATGATCCTCCAAATCCCCGTCCCGGCAGGGCGCCAGAACAGGAACTTCTGATCCCCGAATTGAGCTTCGTCGTGGCGGCGGCGCTCTAATGTGTTTCCCTGGAATATGACAAACCCCCCTCGGTTTTAGGTTTACGTGGTATAAGTAGTTGAAAGGGGATTCCGAGGGGGTGCCTCGGGCCAACACACCACCTGCAGGCGCGCCCTAGGGGGCGCGCTCGGGGTGGTGTGGGCCTGTCCTTTCCCCCTCTAGGTCTCCTTCTGGCTCCGGGGGTCTTCAGGTGAAATAAGATCTTTGGTATCCTTTCCGGCCAATTCCCTGAAAGTCTATTTTTCTGCATAAAATGAGACACCAAGGTTATTCTGTAGAAAACAGCGTTAGTCCGTGTTAGTTATATCCAAAACTCACAAGTTTAGAGGCAAACAATAGCAAAAGTGTTCGGAAAAGGAGATATGTTTTGGATGTATCATCATGTTAAATATATGCGAAACTACAAGATTTCATTTGAAATAAAAATAAATAAATCATGAAGATGGTGATAGTAATTAAACTAATCATGCAAATAGCTAAAATGGTAGACGAATAGATCCAATCTTCAGCAAAAGCTAGACATGGACATTATAGTAAGATCTCATAAAGAGAGAGCAGATATATGCATACGGTGCAACGGGATTTGAACTGCTTGCATCATGAGCCATGCCTATGAAAAGGTAACAGTGTTCGAGAACAAGTCATCGATGGGGAAGTAGTCGTGCGAGGCACTCCCCGAAAATGTGATCATTGCTTGACGTGGGGATGCCCAAGGGACCCCCCACGGTTGGTCTACCGGGTGCGGCCCATCTGCGGTCCTCCATGAAGCCCATCAATACTCGTGAATCCCACGTACCTGCTAGCAATCTCTTGGAGCACAAGAAAAGGAATCAAATACGTAGTCGACTAGGACTCGTGTAAACCCTGTCTGGCTATCTATATAAAGTCAGGAGGAGGGAGAGGAAAAGAGAGACCAACAAATCCAGCAAAAGAGAGAGAGAGAGATAACCGAATACAGAGAGAGAGGAGATAATAAGCCAAAATATCATTGTAACCGAGATCTTACTCTCCGGAATAAAGAATCGGGCAAAAAGTAGGGGTTTTACTTTCCCGAGGGGCCCTGAACCTGGGAAAATCGTTCCCTTCGAGTCCTGTCAACCCTAGTTGTCCACCATCGCTCATTTTTCTATGAAACACTAGTCCAACAAGGATGGAATATGACGTGGTACCCCAACGACACCACTCCCCCGTACGATCACGAAATGTAGGGTTGCGGAGGCCTACCACTAGAAGGAAAGTTGTATCCTACCACAGAAGGAACCGTCTCCACGAAGGATGGTGCCAATTGACCATGAATTTTGGGCAATTTTCGTCGTGTCGATGTGCACCATCCACCATGATTTGGCGAAATCGTAGTCTATGCTCGCCCGTATGGTTCGCTCGCACCGACAACCACGATGTGCATGCATTATTTGTGGTAGATGGTGTGTTTTCTATCCTTTTTTTTATTCCGCATGCGAATTTGCCTCTGATCGACACTGATGGTGCAGATCTTGCACTCGTTGGGATACCCCAAGAGGAAGGTATGAAGAGCACAGCAACAAGTATTCCCTCAGAAAGAAACCAAAGTTGAATCAATCAGTAGGAGAAAGAAATCACTTCCGAAGGTTGATGCAGCTGAGGTGGCAGGGCGAACTACCGGTTCAGAAGAAACGTGGGACCTACACAACAAAATCAAATCACTTTGCCTCCAACAAAGCAGTGATGTTGTCAATCTCATCGGTTTTGCTGAACACAAAGAGGTTCAACATACCATGTGGAAAATAATATTTGTTTGCAATAGATGAAAGAGAACATTGATGGCAGTAGTAAAACAGTACCAGCAGTATGAAAACAGATATTGCAGTGGTTGTATTCTCAGTATGAGGAAAATGGACCGGGGTCCACAGTTCACTAGAGGTGTCTATCCCAAGACAGACAGATAGCATGTGTGGTAAATAAATTACAGCTGGGCAATTGACAGATATAAAGGTTGCACCGTAGTGCACATGCATGACATGATGATTGATGCGTGTGAACACCCGTTCGTTGGGAGACCCCAAGAGGAAGGTATGAAGAGTGCAGCAGCAAGTTTCCCTCAGAAAGAAACCAAGATTGAATCGACCAGTAGGATGAAGGAGTAACTTCAGAAGGTTGATGCAGCTGAGATGGCAGGACGCACTACCGGTTCAGAAGTAACGTGGAATCTACACAACACAATGAAATCACTCTGCCCCAACGAAGCAGTGAGGTTGTCAATCTCACCGGTTTTGCTGAACACAAAGAGGTTAAACGTATGGTATGGAAAACAATAGGAGAACAGTATGAAAGCAGTAGTAACAGTATGAAAGCAGTGTGAAAGCAGTAGGTGTTTTATCAGTATGAGGAAAAAGGACCGGGGTCCATAGTTCAGTAGTGGTGTTTATTAGTGAAAGATAAATAACATGCATGGTGAACAAATTACAGCTGGGAAATTGACAAAAATGAAGGCTGCACCGTAGTGCATATGCAAGACATAAAGATTACTATGTGATTCATGCGGGCATTACAACAAAATACATAGACCGTCATCCAACTGCATCTATGTCTAATAATCCACCCTCTGAATATCATCCGAACAAATGTTGGTTATTAAGTTGCTAGCAACAGATTATCGCAGTAAGCAAAGTGTGTAATGTAAACAATTTAAACTAGGTAAACACCGTTGTTTTCTCCCTAATGGCAACATCACATCCTCCATCCTTCACGTTTCTGTCACTCGAGCACAGATGCAAAGGAGGCATGAACCCACTATCGAGCACAAATACTCCCTCTTGGAGTTACTAGCATCTACTAATAACGGAGAGCACGTAAGATCATAAATAACATATGCATGAAGATAACATGATAGATTGATAATCAGAAGACGTAGAATTCAACATTCATCAGATCCTAGCAAACACAACATGTAGCATTACATAAAGGTGATCTCGATCATGTGAGGCAGCTCACGAGATCTAAACATGAGGTACAAAGTGGAGAGAACAACCATCTAGCTACTGCTATGGACCCCTTGTCCAAGGATGAACTACTCATGCATCACTTCGGAGGAGGGCATGGTGGTGTAGACCCCCTCCGGTGATGGATTCCCCTCCCGGCAGGGTGCCAGGGAGAGCTCCAGAACCCTCCTGATCTCGGGATGACAATGACGGCAGCCTCGGGTGTTTCTCGGGACGAAGTGGTATATATTTAGGGTTTACGCCTCGGGGGGTCTAAATAGGCGAAAGGGCAAAGGCGGTGGAGGCCTCGGGGCCCCACACCACCCCATGGCGGAGCCAGGGGCGCGCCGCCCTATGGTGTGGGCACACTGTGGTCTCCCTCCGGGTCTCTTCGGGACTCCGTGGAACCTTTGGGAATCCTAGGACCTCCGTACTTCGAATTTTCCATTTTCGGGAATATTTCCAGAACAACTTTTTTGAAACTAAAAACATGAGAAAACAGGGAACTGGATCTGTGGCATCTTGTCAATAGGTTAGTCCGGAAAATCGATAAAAATGACATAAAGTGTATAGCAAACATGTGGGAAACAACATGAAAACAACATGGAACATCAGAAATTAAGGATACGTTTATGATGTATCAACATCCCCAAGCTTAGTTCCTACTCGTCCTCGAGTAGGTAAACGATAAAAACACAAAATTTCTGAGGTGACATGCTACCAACATAAACTTGATCATCAATAATGTAAAAACATAAGTAAGATGAGATCATAGAACTTCAACACAAGCATGATAAATAGAATTTTAATAATAAAGCATAGCAATCACCTTGTATCATGAGAAGTAACACAAATAAAAGATCATGAATAACAATGCAACGAAGATACGTTTGTTTCAAGTATAGAGAATACATGGCAAAGTGATATTTCACTAGTCCTTAAGAGTGGGGAAAAACATAAATGTCAGGACACCTTCAAAGTTCATGAGGAAGACTAGAACAAATAATTAGAGAACAAGCAATAACACATCATGAATCAATTAATAATGTTTTTGGACAAATGCACATAAAACTCAGAATGGCAACTATGCTCTCTCAACTGTGCATAAAGTTAGAACATGGAGACTTGGCATAAAAGTAAAAGAAAGACCCTTCGCAGAGGGAAGCAGGGTTCAACTCATGTGCTAGAGCTTTTATTTTTATTAAACAGGGGTATCGAAAACTTGACACTCCTCCCATCCATCTTACACAAACCATGGCTAACCGAATCCTCAAGTGCGTGCCAACAATCACATACCGTGGAGGAGTGCCTAACTTTTAGAGAGGTGTATGCTTATGTCAACGGATGGTAAACAGAAAATACAGTACGTCACAAGCCAACTAGACTTCACAAGAGCGGCTCCCATAGAAGGACGCATCTACGTAGAAGGTCATCCCTCTTTCTCTTTTGTTTACACAATTATGCTTTGAATGATAAATCAGGGGCAAAAATAGTGAAGATAATTTGTTGTTACTAATTTGGGGCTAGGCACCCCGCTACCAGACCTTCTATCATTGGATAAGCGGATGAAGCCACTAGTCCAGGGTGTGAAAGTCCAATCAACAAGTGAGAAAAAGATTCTCTATTTACGTCCTCATGAGCTAAAACGGGAGCACAAAACAGGAGTAATTTTGAAAGTTTTAAAGGTAATACATGAGCAATTTACTTTGGAGTGACGGTTAAATACCACATGTAGGTAGGTATGGTGGAAATATTGGGAAAACTTTGGTTTTTGGGAGTTGGATGCACGAGTAGAGCTCATACTCAGTACAGGTGGAGGCTAGCAAAAGACCGGGAGCGACAAATCAAGAGAGCATAAGAGCCATAATCATGCATAGCGACATAAACATCATTAATCAAAGCATAAGTAGTACCACAAGTTCAAAAACTAAATTATAATGGAGGCTATAAGTGACTGGTTCATAGTCATAAACATGGTGTGAGCATGCGCCAAGTCAACCAACTAAACATTCAAAGGAGAACACCACAAATTTATGCTTCAATATGACAAGAACAACTCATGATACTTTCAATGGCACATTAAACACTCTCAGCTATTTGAGACTAATCATGCTACTAAATAACCACAAGGCTTTAGAATTAAAATAACATCTAGCATGATATGAAAAAGTCTAGCCACGGTCTATACAATCTTCTACTTGCACCGTTATAAATTCTACCACAAGCAGCAGTTTAATTCCCAACAAGCACCATAAAAACATGCTTTAACAAAAACTCTAAATGCTACAGAAAGCAAACATGAGAGTTCTCACATAACACTACTTAAACTAACAGCTCTGAACAAGAGATGCAATGAAAACATGAGCTAAACGGGAATTTTTTTGTAGCAACTAGAAGAAAAACTAAGAATACTGGGATATCAAGTATTCAAACGAAAAAGTGGAGCATGTCTCTCTCCCAAACAAGGAATCCTAGGGTCCAACTATATTATTGCAGCAAGGAAAACAAAAGAAAACAAAGGAAAACAAAATAAAAACAAAAATACGCTCCAAGTAAACTTCATATGATGTGACCGAATCAAAATATAGTTTCACTAGAAGTGACCTAATAGATTGTTGATGAAGAAGGGGATGCCTTGGGCATTGATGTCTACGCATGCTTCTATTCTTGTAGATAGTGTTGGGCCTTCAAGTGCAGAGGTGTGTAGAACAACAGCAAGTTTCCCTTAAGTGGATCACCCAAGGTTTATCAAACTCAGGGAGTAAGGTCAAAGATATTGAAAGTAAAGTATGGGCACCTAGAGGGGGGGTGAATAGGTGCTACGACCAATTTTTCTTTTTCTTTTGATTTAGGCTTGACACAAAGGTAAATTCTCTAGATAATGTAACTATGGTGAATTTACCTATATGACAAGGATAACGATAAACACAATGCAAGCGATAAGTAAAGGGAGTGAGGGAACGAGGCAACCAAAGTGAAGCACACGGAGACACGATGTATTCCCGAGTTCCTCCTTGTTAGGGGAGTACGTCTCGTTGGAGGGGTGTGAGCTCGCCACGAAGGTCTACTCAACGCCACAAAGGCCTCACCCTATTCTCCGATGAACTCCGCCACAAAGGCCTGGTTCACCTTCCACTATTGAACCCCTTTGAGGCAGGGATCGAGTCCTTTACAAACAACTTGGGGCACACACCCACAACCAAATTGGGGGCTCCCAACTCTTCTTCAATCACCAACAAGAACAAGATGCCTAGGTTCTCCACAAGAGGAAACCCTAGGCTAGATCCCTCTAGCTAGAGAGGGGGAAATGAAGAACAAGTCGGTGAAGATGTAGATCCGGGTCTTCTCCCTCAATCCACCAAGTATCAACGAGTTTGGGTGGAGGCATTGGGAGAGATCTAGCTTTTGGAGGCTCAATAAATGCTTGTCTTAAATGCTGGAACGAGCAACACTTTGGAGAAGAAGGGGATGGGGTATTTATAGCCCCATCCCAAAACTAGCCGTTTTGACCCTTTTCGTGCCTGGCGGTACTACCGCTGGAGCCAGCGGTACTACCACTACCTATGTATCGGGGCGGTACTAGAGAGCGCCAGATACTGGGCGCAAGTGGTACTTCCACTGAAGTACCGTGGTACTCCAGCAGCGGTACTACCGCGAGTGCGCCACGGTACTACCGCTAGCCACCTACTTTGAATAAATTCGAAGTGGCTGGTGGTAGTACCGAGCCACTACCGCTCTAGTACCGTGGGATACAGAGGGCAAAAACCTAGCCAGCGGTAGAAGGGCCGGTACTAGGGGCGGTACTACCGCTTCCTGGAGGGAGCGGTACTACCGCCAGCCTTTACCGGTACTACTGCTGGGCAAGGATTTGCTCAAGATTAAAAAGGGTCCAGCGGTACTACCGAACCACTACCGCCTCAGTACCGCTGGAGGCAGTACGCAATTTCCTCCTTGCGGTACTTCTGGCGGTACTGGGCGCGGTACTACCGCTCCCTGTGCGGAGCGGTACTACCGCTGCCTTGCCCGGTACTACCGCTGGATCAAGATAACCTTGTTGGCTTTGTCTTGTAGTTCTCTTCACCTTTTTGGCGTCTAGTTGATTTAACCTGAAATACTTGACGCACTGTTAGAGACTTAGTGGTGTTGTTATCAACTCCAAAACTTAAGAGAGATCAGAGATGAAAATGCACTTTCAATCTCCCCCTCCCCTTTTGGTGATTGATGACAACACAACTAAGAGAGGTACAACGAGTTTGGAGAGAGCACTTCGAGAGAGTGATACATAATAAAATTTGCTTATGAGGCAAAACTTGGTCTCTTTTAGTGAGTGTGCTCCCCCTAACTCTTTGAACCCAAGCAAGAGTACAAAGAATATAATGAAATGAATGCTTGCTTAAAGAAATTGAGATAATAGCCATAAAACCAAATCCTTAACACCAAAAGGTACCAACACACAAATTTAACACACCAAATAGTTCAACACAAGCACACGATATGTAACACCTGGGGTGTTACC
Source organism: Alopecurus myosuroides (assembly GCA_028641055.1). Classification (NCBI taxonomy): domain Eukaryota; kingdom Viridiplantae; phylum Streptophyta; class Magnoliopsida; order Poales; family Poaceae; genus Alopecurus; species Alopecurus myosuroides. The sequence goes on along the minus strand of CM054062.1, from coordinate 357,806,775 downwards.
CTAATAGAGAGTTGTTTGTTTTCTTTTTTTGCTTGCATCATATGCATCACATTGCATTGCACCATGTTGGCATCACAACTGAAAATTCAAAACAATTTAAACTTTCACCCCTTGCTCAAAATTTCCAATTTCAAACTAAACCACTCATTTGTTTTTCAATAGTTTGAAATTGTTTAAATCAAATTGCCTGCTAAACAAAATCTTCCCTTTTGTTAAACCTTAAAGGCAAACTCAAAATTTCAAATCATTTCAAATTCAAATCAAATCTTCAAAACATCAATCAACTTGAGTTTATAACAAATCTCCAAACCAATCAAACTCATTTTAATCACTTTAATCAATAGGGTTCACCCTATTGAAATCCTTGTTTTCAATATTAATCTATTAACTTCCAAATTACTCAAATTCAAACCAAATGTATTTCAAACAGAACCAATTTGAAACTATCAAAATAATAACCAAAACATTCTTTTATTCCTTGTACCCAACTGAATCTTTTGGGTCACCTTATTAAAAGGTTTATTTTATTAATCATTCCAAATATTCACAAATCACCTACATTGGTTTATTTTCGAAACAGCACCTCAATTTAAACCTTTTTGAAATCCAAACTTATTAACTGTTTGAAATTAACATAATAAACTCACCCTAATTTTATAGGATTTTTCCTAACCCTAAAAGCCTTCTTTTCTTCCATTTTTGGTTTCAGCAAAAAAATAAAAATAAAAGAAACAGAAATAATAAAAAGAACAGCGCGCGGCAGCTAACTAACCTAACTAAGCCCAGCCCACCTAATGCAACTAACGCGCGCGCGGCCCGTACCGGTTCATCAGACGCCCCTGTCGTCCTCCTGCGTACGGCGCCACATCGGGACATGCCACGGCGGACGCGGTCACATCCCGACGGCCGTCATTGATCCCTGCACCCTATTTAGCCCCTACTGACCCGCGGCGCCAACCCTAGCTCCTAGCTCTCTCTCTCCCCTCGAGGCGCCGCCGCTGCTCCCTCTCTCCCGTCGATCTCGCCTCTCTGTAATACCTCGCCGGAGACGTTTCTCTGAACTCCGTTGATCGCCACCGCACCACCCACCCATCTACCTGTCTGCGCAATGAAACCACGCCGCCAACTCCTCCGCTCTCTTTTGGACACCCTAGGTTCCCCGGAGACGCGCGGAGTCGACGCCGCGATCATCAACATCGCCTCCGGCCACCGACGGCGCCACCTCTGAACCCGTGCACGCCGGCGCCGCTGTGGCCCTCCATCACCCGCGCCAACCACGGGGATCGACTCGCCGTTCCTCCCTCGATCTGGTGGACATCTCCTCGGCCACGGGGAGCCGCTGTAGCTCCGCCGCCGTCCTCGACCACCTTGCAGCTGCCGCTCGCCGCCGAGCTCGTCCACGGCCAAATCCCGGTGAGCGACCACCACCACCTCCTCCTCCCTTGCCCTGTCTGCTCGCGCACGTTTCTGCACACCACCAGCACCTCGTCCAGCATCGCAGCATCACCGCGGCGTGAGCACGTCGTCCTAGCACGCCGCCGGCGAACGCCTCTGTCAGGTTCAGTCGTTGGTTTTCGTCAGTAAGTTCAGAACCCGCGATAGACATGTTATCCTCCCTGCGCCTCCGTTTACTGACAACAGAACGCATCCATCCCACTGGTTCAGCGCACGCACACGCTAGCGAACGATCGTGAGTTCGAGGCCTGGCCTCGCGGGATAAATCCCAAAACTTTTTGCCGCTTCGCTGACAGGGAGGGCCCCCTGTCAGCCTCTCACGTGCCACGCTAGCACAGTGAGCCCACGGGCCCCCCTGGCAGTGACTGGGTAGGAAAACAGTGCGTATAAAAAGTTTTTAAACATAATCTGTAATCAAAAACTAGTCCTTTTGTTAACAGATTGGTCCCTCACATTAAAATGCTAATAACTTTAGTTTTATAACCCCAAATAATGAGAATAAAATATGTGCACTAATCTAAAATTAATTCTCTATCCATTGATATCATTGGTTCACTGTTTTGAAATTCCAAAATGCAATTTGAATTTGAATTCAAACAAATCAATTGCAAATTTCTAAAATCAATAACTAATTCATTATTAATCCAATAAATGCAAATAAAATATGTTTTCCATGCCATTTCAAATAACCTTTTCAAATATAACTTTTGTTTCCTGTTTTGAAATTTCAAAATGCATTTAAAATTCAAATTTGAATAATTCAAATGTAATTTGCAATAATTCATCAATAATTCATACTAATTCCAATTAAGACAAATAAAATATGTTTTTCATACCATTTTGAATATCCTATTCAAATATAAAATTTGTTACATTGTTTGAATAATTTAAATTGCCTAAATAATTTAATACTTGTTTAATTCATTTAAATTTGATAAAATCATAACTTGCTCAAAATAAAATATTTTTGAACATGCAAAATATGTTTTCAAACCATCAAAGTGTGAACTTTTCAAATGTGAATTTGAATTTATGATTTGAACAAATAAAATTCAAATAATATTCAAACTTGTTTTAAATTCAATTAAAACTTGTTTAATATTGTTTAATTCATAATAAATACATCCTAATTCCAAATTCAACATTTGAAACATGTAATCCAACCAAAATTTGATGTTCTTTCCAAAAATAAACTTTGTTATTTGTTTTGAACACTTTAACCTGATGAAAACAACAATTATTTGTGTGACATCAATAAGGAACCAAAAATTATTAACATGACAAATAAAATCCCACACTTGGTAATTTCCTTTTCCTTTGCATCTATTGTTGTTCATTATTGCTTTAACCATGCATGCATCATGATAAACCACTTACACATGTTAACTAATTGTAGATCATTGCTTCCACCTTAACATGTGCATCCATATGCAACTCACATTGCATATGGGTCCATTTAAATCTGTTTATATTGTCAACTAGTTTACCCTGGTGCATCTTTAAACTTGTCATGCATCCATATCTTGATCATGCTGGATCTTTTGCCGTAGTAGTAATTGTTGCATCCGGTGTTTGTTCGAGGTTCATTGCTTCTTCCCGGATAGGACGTTGAGATGATGTGAGCAACGACAAGTTCTGCTACCTAGCGGGATCTCAGGCAAGTATACTCACTTGCTGCCATATGGCTGCCTTTCATCACTTGATACCGATTCTTTCCGTTGTTCTGTTTTGCTAGCCTTAGTAGTAGTTGTTTCTGTTACGAACCTATCACATGAATCCTTTAACCCTCATATTGCCTCACCTCCACACCTATAACCATTGCTTGTGCCCGTGTCTTACTAGCATGCTTAGGTTGTTTTGCTCGAGTCTGTTACCCGTTACTTTCTGTTACTATTCCATTATGTTCTGGGGGCTCGATGTTTAATCAATCAACCATGCTAAGGTTACTATTAATAATAATTTGATGATAAGGCACCGGCAGGAGGCCCTTTGTGGTTTTGAGGCCTGCTAGTGTCGACCCTAATAGGAAAAGGGTCTTGTCTACTGATCCATGATGAGCGCACTAACCGCATGTGGGAAGCGAGTATGGGCGCCCCCCTCAATTTGACTCGATTCGCATCTCGTCCAAATCGCCTCATTGAGTTCGGGTTCTCCATTTGCTGCATGCATGATCTTGCGAGCCCTTGGTACCCGGGTGGAACTTTCGTAGTCGGCATATAGGGGGACACGTTCTTAGAGTGCTATGAGGGTCCATTTTCTTCTGGGCTCGATTAGTCGTGCGCCCAAGGTTCTTTGGGCTTGATGCGAAGAAGAGTTGAGTTGTGTAGAGTACCTCGCTTGGTGGGTTAGCTCCCCATCTGGCGGGTTATTCTTGCGTGTACGGCCAAATTGGTGCAACCCTGCAGGGATAATCTTCTCGAGAAGCCGTGTTTTCCGCGGTTATGGATTACTTGGTGAAAGTACTGGCTAACAAGTACTCAGGAAAACTTAAACCTAATGATTAACAATCTTTCACCCCATGATTAACAACTTGACTAGTAATAGGCTTATTGACACAATAATCTGAACCATCATTAATTCAACTGTGTGAGTTATCCTCGGATTGCTTCTTTGGATAAGGGGCGAGATCCAGGATGGGTTTTGTTTGAAGTTATCTTTCAGTTGGTTACAATACTTGATCTTATCTTCTTTCTGTTAGCCGGAAGTGGTAGTATCTCTCTGTAGTTGGTTAGTGCAGCCCTTTGCCGCTTATTTTCAATAACCCCTTCCTTTCGGTTGATCCCAAAGTATTTGTATCTTGTGATGACTGGCTACGCCGGTATCTTGTGAGTATGGGTTTTATCCCCCTTGCCAGTACTTAACCGTACTGACCCACGAATCTTTTTCGTGGCTGCATAATCAATATTGCAGTCAACAGGTTTGAAGTCTGACGACGTTAGCTTGGGAATCCCTCCGGCTTGGCCTGGGCAGGGATTGGACGCTCTCGGTTATCTTCAGGACTCTTAGTCCAATTTGGATCTTGTCCGTAGACGGACGATATGTTGTTCTCTTCCGCTGTTATTTGGATCTTTGTATTGTATCAGTTGTAACCCTGGCTCGTTTGAGTCATCTTGTATCTATCTGTTTCTGTTGTAATTGTGGAATATTCGTGAACTGTTGTAATGTTATCATAAGTGGCAACCTGGAATCGGTTATTATGTCGATTTTGGCGGGAATGCTGAAATCTGCATAGTGCCCGATCTCGGGGCATTCACAAATGGTATCAGAGCCTTGGTTCCGATTCCCGATATTGTTTCGATACGAATGGTTATCGAAGCAACGGGTCCGCAAAGCCTGTAGGATAACCTCGCTAACGGTCGTTGTTTCTAGAGTGTCAAAAACTATTTCTGCTAAACTATTTTTGGAAAAACATCTCAATAGGATCCTTGTTTTCTCCTTACCCCTATTCTATTTCCCCTCCCATCTTATTTGTTTTGGAGTCTTCCCCTTGTCTACCTTTTCCAAGTGTTAGGATCCCACGTGGGTGCACGTTTTCTGAGCCTTTAACCTAATAGGTTCGATCATCGGAAGATTCCTGGTGGAAGAACATCGTCGTCAGCCCGAGCAAGAATCTCTTGTTAGTGGTGTCGAGAAGATCAACTGGAAGCACGAAGAATCGATAGTCGAACTTCTTTCCCCTCCCGGGTTAGCAGGTGGATTGCGAGGGCGCAATCCCTTGTTAGTGGTGTCGTCTGTAACACCTGGGGTGTTACCCTAATAGAGAGTTGTTTGTTTTCTTTTTTTTGCTTGCATCATATGCATCACATTGCATTGCACCATGTTGGCATCACAACTGAAAATTCAAAACAATTTAAACTTTCACCCCTTGCTCAAAATTTCCAATTTCAAACTAAACCACTCATTTGTTTTTCAATAGTTTGAAATTGTTTAAATCAAATTGCCTGCTAAACAAAATCTTCCCTTTTGTTAAACCTTAAAGGCAAACTCAAAATTTCAAATCATTTCAAATTCAAATCAAATCTTCAAAACATCAATCAACTTGAGTTTATAACAAATCTCCAAACCAATCAAACTCATTTTAATCACTTTAATCAATAGGGTTCACCCTATTGAAATCCTTGTTTTCAATATTAATCTATTAACTTCCAAATTACTCAAATTCAAACCAAATGTATTTCAAACAGAACCAATTTGAAACTATCAAAATAATAACCAAAACATTCTTTAATTCCTTGTACCCAACTGAATCTTTTGGGTCACCTTATTAAAAGGTTTATTTTATTAATCATTCCAAATATTCACAAATCATCTACATTGGTTTATTTTCCAAACAGCACCTCAATTTAAACCTTTTTGAAATCCAAACTTCTTAACTGTTTGAAATTAACATAATAAACTCACCCTAATTTTATAGGATTTTTCCTAACCCTAAAAGCCTTCTTTTCTTCCATTTTTGGTTTCAGCAAAAAAAATAAAATAAAAGAAACAGAAATAATAAAAAGAACAGCGCGCGGCAGCTAACTAACCTAACTAAGCCCAGCCCACCTAATGCAACTAACGCGCGCGCGCGGCCCGTACCGGTTCATCAGACGCCCCCGTCGTCCTCCTGCGTACGGCGCCACATCGGGACATGCCACGGCGGACGCGGTCACATCCCGACGGCCGTCATTGATCCCTGCACCCTATTTAGCCCCTACTGACCCGCAGTGCCAACCCTAGCTCCTAGCTCTCTCTCTCTCCCCTCGAGGCGCCGCCGCTGATCCCTCTCTCCCGTCGATCTCGCCTCTCTGTAATACCTCGCCGGAGACGTTTCTCTGAACTCCGTTGATCGCCACCGCACCACCCACCCATCTACCTGTCTGCGCAATGAAACCACGCCGCCAACTCCTCCGCTCTCTTTTGGACACCCTAGGTTCCCCGGAGACGCGCGGAGTCGACGCCGCGATCATCAACATCGCCTCCGGCCACCGACGGCGCCACCTCTGAACCCGTGCACGCCGGCGCCGCTGTGGCCCTCCATCACCCGCGCCAACCACGGGGATCGACTCGCCGTTCCTCCCTCGATCTGGTGGACATCTCCTCGGCCACGGGGAGCCGCTGTAGCTCCGCCGCCGTCCTCGACCACCTTGCAGCTGCCGCTCGCCGCCGAGCTCGTCCACGGCCAAATCCCGGTGAGCGACCACCACCACCTCCTCCTCCCTTGCCCTGTCTGCTCGCGCACGTTTCTGCACACCACCAGCACCTCGTCCAGCATCGCAGCATCACCGCGGCATGAGCACGTCGTCCTAGCACGCCGCCGGCGAACGCCTCTGTCAGGTTCAGTCGTTGGTTTTCGTCAGTAAGTTCAGAACCCGCAATAGACATGTTATCCTCCCTGCGCCTCCGTTTACTGACAACAGAACGCATGCATCCCACTGGTTCAGCGCACGCACACGCTAGCGAACGATCGTGAGTTCGAGGCCTGGCCTCGCGGGATAAATCCCAAAACTTTTTGCCGCTTCGCTGACAGGGAGGGCCCCCTGTCAGCCTCTCACGTGCCACGCTAGCACAGTGAGCCCACGGCCCCCCCTGGCAGTGACTGGGTAGGAAAACAGTGCGTATAAAAAGTTTTTAAACATAATCTGTAATAAAAAACTAGTCCTTTTGATAACAGATTGGTCCCTCACATTAAAATGCTAATAACTTTAGTTTTATAACCCCAAATAATGAGAATAAAATATGTGCACTAATCTAAAATTAATTCTCTATCCATTGATATCATTGGTTCACTGTTTTGAAATTCCAAAATGCAATTTGAATTTGAATTCAAACAAATCAATTGCAAATTTCTAAAATCAATAACTAATTCATTATTAATCCAATAAATGCAAATAAAATATGTTTTCCATGCCATTTCAAATAACCTTTTCAAATATAACTTTTGTTTCCTGTTTTGAAATTTCAAAATGCATTTAAAATTCAAATTTGAATAATTCAAATGTAATTTGCAATAATTTATAAATAATTCATACTAATTCCAATTAAGACAAATAAAATATGTTTTTCATACCATCTTGAATATCCTATTCAAATATAAAATTTGTTACATTGTTTGAATAATTTAAATTGCCTAAATAATTTAATACTTGTTTAATTCATTTAAATTTGATAAAATCATAACTTGGTCAAAATAAAATATTTTTGAACATGCAAAATATGTTTTCAAACCATCAAAGTGTGAACTTTTCAAATGTGAATTTGAATTTATGATTTGAACAAATAAAATTCAAATAATATTCAAACTTGTTTTAAATTCAATTAAAACTTGTTTAATATTGTTTAATTCATAATAAATACATCCTAATTCCAAATTCAACATTTGAAACATGTAATCCAACCAAAATTTGATGTTCTTTCCAAAAATAAACTTTGTTATTTGTTTTGAACACTTTAACCTGATGAAAACAACAATTATTTGTGTGACATCAATAAGGAACCAAAAATTATTAACATGACAAATAAAATCCCACACTTGGTAATTTCCTTTTCCTTTGCATCTATTGTTGTTCATTATTGCTTTAACCATGCATGCATCATGATAAACCACTTACAAATGTTAACTAATTGTAGATCATTGCTTCCACCTTAACATGTGCATCCATATGCAACTCACATTGCATATGGGTCCATTTAAATCTGTTTATATTGTCAACTAGTTTACCCTGGTGCATCTTTAAACTTGTCATGCATCCATATCTTGATCATGCTGGATCTTTTGCCGTAGTAGTAATTGTTGCATCCGGTGTTTGTTCGAGGTTCATTGCTTCTTCCCGGATAGGACGTTGAGATGATGTGAGCAACGACAAGTTCTGCTACCTTGCGGGATCTGAGGCAAGTATACTCACTTGCTGCCATATGGCTGCCTTTCATCACTTGATACCGATTCTTTCCGTTGTTCTGTTCTGCTAGCCTTAGTAGTAGTTGTTTCTGTTACGAACCTATCACATGAATCCTTTAACCCTGATATTGCCTCACCTCCACACCTATAACCATTGCTTGTGCCCGTGTCTTACTAGCATGCTTAGGTTGTTTTGCTCGAGTCTGTTACCCGTTACTTTCTGTTACTATTCCATTATGTTCTGGGGGCTCGATGTTTAATCAATCAACCATGCTAAGGTTACTATTAATAATAATTTGATGATACGGCACCGGCAGGAGGCCCTTTGTGGTTTTGAGGCCTGCTAGTGTCGACGCTAATAGGAAAAGGGTCTTGTCTACTGATCCATGATGAGCGCACTAACCGCATGTGGGAAGCGAGTATGGGCGCCCCCCTCAATTTGACTCGATTCGCATCTCGTCCAAATCGCCTCATTTAGTTCGGGTTTTCCATTTGCTGCATGCATGATCTTGCGAGCCCTTGGTACCCGGGTGGAACTTTCGTAGTCGGCATATAGGGGGACACGTTCTTAGAGTGCTATGAGGGTCCATTTTCTTCTGGGCTCGATTAGCCGTGCGCCCAAGGTTCTTTGGGCTTGATGCGAAGAAGAGTTGAGTTGTGTAGAGTACCTCGCTTGGTGGGTTAGCTCCCCATCTGGCGGGTTATTCTTGCGTGTACGGCCAAATTGGTGCAACCCTGCAGGGATAATCTTCTCGAGAAGCCGTGTTTTCCGCGGTTATGGATTACTTGGTGAAAGTACTGGCTAACAAGTACTCAGGACAACTTAAACCTAATGATTAACAATCTTTCACCCCATGATTAACAACTTGACTAGTAATAGGCTTATTGACACAATAATCTGAACCATCATTAATTCAACTGTGTGAGTTATCCTCGGATTGCTTCTTTGGATAAGGGGCGAGATCCAGGATGGGTTTTGTTTGAAGTTATCTTTCAGTTGGTTACAATACTCGATCTTATCTTCTTTCTGTTAGCCGGAAGTGGTAGTATCTCTCTGTAGTTGGTTAGTGCAGCCCTTTGCCGCTTATTTGCAATAACCCCTTCCTTTCCGTTGATCCCAAAGTATTTGTATCTTGTGATGACTGGCTACGCCGGTATCTTGTGAGTATGGGTTTTATCCCCCTTGCCAGTACTTAACCGTACTGACCCACGAATCTTTTTCGTGGCTGCATAATCAATATTGCAGTCAACAGGTTTGAAGTCTGACGACGTTAGCTTGGGAATCCCTCCGGCTTGGCCTGGGCAGGGATTGGACGCTCTCGGTTATCTTCAGGACTCTTAGTCCAATTTGGATCTTGTCCGTAGACGGACGATATGTTGTTCTCTTCCGCTGTTATTTGGATCTTTGTATTGTATCAGTTGTAACCCTGGCTCGTTTGAGTCATCTTGTATCTATCTGTTTCTGTTGTAATTGTGGAATATTCGTGAACTGTTGTAATGTTATCATAAGTGGCAACCTGGAATCGGTTATTATGTGGATTTTGGCGGGAATGCTTAAATCTGCATAGTGCCCGATCTCGGGGCGTTCACACGATAACGACAAAGTTTTGACAAGACACAAACCCAAGCAAATGCAACGATCCTAATAGAACTCTCCCCCCCTTTGGCATCAAGGCACCAAAAAGGGAAGAGGCGATGCTAACGCCCCTGGAGGTCACTCGCCGGGGCTAGAGGCACTAGCAGGGCTGTGAAGGCGACGCTCATCCTCAGAGTCCACATCTTCAACTTCCTCGTCAACATCACCACGAGTCCAAGGCTCGTGCGAAGTAGTGGCATCATCTAGAAGCTCGGGATCAATCCACTTATTGCCTTGCTTTGACTTCCACTCCCTGGACCCTGTGATCCTGTCCTCTGACCCAGCACGAACTGTAACATCCCAAGTATGACAAACAACCTTTAGAATGTTTGCTTTTTGTTAATTTATGTTTTGCATCATGTCATCATAAGTTTTGCATTTGTTTTCCATTTGTTTTCCCTTGTTTTCCATATGAATTTCAAACCAATTTCAAAATCCTTGTTCATACTTGTTCTGTTACAATTTTTCAAATAAAAATTTCAAATCAAAACATCAAATTGTTTCCAATAAACATGAGAGTTCAAACTATTTAAATTGCTTCTTGCAATAATTCATTTAATATCAAATTCACTCAAATTCAATTAAATTACAAACAGCAACACAATTTGAAATTTTTGAAAAACAAAGGTTTGCAAATTGGTGCTTTTGTAAATAACAACCTATAAAAATTATCACAAAAATTTAAACCCCCTAAAACCTTCCTTTTCTCTCCTTTTTTTCTTCCTTTTCTTTTTCTGCAAAAAAAAAACAGAATCAATAAACAGAAAAAAAATAACAGAGAGAGGAGATGGCAGGCCAGTGGGCTGAACCCAGCCCACCAGCCACGGCCTACGTACCCCCATGTCGCTTTCTCCTACCTCCGTACGGAGAGACAGAGAGGAGGGGGGCTCCCCCACCGAGCAGGGAGCTCACCTGCTCCCTCCTCCCTATATGAACCCCTAGGCCGTGCCCTAGTTCCTCCTCTCCCTCCTTCCTTCTCCTCGCCGCCGCCACTTTCTTCTCCTCTCTCTCCCTCGCTGCCCTGCAATTTTCTTTCTTCTCTGAATTTCTGCCATCTCCATGGATGGAGCTTGATCGTGGGTGTGGTTGGTGGGTGTGGTCACCGGCAGGTTCCCACGGGCACGGGAACGAGTTCCCCGCGCCATCTTCTTCCTCCTTGTGTCCTCGACTGAGCTAGGGAGACATCAGATCGTCGTCGACGGTCTCCTCCATCGCCGCCGTCGGCCACTGTCCCCGTCGACCTCCTCCTCCTCTCCCCGATGAGCATGCCCTCCTTCTTCCCTCTCTGCTGTCACTCACCCGCGCGCACACCGCACGGTGCCCTGCACCTGTCCACGCGCACTCAGCAACCACGAGCAGCTCGCGAGCACGCCGCCGGCAACCACCGTACCCTGGTGAAATTCAGTTAACTGAATTTCATTCAATTTCAGTTAACGGCCGAACTGAACCTCATACCCCCCCACGCCCTAACCTGACAAGAAACAGCAGCCAGCGCAGTGGCAACGCCCCGTGCACACGCGCCCGCGGCCAGGGATCGAGTCCCTCGCCTCGCGGATTAAATCCGCCCTTTTTGCTCCCTTCCCACGTTGTCCACGCAGGCCCACCTGCCATCGACTGTGGTTGCCACGCAGCACACACACGCGCGCCACGCAGGCGCACAGCTGGGCACTGGCCCACCGCCAGTGACCCAGGGGCCGCTCTGCTGCGTATAAAAAGTCCCAGGGACCTATTCTGTAATACTTTTCGCATCTAGGCCCCTGTAACAAATCTGTAACTAATTAAATCACAGAATAGCCCCTGTATTTAAAATTTGAATATCTTTTGCAAATCAAATCTAAATTAAATAAATAAAATATGTTTTATGTACCAAATTTAATTCTCTACATGTTTAAATCATTTGTTTACTGTTTTGAACATTTCAAATATTTTCAAAACTTCAAATTCAAACTACTATATCAAATTTAGTCAAATTCATAACTAATTCAAAATTAATTCAAATGGCCCATATAGAATATGTTTTCCACGCAAAATTGAACCACCTTTCCAAATATAAACTTTGTTTCATGTTTTGAATAATTAAAATTGGTTAAATAATTTAAACCTTGTTTAAATCATTTAAAATTGCTAAATTCATAACTTGGTCAAATTAATTTCTTTTTGAACATATAAAATATGTTTTCAAACCAGAAAAGTATAAACTTTTCAAATATGAATTTGATTTAATGTTTTGAACAAATAAAAATTCAAATAATTTCATACTTGAATTAAATTCATTTAAATCTTGTTCAAACTTGTTTAATTCATAATTAATTCATTCTAATTCCTTTTTCAACAAATGAAACATGTATTCCACCTACAATTTTGTGTCCTTTCCAAATATGAACTTTGTTATCTATTTTGAACAATTAAAATTGGTTAAAACAACCAATGCTTGTGTAACTCCTTTAAGAAACCAAAATTTCATAACTTAATAAATAAAATTCCAAACTTGGTAAACAACATATCACATTGAATCTATTGTTGTTTTCTTTTTGTTTTCCTCATCCATGCATCATGTTAATCAACTTTCACATGATGATTATTTGTATATCATTTAATCCAACCTTTAATTCATGGGCTTTCCATATGCAATCCAAATTGCATATGGGTCCATTTAATTATGTTACCATGTCAACTAGTTTATCTTTGATGCATCAATTAAATTGCCATGCATCATCCCATGATTGTGCATTATGCCATGTTATTGATTGTTTGTCTCTCTGCGTTGTTTGTTTGCTTCTTCTCGAATAGACGACGACGTTGAGACAGACGAGGTTTACGACACTACTTCTGAGGAGTTAGCCCAGTACCAGGCTACTGAGTTTGCAGGCAAGTATTCACTCACCTGAACCATTGTGTCCTTTCCACACTGGATATCGATACTTTCCGTTGTCTATTCTGCTAGCCTTAAGATTCGATGCTTGTGTTCCGATCCTATCACATGTTATCCTGTAACCCTGATATAGCCTAACCTCCACACCTATAACCCTTTTGCTTGTTGCCTGTGTCTTACTAGCATGCTTAGGGTTGTTTATGCTCGAGTCTGCTGTCCGTTATTTCTGCTACCTTATTTATTATGTTCTGGGGGCTCGATGTTAAACAACAACCTGTTAATGTTTGAGGTAATGCTAATTTGATGATAAGGCACCGGCAGGAGGCCGGGTATGGTTTTGAGGCCTGCTAGTGTCGAACTCAGGAAAAGTCTTTGTCCTCTAGATCCATGATGAGCGCGCTAACCGCATGTGGGAAGCGTGTATGGGCGCCCCCCTCAATTTGATTCGATTCGCATCTCGTCCAAATCGCCTCATTTAGTTCGGGTTTTCCATTTGCCGCATGCATATGCAGGCGCGAACCCGAGGCCAGGGTGGAACTTTTGTAGTCGTAATTTAGGGAGACACGTTCTTAGAGTGCTATGAGGGTCCCCTTTTCTTCGTGGGGCTTGATTAGTCGTGCGCTCAATTGCACAGGGTTCTTTGGGCTTGATGCGAAGAAGAGTTGGGTTGTGTTGAGTGCCTCGCTTGGTGGAAGTGCATTTCCAATCTGGCGGGGTATTCTTACGTGTACGGCCAAATTGGTGCACCCCTGCAGGGTTAAATCTTCTCGAGAAGCCGTGTTGTCCGCGGTTATGGATGACTTGGTGATAGGGCTGGCTAACAAGGATTAGACAACTTACACCTAAACAATAATAAGTGGACTAGTAATAGGCTTATTGACACAATAACCTGAACCATCATTAATCCAACTGTGTGAGTTATCCTCGGATTGCTTCTTTGGAGAAGGGGCGAGATCCAGGATGGGTTTGTTTGAGGTTAGTGATAGTCGGTTCCGATGCGCTATCTTATCCCTTTCTTTTAGCCGGAAGTTGTAGCGTGTTTCTGTAGTTGGTTAGATCAGCCTGCTGCCGTACTTTTGTATCACCTATTCTTCCGTTGAACCCAAAGCATCTATACTTGGTGTTGCCGGGTACACTTTGGTATCTTGTGAGTCTTGCTTGCCAGTACTTGTCTGTACTGACCCCTTTGGGGCTGTGGTTTCCGCAGACTACGTTTCCGAGGATCCCCATAGTGGCTACTACGTGGAGTATGACGAGGCTGCTGACGAGTAGATAGCGGACCCGGGCAGGATCCGAGACATCGTGGATGGGCTCCGTCTTTTCGTTTCCGTCCTCTTAGGCTTATTTGGATCTTGTCTGTACTCAGACACTTTGGATGCTTCCGCTGTGATGTAATGATGAATTGTTGGGACATGTGTCCTCTGGATGATTGTATTTGCTATCTCTGCTCTAGTGAGAGCTATTTGCAACTAATTTCTATTTCTTTGTGTCTTAGAGATTTGTTGTGATATCACTTGTTCAAATGCCGTTGACGTACCATGTGTGTATGTTATGAAGTACGTCAATGGAAGTAGTCGGATTTCTATGGGATGGTTTACGCAGACGATGGATAGTAGAGAATGGTTGTCACACGTTTACGTGTTGGCCTGCTCACATTGAGATGCGGGTGCCGGTATGCCCCGTAAGCCATTTATCTACAGTTTAGCGGGCTGTGAGTATCCTCTAGAAGTCCGGGTGCGACAAATGGTATCAGAGCCTGTCTGCCTGTAGGATCCCTTTTACTGGTCGCAGTTGAGTCTAAAAACTATTTTGTAGCTATATAGAAAAAATGAAACGTGAGAGTAGGAATTCTGTTCTTTTATTTCTTTCCCCACCCACCCACCCTTTTCTGGTAAGGAAGTGCAACGTTGTTTTCTCTTCTCATCTAAACTTTCAAGTTAGGATTTCTCGTATCCTGGTTTCTCTAGGATAGTTATATCTACTAGACCATAGGAATGGAGGTGGTTGTGACATGATTTATCATGTTGCCTACTCACGATTGAGAACGGAGGCGTGTAAGCCCCGGAAGCAGATCCTCTATTCCTTAAGCAGTAGATATTGATCCTTTAGAAGCCCGGATGGGTTTTCCGTAGTACCTCAGGAGTGTTTGGTCTCGTGTTTCCCCAATGTTGCTTCGATATCCTGTTCTTCTCAACATCCTTTTCGTCCGTTGAAACCTTGTTGTTGCTTGCCACTTCAGTTCTTCTACCGGCGTCTAATCAAAGCTTCCCCGATCATCTGCAGATGGATCTCAGGTTCTACCCGCAGGTGGTTCGTATGACTCGTTGCGAGAGCACTGCCAGTTATCCGGAGATGCTGAGAGACATGGTCACTTTTCTGGGGTTCCGTTGGGCACCAGAGTACCAGGTCTACGAGCAGCAGCGAGAGTTTGACCAGACCTACTACCAGGCTATCGTCTACATTCTGTCAGATGATGGCATGAGCGTAGTCCACCACTACGAGGCAGTAGGTTCCACAGTGGATATGGCTGTGCAGCAGGCAGCTTATGTGAGTCTCACCGTCCTTCGTGCTGACTACTGGGGATTTGACGATTCTATCTATCGCCACATCCCCCGTGGTTACATCACTTCGCAGGGAGCTCACTTCACTCTCTACGACAACTTGGATGTCTACGAGCATGATAACTCCAGGCTGCACACCACCGCTCAGTTTGTGAGGCACAGTGACGCAGTTGCCAGCACACTATCTCAGGAGTTGGCTTCAGTCAGAGAGCAGCTCTACCTTGCTTTGACTCGTCTGGCGACTTACACCACAGACTTTGTTGGAGACGAGCGCTTTGCACGTTTCGATCAGCAAGTTGGTCGTCGTCTGCCAGATGCTGGAGGTTACGAGCCGATCAGAGGTCCACTCCTCAACCTTGGTGCTGGTTACAGTGGGATTCCACACTTTGGAGCACAGGGAGTCGATGCTATGTACTTCACCACACCTAGAGTCGCTCTCAGACCACGTCAGATCTACGTGGACCGTCGTTCTACCTACTTTCGTGGGCGTGCTCCTCACCGTACCTCTCGCCGTACTCCTAGTCGCCGTCCTGCGTGATGAGCATGAGAGTACCGATGTATCCATTCTTAGCTATGTTTAGTTATCCTTGGCATTTGAACCATTTATGGTGTGTTGGATATTCTGATGTATTTGAACGTGTGATGATGTACCTGTTGGTTATCTATTCATGCGTCGGAATAATCTCTCTTTCGGTTTCCAAGTCTATCCTTTTCTGTTGTTGTGCTAAAATGCATTTCCATTCAGGATGCCGCCAACAAGGAACAACGCGACTGAGCCACCGATCGCGGAGCTGTTGACTCAGATGACCCAAGTCATGACGCAGATGGCCCAGTTTCAGACTAATCAGCACAACCAGACGGCTCCACGAGTCAGCATCAAGGAGTTCCTCAGTCTGGGTCCAAGAGCTTTCGTGGCCACACGCGAGCCTCTGGACGCTGATGACTGAATCCGTGAGATAGCTAAGGCTCTGGAGATTGCTCACGTTGCTGAGGAAGACAAGGTCAAGTATGCCTCCTATCTGCTGAAGGGTCAGGCAGCTACTTGGTGGGAGAACTTCCAGGCCATGAGAACTGGGATACCAGTCACGTGGGGTTGTTTCAAGGAAGCATTCCTGAAGCACCACATTCCAGATGGTCTCATGGAAAGAATGCATGAAGAGTTTTGCTCACTCAAGCAGGGCAAGTTGGACGTCATCGAGTACCAGAGTGAGTTCAACCGCCTCGCTCGTTACGCTGGTGATGAGGTGTCCACTGAGGCTAAGAAGATGGCAAGGTTCCGTAGAGGTTTTAACCCGGAGCTCAAGTATGCCCTCACCAATATCAAGGCCAACAGCTTCGAGGATCTCGTTAACACCGCGCTCAATGAAGAAAATGGGCGCAAGGCGTTCGAGGAGTCTCGCAAGCACTCGCGTGAGGGTGGTTCCTCCTCCAACATGACCACCCCTCCGCAGAAGCGCCGCATCTGGGTACCACATGGTGCTGTGACTCGGGCTCCATACGCCCAAGCTTCTCCAGGCTTCGCTCCCCGCCCACCCAACCCTGCTCAGATGCATGATCAGAGGGCTTCGATGGGGCAGCCAAGGCCAGGGCCTCCTCGTGTCGTCACTTGCTACAAGTGCAAGCAGACGGGACACTACGCCGACAAGTGCACGCAGAGGCAGCTACCTCCACCACCACCTCGTCCTAACACAAACCAGGCAATGGTGCGCGCTCCCCCGCCTAAGGCCTTCAACTCCAACAACAGGCCTGTCGGGAGGACCGCAAGGGTGAATCATGTCAAGATCGACAAAGCTGAGGAAGCTCCTGACGTCGTTCTCGGTATATTACCCGTAAACTCTTTTCTAGCTAAAGTGTTGTTTGATACCGGAGCATCGCATTCTTTTGTGTCAAAAACGTTTGCCACAACAAACAACCTAATTGTGGTTCCACTAAGCAATCAAATCACTGTTCACTCCCCGGGATCTCAAATGTTGACTTCCAAGATAAGTAAGGACAACCAAATCCTAATTGGAGGCCACATTTTCCTTGCCTCTCTCATGTTGCTGGGAAGTTCTGACATTGATGTCATTCTTGGTATGGATTGGCTGAAAGCTAATAAAGCAAGGATTAACTGTGCTCAAAAGTCAATAACTCTGTTCCACCCTTCTGGCCAGATAATCTATTCTCCAAATGAATCAAGTTCCATTCAGCTATGCAACCTCGATGAAAAACCTCTACCTTCACTTGAAAATGTTCCGGTGGTTTGCGATTTCCCTGACGTCTTTCCAGAAGAGTTGCCAGGGATGCCTCCGGACAGAGCTGTTGAGTTCGTGGTCGAACTTGAACCAGGTACTGCTCCAATCTCTAAGCATCCTTACAAGATAGGAACTCCCGGGCTGAAGTTGTTGAAGGAACAAATTGATATGTACATGGAAAAAGGTTACATTCAACCTAGTTCCTCGGCTTGGGGTTGCCCAACTCTGTTCGTTGCGAAGAAGGATCACACAAAGAGACTCGTTGTTGACTATCGTCCTCTTAACGAGAAAACCATCAAAAACAAGTATCCAATTCCTCGTATCGATGATCTTTTTGATCAACTTGCTGGAGCCTCAATATTCTCCAAGTTGGACTTGAGAATGGGTTACCATCAAATAAAGATCAGAAAAGAGGATATTCCAAAGACAGCCTTCACCACTCGCTACGGTCTATATGAATTCACCGTCATGTCCTTTGGTCTCACCAATGCACCGGCGACATTCTCTCGACTCATGAATTCTGTCTTCCATGAATACCTCGACAGGTTCGTTGTGGTATATCTCGATGACATTCTTGTCTACTCAAAATCCGAGGAAGAGCATGAAGAACATCTTCGTCTCACTCTCATGAAGCTTCACGAGCATCGTCTCTATGCCAAGTTCTCCAAATGTGAGTTCTGCATTTCAGAAGTTGCTTACCTTGGTCATGTCATCTCAGCCAAGGGCATAGCCATTGATCCAGAAAAGGTTAAAGCAATTGTTGATTGGAAACCTCCAAAGACGGCGAAGCAAGTAAGAAGTTTTCTTGGCTTGGCTAGCTATTGCCGCTGTTTCGTCCAAAACTTCTCCAAGATTGCCAAACCTCTCACTGATCTCACAAAGAAGGACAAGAAGTTCGTCTGGTCTCCACAATGTGATGAAAGTTTCAATCTCCTGAAGACTAAGCTCACTTCTACACCAGTTCTGGTTGGCCCAGATCCTACCAAACCTTTCCAGATATTCTGTGATGCTTCTCTCCAAGGTCTAGGTGCAGTTCTTATGCAAGAACGTCAAGTTGTGGCTTATGCTTCACGTCAGTTGAACGCACATGAGCTCAATTATCCCACTCATGACCTTGAACTTGCAGCAGTTGTGTTTGCCCTCAAGAAATGGAGACAATACTTGTTGGGTAATAGCACTGAAATCTTTTCCGATCATAAGAGTCTGAAGTACATCTTCACTCAACCAGATCTAAACCTCAGGCAAAGGAGATGGATTGAAAAGATTAAGGACTTTGATCTTACCATTTCTTACACTCCAGGCAAGGCTAATGTTATGGCCGATGCTCTCAGTCGCAAGTCGTATTGCAATAATCTCATGATCATGGAAAGCCAACCTCCTCTTCATGAAGAATTCCAAAAGCTGAACCTTGGACTTGTTCCTCAAGGCTATCTTGCAAACTTGACAGCCAGTCCAACTCTCGAGGACAAGATTCGTTCTGAACAACTTCGTGATGCTGAAATCAAGAAGATGGTAGAACACATCAAAGGAGGCAATGAGAAATTTAAGTCCTTCTCAGTGGATGACAAGGGAACTGTGTTCTTCGAAGGACACATTGCAGTTCCTCAAATTCAAAGTCTCAAAGATGTCATTCTCAAGGAGGCTCATGAAACTCCTCTCTCCATACACCCTCGAAGTACAAAGATGTACCAGGATCTCAAGACACTGTATTGGTGGCCTAGCATGAAACGTGAAATTGCTCAATACGTTTCTGAATGCGACGTTTGTCAACGTATTAAGGCAGTTCATCAGAAAACAGCCGGTCTTCTCCAACCTCTGAAAATCCCTGAGTGGAAGTGGGACATGATTGAAATGGACTTCGTCACTGGTTTTCCAAAGTCCAAGAGGGGCAACGATGCAATCTTCGTTGTCATTGATCGACTCACTAAAGTAGCTCATTTCTTTCCTGTCAAAGAGACAATCTCAGCTAGCCAGTTAGCAGAGCTCTACACAGCAAAGATTGTTCCTCTTCATGGTGTTCCATTGGAAATAAGCTCAGACCGTGGAAGCATATTCACTTCTCATTTCTGGAGAAGCTTTCAAGAAGGATTGGGCACCAAACTTCTGTTCAGCACAGCCTACCATCCTCAGTCTCAAGGGCAAGTCGAAAGAGTTAATCAGATTCTCGAGGATATGCTCAGAGCATGTGGTCTCTCTTTTGGCATGAAATGGGAGGAATGTCTTCCATATGCTGAGTTCTCCTACAACAACAGCTTCCAGGCAAGCCTAGGCATGGCACCATTTGAAGCTCTCTATGGCCGCAGATGCAGGAGTCCAATCAATTGGTCTGGAGCTGGTGAACGTTCACTCTTAGGCCCTGACATTGTTAAGGAAGCCGAAGAGAAAGTTCGCATCATTCGTGACAATCTCAGGATTGCTGAGTCTCGTCAGAAAAGGTACTATGACAGCAAGCACAGGGATATGGTCTATGCACCTGGTGACAAAGCATATCTCCGTGTAACTCCCCTCAGAGGCACTCATCGTTTTGGTGTCAAAGGAAAGCTTGCACAAAGATATATTGGTCCTTTTAACATTCTCTCAAGGCGTGCAGAAAATGCTTATCGTCTTGAACTTCCGGAAAAACTATCCAAAGTGCACGATGTGTTTCACGTGTCACAGCTCAAGAGGTGTTTCAAAGATCCAGATCGTGCAGTTGATCATGATTCCATTGAACTGCAAGAAGATCTCTCTTATGAGGAGCACCCTGTTCGAATTCTCGATGAGACCGAACGCAAAACTCGCAACAAGAGCACCAAGTTCTTGAAAGTGCAGTGGTCCCATCATTCCGATAAAGAGGCAACGTGGGAGACCGAAGAGGATCTTCGCAAGAAGTATCCGGACCTTTTCTCTTCTCAGTAGGAATCTCGGGGCGCGATTCCTTCAAGGGGGGGCGTTTTGTAACATCCCAAGTATGAAAAACAACCTTTAGAATGTTTGCTTTTTGTTAATTTATGTTTTGCATCATGTCATCATAAGTTTTGCATTTGTTTTCCATTTGTTTTCCCTTGTTTTCCATATGAATTTCAAACCAATTTTCAAAATCCTTGTTCATACTTGTTCTGTTACAATTTTTTCAAATAAAAATTTCAAATCAAAACTTCAAATTGTTTCCAATAAACATGAGAGTTCAAACTATTTAAATTGCTTCTTGCAATGATTCATTTAATATCAATTCACTCAAATTCAATTAAATTACAAACAGCAACACAATTTGAAATTTTGGAAAAACAAAAGTTTGCAAATTGGTGCTTTTGTAAATAACAACCTATAAAAATTATCACAAAATTTTAAACCCCTTAAAACCTTCCTTTTCTCTCCTTTTTCTTCCTTTTCTTTTTCTGCAAAAAAAATAGAATCAATAAACAGAAAAAAAAAATAACAGAGAGGGGAGATGGCAGGCCAGTGGGCTGAACCCAGCCCACCTGCCACGGCCTGCGTACCCCCTGTCGCTTTCTCCTACCTCCGTACGGAGAGACAGAGAGGAGGGGGGCTCCCCCACCGAGCAGGGAGCTCACCTGCTCCCTCCTCCCTATATGAACCCCTAGGCCGTGCCCTAGTTCCTCCTCTCCCTCCTTCCTTCTCCTCGCCGCCGCCACTTTCTTCTCGTATCTCTCCCTCGCTGCCCTGCAATTTTCTTTCTTCTCTGAATTTCTGCCATCTCCATGGACGGAGCTTGATCGTGGGTGTGGTTGGTGGGTGTGGTCGCCGGCAGGTTCCCACGGGCACGGGAACGAGTTCCCCGCGCCATCTTCGTCCTCCTCGTGTCCTCGACTGAGCCAGGGAGACGCCAGATCGTCGTCGACGGTCTCCTCCATCGCCGCCGTCGGCCACTGTCCCCGTCGACCTCCTCCTCCTCTCCCCGGTGAGCATGCCCTCCTTCTTCCCTCTCTGCTGTCACTCACCCGCGCGCACACCACACGGTGCCCTGCACCTGTCCACGCGCACTCAGCAACCACGAGCAGCTCGCGAGCACGCCGCCGGCAACCACCGTTCCCTGGTGAAATTCAGTTAACTGAATTTTATTCAGTTTCAGTTAACGGCCGAACTGAACCTCATACCCCCCCACGCCCTAACCTGACAAGAAACAGCAGCCAGCGCAGTGGCAACGCCCCGTGCGCACGCGCCCGCGGCCAGGGATCGAGTCCCTCGCCTCGTGGATTAAATCCGCCCTTTTTGCTCCCTTGCCACGATGTCCACGCAGGCCCACCTGCCATCGACCGTGGTTGCCACGCAGCACACACACGCGCGCCACGCAGGCGCACAGCTGGGCACTGGCCCACTGCTAGTGACCCAGGGGCTGCTCTGCTGCGTATAAAAAGTCCTAGGGACCTATTCTGTAATACTTTTTCGCATCTAGGCCCCTGTAACAAATCTGTAACTAATTAAATCACAGAATAGCCCCTGTATTTAAAATTTGAAAATCTTTTGCAAATCAAATCGAAATTAAATAAATAAAATATGTTTTTTGTACCAAATTTAATTCTCTACATGTTTAAATCATTTGTTTACTGTTTTGAACATTTCAAATATTTTAAAAACTTCAAATTCAAACTACTATATCAAATTTAGTCAAATTCATAACTAATTCAAAATTAATTCAAATGGCCCATATAAAATATGTTTTCCATGCAAAATTGAACCACCTTTCCAAATATAAACTTTGTTTCATGTTTTGAATAATTAAAATTGGTTAAATAATTTAAACCTTGTTTAAATCATTTAAAATTGCTAAATTCATAACTTGGACAAATTAATTTCTTTTTGAACATATAAAATATGTTTTCAAACCAGAAAAGTATAAACTTTTCAAATATGAATTTGATTTAATGTTTTGAACAAATAAAAATTCAAATAATTTCACACTTGAATTAAATTCATTTAAATCTTGTTCAAACTTGTTTAATTCATAATTAATTCATTCTAATTCCTTTTTCAACAAATGAAACATGTATTCCACCTACAATTTTGTGTCCTTTCCAAATATGAACTTTGTTATCTATTTTGAACAATTAAAATTGGTGAAAACAACCAATGCTTGTGTAACTCCTTTAAGAAACCAAAATTTCATAACTTAATAAATAAAATTCCAAACTTGGTAAACAACATATCACATTGAATCTATTGTTGTTTTCTTTTTGTTTTCCTCATCCATGCATCATGTTAATCAACTTTCACATGATGATTATTTGTATATCATTTAATCCAACCTTTAATTCATGGGCTTTCCATATGCAATCCAAATTGCATATGGGTCCATTTAATTATGTTACCATGTCAACTAGTTTATCTTTGATGCATCAATTAAATTGCCATGCATCATCCCATGACTGTGCATTATGCCATGTTATTGATTGTTTGTCTCTCTGCGTTGTTTGTTTGCTTCTTCTCGAATAGACGACGACGTTGAGATAGACGAGGTTTACGACACTACTTCTGAGGAGTTAGCCCAGTACCAGGCTACTGAGTTTGCAGGCAAGTATTCACTCACCACAACCATTGTGTCCTTTCCACACTGGATATCGATACTTTCCGTTGTCTATTCTGCTAGCCTTAAGATTTGTTGCTTGTGTTCCGATCCTATCACATGTTATCCTGTAACCCTGATATAGCCTATCCTCCACACCTATACCCTGTTGCTTGTTGCCTGTGTCTTACTAGCATGCTTAGGGTTGTTTATGCTCGAGTCTGCTGTCCTTATTTCTGCTACCTTATTTATTATGTTCTGGGGCTCGATGTTAAACAACAACCTGTTAATGTTTGAGGTAATGCAAATTTGATGTTAAGGCACCGGCAGGAGGCCGGGTATGGTTTTGAGGCCTGCTAGTGTCGAACTCAGGAAAAGTCTTTGCCCTCTAGATCCATGATGAGCGCGCTAACCGCATGTGGAAAGCGTGTATGGGCGCCCCCCTCAACTTTGATTCGATTCGCATCTCGTCCAAATCGCCTCATTTAGTTCGGGTTTTCCATTTGCCGCATGCATATGCAGGTGCGAACCCGAGGCCAGGGTGGAACTTTTGTAGTCGGCATTTAGGGAGACACGTTCTTAGAGTGCTATGGGGGTCCCCTTCTCTTCGTGGGGCTTGATTAGCCGTGCGCTCAATTGCACGGGGTTCTTTGGGCTTGATGCGAAGAAGAGTTGGGTTGTGTTGAGTGCCTCGCTTGGTGGAAGTGCATTTCCATCTGGCGGGGTATTCTTACGTGTACGGCCAAATTGGTGCATCCCTGCAGGGTTAAATTTTCTCGAGAAGCCGTGTTGTCCGCGGTTATGGATGACTTGGTGATAGGGCTGGCTAACAAGGGGCGAGATCCAGGATGGGTTTGTTTGAGGTTAGTGATAGTTGGTTCCGATGCGCTATCTTATCCCTTTCTTTTAGCCGGAAGTTGTAGCATGTTTCTGTAGTTGGTTAGAGCAGCATGCTGCCGTACTTTTGTATCACCTATTCTTCCGTTGAACCCAAAGCATCTGTACTTGGTGTTGCCGGGTACACTTTGGTATCTTGTGAGTCTTGCTTGCCAGTACTTGTCTGTACTGACCCCTTTGGGGCTGTGGTTTCCGCAGACTACGTTTCTGAGGATCCCCATGGTGGCTACTACGTGGAGTATGGCGAGGCTGCTGACGAGTAGATAGCGGACCCGGGCAGGATCCGAGACATCGTGGATGGGCTCCGTCTTTTCGTTTCCGGCCTCTTAGGCCTATTTGGATCTTGTCTGTACTCAGACACTTTGGATGCTTCCGCTGTGATGTAATGATGACTTGTTGGGACATGTGTCCTCTGGATGATTGTATTTGCTATCTCTGCTCTAGTGAGAGCTATTTGCAACTTATTTCTATTTCTTTGTGTCTTAGAGATTTGTTGTGATATCACTTGTTCAAATTCCGTTGACGTACCATGTGTGTATGTTATGAAGTACGTCAATGGAAGTAGTCGGTTTTCTATGGGATGGTTTACGCAGACGATGGATAGTAGAGAAAGGTTGTCACACGTTGATGTGTTGGCCTGCTCATATTGAGATGCGGGTGCCGGTAGGCCCCGTAAGCCATTGCTCTACTGTTTAGCGGGCTGTGAGTATCCTCTAGAAGTCCGGGTGCGACACGAACAGGCACCCCCAGATGGGCAAACCTGTCACGTGTCAGCTGCCTCTCCTTCTTGCTACGTACATGAGCAAGATAAGCCTTATCCTACATGTCAACCTGGCGAAAGAAGATCTTCTTCAATGTACAATACATCCAGCTACGAAAACCATCCTTATGAGCCCTCCCCTGCATCTCAAAGTCTGAGTCACTCGAGCCATCGGTGTCCGGACCAAGATCATCCGGACTAAGTAGAGGAGTAGCATGCTTCTTGATGCGAAGGTCCTTGACACCATGAGTCGTCAGCTCCTGATCATTGTCCAACAGAGCATGAGCAAGCTTGGCATTGCGCCAAGTAGTGGAGATGAGCTTATAGACCAAAGCTGCAAAAACAGGCACCCTCCTCTTCATGATGCAATTGTACATCTCATTCCAAAGGATATCAATGATATCAAGTCTCAGACCATCACCACGGTTCCTGTGAGAGTAAACCATCAAGTCAACAAGTGAGCCATGGATCTGATCAAAATTTCCCACTCGAGGAGTCAATGTGTTCCGGAAGATCCTATGGAGAATATCATATACAGGCAGCAAATTCTTGGACTGTACAACCACAGCCCGTCCAGGAATGTAAAGATCATAAAGCTCAGTAAGAGACATGGGCTTCTCCGGATATGGAAGCCTGAAGAACGTGGTGTGAAAATCAGCATCAGGAGTCTCTCCATAGTCCTTCAAACCCAGAATAGTAGCAAATGCACTCCAGGAAGCAGAAAATTTCTGATCATTAGTCATCGAGGTGATCTTCCGCTCATCCGTGTGAAAGTAAAACTGTCAGACCCCGGACCCAGAGATATACATACTGTTATGTGCTCCTAGCCATGGACTCACAAGGGCTTCAGGGTTACCAGCCCCGGCCGCAACAAACAATGGCAGGCAGACCGGATTCATCGGCACGTAGTCCAGATCCCCGGTCTACTACTCTTTGTATCCATGCTAGTCATAACCAACTATGCATATCAAAGCGTCCACGAATCGAATGAAACTGAAAGAATCGGGACCAAAGCTATACAGAGCTGCTATGTGTCCAGAAAGTGCAACAACAATCGAGGGTTACTGGGGTTACCTCGCCCCAGGCCGATCAAATCGACAGGCGGGCTCGGACATGGATCATCGGCTCCACAACCCCTCGACTGTGACAACTATGCAGGCATAGCCAAAACTGTATAACAATGAGCTCGAAACCAACAACCGATCAAAGCAGTACTCTAGACAAGAAACTTGTATTAAACAGGTGTTACTAGAGTATAGCTTACAAGCAGAGGTCACACGACCCAACATTACATCAGACAACGGAAGGCAAATTATGTTGCTAATCAACAAGAACCAAAAAGGCCTAAGAGGCCGCAACATAAGGCGACGTCCCAGCCCATAGATTCCAGGCTGCTACCTGGGAACCCCGAACTACTCGTCGATGTCCACGTTGAAACACCACCGAAGAAAGATCTTCACCTGAACCAAAATTAAGCAAACCTGAGTACGGGAGGTACTCAACAAGACTTAGTTAACCTATTATATATCTGCTAACTTCAGAAAGGGTTTTATGAAGGATGTTTTGCGTAAAGCAATCTTTGTTTCCCAAATTGAGGAAGAATAGCACGTCTCATAGAAGGTTTTCAAAACAGATGAGAAACTTGCTTCTGTAATCATCATCTTTTGATTCCACCAACATCATTTCCCAGAAACTCACATGCTACAAGGATCACCCCTCCCGGCATCTCCGGGGAGGCACCCTTCATTCATTGCCAACATCTTTTACGCCACTTTAAAGTTATCTATGACCTCATGACTTTCACCAAGTCGTCCATAACCGTGGACACGGCTTTCCGAAAGATTTATCCCTGCAGGGTGGTACACTTTACCCACACGTACCCTCCGACTCTTAGCGCCACATGTACGCTCTTCCATGGAGCGCGGCAGAGGGTGGCTGGCTCCGACCTTTACCTTGCTCGACCCTATCCATGAGTCAACCCAAACAGGGCCACCCCGTCAACAGGGAGTTGGCCACCTCCTGACGGCACCTGTTCTGTGAGTCGGGAACAAGATCCGTGTACGTCCATCACTTGTCCCGGTCACGCCCTAGTTTTTCTCCAAATCGTTTTCGGACTCACACGCAGATGGAAATAGCAAACTACGTGACTCATGGATGTGGCCAAACAAGTTAGTTAGTCGAGCGAGGTTCATTGGCTCGCGCGTGTGGTTGCACGCTCAGTCTTGGTTTCCGCGGCGAGACCTTACTCCTAGGTTTGGCAAGTACAGGACAAAGAACCACTTCCCACGCGGCCTCCCGTCCTCGCCTTAGTTAGGTTAATCACACAATACTCATCTCACCACGTCATCATATCATACTAGGTTATCGCAGCTCTGATTCATCAACCGGATGGAGCAGAGGTAAACAACATGTAAAGCTAAGCGAAGCAGATATGAGGCTCTGGCGATGCGCACAAGCAATTCTATGTCGGCTAGGAGCAGTGGATCAGGATGTTGAGGCAATGCAGCATATAGGTGAACTATGTCTACTAGCATCAAATAGTTTAGAATCGAATGCATAGTACGAGATTCAAATGTTGTTCGAAAGCATATATGAGCAGATAAGAGGTTATGCTTGCCTTGGTTATAAGAAAACCAGATAAAGATCTTCAGGAATAAGTGCTTGACTTGTCGGTTAAGATCAAGTATTCGCCATTGGATTGCTGGTCTTCTCTTCGGAGTCACGTTCTACCGAGGGGGAAACAACACCGAAAAGAAGAATAACAATCAAACATGGCATCGATGCAATGCTCAATATGTATGCATGAGCAAATTAATGCACTAAAATAAATCCCTAAACATGCTCGATGAGTTGCTAGGGTTCGTATGACAGTTAAGCATTTTTAGTGGAATTAGTCCGAAATAGACCCCGGAGGGGGTTTCGGACGATTATGAAAGTGAGTGCAATTTTAAAAGCTCAAATGGGTTTGAAAACATGATAACTAGATTGCATTTGTCATTTTGAGCAAAATGGTATATAACTTTTAATTTTCTAATTTTAGTGAATAAAAACTTATTTTTCTATTTTAAATGAATTAAACCACATTAAATAAATGCTCATTTTTGAACTTTCTCAAACATGTATGGAAGTGACATTTTTGGAAAGAGTACATTTTCCTGATCTCTCCCATATTTTTATTTTATGTTTCTGAGCAATATTTTGGAAGATATTAATTAACCAAATTTAATCATTTTCTGGAATTAGTTAAACACAGAGTTATGACGTCAGCAGGACGTCATTGTGACACAGTGATGACATCACCGTTTCATGTTCTTCACGGAAGGATTAAAATTCGAATGAATTCGTGCGAAATTGAACAAACGAGTTGTACAGGAACGGAGAGGAGCTCAAGGGGAGGTGAGAGGTACCAACCGGTGACCAAATGGTCACCGGGATGGCCGGCGGCGACCAACCGCACGGCGGCGGCGGCGGAGCTCGGCGGGAAGACGAACCAGTGGGCGGGGAAGCGATTGGAGGGGACCTGGGAGCTCACCACGTCGCGTGGAGGCTAGTGGAGGGGTCGGTGAGGCGAGGAGGCGCCTAAATCGCCGGCGGCGAGCTCGGAAAGCCGGTGGCCATGGCGGGAACCGCGATGAAATTCCGGCGACTGGCTTGCTCCCGGCAAGCGTGGTTCGTTTTGGAGGGTCAGGGGGGCATGGCGGCGAGGTGGACGGCCACGGCGGGGCTCGGGGGAGGCTGCAGCGACGGCGCGCGACGGCGGCCGCCGGAGCTAGGGTTTGCTCTCGCGGGAGTTACAGAGAGGGGGAGCAACGGGGAAGAGGATAGAGAGAGGGAGGAGGGCCATGGTTTCATCCTGATCACCTCGGCCACGCCAGCAGATGGCCGAGTAGGTGGTGGCAGCGGCGCAATCGAGCTGCCACGCAGCTCCTTCTTCTGTCCCAACGAAGAAGAC
Source organism: Alopecurus myosuroides (assembly GCA_028641055.1). Lineage (NCBI taxonomy): Eukaryota > Viridiplantae > Streptophyta > Magnoliopsida > Poales > Poaceae > Alopecurus > Alopecurus myosuroides. Next base: position 357,778,028 of record CM054062.1, on the reverse strand, counting down.
AAAGGAGATCTTTTGAAAACCCCCTGTAGTTTCTGAAATTAGCAACAAGGTCCTTTCCCATTTAAAAACAGAACAGAAAATTGAGATTTTAGGGCCTTTTGTGAACAAAAAATTTGGCAAAAATACATTTTGGAAACCTTACAAAATTTCTAACCTCACCATGTATTGCTTTGGTGAAATTGAAATACTTTTTAGTACAAAATTTTGGAACCCCTTTTAAGTACTATTTGCTGGAAATTTCTGAAACCATTTAAATTCACAATTTAAATTGGTTCAAACATGATTTAAATTTTTGTTTGATGCATGTATGAGATGGACACACACCACACACCCTAATGTACCAACTTTGGGATGTTACAAATCTACCCCCCTTACAAGAATCTCGTCCCGAGATTCCTGAAGGAGGAGAAAGAAGGAACACCAGTTTTGAACGATCTTCTTGAACCTTACGGTTCTTTTCTCGAAGAGGTTGATCCGTAGCATCTTGAAGTATTGAACGGATACACCTTAGGTGAGAGGGAAACTCTTAGGAAATGATCTTCACGAAGATCGAGTATCTCATGGGTAACTCATGACAGTAATGTTCACAAAGAACTGTTGAGTTAAAAGGCATGAAACACATCAAGATAACGGAGGGAATAGAAGATGGTTTCAAGTGTTCGGACGATTGGTCTTGAAAGGATTTAGAATATGAGCTTTGCACAAGACTTTATATATTTTTGAAAAAGAAAGGTTGGACAACTTGTGAAACCGAGGTTTTCTTCGAACAGATAACCAAGATGGAAAGGATTGTCTGGGATATCACAACGCAATATCCGTAGACGAGGGAAAACACGAGAAAACACTGTAATTCGTGTGTCCGAGAAAATTTGATACATGATCATGTTCACTCTTCGGAGTGGACACGAAAGATAACGGAACTTTCACTCCGTCAAAACTTGTCGAAAACTTTGTCAAAGATCGGGATGTTACTTCACGACAGAGGAGGAGTAACCAACGGACGTTGGAACACCGAAATGAAGGAGGAGCTCTTGGTCACAACATAAGGCTGGTTAACCAACGAGGATTGAAACACCAGAAGGAATAGGAAATCTCTTTCCTATGGTGGATTTGACGTAGCAATACGTTTACCACATGGTTAAGATCCCATGGCTGAAGTGACTGACAAATTCACACAATGTGTGAGATGAGCAGAACTTCAAGTACAAACAACTTGAGGAAGGAAACTGAACAAAGGTGGTTACAGAACACCAAGAGATGTTCTCCTAATGAACTTGTTTCCACTAGAACGAAGGTTTTGGAGGATCAACAAAGAGACCTTGGAAGAAGCAACTTCCAGGTTCCCCTGGATGTTCTAGATACCAACAGCATGCTCATGACGAACCTTCTACAGGTCATCAAGTCAATGTAAAACTCCGGTTTGGAAGAAAGGGGAGGAAACTTGTTGGAATAAGCCAGACAAGAATTCTCACGCAGAGTGGTTGTTCTTACAAATTCAGAGAGATATGACATTAGGCCTTCCGGCTAATTGTGTCAACCACAACATCAACCATGCCGTGTTTTCAAATGGATCTAGTTCAACACCCTTGAGGAAACACCAACCATCCTTGTTGCTTGAGATTCAGCTATGGTTAGTGGATTGATAACTTAGATTCGGTATGTTTGAGCGAAGAGATTGCACCGGTTATCAACGAGATATATCTAATAGATTCTCAAGACATGGGCTACGATGTCAAGCTCAAGAAGATGAGCAGTATTACGGAACTCATGTATTAGCAACTTGCGAAAGACGGTTGCACCTACATGAATTACTTGCGACAAAACACATCGGAGTCCCTGTGGAAAGATGATTACCGACATAACGAAGTTCTTAAACTTCTTCCTTTTCAACGAACGATCAGTCCGTGGCCTAGTGTGGATGAAAGCTTCTTCAAGAAATGGAGGTAACGATCTACCATCTCAGGAATTAGTCCACACATGCATGACCGACATGGGGTTATTCCCAAAGGAACAAGAAAACTATACTCGGGTCCACGGCGACAACTTTCAGCATGAGCACATGGACTGGAGTAAGCCACTTCGAACATCCAGAACACAACTTCGTGATAACACAAAGTTGGTTCTCAAAAGTTTCCAACATTAGGGCCAATTGTTCAACATGGACCTCTTGCAACTTGGTTAAATAGGAATGTCATCGATGGGCTCGATAACACCCTTATCAGAACACTCCAAGAGGAGAGATTCATATGATATATGAACAAGGCAGAATATTGGTCAAACCAAAGGACATGAAGGTGTACTTGGGCGAAACACTATGAGTGAAAACACCGTCAGGATAGTCCTTGAATCTGAACTTGATCTGACGATAGCCCAAATCAAATCAAGGTGGGATGATAGCATTTCCACTACGGAGATACTATCCTGCTTCAACATAAAGGAAACTAGACATCCCTTAACAAAGGAACAAGTTAGGAAGAGCTCTTGTCTTTCAACTCTCCAAGTTATTGTTTTAAGATCATCCAACTAGTTCAAGGTGTCCAGCATAGTTCTCTTGGAGAAAAGAGTAATTCAAATTACCCTTTGCTTAGACATCACGGTCAGGTAACAAACCTGGTGATACTTCTAGAAAGACAACCAGAATATCACAACCTACCGGTATGTCTTAGAAATTGAAAGGAGGCATGCTTTTCCAAGCAAACGATATGGTCTGGAGAGATTTGGCATGAACATAACTCTCTGACCGAGGATGTGCACCGGAATGAACGGATTTGGTAACACCATCAACTTCAAACAGAGGCTGGGTGACCAGTGGTGCCAAGAAGGATACAGATGTTTCTGAGATTTTTTTTTGAAGCAATATGAATTGCTAGGAATAGCGGATACACATGTCGATGAACAGACCCATCATTCTCAAGCATTCAAGCTTGGAGGAAGTGGGTGAAGATGTGTGAGAGCATCACTTCATCATTAAGGTCATGAAACTTAACACGACCTCTTGACATAAAAGAGTGTGATACTCGAAGGTGGAACAGAACAGAAGCTTATGAAACTTCTTTAATCTGCGAATTACAAAACTTCGACCTGGTCCTAGAGATGAACGAGGTACTGGAGTTTGTTTCTCCTGACATTCCAAGGTGGAACGTTCTCACGGAAAATAAGAGCAAATGCATTGGAAGACTCCAACACACATATGCAACTTGGTGTCCAAACCATGGTCAAAGGTAGGAAAGCAACTAAAGATTAAGATCATGCTCCGGAAAATCCAGAGATCACGGTGAATGCACAGTGTAATACACATTTGTAGAACCCATGCTAAATGATTGATATAGCTGAAATAAGAACAAGGAAATGGGAATCATAAGAACACTCTTGTCGTGATCCTTTTGATTCCAAAGGAAAGCCTACGGCTATGAAAGTTGGAATTTCCTAGCCATCCTAAGGTAGAATAGATTTCTCAGGATCCGAATAAACAGAACTTGGGTTAAAGGTCAGCATCCTGTACTGATAGCGTGAGCATCACATGGTTAAGAAACCACATGACTCAACCCACTGCAACTCAGCACATTCCGGGACCTTTGGTTCAAGTCCAAGGTTAAAACATTGAGAAAGGAATAACTACTATCTTAGTGCCTTGGGACACTACGAATAGCAATCACGAAGTATCTTCCCAAAAACAACGATAGCTCCGGAAGAACTTGAGCAGAGGATAACGGACACATTCGAGATGAAAAGAAAATCTCGAGGTTCAGGATTTTGAGACTTTAGAACAGGAGTATGTGTAACCCACATAACTCTGAGAGATTAGAATGGAAAGGGAATCTCCCAGTTTAAAAGATAATGGAACACAGAACACACACGACTCTAGAAACTCATAACTAGGTCAACTTGGGTGAAAGAAACGTCTTGACAAAGAAGGCACCTAAGTTTTGAATAACTAGAAGAGATAGCAAAACCTTTTCAAATCAAAACAGGTAAGGTGACCCAGAGTTTAGAGCGATACCAGATACGGAGTAAAAAGAATCCTAAGAAGGTTTTCACAACTCATTTGAGGTTTCAAAGTAGTTTTCACAAACACTAGACTCGACATCGACCAAGCAATAAGGTTTTCCTACAGGCAGTCCTGCTCTGATACCAAGACTTGTCAGACCCCGGACCCAGAGATATACATACTGTTATGTGCTCCTAGCCATGGACTCACAAGGGCTTCAGGGTTACCAGCCCCGGCCGCAACAAACAACGGCAGGCAGACCGGATTCATCGGCACGTAGTCCGGATCCCCGGTCTACTACTCTTTGTATCCATGCTAGTCATAACCAACTATGCATATCAAAGCGTCCACGAATCGAATGAAACTGAAAGAATCGGGACCAAAGCTATACAGAGCTGCTATGTGTACAGAAAGTGCAACAACAATCGAGGGTTACTGGGGTTACCTCGCCCCAGGCCGATCAAATCGACAGGCGGGCTCGGACATGGATCATCGGCTCCACAACCCCTCGACTGCGACAACTATGCAGGCATAGCCAAAACTGTATAACAATGAGCTCGAAACCAACAACCGATCAAAGCAGTACACTAGACAAGAAACTTGTATTAAACAGGTGTTACTAGAGTATAGCTTACAAGCAGAGGTCACACGACCCAACATTACATCAGACAACGGAAGGCAAATTATGTTGCTAATCAACAAGAACCAAAAAGGCCTAAGAGGTCGCAACATAAGGCGACGTCCCAGCCCATAGATTCCAGGCTGCTACCTGGGAACCCTGAACTACTCGTCGATGTCCACGTTGAAACACCACCGAAGAAAGATCTTCACCTGAACCAAAATTAAGCAAACCTGAGTACGGGAGGTACTCAACAAGACTTAGTTAACCTATTATATATCTGCTAACTTCAGAAAGGGTTTTATGAAGGATGTTTTGCGTAAAGCAATCTTTGTTTCCATAATTGAGGAAGAATAGCACGTCTCATAGAAGGTTTTCAAAACAGATGAGAAACTTGCTTCTGTAATCATCATCTTTTGATTCCACCAACATCATTTCCCAGAAACTCACATGCTACAAGGATCACCCCTCCCGGCATCTCCGGGGAGGCACCCTTCATTCATTGCCAACATCTTTTACGCCACTTTAAAGTTATCTATGACCTCGTGACTTTCACCAAGTCGTCCATAACCGTGGACACGGCTTTCCGAAAGATTTATCCCTGCAGGGTGGTACACTTTACCCACACGTACCCTCCGACTCTTAGCGCCACATGTACGCTCTTCCATGGAGCGCGGCAGAGGGTGGCTGCCTGGCTGGCTCCGACCTTTACCTTGCTCGACCCTATCCATGAGTCAACCCAAACAGGGCCACCCCGTCAACAGGGAGTTGGCCACCTCCTGACGGCACCTGTTCTGTGAGTCGGGAACAAGATCCGTGTACGTCCATCACTTGTCCCGGTCACGCCCTAGTTTTTCTCCAAATCGTTTTCGGACTCACACGCAGATGGAAATAGCAAACTACGTGACTCATGGATGTGGCCAAACAAGTTAGTTAGTCGAGCGAGGTTCATTGGCTCGCGCGTGTGGTTGCACGCTCAGTCTTGGTTTCCGCGGCGAGACCTTACTCCTAGGTTTGGCAAGTACAGGACAAAGAACCACTTCCCAAGCGGCCTCCCGTCCTCGCCTTAGTCAGGTTAATCACACAATACTCATCTCACCACGTCATCATATCATACTAGGTTATCGCAGCTCTGATTCATCAACCGGATGGAGCAGAGGTAAACAACATGTAAAGCTAAGCGAAGCAGATATGAGGCTCTGGCGATGCGCACAAGCAATTCTATGTCGGCTAGGAGCAGTGGATCAGGATGTTGGGGCAATGCAGCATATAGGTGAACTATGTCTACTAGCATCAAATAGTTTAGAATCGAATGCATAGTACGAGATTCAAATGTTGTTCGAAAGCATATATGAGCAGATAAGAGGTTATGCTTGCCTTGGTTATAAGAAAACCAGATAAAGATCTTCAGGAATAAGTGCTTGACTTGTCGGTTAAGATCAAGTATTCGCCATTGGATTGCTGGTCTTCTCTTCGGAGTCACGTTCTACCGAGGGGGAAACAACACCGAAAAGAAGAATAACAATCAAACATGGCATCGATGCAATGCTCAATATGTATGCATGAGCAAATTAATGCACTAAAATAAATCCCTAAACATGCTCGATGAGTTGCTAGGGTTCGTATGACAGTTAAGCATTTTTAGTGGAATTAGTCCGAAATAGACCCCGGAGGGGGTTTCAGACGATTATGAAAGTGAGTGCAATTTTAAAAGCTCAAATGGGTTTGAAAACATCATAACTAGATTGCATTTGTCATTTTGAGCAAAATGGTATATAACTTTTAATTTTCTAATTTTAGTGAATAAAAACTTATTTTTCTATTTTAAATGAATTAAACCACATTAAATAAATGCTCATTTTTGAACTTTCTCAAACATGTATGGAAGTGACATTTTTGGAAAGAGTACATTTTCCTGATCTCTCCCATATTTTTATTTTATGTTTCTGAGCAATATTTTGGAAGATATTAATTAACCAAATTTAATCATTTTCTGGAATTAGTTAAACACAGAGTTATGACGTCAGCAGGACGTCACTGTGACACAGTGATGACATCACCGTTTCCTGTTCTTCACGGAAGGATTCAAATTCGAATGAATTCGTGCGAAATTGAACAAACGAGTTGTACAGGAACGGAGAGGAGCTCAAGGGGAGGTGAGAGGTACCAACCGGTGACCAAATGGTCACCGGGATGGCCGGCGGCGACCAACCGCACGGCGGCGGCGGCGGAGCTCGGCGGGAAGACGAACCAGTGGGCGGGGAAGCGATTGGAGGGGACCTGGGAGCTCACCACGTCGCGTGGAGGCTAGTGGAGGGGTCGGTGAGGCGAGGAGGCGCCTAAATCACCGGCGGCGAGCTCGGAAAGCCGGTGGCCATGGCGGGAACCGCGATGAAATTCCGGCGACTGGCTTGCTCCCGGCAAGCGTGGTTCGTTTTGGAGGATCAGGGGGGCATGGCGGCGAGGTGGACGGCCACGACGGGGCTCGGGGGAGGCTGCAGCGACGGCGCGCGACGGCGGCCGCCGGAGCTAGGGTTTGCTCTCGCGGGAGTTACAGAGAGGGGGAGCAACGGGGAAGAGGATAGAGAGAGGGAGGAGGGCCACGGTTTCATCCTGATCACCTCGGCCACGCCAGCAGATGGCCGAGTAGGAGGTGGCAGCGGCGCAATCGAGCTGCCACGCAGCTCCTTCTTCTGTCCCAACGAAGAAGACAAAGGAGATCTTTTGAAAACCCCCTGTAGTTTCTGAAATTAGCAACAAGGTCCTTTCCCATTTAAAAACAGAACAGAAAATTGAGATTTGAGGGCCTTTTTGTGAACAAAAAATTTGGCAAAAATACATTTTGGAAACCTTACAAAATTTCTAACCTCACCATGTATTGCTTTGGTGAAATTGAAATACTTTTTAGTACAAAATTTTGGAACCCCTTTTAAGTACTATTTGCTGGAAATTTCTGAAACCATTTAAATTCACAATTTAAATTGGTTCAAACATGATTTAAATTTTTGTTTGATGCATCTATGAGATGGACACACACCACACACCCTAATGTACCAAACTTTGGGATGTTACAACAACGTGGCATAAAACTGGCCCACTAAGTGCTCATCATAGTCTTCATTGATTTCCATGAAGTCCAGGAGCCCAAGTTCTTCACACATCTCCAATGCTTCACCAAAGTAATCCATCTTAGCTCTCATGTGTGCAACATTAATGGAGAATTGAGTAAACACTTTATTTTTGTTAAGTGGATACTCCTCATAGAAGATCCTCTCCTGAAACCTAGTCCAGAAACACTCATTGGCTCGAGCTTCCCTAGGTTGATTGTCCGGATTGGTCATCCTTTCCCTTTTGAATTGATCATCTGGCATATTGGGGAGGGCCTTGTCACGAGCTTCTTTAGACTTCATATTGATAGACCTCTGCCTCCTAGTCAAGTTCCCCTTAGGCATAACCTCAGGGGCTTCATCCTCCTCGGAGTTCTTGCGGCCTCTCTTAGCCGCATGCTGTCGACCTCCACCCTTTGACCCACTAGCACCTGCTCCTAAGAAAGCAAATAGGTGGAAAGCACAAGATAAGTGAAAATTCAATCGAAACGATATGCGAGAGGGAATCAAACTAGGACTCTCAGGATTTTCAGACTCCAGGGAGCGGTAGTACCGCTTGGGGGCCACGGTAGTACCACTGCTTCCAGCGGTTCCAGCCATAGCTGTAGTACCGCTGGTGACAACGGTAGTACCGCTGCTGGCGGATTCGACCATGGCGCCTAAAGGAACTACCTATCCCATCTTGAGTCAAAAACCTAGAGAGTGCTAATAGGATTTCATCTACTAAAGGAAACACACCAAACTACCCCTAGACTAGGAGATCTCTAGACCCTATGAATCATCATCTCTCAAGATTGCTCAAGGGAGAGAGATAGGAGGGGTACCGGAGCTCATCGTCGTGGAGGGGGAGTTGGGGATGGTCCCCGAGCATTCTTCGGCGAGAGAGGGGCGTTCAACGGCCGGGGAGAGCCCTCCTTGGTGACCAGGAGTCTTGGCGGCGGCGAGATCTGAAGTGGGGAGGAGATGGGGGTAAATGGGGGTTAAGAGGTAACCCCCCATTCCCAGATCTCTTTTATCCCCTCAGATTTTACCGCAGCGGTAGTACCGCCACGCTCAGCGGTAGTACCGCCCACTGGTACTACCTGAGCCAAGAGGTAGTACCGCTGCCGAGTCTATGCTGGGCACAAACTCCTGCAGCGGTAGTACCACTCATGCCCAGCGGTAGTACCATGCGCTGGGTACTACTGACAGTTATAGCGGTAGTACCGCTAGCCAAAATTTCATTTCACCAAGGGATCGAAAGGATTGAAAATTCCAGAAAGAGAAGTGTCTTAGGGGGAATTGTTTGGGCTTGGGATTAGAACACCATCTGAGATGGTACTACACACTCCGACTTTTGCAAACAAACTCAAAAATCAAATAAGGAAAAGAGGGAGTGTGATTCCCAAACCAACACCGACACAACACAAAACACAAACCAACACAATGAAAACACCACAAAGAAAATCAACACAAGAACCAACTCTTAAAAAGAAGAGGTTGGTGGCCTAAGCCACCATGTAAGAGTTCATGGTATGCAACCGCGAAGATATATCTTGGGGGCATTGCCATTACTCAACATTGAAGCTCACAATTAAACATTAGAAAAAGAGACATAACAATGAAGTTTTGCTTTGGGCATAATGGGGGGAGGGAGAACCCAATGTGTTAGAATAACACTCCCCTATGTCCATGCCTACACCTAAACTCGAACACGTTTCATCTATAGGGGTGTGTGCAAGATCTTCAAGTCAAACTCCTAGAATCAATCACATTTAGTTCATTCCTCAAGAACAAGAATCTTGCATCATCAAGTGGCTTCGTGAAAATATCTGCAAGATTGTCCTTGGTGGGCCATAAGATAGTGCAATATCCCCTCTTGCCACATGGTCTCGGATGAAATGATGGCGAATCTCGATGTGCTTCGTTCTTGTATGTTGCACGGGATTGTAAGCAATCTTGATGTCACTTTCATTGTCACACAAAAGAGGCACCTTATCCAAATGAACTCCATATTCCTTGAGAGTTTGCCTCATCCATAGCAATTGAGTGCAAGAACTTGCGGCGGCTACATACTCGGCTTCGGCGGTGGAGAGAGATATGCAATTTTGCTTCTTGGAAGACCAACTCACCAAGGACCTACCAAGAAATTGGCAAGCCCCGGAAGTGGACTTCCTATCATCTTGATCACCCGCCCGATCGGAATCCGTGTATCCCTTGAGAGAAAATTGTGCTCCCTTTGGGTACCGCAAACCAAATCTTGGGGTATGAACCAAATAACGAAAGATCCTATGGACCGCCATCAAATGGCTATCCTTAGGAGCCGCTTGATACCTTGCACACACACCTACACTCAAAACGATATCGGGCCTAGATGCACAAAGATAGATCAAAGAACCAATATAAGAACGATACAACTTTTGATCCACATCTTTACTCCCCTTTGGATTACGAGATAGGTGGCACTTGACTTGCATAGGGGATGTCTTGATCTTAGCATCTTGGAAATTAAACCTCTTGATCATATCTTGGGTATACTTGGTTTGAGAAATGAAGGTCCCACGAGCCAATTGCTTGATCTCAAAGCCAAGGAAGAATTAAAGCTCACCCATCATAGACATCTCGAACCTGTCAGTCATAAGCTTAGAGAACTCATTATTGAAAGCTTGGTTAGTTGAGCCAAAGATGATATCGTCCACATATAGTTGGCATATGAAAAGCTCTCCTTTTACTCTCTTGGTGAAGATAGTGGGGTCAATCTTCCCAACTTCGAAACCACGATCATCTAACAACTCCCTAAGGTGCTCATACCAAGCACGAGGTGCTTGTTTGAGACCATAGAGAGCCTTGTCAAGTTTGTAAACGTGGTTAGGAAAGTTGAGATTCTCGAACCCCGGAGGTTGCTTAACGTATACCTCCTCTTTTAGTGGACCATTCAAGAAAGCACTTTTCACATCCATTTGTTGCAATTTGAAATTATGAGAAGATGCATAAGCAAGGAGGATACGGATGGACTCAAGGCGAGCCACGAGTGCGTAGGTTTCATCAAAGTCAATGCCTTCTACTAGAGAGTAACCTTGAGCAACCAATCTTGCCTTGTTCCTTATCACAATGCCATGCTCATCTTGCTTGTTCTTGAAAATCCACTTAGTGCCAATAACATTGGGGCAATCTTTGGGCTTCTCAACCAATCTCCAAACTTTTTTGCGCTCAAAGTTATTGAGCTCATCATGCATACCTTCAACCCAATCGGAGTCCTCAAGAGCTTCAAACACTTTCTTAGGCTCCACCATAGACATGTGAGCTTGATGCTCACTAAAATGTGCCAATTGCCTTCTTGTGGATCTTCGAGCTTGAATATCCTCCAATACCTTGTTGTCTTGGGCATCAATTTGCTTCAAAGCTCTTCTTATCCTTTTGACATGACGGGCTTCGATCTCCGCATTATTGCGCGGAGGGATCACTTGATCATCTTGATCATTTGGGTCCCCATCTTGACCAACTTGGCCTTGATCATCATCATCATCATTATCAACACCAATATCTTCAACACTTGCTTCAACTTGAGGAGAGGATGAAGAGGATGGTTCATCTTGGCCTTGACCTTGACTTGCATTAGTGAGAGGAGTGGGTACGACTTGCGAAGTCACTTGGTCAATGAGAGGAGGGTCTTGAACATGTTCTTGGTTAGGTGTACCACTTGGCTCCTTGGCTTGTTCTTCTATTGTAGAGGAGGGCTCCACTTGAGTAGAGCATAGTCCTTCTCGAGTCGCCATAAGGTGTCCCTCAATGGGGCGGAAAAATCCCACACCCATCCTTCCTATGGCTTCTTGAGGTATTTCAACATCTACATTAGAAACATGAAATTGCGCCACTTGGGAGCCATCATTTTCCTCGAAAGCCACACTACACGATTCTATGACAATCCGTCAGGCTTTGTCAAAGACTCTATAAGTGTGGGATTCGGCACCGTAACCAACAAATATACCCTCAATAGTTTTGGATTGAAATTTAGACAACCTAACACCCTTGATCAAATAAAATCACTTACAACCGAATACACGGAAGTAGGAGACGTTGTGCTTGTTGCCAGTGAGGATCTCATATGGGGTCTTGTCCAAGCCTTTGCGGATGTAGAGGCGGTTGGAGGAGTGGCATGCGGTGGATATGGCCTCGGCCCATAAATATTGGGGAGAAGAGTACTCCGCCAACATGGTCCTTGCCATATCCAAGAGGGTGCGATTCTTCCTTTCGGCAACACCATTTTGTTGAGGAGTGTAAGTGGCGGAGTTTTTATGACGAATGCCTTCTTCACTAAGGAAATTCATTCAAAGTGTAGTTCTTGAACTCCGAGCCATTATCACTCCTAATAGCCATAATTTGCACATTGTGTTGACATTGCACTTCATTGGAGAAGTCGATGATGGTTTGTTGAGTTTAACTCTTGCACTTGACGAAATAAACCCAAGTGTATCTTGAATAATCATCGACAATCACCAAGCAATACTTCTTGCCACCAAGACTTGCCTCGGGCAGAGCACCAAAGAGATCAACATGGAGAAGCTCCAAGATCCTCTTTGATGAGACAATAGTCTTGGCCTTGTGCACCTTGTCATGCATCTTTCCTTCAACACACGACCTACAAACGCGAACCTTTGCAAAGGAAACATTTTCTTTTAGTCCGACAATAAGGCCACCTTTGTGAAGACTTTGCAAAGTTCTCATGTTGACATGGGATAGGTGGCGATGCCACAACCATCCCAAGTCCGCCTTTCCGAAAAGACACGTTGCTTGAGTGTTGGTAGACTTCGAGAAGTCCACCAAAAACAACTCATTTTCAACATGTCCCACGTAAGCAACGACAAGAGTCTTGATCCTCAAAAGGACCACAATATAAACATAAAAAAAGACGGAAAAAACCCATCTTTCCAAGAGAGCGGACGGAAAGTATATTGTAACCAAGGGATTCAACAAGCATGACGTTCACGATAGTGATATCGGGAGCGACCACAACCTTGCCGAATCCGGATACCTTAGACGAGGACAAGTCTCCATAAGTGACGGTTGCTTGTATGTCATTTGGGCGCAACTCCGTCACAAGTTCTTTGCTTCCGGTCATATGGCTAGTGCATCCACTATCAATTATCCATTTAGTCCCACCGGAAGCATAGTCCTGCAAGAGATCATTGACTAGAGTTAGGACCCGAGGAGGGTCCCTTCATGTTAGCAACAAGGGTCTTTGTAACCCAAATAGTATATTCAATGAAACCCTCAATAGGACCAACATATTTAGCTTGCACAACACCATAATAATCAACATATAAGAAATGGTGTGGATTGTTAGTTCCCGCGGAGGTGCTACGAGTAGTGTTGTCCCTCATGACACTACTACTCGAGGCAATATTGTTTGCTGGAGCGGGTGTGCTAAGAGTAGTGTTGTCCCTAATGAAAATACCACTCGAAGCACCATTGTTGGTCTTCTTCTTGCTCTTCTTCTTCTTGTTCTTCTTCTTGGCTACATAGCCAAGACCTTGCTTGCCCACTTGTTGCCTTGGATCACTCAATTGTGGTCTAGCAATGAGCACATTAGAGTTAGGGGCAACCACTTGTGGGGAAGGGGTCACAACCTTCTCAACTTGAGAGCCTTTGCCCTTGAGCCTTGTTAGCTCATCCTTCAACCTAGCATTTTACTCAATAATATTTGCATGATCACAAGAAGAAGTCGAGGTGCTAGGGTTGTTAGTTTTATTAAGTTGAGTTTGAAGTTGTTCATGCAACTCTTTGAGGGATGAGTGTTGGCTTTCCAAAGCTTTGTGAGCCTTGGTTAGCTTTTCAAACTCCTCGGTTAGTTTACCATGACCAACCCCAAAATCCACCTTATCCTTTTTAGCCTTTTTATATTTAGCAATAGCAAGATCATGTTCCTTAGTGATGTTTGAGACAAGTTCATTATGAGTTAATTAAATAGATTCAAGTTCATCCTCTAGAGAAACTCTACCATCATGCTCTTCCTCAAGAGTCATAGAGAGAGATGCAATTTCATCCGCATCCCTTCTCTCAACCTCACCTTTCTTCTCAAGAGCATCTTGGGCCTCTCCCAATTGCCTCATGAGATACTCAAAGTACTTCTTGGTCTCCCCTTGCATGTTAGACATAAAACGTTCCAAGGAGACCCTCTCCTCTTCTATTCTAAGACTAGCAAGATGTTCTAGTTCACTAGGGGTCTTAGAGTTGGAAGAAGGTGATACCTCCGTGGCCTTAGCCATGAAGCACTTGGCATTTTGTTGAGGAAGATCGTCATTGGGGGATTCAAAGAGATATGAAGATGATGGAATAGAAGCAATAGCAAGAGCGGCCACTTCACTTGTGGTTTCTTCTTCTTCATCACTCCCGAAATCATACTCCTCTTGAGTCAAAAGCACAAACTTGGTGGGAGACTTCTTGTTGAATGGCTTCTTCTTGAAATGAGGTTTCTTGTACTCAACCTTGTACTTGTCCTTGCGAATAAGCTTGCCATTATGGAGATCTGTATTCTCATAAGGACACTCCGCAATGAAATGGTGCTTATCTTGACAATTGAAGCAAGACCTCACTTTTTGAGCCCCATCATTGCCATAGCGAGACCCTGTCTTCTCCTCAACAAATATCTTGCCCTTGGGAGGATTGCTCCAAAACTTTTGCACGGTGAGAGCGATGAGATCCTTTAGAACGGGATCATAGTCTTGTTCCTTCAAGGGAGGCAATGCCTCTTCTCCATCTTCTTCATTCTCAACCTCTCTTGACATAACCTTGGCCTTCAAAGGAACGGATGCTCCTTGGTGCATTCCAATGGTCCTAGCTCGGTTGTCAAGAGCATTCTTGGTTTTGCAGTTCATACGAGCACATTTCTTGCATTACTTGAGTTGAGGTCATGGAAGCAAAATCATGTCTTCCTTGAATGCTCTTCATGTCAACACCCTCAAATGGCATTATGGCAATCATGTACTTCCTCTTGATCCATGCATCGTCAATGTATTTGGCACCAACATTTGAGAAGGCGGTGGCAGAAGTCTTGAGTCTCCGGTACATGTCCACATGATCCTCTCCATCATGCATATAGAACCCTTCGGCCTCATTGGTCAAGGCATCATATCTATTCCTTTGCAAGCTCTCATTGCCCACAAACATGATGACAAGAGCGTCCCATGTTTCCTTGGCGGTGGAATATTGTTGAAGATGCGGTATGTGGTTAGGACCCACGTCTTGTTGAAGAATGGACAAAGCGGTGTAGTTGAGTTGGAAATCTACGGCTTCTCTTCTTGTGAGATCTTGGGATCATATGGTTTGTATACGTCACGAGTGATCCTCCAAAGATCTATACAAGAAGAGTTCAAGTGAGTCTCCATGTAGTATTGCCATTCACGAAAACAAAAAAACATCAATTTTAGGTGGGTCTCCCCTAGGGATTATATGGGGATGAGGGACGGGGGGGTCGGGAGAATATCGTCCTTCAACGGAGTGATATCCTTCCTCTCCCACCGCGCCCTTATTAGTGGATTGTTCGGCGGAAGTATTTTTAGATGGATCACCATCTACCCCTTTCTTGGCGCCCTCCGGAGGAATTTCCGGAAGAGATGATTCGACTACCTCCGGTCCTTTGGCTTTGAGGAGTTGTTCCATGAGTTGACGCAACTCATCAAATTTGGTGTCTATGGATGAGGTCAATGAAGTTATCAAAGCATTGAGATCATCCATGGTCACCTTGCCACCGGACGTTTCGGTATCCAAATCGTCTCCCATACTAAAACTCTTAGGTGGTTAAGCCCGATAGAAGAGCCAATGCTCTGATACCAATTGAAAGTAAAGTATGGGCACCTAGAGGGAGGGTGAATAGGTGCTACGACCAATTTTCCTTTTTCTTTTGATTTAGGCTTGACACAAAGGTAAATTCTCTAGATAATGTAACTACGGTGAATTTACCTATATGACAAGGATAACGATAAACACGCAAGTGATAAGTAAAGGGAGTGAGGGATCCAAAGTGAAGCACACGGAGACACGATGTATTCCTGAGTTCCTCCTTGTTAGGGGAGTACGTCTCGTTGGAGGGGTGTGAGCTTGCCACGAAGGCCTATTCAACGCCAGAAAGGCCTCACCCTATTTTCCGATGAACTCCGCCACAAAGGCCTAGTTCACCTTCCACTATTGAACCCCTTTGAGGCGGGGATCGAGCCTTTACAAACAACTTGGGGCACACACCCACAACCAAATTGGGGGCTCCCAACTCTTCTTGAATCACCAACAAGAACAAGGTGCCTAGGTTCTCCACAAGAGGAAACCCTAGGCTAGATCCCTCTAGCTAGAGAGGGGGAAATGAAGAACGAGTCGGTGAAGATGTAGATCCGGGTCTTCTCCCTCAATCCTCCAAGTATCAACGAGTTTGGGTGGAGGGATTGGGAGAGATCTAGCTTTTGGAGGCTCAATATATGCTTGTCTTAAATGCTGGAACAAGCAACCCTTTGGAGAAGAAGGGGATGGGGTATTTATAGCCCAATCCCAAAACTAGCCGTTTTGACCCTTTTCGTGCCTGGCGGTACTACCGCTGGAGCCAGCGGTACTACCGCCACCTGTTTATCGGGGCGGTACTAGAGAGCCCCAGATGCTGGGCGCAAGCGGTACTGCCACTGAAGTACCGTGGTACTCCAGCAGTGGTACTACCGTGAGTGCGCCACGATACTATCGCTGGCCACCCACTTTGAATAAATTCGAAGTGGCTGGCGGTAGTACCGAGCCACTATGACAGCAAGCACAGGGATATGATCTATGCACCTGGTGACAAAGCATATCTCCATGTAACTCCCCTCAGAGGCACTCATCGTTTTGGTGTGAAAGGAAAACTTGCACCAAGATACATTGGTCCTTTCAACATTCTTTCAAGGCGTGCGGAAAATGCCTATCGTCTTGAACTTCCAGAAAAACTATCCAAGGTGCACGATGTGTTTCACGTGTCATAGCTCAAGAGGTGTTTCAAAGATCCAGATCGTGCAGTTGATCATGATTCCATTGAACTGCAAGAAGATTTCTCTTATGAGTAGCACCCTGTTCGAATTCTCGATGAGACCGAGCGTAAGACTCGCAACAAGAGCACCAAGTTCTTGAAAGTACAGTGGTCTCATCATTCCGATAAAGAGGCAACATGGGAGACCGAAGAGGATCTTCGCAAGAAGTATCCGGACCTTTTCACTTCTCAGTAGGAATCTCGGGGCGCGATTCCTTCAGGGGGGGGCGTTTTGTAACATCCCAAGTATGAAAACTCCCATTTAGAATGTTTTACTTCTTGTTTATTTTTGTTTTGCATCATGGCATCATCATTGCATTTGTTTTGGCATTTGTTTTCCATTTGTTTCCATCTGTTTTCCTTTGTTTTCCCATTTGAAATTCAAACAATATTCAAATGTTTTGTTTCATACTTGTTCTGTTACAATTTCCAAATAGAAATATTCAAATAAAAATAGCTATTTGTTTCCATTAAAATATAAAGCTCAAACTATTAACTAGTTCTTTTTAATAATTCACTTAATTCAATTTGCATTCAAATTCAATTAAAATTCCAAACAGCAACCATTTGAAATTTATGAAAATTACAAAACACTTCCAATCAATTTGTTTCAAACAAACATGAAGGTTCAAACTAGTCAAACTATTACTTTCAATATTTCATTCAATATCAAAATCACTTCAATTCATTCAAATTCAAATGAACTACAAACAGCAACAAATTTGAATTATTTGGAAAACCAAAGTTTGCACTAGGTTGCTGTTACAATAAATAATCAATACAAATTTTCCTAAAATTTTCTAACCTCAAAACCTCATCCTTTTTCTCCTTTTCCTTTTCAGCAAAAAAAAAACAAATAGAAAAAATAAAAAAATAAAACGTTCAGAGGGAGAGGGCAGGCAGTGGGCTGAGCCCAGCCCACCAAACCTCTCCCCCACGGCCTGCTACCCCCCGTTTCTTCCACCTTCGTACGGCACGCCATCGGGCGCATCCACGTCGACAGAGAAGAGCAGGGAACGGCCGAGCTCCTCCTCCCCACCTCCTTATTAACCCTAGCTGCCTCGATCTCCCCTCTGCCCTAACCCTTCTCCCTCCTCTCTCCCTCGAGCGCCGTCGTTTCCCTCCTCCTTCCACCGCTCTCTTCCGTTTCTGAACCACCACCGCACGCCACCCATCTGAACTCCGATGATCGCCGCCGATAGGGCTAGTCCTCGCGCAGGTTAGCGGCGGGAATGGGTTCCCCGTAGCGTCTTCGTCCTCCTCGACACCGCCGTTGAGCCCGAGAGGCAGTGGATCGCCGCCGCCATCCTATTCCCCGTCGCCGGCCACCTCCTGTACCGAGCACCTCCCTCTTTTCTTCACCACGGTGAGCACCACCCCTGCCCTCCTCCTTCCTTCTCTTTGTATCTCCACGACGCACGCACCACCCCCTGGACACCCTAGCACACGCACACGATGCAGCGCAGCAGATGATCACCGCCGGCGGCCGCCCTCCCCTGTCCCTGGTTCAGTAACTGAACTGCAAAAAATTCAGTTAACACGTAACTGAACCATATCCTCCCCGCGCGTTCCCTACTGACAAGAAACTCGAGCCAGCGCATTGGCAGCAGCGCTGCTCGCGCGAGCCCGAGCCCAGGGTTCGATCCCCACGGGAGGCATTTAGCCTCCCCTTTTTTCACTTGCACGCGCACGCGCATGGGCCCGCACGGCAGTGGCCCTGGAGGCCACGTCGTCCCCCAGCCGCGCTAGCTGGCGCCACCGTGGCCCAGGGCCCCCTCGTCAGTGGCCTGGGCTGGGCCACTGCGGGGTGAGATTAGTTTCTGCCCCTTTCTTTTTTAATTCCAGTCCAAATTAATTACAGATTAGTCCCTGTATTCAAAATGCAAATAACTTTTGAAATTCAAATCCAAATAATACAAATGAAATATGTATTCTGCACCAAATTAAATTCTCTACATGATTAAAGCATTTGTTTTCTGCTTTGAACATTTCAAATTGTTTCCAAATTTAAATTCAAACAACTCCTTTTAAATTTGGTTAATTTCATAACTAATTCAATATTATTTCAATTGTCACATATAAAATATGTTTTCCATGCTAAATTGAACCACTTTTCCAAATATAAACTTTGTTTCATGTTTTGAATAATTAAAATTGGTTAAATAATTTAAACCTTGTTTAAATCATTTAAAATTGCTAAATTCATAACTTGCTCAAATTAAATTATTTTTGAACTTATAAAATATGTTTTCAAACCAGAAAATTTTAAACTTTTCAAATATGAATTTGGTTTAATGTCTTGAACAAATAAAAATTCAAATAAATTCATACTTGAATTAAATTCATTTAAATCTTGTTTAAACTTGTTTAATTCATAAGTAATTTATTCTAAATCCTTTTTCAACAAGTGAAACCTGTATTCCACCTAAAATTTTGTGTACTTTCCAAATATGAACTTTGTTATCTAATTTGAACAATTTAAATTGGTAAAAACAACAGATGCTTGTGTAACACCTTTAAGAAGCAAATTTTCATAACTTAATAAATGAAATTCCAAACTTGGTAAACCTTATTTCAAATTGAACCTATGGTTGTTTTCTTTCTGTTTTCCTCATCCATGCATCATGATAATCCACTTTCACATGTTGTTTTGTCGTAGATCAATTAATCCAACCATAATTCATGGGCTTTCCATATGCAATCCAAATTGCATGTGGGTCCATTTAATTATGTTATGTTACCAAGTCAACTAGCTTATTTTTGATGCATCAATTAAATTGCCATGCATCATCCCATGATTGTGCACTATGCCATGTTATTGATTGTTTGTCTCTCTGCGTTGTTTGTTTGCTTCTTCTCGAATAGACGGCGACGTTGAGACAGACGAGACTTACGACACCCTTCTGAGGATCTAGCTCAGTACCAGGCTGCTGAGTTTGCAGGCAAGTATTCACCCACATGAACCATTGTGTTCCTTTCCACATTGGATACCGATACTTTCCGTTGTCTATTCTGCTAGCCATATGAATCGTTGCTTGTGTTCCGATCCTATCACATGTTATCCTTTAACCCTGATATAGCCTCACCTACACACCTATTACCCCGTTGCTTGTTGCCCGTGTCTTACTAGCATGCTTAGGATTGTTTTAGCTCGAGTTTGTCGTCCGTTACTTTCTGTTACCATATTCTATTATGTTCTGGGGCTCGATGTTAAACAATCAACCTGTTAATGTTTGAGGTAATGCTAATTTGATGATAAGGCACCGGCAGGAGGCCCGGCGTGGTTTTGAGGCCTGCTAGTGTCGACCCTAATTAGGAAAAGGGTCTTGTCTACTGATCCATGATGAGCGCATTATCCGTATGTGGGAAGCGTGTATGGGCGCACCCCTCAATTTGATTCGATTCGCATCTCGTCCAAATCGCCTCATTTAGTTCGGGTTTTCCATTTGCCGCATGCATATGTATTTGCGAACCCGAGGCCAGGGTGGAACTTTTGTAGTCGGCATTTAGGGAGACACGTTCTTAGAGTGCTATGAGGGTCCCCTTTTCTTCGTGGGGCTTGATTAGCCATGCGCTCAATTGCACGGGGTTCTTTGGGCTTGATGCGAAGAAGAGTTAAGTTGTGTTGAGTGCCCCGCTTGGTGGGAGGCATTCCATCTGGCGGGTTATTCTTACGTGTACGGCCAAATTGGTGCACCCCTGCAGGGATAAATCTTCTCGAGAAGCCGTGTTTTCCGCGGTTATGGATGACTTGGTGAAAGTACTGGCTAACAAGTACTCAGAACAACTTACACCTAACTAATGATAACTTGACTAGTAATAGCCTTATTGACACAATAATTTGAACCATCACTAATCCAACTGTGTGAGTTATCCTTGGATTGCTTCTTTGGATAAGGGGCGAGATCCAGGATGGGTTTGTTTGGAGTTAGTTGATAGTTGGTTACGATACGCTATCTTATCCCCTTTCTGTTAGCCGGAAGTTGTAGCATGTATCTGTAGTTGGTTAGTGCAGCCCGCTGCCGCGTCTTTTGTATCACCCTTTCTTCCGTTGAACCCAAAGCATCTGTGCTTGGTGTTGACGGGTACACTTTGGTGAATTGTGAGTCTTGCTTGCCAGTACTTGTCTGTACTGACCCCTTTGGGGCTGTGGTTTCCGCAGACTACGTTTCCGAGGATCCCCGTGATGGCTACTACGTGGAGTATGACGAGGCTGCTGACGAGTAGATAGCGGACCCGGGCAGGATCCGAGACTTCGTGGAGGGGCTACGTCTTTTCGTTTCCGTCCTCTTAGGCCTATTTGGATCTTGTCTATACTCAGACACTTTGGATGCTTCCGCTGTGATGTAATGATGAATTGTTGGGACATGTGTCCCCTGGATGATTGTATTTGCTATCTCTGCTCTAGTGAGAGCTATTTGCAACTTATTTCTATTTATTTGTGTCTTAGAGATCTGTTGTGATATCACTTGTTCAAATGCCGTTGACGTACCATGTGTGTATGTTATGAAGTACGTCAATGGAAGTATCTGGATTTCTATAGGATGGTTTGCGCAGACGATGAATAGTAGAGAATGGTTGTCACACGCTTACGTGTTGGCCTACTCATATTGAGATGCGGGTGCCGGTATGCCCCGTAAGCCATTTTTCTACTGTTTAGCGGACTGTGAGTATCCTCTAGAAGTCCGGGTGCGACATTCAAGACCCTCCTCTCATTGACCAAGTGCCTTCGCAAGTCGTACCCACGCCTCTCACTAATGCAAGTCAAGGTCAAGGCCAAGATCAACCATCCTCTTCATCCTCTCCTCAAGTTGAATCAAGTGTTGAAGATATTGTTGTTGTTGATGATGATGATGATGATGATGATGATCAAGGCCAAGTTGGTCAAGATGGGTACCCAAATGATCAAGATGATCAAGTGATCCCTCCGCGCAATAATGCGGAGATCAAAGCCCGTCGTGTCAAAAGGATAAGAAGAGCTTTGAAGCAAATTGATGCCCAAGACAACAAGGTCTTGGAGGATATTCAAGCTCGAAGATCCACAAGAAGGCAATTGGCACATTTTAGTGAGCATCAAGCTCATATCTCTATGGTGGAGCCTAAGAAAGTGTTTGAAGCTCTTGAGGACTCCAATTGGGTTGGAGCTATGCATGATGAGCTCAATAACTTTGAGCGCAAAAAAGTTTGGATATTGGTTGAGAAGCCCAAAGATTTCCACAATGTTATATGCACTAAGTGGATTTTCAAGAACAAGCAAGACGAGCATGGAATTGTGATAAGGAACAAGGCAAGATTGGTTGCTCAAGGTTACAGTCAAGTTGAAGGCATTGACTTTGATGAAACCTACACACCCGTGGCTCGCCTTGAGTCCATCCGTATCCTCCTTGCTTATGCATCTTCTCATAATTTCAAATTGCAACAAATGGATGTGAAAAGTGCTTTCTTGAATGGTCCACTAAAAGAGGAGGTATATGTTAAGCAACCTCCGGGGTTCGAGAATCTCAACTTTCCTAACCACGTTTACAAACTTGACAAGGCTCTCTATGGTCTCAAACAAGCACCTCATGCTTGATAAGAGCACCTTAGGGAGTTGTTAGATGATCGTGGTTTCGAAGTTGGGAAGATTGACCCCACTATCTTCACCAAGAGAGTAAAAGGAGAGATTTTCATATGCCAACTATATGTGGACGATATCATCTTTGGCTCAACTAACCAAGCTTTCAATAATGAGTTCTCTAAGCTTATGACAGACAGGTTCGAGATGTCTATGATGGGTGAGCTTAAATTCTTCCTTGGCTTTGAGATCAAGCAATTGGCTCGTGGGACCTTCATTTCTCAAACCAAGTATACCCAAGATATGATGAAGAGGTTTAATTTCCAAGATGCTAAGATCAATACATCCGCTATGCAAGTCAAGTGCCACCTATCTCGTAATCCAAAGGGGAGTAAAGATGTGGATCAAAAGTTGTATCGTTCTATGATTGGTTCTTTGATCTATCTTTGTGCATCTAGGCCCGATATCGTTTTGAGTGTAGGTGTGTGTGCAAGGTATCAAGCGGCTCCTAAGGATAGCCATTTGATGGCGGTCCATAGGATCTTTCGTTATTTGGTTCATACCCCAAGATTTGGTTTGTGGTACCCAAAGGGGGCACAATTTTCTCTCAAGGGCTACACGGATTCTGATTGGGCGGGTGATCAAGATGATAGGAAGTCCACTTCCGGGGCTTGCCAATTTCTTGGCAGGTCCTTGGTGAGTTGGTCTTCCAAGAAGCAAAATTGCATATCTCTCTCCACCGCCGAAGCCGAGTATGTAGCCGCTGCAAGTGCTTGCACTCAATTGCTATGGATGAGGCAAACTCTCAAGGAATATGGAGTTCATTTGGACAAGGTGCCTCTTTTGTGTGACAATGAAAGTGCCATCAAGATTGCTTACAATCCCGTGCAACATACAAGAACGAAGCACATTGAGATTCGCCATCATTTTATCCGAGACCATGTGGCAAGAGGGGATATTGCACTATCTTATGTGCCCACCAAGGACAATCTTGCGGATATTTTCACGAAGCCACTTGATGATGCAAGATTCTTGTTCTTGAGGAATGAACTAAATGTGATTGATTCTAGGAGTTTGACTTGAAGATCTTGCACACACCCCTATAGATGAAATGTGTTCGAGTTTAGGTGTAGGCATGGACATAGGGGGAGTGTTATCCTAACACATTGGGTTCTCCCTCCCCCCATTATGCCCAAAGCAAAAATTCATTGTTATCTCTCTTTTTCTAATGTTGAATTGTGAGCTTCAATGTTGAGTAATGGCAATGCCCCCAAGATATATCTTCGCGGTTGCATACCATGAACTCTTACATGGTGGCTTAGGCCACCAACCTCTTCTTTTGAAGAGTTGGTTCTTGTGTTGATTTTCTTTGTGGTGTTTTCATTGTGTTGGTTTGTGTTTTGTGTTGTGTCGGTGTTGGTTTGGGAATCACACTCCATCTTTTCCTTATTTGATTTTTGAGTTTGTTTGCAAAAGTCGGAGTGTGTAGTACCATCTCAGATGGTGTTCTAATCCCAAGCCCAAACAATTCACCCTAAGACACTTCTCTTTCTGGAATTTTCAATCCTTTCGATCCCTTGGTGAAATGAAATTTTGGCTAGCGGTACTACCGCTATAACTGTCAGTAGTACCCAGCGCATGGTACTACCGCTGGGCATGAGCGGTACTACTGCTGCAGGAGTTTATGCCCAGCACAGACTCGGCAGCGGTACTACCTCTTGGCCCAGGTAGTACCAATGGGCGGTACTACCGCTGAGCGTGGCTGTACTACCGATGCGATAAAATCTGAGGGCATAAAAGAGATCTGGGAACGGGGGGGGGGGGGTTACCTCTTAACCCCCATTTACCCCCATCTCCTCCCGCCTTCAGATCTCGTCGCCGCCAAGACTCCTGGTCACCAAGGAGGGCTCTCCCCGGCCATTGAACGCCCCTCTTTCGTCGGAGAACGCTCGGGGACCATCCCCAACTCCCCCTCCATGATGATGAGCTCCGGTACCCCTCCTATCTCTCTCCCTTGAGCAATCTTGAGAGATGATGATTCATAGGGTCTAGAGATCTCCTAGTCTAGGGGTAGTTTGGTGTGTTTCCTTTAGTAGACAAAATCCTAATTAGCACTCTCTAGGTTTTTGACTCAAGATGGGATAGGTAGTTCCTTTCGGCGCCATGGTCGAATCCGCCAGCAGCGGTACTACCGCTATGGCTGGAACCGCTGGAAGCAGCGGTACTACCGTGGCCCCCAAGCGGTACTACCGCTCCCTGGAGTCTAAAAATCCTGAAAATCCTAGTTTGATTCCCTCTCGCAGATCGTTTCGATTGAATTTTCACTTATTTTGTGCTTTCCACCTATTTGCTTTCTTAGGAGCAGGTGCTAGTGGGTCAAAGGGTGGAGGTCGCAAGTGTGCGGCTAAGAGAGGCCGCAAGAACTCCGAGGAAGATGAAGCCCCTGAGGTTATGCCTAAGGGGAACTTGACTAGGAGGCAGAGGTCTATCAATATGAAGTCTAAAGCAGCTCGTGACAAGGCCCTCCCCAATATGCCAGATGATCAGTTCAGAAGGGAAAGGAGGCCAATCCGTACAATCAACCTAGGGAAGCTCGAGCCAATGAGTCTTTCTGGACTAGGTTTCAGGAGAGGATCTTCTATGAGGAGTATCCACTAAACAAAAATAAAGTGGTTACTCAATTCTCCATTAATGTTGCACACATGAGAGCTAAGATGGATTACTTTGGTGAAGCATTGGAGATGTGTGAAGAACTTGGGCTCCTGGACTTCATGGAAATCAATGAAGACTATGATGAGCACTTAGTGGGCTAGTTTTATGCCACGTTGTACTTTCACACGGATGAACGGAAGGTCAAATGGATGACTAAGGATCAGAAATTTTCTGCGTCCTGGAGTGCATTTGCTACTATTCTGGGTTTGAAGGACTATGGAGAGACTCCTGATACTGATTTTCACACCACCTTCTTCAGGCTTCCATATCCGGAGAAGCCCATGTCTCTTACTGAGCTTTATGATCTTTACATTCCTGGACGGGCTGTGGTTGGACAGTCCAAGAATCTACTGCCTGTATATGATACTCTCCATAGGATCTTCCGGAACACATTGACTCCTCGAGTGGGAAATTTTGATCAGATCCATGGCTCACTTGTTGACTTGATGGTTTACTCTCACAGGAACCGTGGTGATGGTCTGAGGCTTGATATCATGGATATCCTTTGGAATGAGATGTACAATTGCATCATGAAGAGGAGGGTGCCTGTTTTTGCAGCTTTGGTCTATAAGCTCATCTCCACTACTTGGCGCAATGCCAAGCTTACTCATGCTCTGTTGGACAATGATCATGAGCTGACGACTCATGGTGTCAAGGACCTTCGCATCAAGAAGCATGCTACTCCTCTACTTAGTCCGGATGATCTTGGTGCGGACACCGATGGCTCGAGTGTCTCAGACTTTGAGATGCATGGAAGGCTCATAAGGATGGTTTTCGTAGCTGGATGTCTTCTACATTGAAGAAGATCTTCTATCGCCAGGTTGACATGTAGGATAAGGATTATCTTGCTCATGTCCGTAGCAAGAAGGAGAGGCAGCTGACACGTGACAGGTTTGCCCATCTGGGAGTGCCTGTTCATGCTGGGTCAGAGGACAGGATCACAGGGTCCAGGGTGTGGAAGTCGAAGCAAGGCAATAAGTGGATTGATCCCGAGCTTCTAGATGATGTCACTACTCCGCACGAGCCTTGAACTCGTGGTGATGTTGACGAGGAAGTTGAAGATGTGGACTCGGAGGATGAGCGTCGCCTTCATAGCCCTGCTAGTGCCTCTAGCCCCGGCGAGTGACCTCCAGGGACGTTAGCATCGCCTCTTCCCTTTTTGGTGCCTTGATGCCAAAGGGGGAGAGAGTTCTATTAGGATCGTTGCATTTTCTTGGGTTTGTGTCTTGTCAAAACTTTGTCGTTATCGTGTGCTTGTGTTGAACTATTTGGTGTGTTAAATTTGTGTGTTGGTACCTTTTGGTGTTAAGGATTTGGTTTTATGGCTATTATCTCAATTTCTTTAAGCAAGCATTCATTTCATTATATTCTTTGTACTCTTGCTTGTGTTCAAAGAGTTAGGGGGAGCACACTCACTAAAACAGACCAAGTTTTGCCTCATAAGCAAATTTAATTATGTATCACTCTCTCGAAGTGCTCTCTCCAAACTCGTTGTACCTCTCTTAGTTATGTTGTCATCAATCTCCAAAAAGGGGGAGATTGAAAGTGCATTTGCATCTTTGATCTCTCTTAAGTTTTGGAGTTGATAACAACACCACTAAGTCTCTAACAGTGCGTCAAGTATTTCAGGTTAAATAAACTAGACGCCAAAAAGGTGAAGAGAATTACAAGACAAAGCCAACAAGATTATCTTGATCCAGCGGTAGTACCGGACAAGGCAGCGGTAGTACCGCTCCGCACAGGGAGCGGTAGTACCGCGCCCAGTACCACCAGAAGTACCGCCAGAAGGAAATTGCGTACTGCCTCCAGCGGTACTGAGGCGGTAGTGGTTCTGTAGTACCGCTGGACCCTTTTTAATCTTGAGCAAATCCTTGCTCAGCGGTAGTACCGGTAAAGGCTGGCGGTAGTACCGCTCCCTCCAGGAAGCGGTAGTACCGCCCCCAGTACCGGCCCTTCTACCGCTGGCTAGGTTTTTGCCCTCCGTATCCCATGGAGACTGAGCAATCTTGAGATTGTCACGAATGATGCGAAATTTCTCTTCGGCTTCCTTAACAATGTCAGGGCCTAAGAGTGAACGTTCACCAGCTCCAGACCAATTGATTGGACTCCTGCATCTGCGGCCATAGAGAGCTTCAAATGGTGCCATGCCTAAGCTTGCCTGAAAGCTGTTGTTGTAGGAGAATTAAGCAAATGGAAGGCATTCCTCCCATTTCATGCCAAAGGAGAGACCACATGCTCTGAGCATATCCACGAGAATATGATTGACTCTTTCGACTTTCCCTTGAGACTGAGGGTGATAAGCTGTGCTGAACAGAAGTTTGGTGCCCAATGCTTCTTGAAAGCTTTTCCAGAAATGAGAAGTGAATATGCTTCCACGGTCTGAGCTTATTTCCAGTGGAACACCATGAAGAGGAACAATCTTTGCGGTGTAGATCTCTGCTAACTGGCTAGCTGAGATTGTTTCTTTGACAGCAAAGAAGTGAGCTACTTCAGTGATACGATCAATGACAACAAAGATTGCATCGTTGCCCTTCTTGGACTTTGAAAAACCAGTGACGAAGTCCATTTCAATCATGTCCCACTTCCACTCAGGAATTTTTAGAGGTTGGAGAAGACCGGCTGTTTTCTGATGGACTGCCTTAACACGTTGACAAACGTCGCATTCAGAAACGTATTCAGCAATTTCACGTTTCATGCCAGGCCACCAATACAGTGTCTTGAGATCCTGGTACATCTTTGTACTTCCAGGGTGTATGGAGAGAGGAGTTTCATGAGCCTCCTTGAGAATGACATCTTTGAGACTTTGAACTTGAGGAACTGCAATGCGTCCTTCGAAGAACACAGTTCCCTTGTCATCAATTGAGAAGGACTTCAATTTCTCCTTGCCTTCTTTGATGTGTTCTACCATCTTCTTGATTTCAGCATCACGAAGTTGTTCAGAACGAATCTTGTCCTCGAGAGTTGGACTGGCTGTCAAGTTCGCAAGATAACCTTGAGGAACAAGACCAAGGTTCAGCTTCTGGAATTCTTCATGAAGAGGAGGTTGGCTTTCCATGATCATGAGATTATTGTAATACGACTTGCGACTGAGAGCATCGGCCATAACATTAGCCTCGCCTGGAGTGTAAGAAATGGTAAGATCAAAGTCTTTAATCTTTTCAATCCATCTCCTTTGCCTGAGGTTTAGATCTGGTTGAGTGAAGATGTATTTCAGACTCTTATGATCGGAAAAGATTTCAGTGCGATTACCCAGCAAGTATTGCCTCCATTTCTTGAGGGCAAACACAACTGCTGCAAGTTCAAGGTCATGTGTGGGAAAATTAAGCTCATGGGCGTTCAACTGACGTGAAGCATAAGCCACAACTTGACGTTCTTGCATAAGAACTGCACCTAGACCTTGGAGAGATGCATCACGGAATATCTGGAAAGGTTTGGTAGTATCTGGGCCAACCAGAACTGGTGTAGAAGTGAGTTTAGTCTTCAAGAGATTGAAACTTTCATCACATTGTGGAGACCAAACGAACTTCTTGTCCTTCTTTGTGAGGTCAGTGAGAGGTTTGGCAATCTTGGAGAAGTTTTGGACGAAACGAAGGCAATAGCTAGCCAAGCCAAGAAAACTTCTTACTTGCTTCACCGTCTTTGGAGGTTTCCAATCAACAATTGCTTTAACCTTTTCTGGATCAATGGCTATGCCCTTGGCAGAGATGATATGACCAAGGTAAGCAACTTCTGGAATCCAGAACTCACATTTGGAGAACTTGGCATATAGACGATGCTCGCGAAGTTTCATGAGAGTGAGACGAAGATGTTCTTCATGCTCTTCCTCGGATTTTGAATAGACAAGAATGTCATCAAGATATACCACAACGAACTTGTCGAGGTATTCATGGAAGACAGAATTCATGAGTCGAGAGAATGTCGCCGGTGCATTGGTGAGACCAAAGGACATGACGGTGTATTCATATAGACCGTACCGAGTGGTGAAAGCTGTTTTTGGAATATCCTCTTTTCTGATCTTTATTTGATGGTAACCCATTCTCAAGTCCAACTTGGAGAATATTGAGGCTCCAGCAAGTTGATCAAAAATATCATCAATACGAGGAATTGGATACTTGTTTTTGATGGTTTTCTCGTTAAGAGGACGATAGTCAACAACGAGTCTCTTTGTGTGATCCTTCTTCGCCACGAACAGAGTTGGGCAACCCCAAGCCGAGGAACTAGGTTGAATGTAACCTTTTTCCATGTATATATCGATTTGCTCCTTTAACAGTTTCAGTTCAGGAGGAGCTATCTTGTATGGATGCTTAGAGATTGGAGCAGTACCTGGTTCAAGCTCGATCACGAACTCAACTGCTCTGTCCGGAGGCATCCCTGGCAACTCTTCTGGAAATACGTCAGGGAATTCACAAACCACCGGAACATTTTCAATTGAAGGAAGAGGTTTTGCATCGAGGGTGCACAGCTGAACATAACTTGATTCATTTGGAGAATAGACTATCTGGCCAGAAGGGTGGAACAGAGTTATTGACTTTTGAGCACAGTCAATTTTTGTTTTATTGGCCTTCAACCAATCCATACCAAGAATGACATCAATGTCAGAATTTCCCAGCAACATGAGGTAAGCAAGGAATATGTGGCCTCCAATTAGGATTTGATTGTCCTTACTTATCTTGGAAGTCAACATTTGAGATCCCGGGGAGTGAACGGTGATTTGATTGCTTAGTGGAACCACAATTAGGTTGTTTGTTGCGGCAAAAGTCTTTGACACGAAAGAATGTGATGCTCCGGTATCAAACAACACTTTAGCTGGAATAAAGTTTACGGGGAATGTACCGAGAACGACGTCAGGAGATTCCTCAGCTTTGTCGATCTTGACATGATTCACCCTTGCGGTCCTCCCGACAGGCCTGTTGTTGGAGTTGAAGGCCTTAGGCGGGGGAGCGCGCACCATTGCCTGGTTGGTGTTGGGACGAGGTGTTGGTGGAGGTAGCTGCCTCTGCGTGCACTTGTCAGCGTAGTGCGCCGTCTGCTTGCACTTGTAGCAAGTGACGACACGAGGAGGCCCTGGCCTTGGCTGCCCCATCGAAGCCCTCTGATCATGCATCTGAACAGGGTTGGGTGGGCGGGGAGCGAAGCCTGGGGAAGCTTGGGCATATGGAGCCCGAGTGACAGCACCATTTGGCACCCAGATGCGACGCTTCTACGGAGGGGTGGTCATGTTGGAGGAGGAACCACCCTCACGCGAGTGCTTGCGAGACTCCTCGAACGCCTTGCGCCCATTTTCTTCATTGAGCGCGGTGTTAACGAGTTCCTCGAAGTCTTTGGTCTTGACATTGGTGAGGGCATACTTGAGCTCCGGGTTAAAACCTCTGTGGAACCTTGCCATCTTCTTAGCCTCAGTGGACACCTCGTCTCCAGCGTATCGAGCGAGGCGATTGAACTCACTCTGATAGCCGATGACGTCCAGCTTGCCTTGCTTGAGAGAGCAAAACTCTTCACGCATCCTTTCCATGAGACCATCTGGAATGTGGTGCTTCAGGAAAGCTTCCTTGAAACAACCCCAGGTGATTGGATAGCCAGCTCTCATGGTCTGGTAGTTTTCCCACCAAGTAGCTGCCTGGCCTTTCAGCAGATAGGAGGCATACTTGACCTTGTCTTCCTCAGCAACGTGAGCAATGTCCAGAGCCTTGGCTATCTCACGGATCCAGTCATCAGCATCCAGAGGCTCACGTGTTGCCACGAAAGCTCTCGGGCCCAGACTGAGAAACTCCGTTATACTGACTCGTGGAGTCGTCTGGTTGTTGTGCTGATTAGTCTGGAACTGGGCCATCTGCGTCATGACTTGGGTTATCTGAGTTAACAGCTCCGTGATTGGCGGTGGCTCAGGCGGGGTGTTCCTTGTTGGCGGCATCCTGAATGGAAATGCATTTTAGCACAACAACAGAAAAGGATAGACTTGGCAACCGAAAGAGCGATTATTCCGACGCATGAATAGATAACCAACAGGTACATCATCACATGTTCAAATACATCAGAATTTCCAACACACCACAAATGGTTCGAATGCCACAGGATAACTAAACATAGCTAAGAATGGATACATCGGTACTCCCATGCTCATCACGCAGGACGGCGGCTAGGAGTACGGCGAGAGGTACGGTGAGGAGGACGCCCACGAAAGTATGTAGAACGACGATCCACGTAGATCTGACGTGGTCTGAGACCGACTCTCGGTGTGGTGAAGTACATAGCGTCGGCTCCCTGTGCTCCAAAGCGGGGAATCCCAGTGTAACCAGCACCAAGGTTGAGGAGTGGACCTCTGATCGGCTCGTAACCTCCAGCATCTGGCAGACGACGACCAACTGGCTGATCGAAACGTGCAAAGCGCTCGTCTCCAACAAAGTCTGTGGTGTACGTCGCCAGACGAGTCAAAGCAAGGTAGAGCTCCTCTCTGACTAAAGCCAACTCCTGAGATAGTGTGCGGGCAACTGCGTCACTGTGCCTCACAAACTGAGCGATGGTGTGCAGCCTGGAGTTATCATGCTCATAAACATCCAAGTTATCGTAGAGAGTGAAGTGAGCTCCCTCCGAAGTGATGTAACCACGGGGGATGTGGCGATAGATGGAATCGTCAAATCCCCAGTAGTCAGCACGAAGGACGGTGAGACTCACATAAGCTGCCTGCTGCACGGCCATATCCACTGTGGAACCTACTGCCTCGTAGCGGTGGACTACGCTCATGCCATCATCTGACAGAATGTAGACGATAGCCTGGTAGTAGGTCTGGTCAAACTCTCGCTGCTGCTCGTAGACCTGGTACTCTGGTGCCCAACGGAACCCCAGATAAGTGACCATGTCCCTCAGCATCTCCGGATAACCGGCAGTGCTCTCGCAACGAGTCATACGAACCACCTGCGGGGAGAACCTGAGATCCATCTGCAGATGATTGGGGAAGTTTTGATTAGACGCCGGTAGGAGAACTGAAGTGGAAAGCAACAACAAGGTTTCAACGGACGAAAAGGATGTTGAGAAGAACAGGATATCGAAGCAACATCGGGAAACACGAGACCAAAACACTCCTGAGGTACTACGGAAAACCCATCCGGACTTCTAAAGGATCAATATCTACTACTTAAGGAATAGAGGATCTGCTTCCGGGGCTTACACGCCTCCGTTCTCAATCGTGAGTAGGCAACATGATAAATCATGTCACAACCACCTCCATTCCTATGGTCTAGTAGATATAACTATCCTAGAGAAACCAGGATACGTGAAATCCTAACTTGAAAGTTTAGATGAGAAGGGAAAACAACGTTGCACTTCCTTACCAGAAAAGGGAGGGTGGGTGGGGAAAGAAAGAAAAGGACAGAATTCCAACTCTCACGTTTCATTTTTCCTATATAGCTACAAAATAGTCTCTAGACTCAACTGCGACCAGTAAAAGGGATCCTACAGGCAGACAGGCTCTCATACCATTTGTCGCACCCGGACTTCTAGAGGATACTCACAGTCCGCTAAACAGTAGAAAAATGGCTTACAGGGCATACCGGCACCCGCATCTCAATATGAGTAGGCCAACACGTAAATGTGTGACAACCATTCTCTACTATTCATCGTCTGCGCAAACCATCCCATAGAAATCCAGATACTTCCATTGACGTACTTCATAACATACACACATGGTACGTCAACGGCATTTGAACAAGTGATATCACAACAGATCTCTAAGACACAAATAAATAGAAATAAGTTACAATCATCCAGGGGACACATGTCCCAACAATTCATCATTACATCACAGCGGAAGCATCCAAAGTGTCTGAGTACAGACAAGATCCAAATAGGCCTAAGAGGCCGGAAACGAAAAGACGGAGCCCCTCCACGAAGTCTCGGATCCTGCCCGGGGCCGCTATCTACTCGTCAGCAGCCTCGTCATACTCCACGTAGTAGCCATCACGGGGATCCTCGGAAACGTAGTCTGCGGAAACCACAGCCCCAAAGGGGTCAGTACAGACAAGTACTGGCAAGCAAGACTCACAATTCACCAAAGTGTACCCGTCAACACCAAGCACAGATGCTTTGGGTTCAACGGAAGAAAGGGTGGTACAAAAGATGCGGCAGCGGGCTGCACTAACCAACTACAGATACATGCTACAACTTCCGGCTAACAGAAAGGGGATAAGATAGCGTATCGTAACCAACTATCAACTAACTCCAAACAAACCCATCCTGGATCTCGCCCCTTATCCAAAGAAGCAATCCAAGGATAACTCACACAGTTGGATTAGTGATGGTTCAAATTATTGTGTCAATAAGGCTATTACTAGTCAAGTTATCATTAGTTAGGTGTAAGTTGTTCTGGGTACTTGTTAGCCAGTACTTTCAGCAAGTCATCCATAACCGCGGAAAACACGGCTTCTCGAGAAGATTTATCCCTGCAGGGGTGCACCAATTTGGCCGTACACGTAAGAATAACCCGCCAGATGGAATGCCTCCCACCAAGCGGGGCACTCAACACAACTCAACTCTTCTTCGCATCAAGCCCAAAGAACCCCGTGCAATTGAGCGCACGGCTAATCAAGCCCCACGAAGAAAAGGGGACCCTCATAGCACTCTAAGAACGTGTCTCCCTAAATGCCGACTACAAAAGTTCCACCCTGGCCTCGGGTTCGCAAATACATATGCATGCGGCAAATGGAAAACCCGAACTAAATGAGGCGATTTGGACGAGATGCGAATCGAATCAAATTGAGGGGGGCGCCCATACACGCTTCCCACATGCGGATAGTGCGCTCATCATGGATCAGTAGACAAGACCCTTTTCCTAATTAGGGTCGACACTAGCAGGCCTCAAAACCACGCCGGGCCTCCTACCGGTGCCTTATCATCAAATTAGCATTACCTCAAACATTAACAGGTTGATTGTTTAACATCGAGCCCCAGAACATAATAGAATATGGTAACAGAAAGTAACGGACGACAGACTCGAGCTAAAACAACCCTAAGCATGCTAGTAAGACACGGGCAACAAGCAACGGGGTAATAGGTGTGTAGGTGAGGCTATATCAGGGTTAAAGGATAACATGTGATAGGATCGGAACACAAGCAACGATTCATATGGCTAGCAGAATAGACAACGGAAAGTATCGGTATCCAATGTGGAAAGGAACACAATGGTTCATGTGGGTGAATACTTGCCTGCAAACTCAGCAGCCTGGTACTGAGCTAGATCCTCAGAAGGGGTGTCGTAAGTCTCGTCTGTCTCAACGTCGCCGTCTATTCGAGAAGAAGCAAACAAACAACACAGAGAGACAAACAATCAATAACATGGCATAGTGCACAATCATGGGATGATGCATGGCAATTTAATTGATGCATCAAAAATAAGCTAGTTGACTTGGTAACATAACATAATTAAATGGACCCACATGCAATTTGGATTGCATATGGAAAGCCCATGAATTATGGTTGGATTAATTGATCTACGACTAAACAACACGTGAAAGTAGATTAGCATGATGCATGGATGAGGAAAACAGAAAGAAAACAACCATAGGTTCAATTTGAAATAAGGTTTACCAAGTTTGGAATTTCATTTATTAAGTTATGAAAATTTGCTTCTTAAAGGTGTTACACAAGCATCTGTTGTTTTTACCAATTTAAATTGTTCAAATTAGATAACAAAGTTCATATTTGGAAAGTACACAAAATTTTAGGTGGAATACACGTTTCACTTGTTGAAAAAGGATTTAGAATAAATTACTTATGAATTAAACAAGTTTAAACAAGATTTAAATGAATTTAATTCAAATATGAATTTATTTGAATTTTTATTTGGTCAAGACATTAAACCAAATTCATATTTGAAAAGTTTAAACTTTTCTGGTTTGAAAACATATTTTATAAGTTCAAAAATAATTTAATTTGAGCAAGTTATGAATTTAGCAAATTTTAAATGATTTAAACAAGGTTTAAATTATTTAACCAATTTTAATTATTCAAAACAGGAAACAAAGTTTATATTTGGAAAAGTTGTTCAATTTAGCATGGAAAACATATTTTATATGTGACAATTGAAATAATATTGAATTAGTTATGAAATTAACCAAATTTAAAAGGAGTTGTTTGAATTTAAATTTGGAAACAATTTGAAATGTTCAAAGCGGAAAAAAAATGCTTTAATCATGTAGAGAATTTAATTTGGTGCAGAATACATATTTCATTTGTATTATTTGGATTTGAATTTCAAAAGTTATTTGCATTTTGAATACAGGGACTAATCTGTAATTAATTTGGACTGGAATTAAAAAAGAAAGGGGCAGAAACTAATCTCACCCCGCAGTGGCCCAGCCCAGGCCACTGACGAGGGGGCCCTGGGCCACGGTGGCGCCAGCTAGCGCGGCTGGGGGACGACGTGGCCTCCAGGGCCACTGCCGTGCGGGCCCATGCGCGTGCGCGTGCAAGTGAAAAAAGGGGAGGCTAAATGCCTCCCGTGGGGATCGAACCCTGGGCTCGGGCTCGCGCGAGCAGCGCTGCTGCCAATGCGCTGGCTCGAGTTTCTTGTCAGTAGGGAACGCGCGGGGAGGATATGGTTCAGTTACGTGTTAACTGAATTTTTTGCAGTTCAGTTACTGAACCAGGGACAGGGGAGGGCGGCCGCCGGCGGTGATCATCTGCTGCGCTGCATCGTGTGCGTGTGCTAGGGTGTCCAGGGGGTGGTGCGTGCGTCGTGGAGATACAGAGAGAAGGAAGGAGGAGGGCAGGGGTGGTGCTCACCGTGGTGAAGAACAGAGGGAGGTGCTCGATAC
Organism: Alopecurus myosuroides; assembly: GCA_028641055.1. Lineage (NCBI taxonomy): Eukaryota > Viridiplantae > Streptophyta > Magnoliopsida > Poales > Poaceae > Alopecurus > Alopecurus myosuroides. The sequence continues at coordinate 357,742,224 of CM054062.1, read as the reverse complement.
AGGAGGTGGCCGGCGACGGGGAAGAGGATGGCGGCGGCGATCCACTGCCTCTCGGGCTCAACGACGGTGTCGTGGAGGACGAAGACGCTACGGGGAACCCATTCCTGCCGCTAACCTGCGCGAGGACTATCCCTATCGGCGGCGATCGTCGGAGTTCAGAGGTGGTGGCGTGCGGTGGTGGTTCAGAAACGGAAGAGAGCGGTGGAAGGAGGAGGGAAACGACGGCGCTCGAGGGAGAGAGGAGGGAGAAGGGTTAGGGCAGAGGGGAGCTCGAGGCAGCTAGGGTTAATAAGGAGGTGGGGAGGAGGAGCTCGGCCGTTCCCTGCTCTTCTCTGTCGACGTGGATGCGCCCGATGGCGTGCCGTACGAAGGTGGAAGAAACGGGGGGTAGCAGGCCGTGGGGGAGAGGTTTGGTGGGCTGGGCCCAGCCCACTGCCTGCCCTCTCCCTCTGAACGTTTTATTTTTTTATTTTTTTATGTTTGTTTTTTTTTTGCTGAAAAGGAAAAGGAGAAGAAGGATGAGGTTTTGAGGTTAGAAAATTTTAGGAAAATTTGTATTGATTATTTATTGTAACAACAACCTAGTGCAAACTTTGGTTTTCCAAATAATTCAAATTTGTTGTTGTTTGTAGTTCATTTGAATTTGAATGAATTGAAGTGATTTTGATATTGAATGAAATATTGAAAGTAATAGTTTAACTAGTTTGAACCTTCATGATTGTTTGAAACAAATTGATTGGAAGTGTTTTGTAATTTTCATAAATTTCAAATGGTTGCTATTTGGAATTTTAATTGAATTTGAATGCAAATTGAATTAAGTGAATTATTAAAAAGAACTAGTTAATAGTTTGAGCTTTATATTTTAATGGAAACAAATAGCTGTTTTTATTTGAATATTTCTATTTGGAAATTGTAACAGAACAAGTATGAAACAAAACATTTGAATATTGTTTGAATTTCAAATGGGAAAACAAAGGAAAACAGATGGAAACAAATGGAAAACAAATGCCAAAACAAATGCAATGATGATTCCATGATGCAAAACAAAAATAAACAAGAAGTAAAACATTCTAAATGGGAGTTTTCATACTTGGGATGTTACATTGAACATGTTCTTGGTTAGGTGTACCACTTGGCTCCTTGGCTTGTTCTTCTATTGTAGAGAAGGGCTCCACTTGAGTAGAGCATAGTCCTTCTCGAGTCGCCATAAGGTGTCCCTCAATGGGGCGGAAAAATCCCACACCCATCCTTCCTATGGCTTCTTGAGGTATTTCAACATCTACATTAGAAACATGAAATTGTGCCACATGGGAGCCATCATTTTCCTCGAAAGCCACACTACACGATTCTATGACAATCCGTGAGGCTTTGTCAAAGACTCTATAAGTGTGGGATTCGGCACCGTAACCAACAAATATACCCTCAATAGTTTTGGATTGAAATTTAGACAACCTAACACCCTTGATCAAATAAAAGCACTTACAACCGAATACACGGAAGTAGGAGACGTTGGGCTTGTTGCCGGTGAGGATCTCATATGGGGTCTTGTCCAAGCCTTTGCGGATGTAGAGGCGGTTGGAGGAGTGGCATGCGGTGGATATGGCCTCGGCCCATAAATATTGGGGAGAAGAGTACTCCGCCAACATGGTCCTTGCCATATCCAAGAGGGTGCGATTCTTCCTTTCGGCAACACCATTTTGTTGAGGAGTGTAAGTGGCAGAGTATTGATGACGAATGCCTTCTTCACTAAGGAATTCATTCAAAGTGTAGTTCTTGAACTCCGAGCCATTATCACTCCTAATAGCCATGATTTGCACATTGTGTTGACATTGCACTTCGTTGGAGAAGTCGATGATGGTTTGTTGAGTTTAACTCTTGCACTTGACGAAATAAACCCAAGTGTATCTTGAATAATCATCGACAATCACCAAGCAATACTTCTTGCCACCAAGACTTGCCTCGGGCACAGCACCCAAGAGATCAACATGGAGAAGCTCCAAGATCCTCTTTGATGAGATAATAGTCTTGGCCTTGTGCACCTTGTCATGCATCTTTCCTTCAACACACGACCTAAAAACGCGATCCTTTGCAAAGGAAACATTTTCTTTTAGTCCGACAATAAGTCCACCTTTGTGAAGACTTTGCAAAGTTCTCATGTTGACATGGGATAGGCGGCGATGCCACAACCATCCCAAGTCCACCTTTCCGAAAAGACACATTGCTTGAGTGTTGGTAGACTTCGAGAAGTCCACCACAAAGAACTCATTTCCAACATGTCCCACGTAAGCGACGTCAAGAGTCTTGCTCCTCAAAAGGACCACAATATCAACATAAAAAAAGACGGTAAAACCCATCTTTCCAAGAGAGCGGACGGAAAGTAAATTGTAACCAAGGGATTCGACAAGCATGACGTTCACAATAGTGATATCGGGAGAGACCACAACCTTGCCGAATCCGGATACCTTAGACGAGGACGAGTCTACATAAGTGACGGTTGCTTGTATGTCATTTGGGCGCAACTCCGTCACAAGTTCTTTGCTTCCGGTCATATGGCTAGTGCATCCACTATCAATTATCCATTTAGTCCCACCGGAAGCATAGTCCTGCAAGAGATCATTGACTAGAGTTAGGACCCGAGGAGTGTCCCTTCATGTTAGCAACAAGGGTCTTTGGAACCCAAATAGTATATTCAATGAAACCCTCAATAGGACCAACATATTTAGCTTGCACAACACCATAATAATCAACATATAAGAAATGGTGTGGATTGTTAGTTCCCGCGGAGGTGCTATGAGTAGTGTTGTCCCTCATGACACTACTACTCGAGGCAATATTGTTTTCTTGAGAGGGTGTGCTAAGAGTCGTGTTGTCCCTAATGACAATACCACTCGAAGCACCATTGTTGGTCTTCTTCTTTCTCTTCTTCTTCTTGTTCTTCTTCTTGGCTACATAGCGAAGACCTTGCTTGCCCACTTGTTGCCTTGGAGCACTCAATTGTGGTCTAGCAATGACCACATTAGAGTTAGAGGCAACCACTTGTGGGGAAGGGGTCACAACCTTCTCAACTTGAGGGCCTTTGCCCTTGAGCCTTGTTAGCTCATCCTTCAACCTAGCATTTTCCTCAATAATATTTGCATGATCACAAGAAGAAGTAGAGGTGCTAGGGTTGTTAGTTTGATTAAGTTGAGTTTGAAATTGTTCATGCAACTCTTTGAGGGATGAGTGTTGGCTTTCCAAAGCTTTGTGAGCCTTGGTTTGATTTTCAAACTCCTCGGTTAGTTTACCATGACCAACCCCAAACTCGACCTTATCCTTTTTAGCCTTTTTATATTTAGCAATAGCAAGATCACGTTCCTTAGTGATGTTTGAGACAAGTTCATTATGAGTTAATTCAATAGATTCAAGTTCATCCTCTAGAGAAACTCTAGCATCATGCTCTTCCTCAACAGTCATAGAGAGAGATGCAATTTCATCCGCATCCCTTCTCTCAACCTCACCTTTCTTCTCAAGAGCATCTTGGGCCTCTCCCAATTGCCTCATGAGATACTAAAAGTACTTCTTGGTCTCCCTTTGCATGTTAGACATAAAACGTTCCAAGCAGACCCTCTCCTCTTCTATTCTAAGACTAGCAAGATGTTCTAGTTCACTAGGGGTCTTAGAGTTGGAAGAGCGTGATACCTCCGTGGCCTTAGCCATGAAGCACTTGGCATTTCGTTGAGGAAGATCGTCATTGGGGGATTCAAAGAGATATGAAGATGATGGAATAGAAGCAATAGCAAGAGCGGCCACTTCACTTGTGGTTTCTTCTTCATCACTCCCGGAATCATACTCCTCTTGAGTCAAAAGCACAAACTTGGTGGGAGACTTCTTGTTGAATGGCTTCTTCTTGAAATGAGGTTTCTTGTACTCAACCTTGGACTTGTCCTTGCGAATAAGCTTGCCACTATGGAGCTCTCTATTCTCATAAGGACACTCCGCAATGAAATGGTGCTTATCTTGACAATTGAAGCAAGACCTCACTTTTTGAGCCCCATCATTGCCATAGCGAGACCTTGTCTTCTCCTCAACAAATCTCTTGCCCTTGGGAGGATTGCTCCAAAACTTTTGCACGGTGAGAGCGATGAGATCCTTTAGAATGGGATCATAGTCTTGTTCCTTCAAGGGAGGAAATGCCTCTTCTCCATCTTCTTCATTCTCAACCTCTCTTGACACAACCTTGGCCTTCAAAGCAACGGATGCTCCTTAGTGCATTCCAATGTCCCTAGCTCGGTTGTCAAGAGCATTCTTGGTTTTCACTTTAGATGAGAACATTTCTTGCATTACTTGAGTTGAGGTCATGGAAGCGAAATCATGTCTTCCTTGAATGATTTTCATGTCCGCGCCCTCAAATGGCATTATGGCAATCATGTACTTCCTCTTTACCCATGCATCATCAATGTACTTGGCACCAACATTTGAGAAGGCGGTGGTAGAAGTCTTGAGTCTCCGGTACATGTCCACATGATCCTCTCCATCATGCATATAGAACCCTTCGGCCTCATTGGTCAAGGCATCATATCTATTCCTTTGCATTCTCTCATTGCCCACAAACATGATGACAAGAGCGTCCCATGTTTCCTTGGCGGTGGAATATTGTTGAAGATGCGGCATGTGGTTAGGACCCACGGCTTGTTGAAGAATGGACAAAGCGGTGTAGTTGAGTTGGCAATCTACGGTGTCGCACCCGGACTTCTAGAGGATACTCACAATCTGCTAAACTGTAGATAAATGGCTTACGGGGCATACGGGCACCCGCATCTCAATATGAGTAGGCCAACACGTAAACGTGTGACAACCATCCCCTACTATTCATCGTCTGCGCAAACCATCCCATAGAAATCCGACTACTTCCATTGACGTACTTCAAAACATACACACATGGTACGTCAACGGCATTTGAACAAGTGATATCACAACAAATCTCTAAGACACAAAGAAATAGAAATAAGTTGCAAATAGCTCTCACTAGAGCAGAGGTAGCAAATACAATCATCCAGAGGACACATGTCCCAACAAGTCATCATTACAACACAGCGGAAGCATCCAAAGTGTCTGAGTACAGACAAGATCCAAATAGGCCTAAGAGGCCGGAAACGAAAAGACGGAGCCCATCCACGATGTCTCGGATCCTGCCCGGGTCCGCTATCTACTCGTCAGCAGCCTCGTCATACTCCACGTAGTAGCCACCATGGGGATCCTCAGAAACGTAGTCTGCAGAACACACAGCCCCAAAGGGGTCAGTACAGACGAGTACTGGCAAGCAAGACGCACAAGATACCAAAGTGTACCCGGCAACACCAAGTACAGATGATTTGGGTTCAACGGAAGAATAGGTGATACAAAAGATGCGGCAGCGGGCTGCTCTAACCAACTACAGAGACACGCTACAACATCCGGTTAAAAGAAGGGGATAAGATAGCGTATCGGAACCAACTACCACTAACCTCAAACAAACCCATCCTGGATCTCGCCCCTTATCCAAAGAAGCAATCCGAGGATAACTCACACAGTTGGATTAGTGAAGGTTCAAGTTATTGTGTCAATAAGCCTATTACTAGTCAACATAAGTATTAATTAGGTGTAAGTTGTCTAATCCTTGTTAGCCAGCCCTATCACCAAGTCATCCATAACCGCGGACAACACGGCTTCTCGAGAATATTTAACCCTGCAGGGATGCACAAATTTGGCCGTACACGTAAGAATATCCCGCCAGACGGGGATCAAACCCACCAAGCGAGACACTCAACACAACCCAACTCTTCTTCGCATCAAGCCCAAAGAACCCCGTGCAATTGAGCGCACGGCTAATCAAGCCCCACGAAGAAAAGGGGACCCTCATAGCACTCTAAGAACGTGTCTCCCTAAATGCCGACTACAAAAGTTACCACCCTGGCCTCGGGTTCGCACCTGCATATGCATGCGGCAAATGGAAAACCCGAACTAAATGAGGCGATTTGGACGAGATGCGAATCGAATCAAAGTTGAGGGGGGCGCCCATACACGCTTCCCACATGCGGTTAGCGCGCTCATCATGGATCTAGAGGACAAGAACTTTTCCTGAGTTCGACACTAGCAGGCCTCAAAACCATACCCGGCCTCCTGCCGGTGCCTTATCATCAAATTAGCATTACCTCAAACATTAACAGGTTGTTGTTTAACATCGAGCCCCAGAACATAATAAATAAGGTAAAAGAAATAACGGACATCAGACTCGAGCATAAACAACCCTAAGCATTCTAGTAAGACACAGGCAACAAGCAACGGGGTTATAGGTGTGGAGGATAGGCTATATCAGGGTTACAGGATAACATGTGATAGGATCGGAACACAAGCAACGAATTTTAAGGCTAGCAGGATAGACAACAGAAAGTATCGATATCCAGTGTGGAAAGGACACAATGGTTCACGTGAGTGAATACTTGCCTGCAAACTCAGTAGCCTGGTACTGGGCTAACTCCTCTGAAGTAGTGTCGTAAACCTCGTCTGTCTCAACGTCGTCGTCTATTCGAGAAGAAGCAAACAAACAACGCAGAGAGACAAACAAATCAATAACATGGCATAATGCACAATCATAGGATGATGCATGGCAATTTAATTGATGCATCAAAGATGAGCTAGTTGACATGGTAACATAATTAAATGGGCCCATATGCAATTTGGATTGCATATGGAAAAGCCCATCAATTAAGGTTGAATTAAATGATCTATAACTAACCATCATGTGAAAGTTGATTAGAATGATGCATGGATGAGGAAAACAATAAGAAAACAACAATAGCTTCAATTTGATATGCTGATTACCAAGTTTGGAATTTTATTTATTAAGTTATGAAATTTGGCTTCTTAAATGAGTTTCACAAGCATTTGTTGTTTTCACCAATTTTAATTGTTCAAAATAGATAACAAAATTCATATTTGGAAAGAACACAAAATTTTAGGTGGAATACATGTTTCATTTGTTGACAATGGATTTAAAATGAATTAATTATGGATTAAACAAGTTTAAACAAGATTTAAATGAATTTAATTCAAGTGTGAAGTTATTTGAATTTTTATTTGTTCAAAACATTAAATAAAATTCATATTTGGAAATTTTATACTTTTCTGGTTTGAAAACATATTTTATATGTTCAAAAGAATTTAATTTGACCAAGTTATGAATTTAGTAATTTTAAATGACTTAAACAAGATTTAAATTATTTAACAAATTTTAATTATTCAAAACAGGAAACAATGTTTATAATTGGAAAGCTTGTTTAATTTTGCATGGAAAACATATTTTATGTGTGCCATTTGAATTAGTTATGAATTTGACCAAATTTGAAATAGTAGTTTGAATTTGAATTTTTGAAAACATTTGAAATGTTCAAAACAGTACACAAATGATTTAAACATGTAGATAATTAAATTTGGTACAGAAAACATATTTTATTTATTTAATTTGGATTTGAAATGCAAAAGTGATTTGAATTTGAATTTGCAGGGGCTATTTTGTGAAATTAAAAGTATTAAACTTGTTACAGGGGTCTAGGTGCGAAAAAGAAATACAGAATAGGTCCCTGGAGTTTTTCTACGCATCCAGAGCAGCCCCTGGGTCACTGACAGTGGGCCAGTGCCAAGTTGGCGCCTGCGTGGCTGCGGGTGGGTGCTGACTGGGCTCGCAGAGCCACAGACAGGTGGGCCACTTTCGCGCGCGCGTGGCAACGAGCAAAAAGGTGTGGGATTTAATCGCTGCGGGGAGGAATCGAACCCGCGCCGCGGGTGCGCGTGCGCAGCGCGCTGGCCAGTTGGTCTGCTGAGCGTTTCGTGACAGAGAAGGAGTCCGTGTGGTTTTGAGGTTCTGATGCGGGCTGTTAACTGAAACTGAAAGTTTCAGTTAACTGAAACCTGACAGCGCGGGGAAAATCGCCGGCGACGAGCGGCGCTACGGTGGCTGCTTCTGCCCGTGGATGTGTGCGGGAGGTGTACGGTGTGCGCGTGGTTGCCAGGAGGAGAAAGGAGGGGAAGGAGGTGACGTGGTGCTCACTGGGAGGGGGTAGAAGGAGGTGGCCGGTGCGGTTGAGGTGGACGACGGCGACGTGGACAGGGACGGCGGCGATGATCCAGGGGCTCCCAGTCCCTGGCGATGAAGCGAGGAGGGAGAGGGAGTAGCGGGGAAGCGATTCCCGCAGCTAACCAGGCCGGGAGGTGACCATGGCGGCGGCGATCGCCGGAAGTTGGGTGCGGTGGTGTGCGGTGGAGGTGCAGAGAGAGAAGCAGAGGTGGGAGGAGGGGAAAACGGCGGCGGCGTGAGAGAGAAAGGAGGAGGAGGTCTAGGGCAGGGAGGAGGAGCTCTCGGGCTAGGTTATAAGGAGGAGGGGGAGCTCTGCTGGCCGTTCCCTCCTCTGTCTGTTCGACGTGGGCAACCCCGATGAGCTGTCGTACAGAGGTAGGGGATGAGAGGGAAAGGTGGGCTGGGCCTGGGGTAGGTGTGGTGGGCTCAGCCCACTGGCCTACCCTCTCCCCTCTCTTTTTTTTGTTATTCTGTTTTCTGATTCTGTTTTTTTTTTTGCAGAAAAAGAAAAGGAAGAAAATGAGAGAAAAAGAAGGGTTTTTGGGGTTTTAAAAATTTGGGAATAATTTTTATAGTTTAATTATTACAAAAGCCCAGTTGTGCAATTGTTTGTTTTTCAAAAAGTTTAAATTTGGTTGCTGTTTGTAAATTCAAATGAATTTGAACAATTTTGGTATTAATTAAATTATTGAAAAGAAGCAATTTAAATAGTTTGAACTTTCAAGTTTATTGGAAACAATTTGATGTTTTGATATGAATATTTCATTTGAAAATTGTAACAGAACAAGTATGAACAAGGATTTTGAAATTTGGTTTGAAATTCAAATGGAAAAACAAGGGAAAACAAATGCAATGCTTATGATGACATGATGCAAAACATAAAATAACAAAGAGCAAACATTCTAATGGTTGTTTTTCATACTTTGGATGTTACAAAACGCCCCCCCTTGAAGGAATCGTGCCCCGAGATTCCTACTGAGAAGAGAAAAGGTCCGGATACTTCTTGCGAAGATCCTCTTCGGTCTCCCACGTTGCCTCTTTATCGGAATGATGAGACCACTGCACTTTTAAGAACTTGGTGCTCTTGTTGCGAGTTTTGCGCTCGGTCTCATCGAGAATGCGAATAGGGTGCTCCTCATAAGAGAGATCTTCTTGCAGTTCAATGGAATCATGATCAACTGCACGACCTGGATCTTTGAAGCACCTCTTGAGCTGTCACACGTGAAACACATCGTGCACCTTGGATAGCTTTTCTGGAAGTTCAAGACGATAGGCATTTTCTGCACGCCTTGAGAGAATGTTGAAAGGACCAATATATCTTGGTGCAAGCTTTCCTTTGACACCAAAACGATGAGTGCCTCTGAGGGGAGTTACACGGAGATATGCTTTGTCTCCAGGTGCATATACCATGTCCCTGTGCTTGCTGTCATAGTAGCTTTTCTGACGAGACTGAGCAATCTTGAGATTGTCACGAATGATGCGAACTTTCTCTTCGGCTTCCTTAACAATGTCAGGGCCTAAGAGTGAACGTTCACCAGCTCCAGACCAATTGATTGGACTCCTGCATATGCGGCCATAGAGAGCCCCAAATGGTGCCATGCCTAGGCTTGCCTGGAAGCTTTTGTTGTAGGAGAATTCAGCATATGGAAGACATTCCTCCCATTTCATGCCAAAGGAGAGACCACATGCCCTGAGCATATCCTCGAGAATCTGATTGACTCTTTCGACTTGCCCTTGAGACTGAGGGTGATAGGCTGTGCTGAACAGAAGTTTGGTGCCCAAGGCTTCTTGAAAGCTTTTCCTGAAATGAGAAGTGAAGATGCTTCCACGGTCTGAGCTTATTTCCAATGGAACACCATGAAGAGGAACAATCTTTGCTGTGTAGAGCTCTGCTAACTGACTAGCTGATATTGTCTCTTTGACAGGAAAGAAATGAGCAACTTTAGTGAGTCGATCAATGACAACGAAGATTGCATCGTTGCCCCTCTTGGACTTTGGGAACCCGGTGACAAAGTCCATTTCAATCATGTCCCACTTCCACTCAGGGATTTTTAGAGGTTGGAGAAGACCGGCTGTTTTCTGATGAACTGCCTTAACACGTTGACAAACGTCGCATTCAGAAACGTATTGAGCAATTTCACGTTTCATGCCAGGCCACCAATACAGTGTCTTGAGATCCTGGTACATCTTTGTACTTCCAGGGTGTATGGAGAGAGGAGTTTCATGAGCCTCCTTGAGAATGACATCTTTGAGAATTTTAATTTGAGGAACTGCAATGCGTCCTTCAAAGAACACAGTTCCCTTGTCATCAATTGAGAAGGACTTAAATTTGTCCTTGCCTTCTTTGATGTGTTCTACCATCTTCTTGATTTCAGCATCACGAAGTTGTTCAGAACGAATCTTGTCCTCGAGAGTTGGACTGGCTGTCAAGTTCGCAAGATAGCCTTGAAGAACAAGACCAAGGTTTAGCTTCTGGAATTCTTCATGAAGAGGAGGTTGGCTTTCCATGATCATGAGATTATTGCAATACGACTTGCGACTGAGAGCATCGGCCATAACATTAGCCTTGCCTGGAGTGTAAGAAATGGTAAGATCAAAGTCTTTATTCTTTTCAATCCATCTCCTCTGTCTGAGGTTTAGATCTGGTTGAGTGAAGATGTACTTCAGACTCTTATGATCGGAAAAGATTTCAATGCGATTACCCAACAAGTATTGTCTCCATTTCTTGAGGGCAAACACAACTGCTGCAAGTTCAAGGTCATGAGTGGGATAATTGAGCTCATGTGCGTTCAACTGACGTGAAGCATAAGCCACAACTTGACGTTCTTGCATAAGAACTGCACCTAGACCTTGGAGGGAAGCATCACAGAATATTTGGAAAGGTTTGGAAGGATCTGGGCCAACCAGAACTGGTGTAGAAGTGAGTTTAGTCTTCAGGAGATTGAAGCTCTCATCACATTGTGGAGACCAGACGAACTTCTTGTCCTTCTTTGTGAGGTCAGTGAGAGGTTTGGCAATCTTGGAGAAGTTTTGGACGAAGCGACGGCAATAGCTAGCTAAGCCAAGAAAACTTCTTACTTGCTTCACCGTCTTTGGAGGTTTCCAATCAACAATTGCTTTAACCTTTTCTGGATCAATGGCTATGCCCTTGGCAGAGATGACGTGACCAAGGTAAGCAACTTCTGAAATCCAGAACTCACATTTGGAGAACTTGGCATAAAGACGATGCTCGCGAAGCTTCATGAGAGTGAGACGAAGGTGTTCTTCATGCTCTTCCTCAGATTTTGAGTAGACAAGAATGCCATCAAGATATACCACAACGAACTTGTCGAGGTATTCATGGAAGACAGAATTCATGAGTCGAGAGAAGGTCGCCGGTGCATTGGTGAGACCAAAGGACATGACGGTGAATTCATATAGACCGTAGCGAGTGGTGAAGGCTGTCTTTGGAATATCCTCTTTTCTGATCTTTATTTGATGGTAACCCATTCTCAAGTCCAACTTGGAGAATATTGAGGCTCCAGCAAGTTGGTCAAAAAGATCATCGATACGAGGAATTGGATACTTGTTTTTGATGGTTTTCTCGTTAAGAGGAAGATAGTCAACAACGAGTCTTATTGTGTGATCCTTCTTCGCAACGAACAGAGTTGGGCAACCCCAAGCCGAGGAACTAGGTTGAATGTAACCTTTTTCCATGTACATATCAATTTGTTCCTTCAACAACTTCAGCTCGGGAGTTCCTATCTTATAGGGATGCTTAGAGATTGGAGCAGTACCTGGTTCAAGTTCGATCATGAACTCAACTGCTCTGTCCGGAGGCATTCCTGGCAACTCTTCTGGAAAGACGTCAGGGAAGTCGCAAACCACCGGAACATTTTCAAGTGAAGGTAGAGGTTTTGCATCGAGGGTGCACAGCTGAATGGAACTTGATTCACGTGGAGAATAGATTATCTGGCCAGATGGGTGGGACAGAGTTATTGACTTTTGAGCACAGTCAATCCTTGCTTTATTAGCTTTCAGCCAATCCATACCAAGAATCATGCTCGTAGACATCCAAGTTGTCGTAGAGAGTGAAGTGAGCTCCCTCCGAAGTGATGTAACCACGGGGGATGTGGCGATAGATAGAATCATCAAATCCCCAGTAGTCAGCACGAAGGACGGTGAGACTCACATAAGCTGCCTGCTGCACAGCCATATCCACTGTGGAACCTACTGCCTCGTAGCGGTGGACTACGCTCATGCCATCATCTGACAGAATGTAGACGATAGCCTGGTAGTAGGTCTGGTCAAACTCTCGCTGGTGCTTGTAGACCTGGTACTCTGGTGCCCAACGGAACCCCAGAAAAGTGACCATGTCTCTCAGCATCTCCGGATAACCGACAGTGCTCTCGCAACGAGTCATACGAACCACCTGCGGGTAGAACCTGAGATCCAGCTGCAGAAGATCGGGGAAGTTTTTGATTAGACGCCGGTAGAAGAACTGAAGTGGCAAGCAACAACAAGGTTTCAACGGACGAAAAGGATGTTGAGAAGAACAGGATATCGAAGCAACATTGGGAAACACGAGACCAAACACTCCTGAGGTACTACGGAAAACCCCATCCGGGCTTCTCAAGGATAATTATCTACTGCTTAAGGAATAGAGGATCTGCTTCCGGGGCTTACATGACTCCGTTCTCAATCGTGAGTAGGCAACATGATAAATCATGTCACAACCACCTCCACTCCTATGGTCTAGTAGATATAACCATCCTAGAGATACCAGGATACGTGAAATCCTAACTTGAAAGTTTAGATGAGAAGAGAAAACAACGTTGCACTTCCTTACCAGAAAAGGGAGGGTGGGTGGGGAAAGAAATAAAAGAACAGAATTCCTACTCTCACGTTTCATTTTTCCTATATAGCTACAAAATAGTTTCTAGACTCAACTGCGACCAGTAAAAGGGATCCTACAGGCAGACAGGCTCTGATACCATTTGTCGGACCCGGACTTCTAGAGGATACTCACAGTCCGCTAAACAGAAGATAAATGGCTTACGGGACATACCGGCACCCGCATCTCAATATGAGTAGGCCAACACGTAAACGTGTGACAACCATCCCCTATTATTCATCGTCTGCGCAAACCATCCCATAGAAATCCGACTACTTCCATTGACGTACTTCAAAACATACACACATGGTACATCAACGGCATTTGAACAAGTGATATCACAACAAATCTCTAAGACACAAAGAAATAGAAATAAGTTGCAAATAGCTCTCACTCGAGCAGAGGTAGCAAATACAATCATCCAGAGGACACATGTCCCAACAAGTCATCATTACAACATAGCGGAAGCATCCAAAGTGTCTGAGTACAGACAAGATCCAAATAGGCCTAAGAGGCCGGAAACGAAAAGACGGAGCCCATCCACGATGTCTCGGATCCTGCCCGGGTCCGCTATCTACTCGTCAGCAGCCTCGTCATACTCCACGTAGTAGCCACCATGGGGATCCTCGGAAACGTAGTCTGCAGAACACGCAGCCCCAAAGGGGTCAGTACAGACGAGTACTGGCAAGCAAGACGCACAAGATACCAAAGTGTACCCGGCAACACCAAGTACAGATGCTTTGGGTTCAACGGAAGAATAGGTGATACAAAAGATGCGGCAGCGGGCTGCTCTAACCAACTACAGAGACACGCTACAACATCCGGCTAAAAGAAGGGGATAAGATAGCGTATCGGAACCAACTACCACTAACCTCAAACAAACCCATCCTGGATCTCGCCCCTTATCCAAAGAAGCAATCCGAGGATAACTCACACAGTTGGATTAGTGAAGGTTCAAGTTATTGTGTCAATAAGCCTATTACTAGTCAACATAAGTATTAATTAGGTGTAAGTTGTCTAATCCTTGTTAGCCAGCCCTATCACCAAGTCATCCATAACCGCGGACAACACGGCTTCTCGAGAAGATTTAAAACTGAAGGGATGCACCAATTTGGCCGTACACGTAAGAATATCCCGCCAGACGGGGATCAAACCCACCAAGCGAGACACTCAACACAACCCAACTCTTCTTCGCATCAAGCCCAAAGAACCCTGTGCAATTGAGCGCACGGCTAATCAAGCCCCACGAAGAAAAGGGGACCCTCATAGCACTCTAAGAACGTGTCTCCCTAAATGCCGACTACAAAAGTTACCACCCTGGCCTCGGGTTCGCACCTGCATATGCATGCGGCAAATGGAAAACCCGAACTAAATGAGGCGATTTGGACGAGATGCGAATCGAATCAAAGTTGACGGGGGCGCCCATACACGCTTCCCACATGCGGTTAGCGCGCTCATCATGGATCTAGAGGACAAGAACTTTTCCTGAGTTCGACACTAGCAGGCCTCAAAACCATACCCGGCCTCCTGCCGGTGCCTTATCATCAAATTATCATTACCTCAAACATTAACAGGTTGTGTTTAACATCGAGCCCCAGAACATAATAAATAAGGTAAAAGAAATAACGGACATCAGACTCGAGCATAAAACAACCCTAAGCATGCTAGTAAGACACAGGCAACAAGCAACGGGGTTATAGGTGTGGAGGATAGGCTATATCAGGGTTACAGGATAACATGTGATAGGATCGGAACACAGGCAACGAATCTTAAGGCTAGTAGGATAGACAACGGAAAGTATCGATATCCAGTGTGGAAAGGACACAATGGTTCACGTGAGTGAATACTTGCCTGCAAACTCAGTAGCCTGGTACTGGGCTAACTCCTCTGAAGTAGTGTCGTAAACCTCGTCTGTCTCAACGTCGGCGTCTATTCGAGAAGAAGCAAACAAACAACGCAGAGAGACAAACAAATCAATAACATGGCATAATGCACAATCATAGGATGATGCATGGCAATTTAATTGATGCATCAAAGATGAGCTAGTTGACATGGTAACATAATTAAATGGGCCCATATGCAATTTGGATTGCATATGGAAAAGCCCATGAATTAAGGTTGAATGAAATGATCTATAACTAACCATCATGTGAAAGTTGATTAGAATGATGCATGGATGAGGAAAACAATAAGAAAACAACAATAGCTTCAATTTGATATGCTGATTACCAAGTTTGGAATTTTATTTATTAAGTTATGAAATTTGGCTTCTTAAATGAGTTACACAAGCATTTGTTGTTTTCACCAATTTTAATTGTTCAAAATAGATAACAAAATTCATATTTGGAAAGAACACAAAATTTTAGGTGGAATACATGTTTCATTTGTTGACAATGGATTTAAAATGAATTAATTATGGATTAAACAAGTTTAAACAAGATTTAAATGAATTTAATTCAAGTGTGAAGTTATTTGAATTTTTATTTTTTCAAAACATTAAATAAAATTCATATTTGGAAAGTTTATACTTTTCTGGTTTGAAAACATATTTTATATGTTCAAAAGAATTTAATTTGACCAAGTTATGAATTTAGCAATTTTAAATGACTTAAACAAGATTTAAATTATTTAACCAATTTTAATTATTCAAAACAGGAAACAAAGTTTATAATTGGAAAGCTTGTTTAATTTTGCATGGAAAACATATATTATGTGTGCCATTAGAATTAAATTTGAATTAGTTATGAATTTGACCAAATTTGAAATAGTAGTTTGAATTTGAATTTTTGAAAACATTTGAAATCTTCAAAACAGTACACAAATGATTTAAACATGTAGATAATTAAATTTGGTACATAAAACATATTTTATTTATTTAATTTGGATTTGAAATGCAACAGTTATTTGAATTTGAATTTGCAGGGGCTATTTTGTGAAATTAAAAGTATTAAACTTGTTACAGGGGCCTAGGTGCGAAAAAGAAATGCAGAATAGGTCCCTGGAGTTTTTCTACGCATCCAGAGCAGCCCCTGGGTCACTGGCAGTGGGCCAGTGCCCAGTTGGCGCCTGCGTGGCTGCGGGTGGGTGCTGACTGGGCTCGCAGAGCCACAGACAGGTGGGCCACTCTCGCGCGCGCGTGGCAACGAGCAAAAAGGTGTGGGATTTAATCGCTGCGGGGAGGAATCGAACCCGCGCCGCGGGTGCGCGTGCGCAGCGCGCTGGCCAGTTGGGCTGCTGAGCGTTTCGTGACAGAGAAGGAGTCCGTGTGGTTTTGAGGTTCTGATGCGGGCTGTTAACTGAAACTGAAAGTTTCAGTTAACTGAAACCTGACAGCGCGGGGAAAATCGCCGGCGACGAGCGGCGCTACGGTGCCTGCTTCTGCCCGTGGATGTGTGCGGGAGGTTTACGGTGTGCGTGTGGTTGCCAGGAGGAGAAAGGAGGGGAAGGAGGTGACTTGCTGCTCACCGGGAGGGGGTAGAAGGAGGTGGCCGGTGCGGTGGAGGTGGACGACGGCGACGTGGACAGGGACGGCGGCGATGATCCAGGGGCTCCCAGTCCCTGGCGATGAAGCGAGGAGGGAGAGGGAGTAGCGGGGAAGCGATTCCCGCGGCTAACCAGGCCGGGAGGTGACCATGGCGGCGGCGATCGCCGGAAGTTGGGTACGGTGGTGTGCGGTGGAGGTGCAGAGAGAGAAGCAGAGGTGGGAGGAGGGGAAAACGGCGGCGGCGTGAGAGAGAAAGGAGGAGGAGGTCTAGGGCAGGGAGGAGGAGCTCTTGGGCTAGGTTATAAGGAGGAGGGGGAGCTCTGCTGGCCGTTCCCTCCTCTGTCTGTTCGACGTGGGCAACCCCGATGAGCTGCCGTACAGAGGTAGGGGATGAGAGGGAAAGGTGGGCTGGGCCTGGGGTAGGTGTGGTGGGCTCAGCCCACTGGCCTGCCCTCTCCCCTCTTTTTTTTTTTTTCTGTTTTCTGATTCTGTTTTTTTTTTGCAGAAAAAGAAAAGGAAGAAAAGGAGAGAAAAAGAAGGGTTTTTGGGGTTTTAAAAATTTGGGAATAATTTTTATAGTTTAATTATTACAAAATCCCAGCTGTGCAATTGTTTGTTTTTCAAAAAGTTTAAATTTGGTTGCTGTTTGTAAATTCCAATGAATTTGAGCAATTTTGGTATTAATTAAATGATTGAAAAGAAGCAATTTAAATAGTTTGAACTTTCAAGTTTATTGGAAACAATTTGATGTTTTGATTTGAATATTTCATTTGAAAATTGTAACAGAACAAGTATGAACAAGGATTTTGAAATTTGGTTTGAAAGTCAAATGGAAAAACAAGGGAAAACAAATGCAATGCTTATGATGACATGATGCAAAACATAAAATAACAAAGAGCAAACATTCTAATGGTTGTTTTTCATACTTGGGATGTTACATACGGCTTCTCTTCCTGTGATATTCTTGGCATCATATGGCTTGTATACGTCACGAGTGATCCTCCAAAGATCTATACAAGAAGAGTTCAAGTGAGTCTCCATGTTGTATTGCCATTCACCAAAAGAAAAAGCATCAATTTTAGGTGGGTCTGCCCTAGGGATTATATGAGGATGAGGGACGGGGGGATCGGGAGAATATCGTCCTTCAACGGAGTGATATCCTTCCTCTCCCACCGCGCCCTTCTTAGTGGATTGTTCGGCGGAAGCATTTTTAGATGGATCACCATCTACCCCTTTCTTGGCGCCCTCCGGAGAAATTTCCGGAAGAGTTGATTCGACTACCTCCGGTCCTTTGGCTGTGAGGAGTTGTGCCATGAGTTGACGCAACTCATCAAATTTGGTGTCTATGGATGAGGCCAATGAAGTTCTCAAAGCATTGAGATCATCCATGGTCACCTTGCCACCGGACGTTTCGGTATCCAAATCGTCTCCCATACTAAAACTCTTAGGCGGTTAAGCCCGATAGAAGAGCCGATGCTCTGATACCAATTGAAAGTAAAGTATGGGCACCTAGAGGGGGTGAATAGGTGCTACGACCAATTTTTCTTTTTCTTTTGATTTAGGCTTGACATAAAGGTAAATTCTCTAGATAATGTAACTACGGTGAATTTACATATATTACAAGGATAACAATAGACACAATGCAAGCGATAAGTAAAGGGAGTGAAGGAACGAGATAACCAAAGTGAAGCACACGGAGACATGATGTATTCCCGAGTTCCTCCTTGTTAGGGGAGTACGTCTCGTTGGAGGGGTGTGAGCTCGCCACGAAGTCCTACTCAACGCCACAAAGGCCTCACCCTATTCTCTGATGAACTCCGCCACAAAGGCCTAGTTCACCTTCCACTATTGAACCCCTTTGAGGCGGGGATCGAGTCCTTTACAAACAACTAGGGGCAGACACCCACAACCAAATTGGGGGCTCCCAACTCTTCTTGAATCACCAACAAGAACAAGATGCCTAGGTTCTCCACAAGAGGAAACCCTAGGCTAGATCCCTCTAGCTAGAGAGGGGGAAATGAAGAACGAGTCGATGAAGATGTAGATCCGGGTCTTCTCCCTCAATCCTCCAAGTATCAACGAGTTTGGGTGGAGGGATTGGGAGAGATCTAGATTTTGGAGGCTCAATAAATGCTTGTCTTAAATGCTGGAACGAGCAACCCTTTGGAGAAGAAGGGGATGGGGTATTTATAGCCCCATCCCAAAACTAGCCGTTTTGACCCTTTTCGTGCCTGGCGGTACTACCGCTGGAGCCAGCGGTACTACCGCTACCTGTGTATCGGGGCGGTACTAGAGAGCCCCAGATGTTGGGCGCAAGCGGTACTGCCACTGAAGTACCGTGGTACTCCAGCAGTGGTACTACCGCGAGTGCGCCACGATACTATCGCTGGCCACCCACTTTGAATAAATTCGAAGTGGATGGCGGTAGTATTGAGCCACTACCGCTCTAGTACCGTGGGATACGGAGGGCAAAAACCTAGCCAGCGGTAGAAGGGCCGGTACTGGGGGCGGTACTACCACTTCCTGGAGGGAGCGGTACTACCGCCAGCCTTTACCGGTACTACCGGTGAGCAAGGATTTTCTCAAGATTAAAAAGGGTCCAGCGGTACTACAGAACCACTACAGCCTCAGTACCGCTGGAGGCAGTACGCAATTTCCTCCTGGCGGTACTTCTGGCGGTACTGGGCGCGGTACTACCGCTCCCTGTGCGGAGCGGTACTACCGCTGCCTTGCCCGGTACTACCGCTGGATCAAGATAATCTTGTTGGCTTTGTCTTGTAATTCTCTTCACCTTTTTGGCATCTGGTTGATTTAACCTGAAATACTTGACGCACTGTTAGAGACTTAGTGGTGTTGTTATCAACTCCAAAACTTAAGAGAGATCAAAGATGCAAATGCACTTTCAGATATCCCTCTCAAGCAACCCTGAAATTAAGATACAAGAAGTCTCTTGTGTCCCCAAAAGACCCAATATACTTGTCAGGTATATAAGTGCACTATTTCGGCAAAGAGATAGTGAAATGTGAGTAATATGGCTGGTTATAAGTAATAATAACAATCTGAAATAAATATGGCAGCAAGCAAACATGTAGCAGAGCAGGCGGAAAATGGTGTTTCAATGCTTCGAAACAAGGCCTAGGGATCCTACTTTCACTAGTGGACACTCTCAACAATGATCAGATAATTGAATAACTAAATATCTTCTCTTCCCTATGCTACTCTTAACCCTCTCCGGTTGTATAACAAACACTAATCATTGCGTAGGGCTGCAAAAATCATTCCTTAAAGTAAGCATTCCCATGTCTAGTTAACCCCACGCTGTCACTATGAGCGTCCTAGAAGATACTAGACAAACACCACAATTCATAGAGGAGACACACACGATGTGCACACTGTCACCTTCACACCACGGGACAAGGTGACTCCAAAGTTCATATTAATAAAACACTTGAGTAGCACAAGATGAAGAGTAACATCTACTTATTCAACTAGATTACAAAGTTCACGATCACATATAGATCACAGCATGGGAGAGAGAGATGAACCACATAGCTACCGGTAGATCCCTCAGCCTCGGGGGAGAACTACTCCCTCCTCATCATAGGAGACAGCAACGGCGATGGAGATGGTGGTGGAGTCGATGGAGATGGCTTCCGGGGTCACTTCCCTGTCCCGGCAGGGTGCCAGAACAGAGATCTGTCCCCCGAAACTTGGGTTGATGATTACGGTGGCTGCGGAAGGTTTCGTGGAATTTCGCCGATCCTTTTAGGGTTTTCGCATCGGGGAGTATATATGGGCGAAAGGGCGATGCCCGGGGGGTGGCCATGGGGCCCACACCACTAGGTGGCGCGGCCAGGGGGACCCACGCCACCCTATGGTGTGGCCACCCTGCGCCCCCCCCCCCCCCTCTGGGGCTCTTCGGGACTTCTGGATGCTTCGGGGGGAAATAGGAACTTCGGGGTTCGTGGGTCCAATTCCGAGAATATTTCCAGAACAACTTTTCTGAAATAAAAAAACAACAGAAAACAGGGAACTGGCACTTGGCATCTTGTTAATAGGTTATTCCCGGAAAACGTAAGAAAACGTAGGAAAACATACGGAAAACATGTAGCAATTGGCATAATATAAACATGGAACATCAGAAATTATAGATACGTTGGAGACGTATCAAGCATCCCCAAGCTTAATTCCTACTCGTCCTCGAGTAGGTAAACGATAAAACAAAATAACTTCTGAGGTGACATGCTACCACACAATCTTGATCATAATATGTAAAGTAGAGCATGTAAACTAGGATCAAATGAACTAAAGTTGTGATCTATATTTGATATCAACAAGTAATGCATAAACAAATAAGAAGAAAGAAGCAAAACTTTTAATGAATCAATACTAAAAGACTATCAACCGTGCAAAGTTTATTAGAGATGATTTAAGCTTTCAAGAACAACAATATCATGCACGTCAAACGATCTTCACAACCCCTGTTAGGATCAAGTCAAGATTTCCACACGATGCAATGCTTGAATCTTAAACTATATTCACACTAAAAACAAGCAAGTGTTCTGCGTTGGTCCCTGGCACCGGGATGTTATGACAAAGAGAACATTATGGGGGGGTTTGGAAGGTGACTGGAAGAAAGGCTCACAAAGCTGAAAGTGGTCATTGGACAAGAGAAAGTCTTACAACCGAAGCTATGCAAGGAGTAGGGATTGCCACACAACGGATGCACATAGAGCTATAAGTTTATGAGAGCTCTCCAATGGAACTAGTTGGGGTGCGTCCAACTTGCTTGCTCATGAAGACCTAGAGCTCATTTGAGGAGGCTCATCATTGGAATATACAAGCCAAGTTCTATAATGTAAAGTTCCCCATATAGTTATGAATGAATGATAATATGAAAACTTTCTCCAAACTGAAGTATTGGTTCTAAACATGAAGCACAAGTGTGGTATATAAAGGATAGTGATGCGCCCCCTCTCTCTTTATTCTCTCTTTGGCCCCCTTTTTTTTGGGGCTTTTTCATTTTTTTTATCCTCACCGGTAGCGGCAACATCCTATATTACAATGAATCATCACACTTTTAGTACTCATAACTCATAATGGAATATCTCTGATGTATCCAACTGCATGCTCCTGCCAGTGTAGCAGTATGCATAAATAACCATGAAGCTCATCATCAAGTAACATAATGGAGGTGGATGTTGTGCAGCAATATATCTCGGAATGGCTATAGAAATGCCATGATAGGTAGGTATGGTGGTTGTTTTGAGGAAGAATATACGGGCTTATGTGTAGGAGAACAAAGTCCTCACATGGGAAGTTTGCACCAACTCTCAATGTGAGAAAGGGCAATGCACAGTACCGAAGAGGCTAGAAAATATGGATGGTGGAAGTGCCAGGAACCGCAACATAGACTCACGAGTTAAAAGGTTGCAACAAGCAAATCATCTTTACAAGGAACAATTCAAATCACTCCAAGAGGGTCCGTGGCAGTGACAAGTCACTGTTAGCTACCCCGACCGTAGCGCGTAACAAAAGGCCGATCAGAAATGTATCACTCGTAGAAATCATATACCATTGTTACTATCAGCTGGTAATTTAAGTGTGGCACAGCTTCAAGTTTCTTAGACCAACCATTAAAAGTTTCTATTACTAGTCCTTCCCGTTTATCCATTAAGAAAATTAATATCTCAAAACAACAGCAGTGATTCAAGTGAAGCAGTTTAGTGATCTACAAGACCATGCAATCTTTTCCACTATACCAACTATCACAATAGTATTCCTATTTCCAAGCAAACACACATATGAGAACCACATAACTACAAAAGCTAACTGCTCTGAACAAAGGATGCATGCAAAACAAGAGCTGGAAGCACTAAAATATCTAAGCATGAATACTCAACAAATATAAGTGAAGCACAAGAGTATTCTAACGAAAAAGCGGAGCGTGTCTCTCTCCCAAACAAATATGCTAGGATCCAACTATTTATTACAGCAAAGAAAACCAAACAAACTAAAAACAAAAAAAAGACGCTCCAAGTAAAGCACATAAGATGTGACTGAATAAAAATATAGTTTCACTAGAAGTGACCTGATAAATTGAGAAGGGGATGCCTTGGGCATCCCCAAGCTTAGATGCTTGAGTCTTCTTGGAATTTTCTTGGATGTACCACCGGGGAATCCCCAAGCTTAGGATCTTCACTCTTCTTGATCACGTCATATCATCCTCTTCTCTTGACCCTTGAAAACTTCCTTCACACCAAACTTCTCACAGTCTTTATTAGCAATGTTAGTGCAATCGAAATAATAAATTCACATGGTTCAGTTTCAAAACAACCCTAACACTCATAAACACATTAGCTACTGTCAAAACTTCTTTTAAAACTCTTTTTCTCAAAAGAACGCCAAAAGAAAGAGATTAAGATGCAAATGCAATTATTGGCAGAAATTTGTCAAAACGGGACAACATGTAAAGATGATTTTTTTTCGAAAATCTTCTGTTTCTCAAATTAAAAAGTGGTCAACTAAGAAAAGTTGCTTATATATCCCAGGATGACGCACAAAAAAACTCAGGTCATTTTGAGGTTTTGTGATTTTATACGATTTTAACAGTGGACGGCAGAAATCTGTTTCCTGCGCAGAAATCCGAAATCTAGTCTCAACTTTCCACTAGAGTCTTTACTTGGCTCAACAAAGAAACAAAAGAAAAGATACAGCGGGGTTTCTAAAGAAATAGACAACACCCAGGTGCAAAGAAAACAAAAATAAACAACGGAAAACGGGTTGAAAACGGAGAAATAAAATGGGTTGTCTCCCGGAAGCGCTTTTCTTTTAATGCCTTTCAGCTAGGCACAATGATTTTTAAAAGATACTCACATAAGAATAAGAGTTGAAAAACAATAATAGAGCATCAAGAAGCAAATATAAAACACATTTAAGTCTAACCCACTTCCTATGGAAAAGAATCTTGTAGAAAAACAAGTCAACGAAGCACAAAGTGACTAGCATAGGAAGACAAAATAAGTGCAACTTCAAAAATTTCAACATAGAGGGGAAACTTAATATTGTTGAGATGCATAAAACCATGTTTCCCTCTCTCATATTAAGTTTCAGTAGCATCATGAATAAAATTAACAATATAACTATCATAAGAAACATTCTTATCATGATCCACATGCAGAAAAGAATTAATACTCTCCACATAAGCATAGTCATTCTTATTAATAGTAGTGGGAGCAAATTCAACAAAATAGCTATTATTATTCTCATCACCATAATCATCAAATTTAGGAGGCATATTGTAATCATAATTAATTTTCTCCTCAATAGTAGGTGGACTGAAAATAGCATGTTCATCATTGTAAACATCATATATAGAAGGCATATCATGATCACAATAAAATTTATCATTAATAGTAGGTGGAACTAGAATACCACGATCATTATAATCATCATATATTGGAGGCAAAGTATCATCAAAGAAAGTTTCCTCCTCAAAACATGGGGGACTAAAAATATCATATTCATCAAAACTAGCTTCCCCAAGCTTATACTTTTCCATAGCATTAGCAATAATGGTGTTTAAAGAGTTCATACTAATAACATTTCCACTAGCATGCAAATAAAGTTCCATAGGTTTTTTTAATTTTGTCTTCAAACACTTCATGTCCTAACTCAAGATAAATATTATAAAGCTCTCTCATATTTTTGTTGTTTTCCATTAAGTCTAACTAGTAAATATAAAAACAAGGAATAAGTAAAAAAATAAGCCTCACTAGTGAAAACAAGAAACAAAAAGACATAATTGCAAAATCTAAAGGAAATAACTTCGAGCACTCACACCCGAGGATGTGAAAACCTTTTACCTTACCTCCCCGGCAACGGCGCCAGAAAAGAGCTTGATGTCTACGCACGCTTATATTCTTGTAGACAGTGTTGGGCCTCCAAGTGCAGAGGTTTGTAGAACAGCAGCAAGTTTCCCTTAAGTGGATCACCCAAGGTTTATCGAACTCAGGGAGGTAGAGGTCTAAGATATCCCTCTCAAGCAACCCTGCAATTAAGATGCAAGAAGTCTCTTGTGTCCCCAACACACCCAATATACTTGTCAGGTATATAGGTGCACTAGTTCGGCGAAGAGATAGTGAAATGGGAGTAATATGGATGGTTATAAGTAATAATAGCAATCTAAAATAAATATGGAAGCAAGCAAACATGTAGCAAAACAGGCGGAAAACGGTGTTTCAATGCTTGGAAACAAGGCCTATGGATCCTACTTTCACTAGTGGACACTCTCAACAATGATCACATAATTGAATAACTAAATATATTCTCTTCACTATGCTACTCTTAACCCTCTCCGGTTGGATAACAAACACTAATCATTGCGTAGGCTGCAAAAAGCATTCCTTAAAGTAAGCATTCCCATGTATAGTTAACCCCATGCTGTCACTATGAGCGCCCTAGAAGGTACTAGACAAACACCACAATTCATAGAGGAGACACACACGATGTGCACATTGTCACCTTCACACCGCGGGACAAGGTGACTCCAAAGTTCATATTAATAAAACACTTGAGCGGCACAAGATGAAGAGTAACATCTACCTATTCAACTAGATTACAAAGCTCACGATCACATATAGATCACACCATGGGAGAGAGAGATGATCCACATAGCTACCGGTAGAGCCCTCAGCCTCGGGGGAGAACTACTCCCTCCTCATCATAGGAGACAGCAACGGCGATGGAGATGGCTTCCGGGGGGCACTTCCCCGTCCCGGAAGGGTGCCAGAACAGAGATTTGTCCCCCGAAACTTGGGTTGACGATGACGGTGGTTGTGGAAGGTTTCGTGGAATTTCGCCAATCCTTTTAGGGTTTTTTTGCATCGGGGAGTATATATGGGCGAAACGGCAATGCAGGGGGTGGCCAGGGGGCCCACAACACCATGTGGCACAGCCGGGGGCCCGTGCCACCCTATGGTGTGGCCACCCTGTGGCCCCCCTCCGGGGCTCTTTGGGGCTTCTGGATGCTTACGGGGAAAATAGGAAAGTCGGGATTCGTGGGGTCCAATTCCGAGAATATTTCTAGAACAACTTTTCTGAAATAAAAACAACAGAAAATAGGGAACTGGAACTTGGCATCTTGTTAATAGTTTAGTCCCGGAAAACGTAAGAAAACGTAGGAAAACCTACGGAAAACATGTAGCAATTAGCATAATATCAACATGGAACATCAAAAATTATAGATACGTTGGAGACATATCAGGCATCCCCAAGCTTAGATGCTTGAGTCTTCTAAAAATATGCTTGGATGAACCATGGGGGCATCCCCAAGCTTTGACCTTGCACTCTTCTTGATCACATATATCACCCTCTTCTCTTGACCCTTGAAAACTTCCTTCACACCAACTCAAATAGTTATTCACATTAGAGGGTTAGTGCAACAATAAAAAAAATACATGGGTTCTGTAAGGGCACAAGTTATATTATTACTTTTAAACATTAGCTACAGCCACTGATGTTTCGTGAAGCAAAGAAATCCACTTGACATCGCAAAAGAGCAAATGCAAGAAAAATGGCAGAATCTGTCAAAACCAGAACAGTCTGTAAAGACGAATTTTTTCGGGGCACTTACATTGCTCAGATCGAATAACTTAAAGAATGAAAAGTGGTAGAATCAGCCGAGGAATAAGCACAAGAAATTTCAGGTCATTCTGTTTTTTATGTGATTTATACGATGTTTTATGGTGGACAGCAGAAATCTGTTTCCTGCGCAGAAATCCGAAAACCAACTCTCGTCAGAAACCTTACTTGGCACAACTAAAACATGAAAATAAAGATACAAAGGAGTTGCTACAGAAGTCTAAAACCCCTTGACTCAAAGAAAACAGAGAAAAACAAAGCAAAAAATAAAACCATAGGTTATCTCCCAAGAAGTGCTTTTCTTTAACGCCTTTTAGCTAGGCAGAAACAAAGAAGATGCTCACATAAGAAATATGAATGAATCAAAAGAGAGCATCAATAAAAAAGTATAAAACAAATTTAAGTCTAAACCACTTCCTGTGCATAGAAATCTTGTAAAGAAATAAATTAAAGAAGCTCAAACAAAAAATCATGGGAAGGTAGAACACGAGCAACTTCAAAAGTTTCAACAAAAAGAGAGGTGTTTTAGTAACATAAAAATTCCTACAACCATATTTTCCTCTCTCATAATAATTTTCAGTAGCATCATGAACAAACTCAACAACATAATTATCACATAAAGCATGTTTGTCATGGTCTAAAAACACACAATTCATATCAAGCTCCAAAACAGTGGGATCAAAATTTAAAATCAGCTCCTTTTTTCACTTTTAGCAATATTAAAACAAGATGATTGATCACTCATAAAAGGTATAGGACACATTATAGCAATCCTATTTTCAGTAGCATTATAATTTATAACATCAAGTAACATAGGACCATCATAAAGAGCATTATCATAGAAATTTTCTAAACAAACTGCCTCATTATCATGCATATCAATAGTTGGAATAAATAGAGGATTATCATAGGACTCATCAAGGTAGCAAGGATTATCATAAATAACAGTAGAAATATCATTCTCACAAGTTTCATTCATATTAGTATCAAGGTCACAAGTGTAGCAAGTATCAACTTCATCAAAAAGGTATATTTCAAAAGAGTCAATAGGATCATCACTTTCATCAAATAATGTATGAGTTAAAGAGTTACTCTCAATGGGAGGTAGACATGGGTAGCTCCATTCTTCCTCCTCTTGATAATAACTCTCTGCTATGTGTTGTTGGGAACCCCAAGAGGAGGGTGTGATGAGCACACCGGTAGGAGTTTCCCCTTAGTTAAGAACCAGGGTTATCAATCCAGTAGGAGAAAGAGAATCTTTGGAAGGTTGATGCCACTGACGGTGGTGCTGGCGCTTCACCGGTGTCAGCAACAACGTGGAACCTGCACACAACACCACCAAGATACTTTGCCCCAACGATACAGTGACATTGTCAATCTCACCGGTCTTACTGAAAACAAAGATTAAACGTATAGTGTGGAAAACAGTGTATGCTTGTAGTAAATAAAAAAAGCAGGAAATTGCTGTGGTTTGTTTAATAGTGTGGAAAATGGACCGGGGTTCATAGTTTTACTAGTGGTGTCTCTCCATAAAAGATAGCATGCTGGGAACAAATTACAGCTGGGCAATTGACAAATAGAGGTTGCACCGTAGTGCCCAATATAACATGAAGATTACTATGGTATTTAGTGCGGGCATTACAACAAGATACATAGACCGACATCCATCTGCATCTATGACTAATAATCCACCCTCAGGTTATCATCTGAACCCCCTTAGGTATTAAGTTCCAAGCAACATATAATTGCATCAAACAAAGTGTGTAATGTAAGCAACTATTATGCACGCGGGCACTCTCGCCGCTGTTTTCTCCCTAATGGAAACAACACATCCTCCCCCTTCACGTTTCTGTCACTCGAGCAAGGCAACAAGGAGGCATGAACCCACTATCAAGCATAAATACTCTCTCTTGGAGTCACTAGCAACTACTTGGCCAAAGTAACCACTAGCAACGTAAAGCATGCAAGATCACAAATAGCATATGCAACTAAGAGTATGATCAACTTGGCATAAGGTCAATATTCATCGGATCCCAGCAAACACAACATAGAGAATTACATAAGATCAATCTCGATCATGATAGGCAGCTCACGAGATCTAAACATGGAGGCATATGAGGAGGAGACAACCATCTAGCTATAGCTACGAACCCGTAGTCCAAGGATGAACTACTCACGCATCACTCCGGAGGCAGGCATGGTGATGTAGAAGCCTCCAGTGATGATCTCCTCTCTGGCAGGGTGCCAGAAACAGCTTCAGAACCCCCCTGATCTGGGGTTGATGGTGACGGCGGTTGCGGAACTTTTTCGGGGATTTTGATCAGGTGCTTAGGGTTTTCCATCCAGGGGGCTTAAATAGGCGAAAGGGAAAAGGCGGTGGAGGTCAGGGGCCCACACCCATAGCTGGCGCGGCCAGGGGGTGCGCCACCCTATGGTGTGGCCCCCCTGTTGCCCCACTTTGACTCCTCTTTGATCTTCTAGATGCTTCCGGGGAAAATAAGACTTCCAGGCTTTGAACTTTCCAATTCCGGGAATATTTCCAGAACAACTTTTCTGAAACTAAAAACAGCAGAAAACAAGGAATTGGCTCTGTGGCATCTTGTCAATAGGTTAGTCCGGAAAATCGATAAAAATGACATAAAGAAGGGATAAAACATGTAGCAATTGGCATAATACCATCATGGAGCATCGGAAATTAGGGATACGTTTATGACGTATCAAGCATCCCCAAGCTTAGTTCCTACTCGTCCTCGAGTAGGTAAACGATAAAACAATAATTTCCGAGGTGACATGCTACTAACATAAACTTGATCAATCTAATGTAAAAGCATATGCACGCTGAGATCATAAAACTTTAAACACATGCATGATAAATAACACTTTAATAATAAAGCATAGCAATTAGTTTGCATCGGAGAAGATTAACTCAAATAAAGGATCATGAATAATAATGCAAAGAAAGGTAGACGTTTGTTTCAGGTATAGAGAAAGCATGACAAAGTGATATTTCGATAGTCCTTAAGAGTGGGGCAAAACATAAATGCCAGGACACCTTCAAAGTTCATGAGGAAGACTAGAAAAAATAATTTAAGAACAAATGATATCACATCATGAAGTAATTATTGATGCTTATAGGACAAATGCACAGAAAACCTAGAATGGCAAAAATGCTCTCTCAACTGTGCGTAAAGTTAGAAGATGGAGACTCACCATAAAAGTAAAAGAAAGGCCCTTCGCAGAGGGAAGCAGGGATCACTCATGTGCTAGGGCTTTTATTTTATTAAACAGAGGTATTAAAAGTTTGACACTCCTCCCATCCATATTTCACAAACCATGGCTAACTGAATCCTCGGGTGCCTTCCAACAATCACAAACCGTGGAGGAGTGTCTATATTTTGGGAGATGTATGCTAATGTCAAAGAATGGTAAATAGAAAATACAATACGTCACAAGCCAACTGGATTCACAAGAGCGGCTCCCATGGTGAAGGACGCAACTGGTGTAGAATTTCATCCCTCTTTCTCTTTTGTTTACACAATTGTGCTTTGACTGATAAATCAGGGGCAAAAATAGTGAAGAGAATTTCTTTGTATTAATTTGGGGCTGGGCACCCCGCTGCCAGCTCTTCTATCATTTGGATAAGCGGATGAAGCCACTAGTCCAGGGTGTGAAATCCAATCAACAAGTGAGATAAAGATTCTCTATTTACGTCCTCATGAGCAAAAACAGGAACATAAAGCATGAGTAATTTTGAAGGTTTTAAAGGTAACACATGAGCAATTTACTTTGGAATGGCAGTTGAATACCACATGTAGGTAGGTATGGTGGACACTATGGGAAAAACTTTGGTTTAAGGGAGTTTGGATGCACGAGTAGAGCTCATACTCAGTACATGTGGAGGCTAGACAAAAGACTGGGAGCGACAAATCAAGAGAGCATCAGAGCCATAATCATGCATAGCGACATAAGCATCATTAATTAAAACATAAGCAGTATCACAAGTTCAAAAACTAAGTGTTCATGGAGGCTATTCGTGACTGGTTTGTAGTCATAAACATGGTGTGAGCATGCGCCAAGTCAACCAAATAAAACATTCGAAAGAGAATACCATATATTGATGCTTTACTATGACAAGAACAACTCATCAATATTTCAATACATATTAAACACTCTCACCTATTTGAGGCTAATCATTCTACTCAATAACCAAAAGTCTTTAAAACTAAAATAACATTTAGCATGGCATGAAAAAGTTCTAGCCACACTCTATACAAGCTTCTACTTGTACTGTTATAAATTCTACTTCAAGCAGCAGTTTTCTTTCTCCCAACAAGAACCATACAAAACATGCTTTAACAAAAATAATCTTTAGGATACAGAAAGAAAACATGAGATTATTCAAATAATACTACTAAAACTAACATCTCTAATAAGAAATGCATGCAAAACAGGAGCTCAATAAATGCAGCAGCCAAACAGAGACTAAGAATACAACGTGTTCTCATGAAAAAGCGGAGCGTGTCACTCTCCAATAAAAGAATGTAGGGGTCCAACCAAGATTATTATGAAAGTAAAAAAAACTGAAAGAAAAAGCAGAAGCAAACTGAAAACAAAAATAAAAGATGCTCCAAGTAAAGCACATAAGATGCGACCGAATCAAAATATAGTTTCACTAGAAGTGACCTGATAATTTGTTGATGAAGAAGGGGATGCCTTGGGCATCCCCAAGATTAGACGCTTGAGTCCTCTTTTAATTTGCTTGAATGTACCACCGGGGCATCCCCAAAGCTTTTCACTCTTCTTGATCACATCATATCATCCTCTTCTCTTGACCCTTGAAAACTTCCTTCACATCAAAATTCTCACAATCTTCATTAGCAACGTTAGTGCAATTGAAATAATAAATTCACATGGTTCAGTTTCAACACAAGTATAACACTCAAAACACATTAGATACTGTCACAACTTCTTTCAAAACTCTTTTTCTCAAAAGAACACCAAAAGGAAGATATTAAGATGCAAATGTGATAAATGGTAGAAATCTGTCAAAAACAGAACAGCAGGTAAAGATCGATTTTTTCAAAAATATTATGTTGCTCAAATCAAAAAGTGGTCTTCTAAGAAACATTGCGTATATAACTCAGTATTAAGCACAAAAACACTCAGGTTATTTTGAATTTTCTGTGATTTTTAACGGAATTAACAGTGGACAGAAGAAATCTGTTTCCTGCGCAGAAATCCGAAATATAGGCTCAACTTTCCACTAGAGCCTTTACTTGGCTCAAAAAAACACAATAGAAAAGATACAGAGGGGTTTCTAAGGAAATAGAAAACACCCAGGTGCAAAGAACACCAAAGAAAACAAAGGAAACTGAATGAAAACAGAAAAATAAAACGGGTTGTCTCCCGGTAGCGCTTTTCTTTAACGCCTTTCAGCTAGGCCTAAAAGGGAAACCCAAGTGTTTTCAAGTAAAGAAGCATCAACATCATTACGGGGCTTACGTTTACCTTTCTTACCCTTATTCTTTTTAGGGAACTTATGGTCCACACATGATTTGGGAGTGAAAGTCATGTTACCTTTTCCCATATCAATAGTTGCTCTTAAGAGCTTCAACAAAGATCTTCCAAGGGTAATTTGTCCTCCTTCTGCACATTCAATAACAAGATAATCAGTGGAGACTGTTTTTCCTAGGAGTTTCGTAAACACTCCTCAGCTATCCCAATGGGAAATATAGTGGTGTTATTAATGAGAGGAATTTCTTCTCCTCCATCAGCTAGCCCCCAAAGGTTCAAAGATTCATAAATTTCCTTAGGCATAAGACAGGATTAAGACATGATATCACAACGAGCACGAAAAGTTTCACCATTTATAACAACTTTAACCAAAGGGATCATATTTGTTGACTCAAAATTTATTTGGACATGATCAAGATGTTCACAAATTTGGCTATATCCCTCTTTTAAGATAGAAATATGTGATTCAAGAGTATTTAATCTAGCATAAATATCTTCAAAGGCTTTATCAGAACTACTAGGTAATATGTAGGTTGCAATTAATTTTCTTATAGCATTGAAAGCTTGATCTTTATCACAATTAAGGAAATCACCTCCTACCACAGTATCCAAAGCATATCTATAACAAAGAACAATGCCAAAGTAAAAGCTACGAAGAAACAGATTTAGAGTCACTTTAGGTTCAACTTTGCAATAGGAATCAAAAGCTCTAGACCAAGGTTCTTTGAAGTTCTCATCATTCCCTTGTTTTAAAGTAAAGATTGTTTCTTCTGGTGACATAATAACAAGAACAAAACTAGACATAAAAGCAAGAAAATAAATAACAGCTACGAAGTAAACTAATTTTTTTGTGTTTTCAATATAGAGAAGAAAAACAAGACAAAAAATAAAAACAAGACAATAAACAAAATAAAGAGGTTGAGAGTGAGAGACTCCCCTTGCCAGAAGACATCCTTCTCCCCGGCAACAGCGCCAGAAAAATTCTTGCTATGTGTTCTTGGGAACCCCAAGAGGAGGGTGTGATGAGCATAGCGGTAGGAGTTTTCCCCTTAGTTAAGAACCAGGGTTTACAATCCAGTAGGAGAAAGAGAATCTTCGGAAGGTTGATGCCACTGACGGTGGTGCTGGCGCTTCACCGGTGTCAGCAAAAACGTGGAAGCTGCACACAACACAACCAAAATACTTTGCCCCAACGGTACAGTGAGGTTGTCAATCTCACCGGTCTTGCTAAAAACAAAGATTAAAATTATAGTGTGGAAAATAGTGTATGCTTGCAGTAAGTAAAGAATTGTTGTGGTTTGTTTAACCGTGTGGAAAATTGACCGGGGTTCATAGTTTCACTAGTGGTGTCTCTCCATAAAAGATAGCATGCTAGGTGAACAAATTACAGCTGGGCAATTGAAAAAGAGAAGTTGCACCGTAGTGCCCAATATGACATGAAGATTACTATGGTATTTATTACGGGCATTAGAACAAGATACATAGACCGACATCCATATGCATCTATGACTAATAATCCACCCTCGGGTTATCATCCGAACCCCCTTAGGTATTAAGTTGCAAGCAACAGATAATTGCATTAAACAAAGTTTGTAATGTAAGCAATGATTATGCACGCGGGCACTCTCACCGTTGTTTTCTCCCTAATGGCAACAGCACATCCTCCCCCTTCACATTTCTGTCACTCGAGCAAGGAAACAAGGAGGCATGAACCCACTATCAAGCATAAATACTACCTCTTGGAGTCACTAGCAACTACTTGGCCAGAGTAACCACTAGCAACGGAAAGCATGCAAGATCACAAATAGCATATGCAATAAAGACTATAATCAACATGGCATAAGTTCAATATTCATTGGATCCCAGCAAACACAGCATAGAGAATTACATAAGATCAATCTCGATCATGATAGGCAGCTCACGAGATCTAAACATGGAGGCATATGAGGAGGAGACAACCATCTAGCTGCATCTACGTACCCGTAGTCCAAGGATGAACTACTCACGCATCACTCCGGAGGCAGGCATGGAGATGTAGAAGCCTCCGGTGATGATCTCCTCTCCGGCATAGTGCCGGAAACAGCTTCAAAACCCCCCTGATCTGGGGTTGACGGTGACGACGGCTTCGGAACTTTCTTTGGGATTTTGATTAGGTGCTTAGGGTTTTCCATCGAGGGGGCCTTAAATAGGCGAAAGGGCAAAGGCGGTGGAGGCAAGGGGTCCCCACACCCATAGCTGGTGCGGCCAGGGGGCGCGCCACCCTATGGTGTGGCCCCCCTGTTGCCCCTCTTCGACTCCTCTTCGGTCTTGTGGATGCTTCCGGGGAAAATAGAACATCCGGGCTTCGAACTTTCCAATTCCGAGAATATTTCCAGAACAACTATTCTGAAACTAAAAACAGCAGAAAACAGGGAACTGGCTCTGTGGCATCTTGTCAATAGGTTAGTTCGTAAAATCGATAAAAATGACATAAAGAAGGGAGAAAATATATAACAATTGGCATAATATCATCATGGAGCATCAGAAATTAGGGATACGTTTATGACGTATCACTCTCCTCCTCTTTTTCATCCAATGAGCTTCCAGATTCAGCAGATTCTTCTTCCATAGGTTCCTGCAAAGCATTAGTCTCTACCTTTGGGGGAGAGAATTGATTAAGATATTGAAGTATATAGTAATTAAAATCCTTGTAATTATCAAAGAAATATTCAAGTATATCATAGATTTCATATTTATAAGGTGCATCATCAATATTTTCAAGTAAATAAGCAATTTCGAATGCACCCTTCCAAGCAATAAATTCCTCAATTTGTTCCACATCATCAAAGTCATAATTTCCCTTCCATAATAAGATATGGTAACATCATTATTATACTCACATTATAAAGGGAGGTGTTTATACCCCCTACAGCAACAAGATTTATCAAAGCAATAAGTAACATTATTACTAGAGCACAAGTTTTTAGCATACTCATGTAGTTTATTAATTTTCTCCCATAAGTGTATCCCTTTTGGTGACAAGAGTTATTCCTTATAATATTTTTGTTGTTCATCTGTGAACCCACCTTGCCAATAAGATCTATTTTAAAGGCATCAAACATTGATATAAAGCATAATAAAGCAAAAAATAACAACTACAATAACAACTAATTTTTTGTGTTTTTGATAAAGAGAAGTAAACAAGACAAAATAAAATAAACTAAGAAAAAGAAAAACAAAGTAAAGAGATTGGAAGTAAGAGACTTCCCTTGCATAAATTCTCTTCCTCTCTGGCAACGGCGCCAGAAAATGCTTTGATACGTGTGAACGCACGTTCGTTGGGAGACCCCAAGAGGAAGGTATGAAGAGTGCAGCAGCAAGTTTCCCTTAGAAAGAAACCAAGGTTGAATCGACCAGTAGGAGGAAGGAGTAACTTCATAAGGTTGATGCAGCTGAGATGGAAGGACGCACTACCGGTTCAGAAGCAACATGGAACCTACACAACACAATCAAATAACTTTACCCCAACGAAGCAGTGAGGTTGTCAATCCCACCGGTTTTGCTGAACACAAAGAGTTTAAATGTATGGTGTGGAAAACAATAGGAGAACAGTATGAAAGCAGTAGTAACAGTATGAAAGCAGTGTGAAGTAGTAGGTGTTTTATCAGTATGAGGAAAAATGGACCGGGGTCTACAATTCACTAGTGGTGTCTCTCCGTGAAAGATAAATAACATGCGTCGTGAACAAATTACAGTTGGGAAATTGACATAAATGAAGGTTGCACCATAGTGCATATGCAAGACATAAAGATTACTATGTGATTCATGCGGGCATTACAAAAAAATACATAGACCGTCATCCAACTGCATCTATGTCTAATAATCCACCATCCGAATACTATCCGAACAAACGTTGGGTATTAAGTTGCTAGCAACAAATTATCGCAGTAAGAAAAGTGTGTAATGTAAACAATGTAAACATTGTAAACACCGTTGTTTTATCCCTAATGGCAACATCACATCCTCCATCCGTCACGTTTCTGTCACTCAAGCACATTGCAAAGGAGGCATGAACCCACTATCGAGCATAAATACTCCCTCTTGGAGTTACTAGCATCTACTTGGCCAGAGCATCTACTAATAACGGAGAGCATGCAAGATCATAAATAACATATGCATGAAGATAACATGATAGATTGAAATCAGAAGACATAGCATTCAACATTCATCAGATCCCAACAAACACAACATGTAGCATTACATAAAGATGATCTTGATCATGTGAGGCAACTCACAAGATCTAAACATGAGGTACAAAGTGGAGAGAACAACCATCTAGGTACCGCTATGGACCCGTAGTCCAGGGATGAACTACTCACGCATCACTTCGGAGGAGGTCATGGTGGTGTAGACCCCTCCGGTGATGAATTCCCCTCCCGCTAGGGTGCCAGGGAGAGCTCCAGAACCCTCCCGATCTCGGGATGACGATGACGGTGGCCTCGGGTGTTTCTCGGGACGAAGTGGTATATCTTTAGGGTTTATGCCTTGGGGGTATAAATAGGCGAAAGGGCAAAGGCGGTGGAGGCATGGGGGCCCCACGCAACCCCAAAGCGGCCGGGGGCATGCCTGAAGGGGTCGTTGCATAGAAAACAAAAAATTTCCTACGCGAGAGACACCCGAAAGGCCAAGATCTAATCTAGGAGACGAAGTGTAACGGGCAACAAGAGGGTTAAGGAGAACACATACCCTCGAAGACTCAAAGTGGTACGAGATCAAATCTCGTTGTTGGCGTAGTCGTACTCACACTGATCCCGATAGCGAGAAGATGGGCACCGCAATCAGGCGGTGCATCCGTGATCGGTCACACGTACGGTTGATGACGACCTCCGTTCCCTCGTTCCAGCGGGGCGCGGAAGTAGAGGATCCCTCGGAACTCCAGCAGCACGACGACATGGTGGTGGTGAAGAATCCCACGGTCAGGGCTTCGCCAAGCCGGAGACCATGAAATGGAGCGGCGGGTGGAGGGAAAGGGAAGTGGCCAAGTGTGTGGAGAAGAGGAGATCCCACCCTCCTTTTATAGGGAGAGGGAGGCATCCCAAAGGTGGGGTGCGGCCAGCCATGGTGGTGCCCCCACCTCTTCCCTCTTCATGTGAGTGGAAGCTCCACTCACACCCACTCATGCTCCCTTAATTTTCCACTTGGAAAATCCAAAGGTTTTCTTTTAATAAATAAATAAAACATTTTTATTTCTTTATTTATATTTGTTAATTCCATTAAAAAACATTTGCATATAGAACCTCGAATCATTTGTTAATTTTGTTAACAACCATTCGACGAAAAACCCCTTGAACTATTTCAATTTTCCCCGAAACAATTTCGGTGCTGCCCAAAATATTCTTCGATATTCCGTATCCTCTCAAACGCGTCATCGAACCTTAAGTGTGTCACCCTACAGTTCGCGAATAAGATAGACATGATCGAGACTCCTCTCCGATCAATAATCAACAGCGGGATCTGGAGATCCGTGATGACTCCTATATATTCAACGATGACTCTCGTGATCGTGTGAACCAACAACGCCGTGAACTATTCCCTTTGTCTCGCGATATTTTACTTGTCCGAGATTCGATCATTGGTATCAACCATACCTTGTTCAATCTCGTTACCGACAAGTACTCTTTTCTCGTTCCCGTGATATAACATCCTTGTGATCATATCACGTGCTTGCAAGAGGTTTCGATGTGATATCACCGAGAGGGCCCAGAGTATATCTCTCCGTCATTTGGATGGACAAATCCCACTCTTGATCCATGATCCTCAACTAATACTTTCCGAATACTTAACGACACCTTTATAGTCACCCTGTTATGGTGTGACGTTTGATGCCATCAAAGCACTCCTCCGGTATCAGCGATTGACATGATCTCATGGTCTAAGGAATAAGTTACTCCGTATGTTTGATATAACAATGTAAACTAAATGACTTGATCGCATTGCTATATTCTTTTTGGGTATATGTTCATCACATCATTCTTCTAATGACATGACCCCGTTATTAATAACATCCAATGTTCATGATCAGGAAACCTTGATCATCTATTAATCAACGAGCTAGTTAAAAGATAGGCTTTACTAGGAACCATTGTTTGTTTATTAAGCACACATGTATCAACGTTTCCGGTTAATACAATTCTAGCATGAGAAATAAACATTCATCATAAACAAGGAATAAGATAATAACCATTTTATTATTGCCTCTCGGGCATATTCCCTTCAGTCTCCCACTTGCAGTAGAGTCAATAATCTAGTCTGTAAGCACTTTAACACATATGGCGTACCAGTGTTATTACCATGCTTCGCATGCGGTAAACATCATCAAAAAGATCTGAACTGTTCAGGTCCTATTGTATTTGCATGTTCTTTGCGTCTACACGCATCACTCATTCTCTAATGAGATGGCTATGTATATATATGGTCAATTGGTGAAAACTTAATTCCTCAGCTTAAACTGATGTCACTAACATTGTGAAAATGTAGCTTCATAGTGTTAGCATTCTTGGAAACTCACCAAGTTCCGGTGATACCTTAATTCCTCATCTTAAACTGATGTTACTAACATTGTAAAAATGTAGCTTCATAGTTTCAGCATTCTTGGAAATTCACCAAGTTCAATAAAGAACTCCTTGACACAAAATACGCTTATAATCAGTTGTTAACACAACGATATAATTTAGCCTTTGTTGTAGTATCTGTCACAATATTTTAATTTTGAAACTCTTTCAAATCCAGCATGGAACTTTCTTCCATCCTATTGTGCTACCCTTCATCACATATTTTAATTGAGATAAAATTACTTGAATAAATGACAAGACTATTAGTGTAACATATTACAACTAATATTTTGTCATTACTATATAGGAAAACATATCCTTAGCATTTCTAAAATGACACAAGGATCTCTCCCACTGTTGTCTAATCATCATATGAATTATCCTACTATAACATTTTATAGCATAGGACTCATCTGGTTGTGTACATAGCATGGAAACATGATTTAGAAATCTCAATTTCAATGATGCTCATCATGTGTCAAAACACATGAATCTTGCTCAATTATTTTCCATGTGACAAGAAATCCTTCTTGTCATTTTCATATTGACTTACTTCAATATTTCATCTATGTAATTTGGCTTCAATCATATCAGGTGCGTCAATCCATATTTTATAGATATCGATGCCCAATATCTTCTAAGCCTTTCATCAATATGAAATCGAAAATATTAACCGTGTTAATTTAAAATACATATTTTCCAATCAACCATATGTCATCTACATAAAGTATTGGAAATATGTCATAGCGCTCCCACTAAATTTCTTGTAACTCTACAAGCATCTTTATCATTAATGATGGAATCAAACTCTTTTGATAATTCATTAAGCTAAAGATTTCAACTTCGCTATGCTCACTTCAACCATTGAAGTGTGCATGCCTTTATAGCAACCTTTTGAATTTTACAAAACTCTCAGACTGTGTCAAGTACACATCCTTGATCAAACTTCCTCGAGAGGAGAGTTGGTTTTGTTATTCAACTGCCATATCATAATATGTAACTTTTTGCTAGAACTATCCGCAAAGACTAAAGCATCACAACGGAAGATCGAAATCTTGTAGTAGTCAACTCTTTGAACTTCGTCGAAAACAACTTTTCGATAAGTATCCATGTCTTTGTCGCTATATAGACCCTTTTGCTATCGTTAGGCATCATGCCTATTGAAAGGACTACCAAGTCACATACTTGATATTCATACAAGGATACTATGGCGGATATAATGACTCATAGTCAATTTTACGAAGTCAGGGCCCATCATTTGCTTCCTTTATAAGGTCCAGGTCCTTTTGTTGTCAAAATAACACTTTACACTTAAACCACAAGTTGTTCTAAGTGCAAAGTTTTTGGACTTTACTGGTATAGTTCGCAAACTCATTTAAAGTATCTACAACATTTGTAGTGTCTTCTACTTAGTCAAAATAGTAAACCCCGGAACAACTTCCAGTGCTGCGCTACTCTTGACATGATAAAGAATATTCTCTAATCTCGTTGAGTTTGTACTGTGCTCCCACTCACTTGTTTCGCAAGAACTACTTTCTCGAGAAATCAACCCTTTCTGACAAACAACATTTGTCTTTTGGTTCGGTGACAGGAGAAATACCCAATGTTTTATTTGGGATAACCTTATAAACATATATTTATCCTATTTCGGTTGTAAACATTTTACACATGCTATGCATACCAAAACTTAAGAAAAATGACAATTCGGGTCATTACCCAAACCATATCTTATATGTTGTCAATTTCAACGGATCATGATGGTGCTCTTTTCAGTGTAAAAGCGGTTGTCCTTAATGTATAAACTACAAAATTATAGTGGCAATTTTATTAATCTTACCATGTCAAACAGGGTTTGATTTTGTCTTTTGAATACTCCAATCTAATGTGGGGTATTCGAGAAGTATAAGTTGTAGAACAATTCTGCAACTTCTCAGATGTTTTGCTAAACTTGTAACTCAAACTTTATCCTTTATGATCCAATCATAAATACGTGATTATCTTGTTACATTGATTTTAACTTCATACTAACAACCTTTTGAACCAATTCAAAATGTCAAACTCTGTTCCCTTTAAATAGATATACTCCCATATCTACTTAAATCATCGACAGAATTTTATGAAGGAAAAATTAATCCACCATACATGACTACACATAATGGACTATATACATCAATATGTATAATCTCCACTAAATTAGTCGTCCATTCTACTTTGGCCTATGAACGGAATTCTAGTCATCTTTTGGAAGAGGTCTCACAAGTGTCAATTTATTCAAAACAAAATGACTCGGGAAGTCCATCAATATGGAGTTCCTTCATGTTTTCCTTTCCGATATGAACTAAAATGGTGGTGTCACAATTTAAGTGAAAATCTTTTACGTCTTGCAACGTTTAGCATTCAGTCTTATAGATGTTTACTTTACCAACATGATTTATATTAACATATCCATCAATTATGGAATATGGTCATCGTTTGAACAATC
Source organism: Alopecurus myosuroides (assembly GCA_028641055.1). Classification (NCBI taxonomy): domain Eukaryota; kingdom Viridiplantae; phylum Streptophyta; class Magnoliopsida; order Poales; family Poaceae; genus Alopecurus; species Alopecurus myosuroides. Next base: position 357,701,547 of record CM054062.1, on the reverse strand, counting down.
TCATTTGTTCTCACAAAAGACTAGAACAAAATAACAACTTATTAAGTTCTTAAAATAAATCTTGAATGTTTGGTTCGATACTACAATGAACAGAATAACACTTTATTTATGTTCTTGTCATAATCGATTCCACATCTATTACTAGTTCCTTTTAGGCCCTTGTATTTCTTGCATTGCGTTGCTTTGTATGACAACTCATAACAACCAATGTGGTATCAAAATACCCAAAAATACTTTGTTAACTAGTAATACATCTATAACTTGTATATCAAGCATATACTCCTGAGCTGGACTTTTCCAGTTATCTTCTTTTCTACCATATATCTATTTGCAATTCTATTTTCAATATTCCCTTTCCTTTACAGAAGAATCAATCAACATCAAACAATGCTAGCCGTACTAGCTCATTTTCTTTGGCGTGTTAGTCATATACTATCACCCATTGAGTCATACTTTGAGTTTGATTGTTCTACTAATATCACCATATTAATAGAATTCTTCTTGATTCCACTCTTAGCAATCTCCAAGTAAGGTAAACGACTTTACCCATACTTTTAATCCATCCCATCATAACAATTTTATGATTAAGCTACTATAGCTCGAAGGAAGGAATTAAGAGGATAATGTTTAGCGCCCAATTTCTTGGAATATTCAAACGCCTAGCGTCTTCAATCATTGCATATATTCAGATAATATAAGCAAACATTGTCACGCTAAATTTGCATATATTCAGATAATATAAGCAAACATTGTCACGCTAAATTATACTCGGTCATGTTGCTACAAATAAGTTTCTAGATATCAATATATCTTTCACTTGATTGTTTCTGAAAACAACTCTTTTCAGTTCCTAAATCACCTTGATCAACAAAACATTCTTTTGAAGATAAAGTAACATGGAAGCAACCATGACTTTGGATTCTAAGTAGGAATTGGTTGCTCTCTAGATCAATCAATAATTAACCATATGGAGCTAGGTATGAAATACCAAAAATCTACAATAGGACTCAATTTTAAATTTCACTAATACGGTACCAATCTTAAATGATTTTTACCAGATCATAACAGTTATATCTCAATCAACAATCTAAGTGTAAGGTAGTTTTGTGGATGCCAATGGATACTATAATTTGTGCAAATTCACTTTGATTGGTTGTTTATGATAAATAAGTTCAAGTTAATTCAAAATTATGCCATGAACTCCCACTAAAAAACAACATCCCTCTTAGTCGTCTTTAGTGATTACACGAACCAAATTCACTACACCAAAACCGATCATCATGTGAGATGATGTAGCTTCAAAGGAGAACATCGACATGTTCATCATATCATCGAGATGATGTGGTGTCTTGAAACGACGAACTTTCTTAACGGGGCATACTTTAAGGAAGAACACATTATTATCTTGATATTAAGTGAGAGGGATCATCTTATAATGCTACCATCGTTATCTAAGCAAAACAAGATGCATAAAAAGGATTAACATCACAGGCATCACATGAAAGGATAACGTGATATGATATGGTCCTTCTTGCACTTGATCTCCATCATGTGCATTATGGTATGATCTCAATCATTCCACCGGCGTGGTACCAAGTACCACGGTACCCAAAACTTCATTGTCCATCAATAAGAAGACAACCATATGGATACCTTCCGGTATATCAATAATTTACAAAATAGATCATCTCATAATCAAATTTGTAATATTGACCATATCACATCACATGCCCAGCAAAAACTAGTTAGACGCCTCTAATTTATTTTTGCATATTTTACGTGGCTTAGGGCTTTCGATGATAGAACCGTTCATACCTATGAACATCAACCACAACGTTGATAAACACATTTTTAACAACCCTTCGTAGATTAGATCTTAACTATAGTAGGAGAAACGGACACCCCCTTAGCCACAAGTGAGACAACTCTCGTGTACATAGTACACGTAAACTTAGTCTGGGGCAGCTTCATCCTACTATGCCACTAAGATCATAAAATACTCAAGTAGGAAATAACATGATCATCAACGCCCACATACTCATATGTGTTCTACCCGTACAAAACATCTACGCATAGATCCGGCTCTGATACCACTGAAGGGGTCGTTGCATAGAAAACAAAAAATTTCCTACGCGAGAGACACCCGAAAGGCGAAGATCTAATCTAGAAGACGAAGTGTAACGGGCAACAAGAGGGTTAAGGAGAACACATACCCTCAAAGACTCAAAGTGGTACGAGATCAAATCTCGTTGTTGGCGTAGTGGTACTCACACCGATCCCGATAGCGAGAAGATGGGCACCGCAATCCAGCGGTGCATCCGTGATCGGTCACACGTACGGTTGATGACGACCTCCGTTCCCTCGTTCCAGCGGGGCGCGGAAGTAGAGGATCCCTCGGAACTCCAGCAGCACGACGACATGGTGGTGGTGAAGAATCCCACGGTCAGGGCTTCGCCAAGCCGGAGACCATGAAATGGAGCAGCGGGTGGAGGGAAAGGGAAGTGGCCAAGTGTGTGGAGAAGAGGAGCTCTCACCCTCCTTTTATAGGGAGAGGGAGGCATCCCAAAGGTGGGGTGCGGCCAGCCATGGTGGTGCCCTCACCTCTTCCCTCTTCATGTGAGTGGAAGCTCCACTCACACCCACTCATACTCCCTTAATTTTCCACTTGGAAAATCCAAAGGTTTTCTTTTAATAAATAAATAAAACATTTTTATTTCTTTATTTATATTTGTTAATTCCATTAACAAACATTTGCATATAGAACCTTGAATCATTTGTTAATTCTATTAACAACCATTCGACAAAAAAACCCTTGAACTATTTCAATTTTCCCCGAAACAATTTCGGTGCTGCCCAAAATATTCTTCGGTATTCCGTATCCTCTCAAACGCGTCATCGAACCTTAAGTGTGTCACCCTACGGTTCGCGAATAAGATAGACATGATCGAGACTCCTCTCCGATCAATAATCAACAGCGGGATCTGGAGATCCGTGATGACTCCTATATATTCAACGATGACTCTCGTGATCGTGTGAACCAACAACGTCGTGAACTATTCCCTTTGTCTCGCGATATTTAACTTGTCCGAGATTCGATCATTGGTATCAACCATACCTTGTTCAATCTCGTTATCGACAAGTACTCTTTTCTCGTTCCCGTGATATAACATCCTTGTGATCATATCACGTGCTTGCAAGCGGTTTCGATGTGATATCACCGAGAGGGCCCAGAGTATATCTCTCCGTCATTTGGATGGACAAATCCCACTCTTGATCCATGATCCTCAACTAATACTTTCCAAATACTTAACGACACCTTTATAGTCACCCTGTTACGGTGTGACGTTTGATGCCATCAACGCACTCCTCCGGTATCAGGGATTGACATGATCTCATGGTCTAAGGAATAAGTTACTGCGTATGTTTGATATAACAATGTAAACTAAATGACTTGATCGCATTGCTATATTCTTTTTGGGTATATGTTCATCACATCATTCTTCTAATGACATGACCCCGTTATTAATAACATCCAATGTTCATGATCAGGAAACCTTGATCATCTATTAATCAACGAGCTAGTTAAAAGAGAGGCTTTACTAGGAACCATTGTTTGTTTATTAAGCACACATGTATCAACGTTTCCGGTTAATACAATTCTAGCATGAGAAATAAACATTCATCATAAACAAGGAATAAGATAATAACCATTTTATTATTGCCTCTCGGGCATATTCCCTTCAATGCCGCCCTATGGTGTGGGCCCCCTGTGGCCCCCCTCCGGGTCTCTTTGAGACTCTGTGGAACCTTCGGGAATTCTAGGACCTCCAGACTTCGAATTTTCCAATTCCGAGAATATTTCCAGAACAACTTTTCTGAAACTAAAAACAGCAGAAAACATGGAACTCGCTATGTGGCATCTTGTCAATAGGTTAGTCCGGAAAATCGATAAAAATGACATAAAGTGTATAGCAAACATGTGGGAAACAACATGAAAACAACATGGAGCATCAGAAATTAAGGATACGTTTATGACGTATCAATGATTACTATGTGATTCATGTAGGTATTACAACAAGATACATAGACCGTCATCCAACTGCATCTATGGCTAATAATCCACTCTCACAATGTCATCCGAGCACTCCTTGGGTATTAAGTTGCAAGCAACAGATAATCGCAGTAAGCAAAGTGTGTAATGTAACATCGTTGATTTCTCCCTAATGACAACAACACATCCTCTATACATGACGTTTCTGTCACTCGAGCGCAGATGCAAAGGAGGCATGAACCCACTATCGAGCATGAATACTCCCTCTTGGAGTTACTAGCATCTACTTGCCAGAGCATCTACTAACAATGGAGAGCATTCAAGATCATTAATAACATACACATGAAAGGAACATGATAGATTGATAATCAAGAGACATAGCATTTAAGATTCATCGGATACCAGCAAACACAACATGTAGCATTACAATAAGATGATCTTGATCATGTAGAGCAGCTCACCAGATCTAAACATGACGCATAAAGAGGAGAGAACAACCATCTAGCTACTGCTATGGACCCGTAGTCCAAGGACGAACTACTCACGCATCACTCCGGAGGCGGGCATGGTGGTTTAGAGCCCTCCGGTGATGATTCCCTCTCCCGGCAGGGTGTCGGGGAGAGCTCCAGAACCCTCCCGAACTAGGGTTGACGATGACGGCGGGTGCGGCTGTTTTTCGTGGGAAAAGCTTCTGTCTCTATGGTTAACCCTTTGGGGAAAGTATATAGGCGAGAGGGCAACATTAGTGGGCGAGCAGGGGGCCACACCACCACTGAGCGCGGCGAGGGGGCGCGCCCACCCATGGTGTGGGGCCCCTGTGGCTCCCCTCCGGGTATCCTCCGGACTAGATGTGCGCGAAAGATTTCTAAGACTTCCGGGCTTCAAATCGTCCAATTCCGAGAATATTACCAAAAGAACTTTTCTGAAACTAAAAACAGCAGAAAACAGGAACTGACTCTGTGGCATCTTGTCAATAGGTTAGTCCCAGGAAATCGATAAAAATGGCACAAAGTGTAAAGGAAACATGTAGCATATGGCATGAAAACAACATGGAACATCAGAATTTATGGATACGTTTATGACGTATCAACATCCCCAAGCTTAGTTCCTACTCGTCCTCGAGTAGGTAAACGATAAAAACAAATAATTTCTTAGGTGACATGCTACCAACATAAACTTGATCGTCTAAATTGTAAAAGCATAAGTATAGCCGATATCATAGTACTAAAACACATGCATGATAGATATAATTTTAACAATGAAACTTAGCAATCACCTTGCATCATGAAAAGTAACACAAATAAAAGATAATGAATAATAATGCACTTGAAAGTTATAAGTTTGTTTCGAGCATAGAGAAAACATAGCAAAGTGATATTTCGCTTGTCCTTAAGAGTGGGGCAAAACATAAATGCCAGGACACCTTCAAAGTTCAAGTGGATGACCAGAACAAATAATTTGAGAGCAAATAATAACACATCATGAATCAATTAATAATGTTTCTGGGAAAAATGCACATTAAACTCAGAATGGCAACTATGCTCTCTCAACTGTGCATAAAGTTAGATGATGGAGACTCAACATAAAAGTCAAAGAAAGGCCCTTCGCAGAGGGAAGCAGGGATTAACTCATGTGCTAGAGCTTTTTATTTTATTAAACAGAGGTATTAAAAACATTTTTAGAGAGGTGTACGCTTATGTCAACAAATGGTAAACATAAAATACAGTACGTCACAAGCCAACTAGAGTTCACAAGAGCAGATCCCATTGAAGAACGCATCTGGTATAGAAGGTCATCCCTCTTTCTCTTTTGTTTACACAATTACGCTTTGACTGATTCATGCTTCAATATGACAACAACAACTCATGATTCTTTCAATGGTACATTAAACACTCTCATATATTTGAGACAAGTAATGCTACAATAAAAACTACTAAGCATAGAATTAAAACAACAACTAGCATGACATGAAAAAGTCTAGCCACAGTCTATGCAAGCTTCTATTTGCACCGTTATAAGCACGAAAACTGTACAACTGCTTTCCAACACCAAACATTTTATACTAAACAAAAAATCTCCAAGAGATATAACAATGAAACAAAAGAGTACTAACATAACTCTACTAGAACTAACAGCTCTGAATAAGAGATGCATGAAAAACAGGAGCTAAAAGGGAATTTTGCAGCAACTAGAAGAAAAACTAAGAATACGAGCATAACGAGTGTTCATATGAAAAAGCGGAGCGTGTTTCTCTCCCACACAAATAATTCTAGGTTCCAACAATAACAACAAGGAAAACAAAAGAAAAAAATCAGACGCTCCAAGTAAAAATTCATATGATGTGACCGAATAAAAATATAGTTTCACTAGAAGTGACCTGATAAATTATTGATGAAGAAGGGGATGACTTGGGCATCCCCAAGCTTAGACGCTTGAGTCTTCTTAGAATTTGTTGGGATGAACCAAGGGGGCATCCCCAAGCTTTGGCTTTGCACTCTTCTTGACCACATTATATCACCCTCTTCTCTTGACCCTTGAAAACTTCCTTCACACCACACTCAATGTAATTCGCATTAGAGGGTTAGTGCACAATTAAAAATTCACATGGTATGGAGGACACAAGCATTATTGATACTTTTAAACATTTGATGTTTCGTGGAGCAAAGAAATTCACTCGACAGAGTAAAAGAGAGAATGCAAGCAAAAAGGCAGAATCTGTCAAAACCAGAACGGTCTGTAAAGACGAATTTTTTCGGGGCACTTAAGTTTCTATGATAAAAAAAAGTAAGGAACGAAAAGGTTTCGGAATTATCTCAGGAATAAGCACAAAAACGTTCAGGTTATTTTGATCTTTCTGTGAATTATGCGATGTTTTACATTGGACAACAGAAATCTGTTTCCTGCGCAGAAATCCAAAACCAACTCCAACTTTCGCTAGAACCTTTACTTGGCACAACTAATACATGAAAATAAAGATACAAAGGAGTTTCTACACAAGTATACAACACCTTGAATCAAAGAAAACAGAGAAAAACAAAGCAAAAAATAAAACCATGGGTTATCTCCCAAGAAGTGCTTTTCTTTTACGCCTTTTAGCTAGGCCCTGAAAAATGGAATCAAGTGTTTTCAAGTGAAGAAACATCCAAATTATAATTTGTTAGAATAATAGAATCAAAAGGCAACTTCATTCTCTTCCTAGGAAAGTGTTCCATACCTTTCTTAAGTGTGAATTGATATTTAATATTCCCCTCTTTCATATCAATAACGACACCAACAGTTCTAAGAAAAGGTCTTCCCAAAACAATTGGACAAGAAGCATTGCATTCAATATTCATAACAACAAAATAAACGAGGAAAAGGTTATTATTAACCATAATAATAACATCATCAACTCTCCCCAAAGGTTTCTTTCTAACATTATCAATAAGACGAATATCCAAATAACAGTGCTCCAAAGGTGGCAAATGAAGCATATCATAAAATTTCTTAAGCATAACAGAGATACTAGCACCAAGATCACATAGAGAATTACAATCAAAATCATTCACCTTCATTTTAATGATGGGTTCCCAACCATCATCTAAGTTCCTAGGGATAGATGCTTCACATCTTAATTCATCTTCTCTAATTTGTATGAGAGCATTTGTAATATGTTTTGTGAAAGCTATATTCATAGCACTAGCATTAGGACAACTAGGAAGCTTCTGTAGGAACATAATTACTTCAGATATATTGCAACGATCAAAGTCAAGATCATTTTTATCAAAGGTAATGGGACCATTGCCTTCCATATTTCAAAAAATTTCAGCACTTTTATTCAGAACAGTTTTAGTAGTTGCAGCCAGTTTTACACGTTTAACAGCAGAAGTGTAACATCCCAAGTATGAAAAATAGCCATTAGAAAGTTTGCTCTCTGTTATTTTATGTTTTGCATCATGACATCATGTTCATTGCATTTGTTTTGCTTTGTTTTCCAATTGTTTTCCTCTGTTTTCCCTTGTTTTCACTTGTTTTCTATTTGAATTCCAAATCAAATTTCAAACCTTTTGTTTCATACTTTTGATGTTACAATTTCCAAAATAAATTATTCAAAATAAAGCAATTAATTGTTTCCATTAAAGTTGTAATTTCAAAACTATTGATTTGTTTCTAACAAAAATTCATCTAATACCAAACCATTTTCAAATTCAATTAATTTCCAAAACAGCAACCCTTTTGAAAATTATGAAAATGACAAAACACTTCCATCATTTGTTTCCATTAAACCATGAGGTTCAAACTATTTAAAATTATGGCTTTCAATAACTCACTTAACTCAAATTTCATTCAAAATTCAATTACATTTTTCAAACAGCAACCATGTTGAAACTTATGAAAATTACAAACAATTCTAATCAAATTGTTTCAAATAAACATGGAAATTTCAAACTAGTTTAACATGTTTCTTTCAATAAGTTAATTAATGTCAATTTTGCTCAAATTCATTTAAAATACAAACATCACCATAATTCAAAATGTTTGGAAAACAAAAGTGGAATTTTGTTGTTGTTACAATAAATAAACTATACAAAAATTGCCCTAAAATTTCAGCAACCCTAAAGCTATGTTTTCTCACCTTTTTCCAATCTGCAAAAAAAAAACTAAACAGGAAAAAAAAAACAGCAAAGGGAGAGAGGGGCAGGCCAGCCAGGCCCAGCCCACCACCTCTCCTCAGGCCCATACCCCCCTCTCTCATCTTCTTCTTCGTACGGCAGCCATCTGAAGCTCCCACGTCGACAGAGATGCAGCAGGAACGGCTGAGCAGTGCCTTCCCCTCCCTATAAACCCTAGCTCGAGCTCCTCTCCCCTCTAACCCTACTCTCCTCCTCTCTTCCCTCTCCCCCCCCCCCCTCCATTTTCTCTTCCACCTCCCTCTCTGCACCTCTCTCTGAACCTGAACCCGAACCCCCCCCCCTCTTCTTTCTCCGGTGATCGCCGCCGGGAGGGCCACCCTCCGGCCAGGTTAGGCCTGGGGATGGAACCCCCTCGCCTCCCTCGTCATCCTCCACCCCTCAGCTCGGACCGGGAACCAGCACGTCGCCGCCGCCGTCCTCCTCTTGTCGCCGGTCGCCACCTGCTCCGCCCCGACGTGCTCCTCCCTCTGAACCCCTCGCGGTGAGCTTTCCCCTCGCCTCTCTCCTTCCCTCCTCTCTGCACCTGCGCAGCACCAGCACACCCGCGAGCCCGCAGCACCACACGGCAACCGCGCGGACCACGGCGAGCCGCAGCAGCCGCGAGCTGCCGCCGGCTGCCTGCCTCCGTCGAGTTTCAGAAACATACCTGCAAAAGATTCAGTTAACTCACCTAAACTGAAGCATATCCCCCCCCCCGAGCCTTACCTGACAAGCAACCGAGCAGAACCGCAGTGGCAGTGGCTCTCTGCGTGCGCCCAGGAGGGTGTGGGTTCGAATCCCACCCCTCGCAAAACCCCACCTTTTTTCCATTTTCTTTTCCTGGCCAGCACAAACTTCTATTCACAGAACAGTCCCTGCTATTAAACTTCTAGGTCCCTGTAAATTATTTCTAAATCCCTGGATGTTATTTAATTGGCAGATTAATACCTACACTTTAAAATTGCATAAATAATTCATTTTAACTCCAATTTCAACATTTTAAATATGTTTTCAATACCAAATTAAATTCTCTACCCAAATATAAATTTTGTTCACTGTTTTGAATATTTTAAATTGGTGAAATATTTGAATCCTTGTTTAATTCATTTAATTTTGCAAAATTCATAACTTGGGTATAAAAATTCCAAATTCAACAAACTAAACATGTTTTCCATTCCATTTTTCATGTACTTTGCAATTATCAACTTTGTTTGCTGGTTTAAATAATTTAAATTGCTGAAAACAACTGTTTCTTGATTAATGCATTTAAAATTGCCAAATTAATAACTTGCTCATTTTAAATCCATTTTCAACAAATAAAATATGTTTTCCATGCAAAATGAACCACCTTTTCAAATATAAACTTTGTTTCATGTTTTGAATAATTAAAATTGGGTAAATAATTTAAACCTTGTTTAAATCATTTAAAATTGCTAAATTCATAACTTGGTCAAATTAAATTATTTTTGAACTTATAAAATATGTTTTCAAACCATAAAAGTATAAACTTTTCAAATATGAATTTGGTTTAATGTTTTGAACAAATAAAATTCAAATAATATTCATACTTGAATTAAATTCATTTAAATCTTGTTTAACTTGTTTAATTCATAAATAATTCATCTTAATTACTTTTTCAACAAGTGAAACATGTATTCCAACTAAAATTTTGTGTTCTTTTCTCATATGAACTTTGATATCTATTTTGGACAATTTAAATTGGTGAAAACAACAAATGCTTGTGTAACACCTTTAAGGAACCAAAATTCCATAACTTAATAACTAAAATCCTAAACTTGGTAAACCTTATTTCAATTTGATTCTATTGTTGTTTTCTTTCTGTTTTCCTCATCCATGCATCATACTAATCCACTTTCACCTGTTGATTAGTTGTAAAACAAATATTTCAACCTAAATTCATGGGATTTCCATATGCAACCCAAATTGCATAGGGGTCCATTTAATATTGTTACCATGTTAACTAGCTTACCTTTGATGCATCAATTAATTTGCCATGCATCATCCCATGATTGTGCATTATGCCATGTTATTGATTGTTTGTCTCCCTGCGTTGTTTGTTTGCTTCTTCCCGAATAGACGACGACGTTGAAACCGACGATACTTACGACACCCCTTCTGAGGATCTAGCTCAGTGCCAGGCTGCTGAGTTTGCAGGCAAGTATTCACTCACATGAACCATTGTGTTCCTTTCCACATTGGATACCGATACTTTCCGTTGTCTATTCTGCTAGCCCTATGAATCGTTGCTTCTGTTCGATCCTATCACATGTTATCCTTTAACCCTGATATAGCCTCACCTCCCCACCTATAACTTTTTTGCTTGTTGCCCGTGTCTTATTAGCATGCTTAGGGTTGTTTTTGCTCGAGTCTGTTGCCCGTTACTTTCTGTTACCATATTTTATTATGTTCTGGGGCTCGATGTTTAAACAATCAACCTGTTAATGTGTGGTTAATAATAATTTGCTGATAAGGCACCGGCAGGAGGCCCGGCGTGGTTTTGAGGCCTGCTAGTGTCGACCTTAATTAGGAAAAGGGTCTTGTCTACTGATCCATGATGAGCGCACTAACCGCATGTGGGAAGCGTGTATGGGCGCCCCCTCAATTTGATTCGATTCGCATCTCGTCCAAATCGCCACACTTAGTTCGGGCTTTCCATTTGATGCATGCATGTGCAGGTGCGAACCCTTGGCGCCAGGGTGGAACTTTTGTAGTCGGCATTTAGGGCGGCGTGGTCTTAGAGTGCTATGAGGGTCCCCTTTTCTTCGTGGGGCTCGATTAGCCGCGCACGCACAGCATGTGGTTCTTTGGGCTTGATGCGAAGAAGAGTTGAGTTGTGTTGAGTGCCCCGCTTGGTGGGAAAGGCCTTTCCATCTGGCGGGTTATTCTTACGTGTACGGCCAAATTGGTGCACCCCTGCAGGGTAAATCTTCTCGAGAAGCCGTGTTTTCCGCGGTTATGGATGACTTGGTGAAAGTACTGGCTAACAAGTACTCAGAACAACTTACACCTAACTAATGATAACCTGGCTAGTAATAGGCTTATTGACACAACAATCTGAACCATCATTAATCCAATTGTGTGAGTTATCCTCGGATTGCTTCTTTGGATAAGGGGCGAGATCCAGGATGGGTTTGTTTGGAGTTAGTTGGTAGTTGGTTACGATACGCTATCTTATCTCCTTTCTGTTAGCCGGAAGCTGTAGCAACTCTGTAGTTGGTTCGAGCAGCCAGCTGCCACATCTTTTGTATCACCCCCTTTCTTCCGTTGAACCCAAAGCATCTGTGCTTGGTGTTGACGGGTACACTTTGGTGAATTGTGAGTCTTGCTTGCCAGTACGTTTATGTACTGACCCCTTTGGGGTTGTGGTTTCCACAGACTACGTTTCCGAGGATCCCCATGGTGGCTACTACGTGGAGTTTGACGAGGCTGCTGACGAGTAGATAGCGGACCCGGGCAGGATCCGAGACTTTGTGGATGGGCTCCGCCTTTCGTTTCCGGCCTCTTAGGCCTATTTGGATCTTGTCTGTACTCAGACACTTTGGATGCTTCCGCTGTGTTGTAATGATGAATTGTTGGGACATGTGTCCTCTGGATGATTGTATTTGCTATCTCCGCTCTAGTGAGAGCTATTTGCAACTTATTTCAATCTTTTGTGTCTTAGAGATATGTTGTGATATCACTTGTTCAAATGCCGTTGACGTACCCTGTGTGTATGTTTTTGAAGTACGTCAACGGAAGTGTCCTGATTTCTATGGGATGGTTTGCGCAGACGATGGATAGTAGAGAATGGTTGTCACACGTTTACGTGTTGGCCTGCTCATATTGAGATGCGGGTGCCGGTATGCCCCGTAAGCCATTTGTTCTACTATTTAGCGGACTGTGAGTATCCCCTAGAAGTCAGGGTGGGACAAATGGTATCAGAGTCTGTCTGCCTGTAGGGTCCCCTTTTACTGGTCGCAGTTGAGTCTAGAAACTATTTTGTAGCTATATAGGAAAAATGAAACGTGAGAGTAGGAATTTTGTTCTTTTTCTTCTTTCCCCACCCACCCTCCCTTTTCTGGTAAGGAAGTGCAACGTTGTTTTCCCTTCTCATCTAAACTTTCAAGTTAGGATTTCACGTATCCTGGTTTCTCTGGGATAGTTATATCTACTAGACCATAGGAATGGAGGTGGTTGTGACATGATTTATCATGTTGCCTACTCACGATTGAGAACGGAGGCGCCTTTTCGTCCATTCAAACCTTGTTGTTGCTTCCCATTTCAGTTCCTCTACCGGCGTCTAATCAATAACTATGTTCCATCCTTCTGGCCAGATAGTCTATTCTCCAAATGAATCAAGTTCTATTCAGCTATACACCCTCGATGCAAAACCTCTCCCTTTACTTGAAAATGTTCCGGTGGTTTGCGAATTCCCTGACGTCTTTCCAGAAGAGTTGCCAGGAATGCCTGTCGTCTTAACTTCCAGAAAAACTATCCAAGGTACACGATGTGTTTCACGTGTATCCGGACCTTTTCTTTTCTCAGTAGGAATCTCGGGGCGCGATTCCTTCAAGGGGGGCGTTTTGTAACATCCCAAGTATGAAAAATAGCCACTAGAAAGTTTGCTCTCTGTTATTTTATGTTTTGCATCATGACATCATGTTCATTGCATTTGTTTTGCTTTGTTTTCCAATTGTTTTCCTCTGTGTTCCCTTGTTTTCACTTGTTTTCTATTTGAATTCCAAATCAAATTTCAAACCTTTTGTTTCATACTTGTGATGTTACAATTTCCAAAATAAATTATTCAAAATAAAGCAATTAATTGTTTCCATTAAAGTTGTAATTTCAAAACTATTGATTTGTTTCTAACAAAAATTCATCTAATACCAAACCATTTTCAAATTCAATTAATTTCCAAAACAGCAACCCTTTTGAAAATTATGAAAATGACAAAACACTTCCATCATTTGTTTCCATTAAACCATGAGGTTCAAACTATTTAAAATTATGGCTTTCAATAACTCACTTAACTCAAATTTCATTCAAAATTCAATTACATTTTTCAAACAGCAACCATGTTGAAACTTATGAAAATTACAAACAATTCTAATCAAATTGTTTCAAATAAACATGGAAATTTCAAACTAGTTTAACATGTTTCTTTCAATAAGTTAATTAATGTCAATTTTGCTCAAATTCATTTAAAATACAAACATCACCATAATTCAAAATGTTTGGAAAACAAAAGTGGAATTTTGTTGCTGTTACAATAAATAAACTATACAAAAATTGCCCTAAAATTTCAGCAACCCTAAAGCTATGTTTTCTCACCTTTTTCCAATCTGGAAAAAAAAACTAAACAGGAAAAAAAATAAAAAACAGCAAAGGGAGAGAGGGGCAGGCCAGCCAGGCCCAGCCCACCACCTCTCCTCAGGCCCATACCCCCCTCGCTCATCTTCTTCTTCGTACGGCAGCCATCTGAAGCTCCCACGTCGACAGAGATGCAGCAGGAACGGCTGAGCAGCGCCTTCCCCTCCCTATAAACCCTAGCTCGAGCTCCTCTCCCCTCTAACCCTACTCTCCTCCTCTCTTCCCTCTCCCCCGCCTCCATTTTCTCTTCCACCTCCCTCTCTGCACCTCTCTCTGAACCTAAACCCGAACCCCCCTCTTCTTTCTCCGGTGATCGCCGCCGGGAGGGCCACCCTCCGGCCAGGTTAGGCCTGGGGATGGAACCCCCTCGCCTCCCTCGTCATCCTCCACCCCTCAGCTCGGACCGGGAACCAGCACGTCGTCGCCGCCGTCCTCCTCTTGTCGCCGGTCGCCACCTGCTCCGCCCCGACGTGCTCCTCCCTCTGAACCCCTCGCGGTGAGCTTTCCCCTCGCCTCTCTCCTTCCCTCCTCTCTGCACCTGCGCAGCACCAGCACACCCGCGAGCCCGCAGCACCACACGGCAACCGCGCGGACCACGGCGAGCCGCAGCAGCCGCGAGCTGCCGCCGGCTGCCTGCCTCCGTCGAGTTTCAGAAACATACCTGCAAAAGATTCAGTTAACTCACCTAAACTGAAGCATATCCCCCCCCCCCCCCCCCCGAGCCTTACCTGACAAGCAACCGAGCAGAACCGCAGTGGCAGTGGCTCTCTGCGTGCGCCCAGGAGGGTGTGGGTTCGAATCCCACCCCTCGCAAAACCCCACCTTTTTTCCATTTTCTTTTTCTGGCCAGCACAAACTTCTATTCACAGAATAGTCCCTGCTATTAAACTTCTAGGTCCCTGTAAATTATTTCTAAATCCCTGGATGTTATTTAATTGGCAGATTAATACCTACACTTTAAAATTGCATAAATAATTCATTTTAACTCCAATTTCAACATTTTAAATATGTTTTCAATACCAAATTAAATTCTCTACCCAAATATAAATTTTGTTCACTGTTTTGAATATTTTAAATTGGTGAAATATTTGAATCCTTGTTTAATTCATTTAATTTTGCAAAATTCATAACTTGGGCATAAAAATTCCAAATTCAACAAACTAAACATGTTTTCCATTCCATTTTTCATGTACTTTGCAATTATCAACTTTGTTTGCTGGTTTAAATAATTTAAATTGCTGAAAACAACTGTTTCTTGATTAATGCATTTAAAATTGCCAAATTAATAACTTCCTCATTTTAAATCCATTTTCAACAAATAAAATATGTTTTCCATGAAAAATGAACCACCTTTTCAAATATAAACTTTGTTTCATGTTTTGAATAATTAAAATTGGGTAAATAATTTAAACCTTGTTTAAATCATTTAAAATTGCTAAATTCATAACTTGGTCAAATTAAATTATTTTTGAACTTATAAAATATGTTTTCAAACCATAAAAGTATAAACTTTTCAAATATGAATTTGGTTTAATGTTTTGAACAAATAAAATTAAAATAATATTCATACTTGAATTAAATTCATTTAAATCTTGTTTAACTTGTTTAATTCATAAATAATTCATCTTAATTACTTTTTCAACAAGTGAAACATGTATTCCAACTAAAATTTTGTGTTCTTTTCACATATAACTTTGATATCTATTTTGGACAATTTAAATTGGTGAAAACAACAAATGCTTGTGTAACACCTTTAAGGAACCAAAATTCCATAACTTAATAACTAAAATCCTAAACTTGGTAAACCTTATTTCAATTTGATTCTATTGTTGTTTTCTTTCTGTTTTCCTCATCCATGCATCATACTAATCCACTTTCACCTGTTGATTAGTTGTAAAACAAATATTTCAACCTAAATTCATGGGCTTTCCATATGCAACCCAAATTGCATAGGGGTCCATTTAATATTGTTACCATGTTAACTAGCTTACCTTTGATGCATCAATTAATTTGCCATGCATCATCCCATGATTGTGCATTATGCCATGTTATTGATTGTTTGTCTCCCTGCGTTGTTTGTTTGCTTCTTCCCGAATAGACGACGACGTTGAGACCGACGATACTTACGACACCCCTTCTGAGGATCTAGCTCAGTGCCAGGCTGCTGAGTTTGCAGGCAAGTATTCACTCACATGAACCATTGTGTTCCTTTCCACATTGGATACCGATACTTTCCATTGTCTATTCTGCTAGCCCTATGAATCGTTGCTTCTGTTCGATCCTATCACATGTTATCCTTTAACCCTTATATAGCCTCACCTCCCCACCTATAACCTTTTTGCTTGTTGCCCGTGTCTTATTAGCATGCTTAGGGTTGTTTTTGCTCGAGTCTGTTGCCCGTTACTTTCTGTTACCATATTTTATTATGTTCTGGGGCTCGATGTTTAAACAATCAACCTGTTAATGTGTGGTTAATAATAATTTGCTGATAAGGCACCGGCAGGAGGCCCGGCGTGGTTTTGAGGCATGCTAGTGTCGACCCTAATTAGGAAAAGGGTCTTGTCTACTGATCCATGATGAGCGCACTAACCGCATGTGGGAAGCGTGTATGGGCGCCCCCTCAATTTGATTCGATTCGCATCTCGTCCAAATCGCCACACTTAGTTCGGGATTTCCATTTGATGCATGCATGTGCAGGTGCGAACCCTTGGCGCCAGGGTGGAACTTTTGTAGTCGGCATTTAGGGCGGCGTGGTCTTAGAGTGCTATGAGGGTCCCCTTTTCTTCGTGGGGCTCGATTAGCCGCGCACGCACAGCATGTGGTTCTTTGGGCTTGATGCGAAGAAGAGTTGAGTTGTGTTGAGTGCCCCGCTTGGTGGGAAAGGCCTTTCCATCTGGCGGGTTATTCTTACATGTACGGCCAAATTGGTGCACCCCTGCAGGGTAAATCTTCTCGAGAAGCCGTGTTTTCCGCGGTTATGGATGACTTGGTGAAAGTACTGGCTAACAAGTACTCAGAACAACTTATACCTAACTAATGATAACCTGGCTAGTAATAGGCTTATTGACACAACAATCTGAACCATCATTAATCCAATTGTGTGAGTTATCCTCGGATTGCTTCTTTGGATAAGGGGCGAGATCCAGGATGGGTTTGTTTGGAGTTAGTTGGTAGTTGGTTACGATACGCTATCTTATCTCCTTTCTGTTAGCTGGAAGCTGTAGCAACTCTGTAGTTGGTTAGAGCAGCCAGCTGCCGCATCTTTTGTATCACCCCCTTTCTTCCGTTGAACCCAACTTTGGTGAATTGTGAGTCTTGCTTGCCAGTACGTTTATGTACTGACCCCTTTGGGGCTGTGGTTTCCGCAGACTACGTTTCTGAGGATCCCCATGGTGGCTACTACGTGGAGTTTGACGAGGCTGCTGACGAGTAGATAGCGGACCCGGGGAGGATCCGAGACTTCGTGGATGGGCTCCGTCTTTCGTTTCCGGCCTCTTAGGCCTATTTGGATCTTGTCTGTACTCAGACACTTTGGATGCTTCCGCTGTGTTGTAATGATGAATTGTTGGGACATGTGTCCTCTGGATGATTGTATTTGCTATCTCTGCTCTAGTGAGAGCTATTTGCAACTTATTTCAATCTTTTGTGTCTTAGAGATATGTTGTGATATCACTTGTTCAAATGCCGTTGACGTACCCTGTGTGTATGTTTTTGAAGTACGTCAACGGAAGTGTCCTGATTTCTATGGGATGGTTTGCGCAGACGATGGATAGTAGAGAATGGTTGTCACACGTTTACGTGTTGGCCTGCTCATATTGAGATGTGGGTGCCGGTATGCCCCGTAAGCCATTTGTTCTACTATTTAGCGGACTGTGAGTATCCCCTAGAAGTCAGGGTGCGACAAGAAGTGGGAGTATTGCCAACACCAATTACTTTACCATTAATAGTAGAAGGTTTACTAGCATGAGAAGCTTCAGTTTTACTAGTGGTGGTGATGGTGCAAAAATTAGCTATATTATTCTTTCTGGCTATTTGATCTTCTCTTTCCCATCTATCATGCAATTCAGCTAACATCCTAACATTGTCATCAATTCGAATTTGAATGGCATTTAGATTTTTTTTCTTTATTCAAAATCATGAGGCATAAGCTTTAGTTTCAAAAAATCAACATCAAGAGCAAGGCTATCAAATTTAGAAGCAAGAACATCAATTTTGCCAAACTTTTCCTCAACGGATTTATTAAAAGCAGTTTGTGTACTAATAAAATTCTTAAGCATGTTCTCGAGATCAGAGTGTACACTTTTATTGTTGTTGTAGGAATTATCATAAGAATTGACATAACCATTATTATTATTGGGAGGATATGGCCTATAATTATTGCTACCAAAATTATTCCTATAAGCATTGTTGTTGAAATTATTATTTTTAATGAAGTTCACATCAACATGATCTTTTTGAGCAACCAAAGATGATAAAGGAACATTGTTTGGATCAATAGGAGCATGGCGATTCACAAGCATAGACATAATAGCATCAAGCCTATCACTCAAGGAAGAGGTTTCTTCAACAGAATTTACCTTCTTACCTGTTGTAGCTCTCTCAGTGTGCCATTCGGAATAATTTACCATCATATCATCAAGAAGCTTTGTTGCTGCCCCAAAGTCATGGAAATAAAGGTTCCTCCAGCAGCTGAATCCAGAAGGTTTCTTGAAGAAAAATTCAGACCTCCATAAAAGGTTTGGATGTTCATCCAAGTAGTCATTCCATGAGTGGGACAATTCTTTACTAAAGATTTCATTATTTCCCAAGCTTTAGCAACATGCTCATTATCAAGTTGGTTAAAATACATAATGCTACTACTTAAAGATATAATCTTAGCAGTAGGATAATACTTTCCAATGAAAGCATCTTTACATTTAGTCCAAGAATCAATACTACTTCTAGGCAAAGGTAGCAACCATTCTTTAGCTCTTACTCTCAAAGAGAAAGGAAACAATTTAAGTTTAATAATATCTCCATCTACATCTTTATATTTTTGCATCTCACATAGTTCAACAAAATTCTTAAGATGGGCAGCAGCATCATCAGTACTAACACCAGAAAATTTCTCTCTCATAACAAGATTTAACAAGGCAGGCTTTATATCATAAAAATCAGTAGTAGGAGCAGGTGGAGCAATAGGTATGCTAATGAAATCATTGTTGTTTGTGCTAGTGAATTCACACAACTTCGTGTTCTCAGAAGTACTCATTTTAACAAGATTAAAAACAGGATAAAAATAACAACTAGAATAAAAAAATATTTTTTGTGTTTTTTTTATAAAGAGAAGCAAACAAGACAAAATAAACTAAACTAAGAAAAACTAAAACAAAGTAAAGAGATTGGAAGTGAGAGACTCCCCTTGCATAAATCCTCTTTCTCCCCGGCAACGGCGACAGAAAATATGCTTGATGGTGCAGATCTTGCACTCGTTGGGAGACCCCAAGAGGAAGGTATGAAGAGCACAACAACAAGTTTTCCCTCAGAAAGAAACCAAGGTTGAATCGACTAGTAGGAGAAAGAAATCACTTCTGAAGGTTGATGCAGCTGAGGTGGCAGGGCGCACTACCGGTTCAGAAGCAACGTGGAACCTATACAACACAATCAAATCACTTTGCCCCCAACGAAGCAGTCAGGTTGTCAATCTCATCGGTTTTGCTGAACACGAAGAGGTTAAATGTACCGTGTGGAAAATAATATTTGTTTGCAGTAGATGAAAGAGAACAATGATGGCAGTAGTAAAACAGTAGCGGTAGTATGAAAACAAAGACCGCAATTGTTGTATTATCAATATGAGGAAAATGGACCGGGGTCAACAGTTCACTAGAGGTGTCTCTCCCAACATAGATAGATAGCATGTGTGGTAAAAAAATTACAGCTGGGAATTGACAGATATAAAGAATGCACCGTAGTGCATATGCATGACATGATGATTACTATGTGATTCATGCGGGCATTACAACAAGATACATAAACCATCATCCAACGTCATCTATGACTAATAATCCACCCTAAGAATGCCATCCGAGCAATCCTTGGGTATTAAGTTGCAACCAACAGATAATCGCAGTAAACAAATTGTGAATGTAAACAATGTAAACATCGTTGTTTTCTCCCTAATGGAAACAACACATCCTCCATCTATCACGTTTCCGTCACTCGAGCACAGATGCAAAGGAGGCATTAACCCACTATCGAGCATAAATACTCCCTCTTGGAGTTACTAGCATCTACTTGGCCAAAGCATCTACTAACAACGAAGAGAATGCAAGATTATAAATAACATACACATGAAAGGAACATGATAGATTGATAATCAAGAGACATAGCATTCAATATTCATCGGATATCAGCAAACACAACATGTAGCATTACAATAAGATGACCTTGATATGCAGGGCAGCTCACAAGATCTAAACATGAGGTGTAAAGAGGAGAGAACAACCATCTGGCTACTGCTATGGACAGGTAGTCCAAGGATGAACTACTCACGCATCACTCTGGAGGCGGGCATGGTGGTGTAGAGCCCTTCGGTGATGATTCCCCTCCCGGTAGGGTGCCTGGGAGAGCTCCAGAACCCTCCTGAACTAGGTTTGACAATGACGGCGGTTGTGGGTGTTTTTCGCGGGAAAAGCTTATGTCTCTAGGGTTAACCCTTCGGGGACAATATATAGGCGAGAGGGTAACGTCGGTGGGCGAGCAGGGGGGCACACCACCCCTGGGCGCGGCTAGGGAAGCGTTCTTACCCATGGTGTGGGGCCCCTGTGGCTCCCCTCCGGGTCTCCTCTGGACTCCGTGTGCGAGGCAACTTTCTAAGACTTGCGGGCTTCGAATCGTCCAATTCCGAGAATATTTCCAGAAGAACTTTTCTGAAACTAAAAACATCAGAAAACAAGATTTGGCTTTGTGGCATTTTGTCAACAGTTTAGTCCCAAAAATCGATAAAAATGTCATAAAGTGTAAAGGAAACATGTAGCATATGGCATGAAAATAACATGGAACATCAGAAATTATGGATACGTTTATGACGTATCAGACACCCAACGATCATGTGAACCGGGTAGTTCCACCATGTCAATGACTCTTTTCGGTTGCTCCTATTACTTGTTGGCGATTCTTGGTTTCCTAGTTTCCTTAAGACCATAAAACCTGCAAAACCTAACTTGTAATTGTCTTGATCGAGATAATTTGTACTATACACGAATTTGCTAGTTTCCTAAAGCCCTGCAAAACCTAACTTGTAATCATTTGTTGGTTTTGTGTAATGACGGACTTTTTTCTGGTTTACGAAGACTCGTGGGGTTCCAAAACATGCATGACATGATAAAATCAAACAATAATACCTGATAATTTCCCTTTTAAAAATAGTTTGAAATTCATACTACAAAAACTGGCTAAACTTTTTGAATTTTTTTTACAAAACTTCATAATTTTTTTGAAATTCGTGGATGTTTATGAGGTGCGAAAATCAGACAAAAAAAAATGTTAAACCCTGCGGGGAGCTCTATCTCTACCTCTACATGTGTTTCTATTAACGCTACTTGATACGTCTCAAACGTATCTATAATTTTGATGCTCCATCCTTGTTTCCTTTATGTTATTGCATGTTTTCTATATGTTTTGCTTCTTTTTTTGGATGATTTCATGAACTAACCTATAACAAGATGCCCAGATACGGTTTCTCTTTTCTGTTGTTTTTGTATTTCATAAAAGCTCCAAAGAAATTATTCGCCAAATGTCCTGAAAATTTGGGGGATTTTTTTTCCCAGAATGAAGACGGAGTCCAAAAGAGAGCCGGAGAGCGGCCAAGTGACCACGAGGTGTAAACCCACGCTAAGCCGCGCCGTGAGGACACCCCACCACCATGAGCACCGCCTCACGCCGTCTCTTCGCCTATAAAATCACATTCGCCCTAAAAAACGTCGGGGATGGAGAAATTTTCCACGAAACTGATACAAAGGCGTCGTCACCTCGAAAGTCCAATCTAGGGATTTTGGAATCCTGCTCCGGCACCCTGCCGGAGAGGGGGGTCTTCACCGGAGGCCTCTACATTGCCATGATTGCCTCCGGACAGATGCGTGAGTACTTCATCTCGGGACTATGGGTCCATAGCAGTAGCTATATGGTGTTCTCTCTCCCTTGTGCCTCCATGTTTAGATCTTGTGAGCTGTCTAAAATAATCAAGATTACCGTTATGTAATTATTACATGTTGTGGTTGCTGAGATCCGATGAACCATGAAATTATGATCACTTTGTTCATGTTTTTTTGAGTGCTTCACTTATATCTTTAGAGTGTTTAAATCTTGTCTTGCAATACTCTCCGGTGTGTGTGATTTCCTTGGCCACGTTATTGTATGCACCTCCAAGAGAGAGTTTATATGCTAGATAGTAGGTTCATGCCTCATTTTCATCTGCGCTCGAGTGACAGAAACATGTAAGGTGGAGGATGTGTTGTTGTCACTAGGGAGAAAACAACGGTGTTCTTGTGTACGTATGGGAATTATTGCTTATATTATGTATTGTTCTATTGCATTTGTCTGTTGCACACAAGCAATCAATTCGTTGATGCAACTTAATACCAGCGAGATTTGATAGATTTCTCTCTAAAGGTGGACTTTTAGGAATAGATGTTGTCGGATGACGGTCTATTTTCGTTGACATAATTCCTACAACATTAGAACCCATGAACTTATTTTTTTATAATAGTATTGGCATACGCTCCCGATTTGTCAATTTCCCAGTTATAATTTGTTCACCCGGCATGTTTATTGTTTTATGGAGAGACATCACTAGTGAAACTATGCCCCCAGTCCTATATTCCTCATTGTATACAACCTCGTTTACTTTCTTTCATCATAGTTTGCTCGTTGTTCTATTTTCATTTAATATTCTCCAACCATTCGATGCAATTAATTCTCTAGTTTTCAGCAAGACGGGAAGATTGACAACCTTATCGGACAGTTGGGATCAAAATAGGCTTTGTGTTTGTGTGCAAGTCCACGCTTGGTCAACATCGATAAATGGCGTCGTCGATACAAACAACCTACTAAGAGACTTTGAAATCCAACTGGTTCAATAACCCTGATTCCTTAACTGGGAAAAATTTCCTGCTAGACTACTTCATACCTTCCTCTTGGGGTTTCCTAACGGGTGTGTTCTGACGTCATCACTACTGCATCCAAATGCAACTAAAATCTTGAATAAATCATCTACCTCTTTGTGAGAGTTCTCTTGGTTGAGCCACAAGCTCTGATTTCCTACGACTTATTGGCCTACGATCTATCACTCGACCATAAATCTCGCTCTTGTCCCTGTATAATATTAGTCGAAAACTTATTGCATATATCTACCTCTATTCTCGAGATTCGGTCATGTTCCTAGTAGCTCCATTTTAGTAAAGTCGAAGTCCAATTTTTTGTTGAGGGAAAACCATTATGGAAGATTTTATTCATTTAGCAACAAAGATACATTGTTCGCCACTACGCCAACAAGGAAATCAAGAGGCTCCTCGTGCCAAACAATCGACAGAGTGCCCTCGGGGCGAATAGCTAAAACATGTGCAGCCATATTGGCTTCCCCCGACAAAGATGAGCACGCTCCTCATAAATAGCATCAACTTCTTATATTTTGCAGGGGTAAATAGCATCAGCTGGACCAAGAAAATTCCCACCATTAGTCATCACCTCAATGAAATCCGTACCATCTGATTTTTTTAAGATAACGCGACAAAAGATTTGCCATTTATATTGATATAGGAGGAGTAAACATGAAGGCCTAAGCCCAAGAAACCAAAAAAAAAGAAACTAAGGTCCTGAAATTTCTAGAAGCTTTTTCGCACCAGCAAGTGTCCAACACCTCCTCGTCCTTTATCTTCCGCATTAGTACCGCTAGCATTGTGGATCTGTTGTTGAAGACTCTGGTATTGTGCTCCTTCCAAAGCCCCCACGTGATGAGCATGATGGTCGTCTTTACACCTTTTGGAGAGTTGCATGGAGTGCCATAGAGGGCATTCCAGTAATGGAGAAGTGTAGCCCGATCAGAACCAATGTGTTGAATTAGGGCGGGCAAGAGAGCCAAATGCAGCCACGTCCCAGATTCTCTTGGAGTATCGACAATCGAAAAGGATATGTCTCGCCATTTCTGGTTGGCATTTGCAGAGTTGGCAGCATGGTTGACGAGGCCATCCCCTGATGGCTAGACGGTCAAACATCCAGAGGCGGTTTTGAACAGCAAGCCAGGCAAAGAAGCGGCCTTTCGGCGGTGTCCAGGGCTCACAAACAAACTTCTGGAAAGAGCAGATCCCTTAAACTGGGCCCTATACGTGGAGCTCACCAAGTATTTTCCATTAGCGGTGAGAGTTTACATGATGGAGTCCTCCGTGTCTGGGTCGAGTATAACATCAAGAGCGTGACACACTAGAAAATGTGATCAACCGTGAGGCCCTCCATATTGATGTCAGCAATCCATTTCTGATCGTGACGAGACGTTTCGTCTCTTGCGCTTGGAGGCATGAAAAATTGCAGGGGCCAAGGATTTGGGAGCCAGGAAGTTAATCTCGATTTGGTTGCATACCATCTCACCTGTCAGATACTGTATAAACCAAGTCCATTGCTTGAACTACCGTAAATTTCGCAAAAGTTATGAGCCGTTTTATTTTTGTTTTCGTTATTAAGAGAGAGATCATCAGCCGTTAGATCAAGGAAACGAGCCAGGGCACCCCATGTTTTCCCTTTTTTTAGTTTTGAGGCACTCCATGTATTCCTGCAACAAGGCCAGTTAGACTCTGAAGAAAAAAGGCTTTTTACGCAGTTCCGGGCCTGCCAGCCCATATGCGCCTCGCGTCTATGGCCGGCCTCCACCTTCCGCCCATCGGCGACCACTACGCTAGCGTAGATCTCCGGTGAGCACCAGACGAGCTGACCCGATGGCGAGCGGAGGCGGATACGCCTGGGCCCTCGCAGCGGGGCTGAACGCCGCTCTCGCCGCCATCTCTGCCAAGTTCTTCGCGCCTACGGTACCAAACCAACCCCCTCTCCTTGCCCTCCGATCTGAACTTCTTCGCCTTACTAGCTTAGGTTGCTACAGCCTTCGGGATATTAGTTGTTAATCTGAAGTTCATGTACATGAATCATTGACTTAGTTGCCCCGAGTTACCAATTACTATTGAATTTGACATAGATGTGGCTGTGTGACCTTAACTGTTAGAAGCAAGTCTGAATTCATGCTAAACTGTGATCTATTTCATAGTGAAATTACTGCTCTTTATCCCTCCAGAAATGAAGAAAATACTCATTAGTGTTGATTAAGATAACATGAAGGGAAAAATAGCTTGAGATCAGCACTTGAATGGGTTAATTTCTCGAGTTCCTCCATGTGCTCTTACTGCTTGCTTTGGAGCACACGGTTGAAAATTACTCTGTCACTAACTATATGATCTTGCCTCGCACAGTTGCTGAAATATGGCATGGTGATACTTTTTAACGTAACAATGTGGGGGTGCTACGTGAACAGCCTCAAAGCTTTGTCGTCCCTCCAGGCGACGGTCACCAACTTCGCCGCCAACTTCATCTCATCGGGTCTTGCAGGCTATTTCCTGTTTCAGGAGCCTCTGCCTTCGAAGGTAATTCATCAATTCTTGATTTTCTGTATCGGCAGTGGTGTATGTTGAGGAAACTTTTAATTTACTTGTGTTGGTTTATGGCCTCTGTCAATTTAAGAGCTTAAGTTTATTGAGCAGTTTGCGTCTTGCTCAATAGGAGTAGGAGTATCCATAGTGTAAAAGAAAGTCAGTGCTGACAATGAAGATATAAATAATGAATTAATTTTGCTACATCGTGGGGTAGTTCCTACTTAAATTTTAGATGAATGTTGCCAAATTTTGACAGATTCGGTTGACTTCATTTTGCTAAATTTCCGAAATTCTTCTCTTTATTTTACTTAGCTGCACTCAGCGTTTTGACTTGGAGCTATGTCCAATTGGCTATACAGTGGTTTGCAGGTGCCAGTTTGATCATTCTTGGTGTGTTTATCCTCAGCAAATCAAGCATTGAGAAGAAGCAGAACTCTGATTGATTGGAAGTTCCTGCCATAGAGCTTTAGTTTGGACAACATTGCCAGCTTACACCTATATTTCTAGAGGATGTTTGCTCGTCTTAATGCAATGCGAAAGTTGGACCATAATTTGTGCATTTGGTCTCAGCTCATCCACTAACTGATACACCTGAACAGCGAGCTGAGATCCACCAACCACGTTGTAATTTGAAGTGCGGAGTGAGCACATAACCTGTTTCATGGAGAGGGCATTCGAACTGTTGTAGCATTATCTATGTAATCTCGCTATCATTTTTTTTCCATACGACTCCTACTGGAGCCGGGTTCTATTACCAGTTTACCACTAGGGACAACAGAACATTTCTCCCATGTAATGTCGCTTTCATTTCTCCCAAGTTAAAATTGAGATCCAGACTTACGCTGGTCTCTAATATTTCTAGTCATCTATGGTTCTCGCGACGCCACATCTGATGTTGTGCAGGTTGTTCCCACGCTTAGGCAATGGTGCCCACTGCATACGAACAGTGGTTTGGTAGATATTCGAGCAGAAACAAGCCCATATGAACAGTGGGTTGATAGATATCGGAGTGCTGTTGTCAGTATGGAAGAACTGCTTTAGGTTCTGCCGTTAGGACCACTAGCTTTTCAGTTGCTGTTCACAGGTTATTAAGCCTTGTCTTTAGCATTAGAAGACCCCTTTCCGCAGTAGCTCCTGAAGGACCAATGATGTTCCTCCGGCACGACAATGATCCTCCCTCCGACAGCAAAATATATGCCTTTTGAATGAACTTGATTATTTCCGCTAGTTTAGCCGTTTCATTCATCTGCATGAAGTTTCGCTGTCGGTAGCACGGTCGACAGCATCGTCACGAGGAAGCTTACATTTCCTGTGGGCATTCTATCAGCTGGTCGATGTTACGATCAGCATCTCTTCATTATTCAGCTGGCAAAAGAAAAACAGAATGGCATCGTGGAAAAGAGCCGAACGAAATTGTTGGAATGCATCTGGCCGTCAGTGGTGAGGCTGAAACGGAATGAATGGCCCCGGTGCGGCGTCTGTGAAATCGCCGAGGTCAGGGTGTGCCATGATGAAGTAGTGCAGGGTTGGTTATTGCATGAACGGCCGTCCATATGAAGAGTAGTTTGATAGATGTTTCGATTGCTATTTGGAATCTGGAAAAATCGCTTCAGGTAACCAGTACCTGTTGCACAGTTTATTTCAACAGTGGCGCCTGAAGGACGGATGATGTTCCTCCGGTACGATCGATGAGCCTCTGACGGGTGCGCTGTCCACGGCCTATTCGCGCTCGTTTAGCCGTTCCATCCGTGTCCAGGAGAATGTTGTTCGCCGTTTGTTCTCCGATCGATGATAACTCAAGTTTCGTCGTCAGTTGGAGTCACTGTCAGCGCGTGTGGTCACACTATTGGCCGGTCGATGTTACGATCAGCATCTTCATCATCAGTCGAAGAAAATAGCAGGGAAACATAGTGTGGAAAAAAACTGGACGAACTGACTAGCTGGAATGCAATTCATCTCGCCGTAGTCAGGCTGAATTGCTGAAACCAACTGAATGACTCTGTGCAAGTCCCCTGCACGCACAGGGTAGAGAGGAGCACATGCGGCTCGTCCATTTTCCTGGGCGGGTGTAACGTCGCCATGGCAGCCAGCATCGCCGCTTATGTTGACTGACTGCCACGGTGCTCTTGAGGACAAGCGCGGGTAGGACCGGCTGGGATTCATGGCGGATAGGATAGGACGGGGCTGGCCGATCTTTGATTCCAAGGATCAGTCGACAGCGGAGGGACCCGCGGCGGCGCCAGATCTTTGTTCCGTTTCAGCTTCGGGAAATGATGCTGCGCGCACTAACTGTGCGTCGATTCGCAGTATAGTTTGGCACCAACGGGTCAAGACGTTTGGTTAGTGCAGCCTCCCTTAGCCGTTGGGACATGATCTCACGAAAATTAAGGATGTGCTTCCCAAGTGACACATGTTGATTTCGTGGGTTGGGCTGAGATTTTGTTATCTGTTTGGCGTCGTGGATATGTTGAGACAGGACGAGATGAGACGGTGTTTGGTGTTACCTATGTGTTGGGCCATAGTAATTTTACATATAGGAATTGAAATTACAGAGAGTTCCAAATTACTACGCAAAGGACCTTACATAGAAAAAAAAAAAGCAATCGCGTCCTCGAACCACCCATCTGGCCTAGCGCACGGGAATTAGCAAGTCGACGACATGAGGAGGCGGCGCCTGGTGCTCCTCCGTGGCGGCACCCGGAGGCGACGCTCGGTCGTCTTCCATGGTGGCACTTTGGTGCTACTGTTGGGGGGATCTCTGACAGGTAGGACCACAAGGGGAGGCGACTCAGAGGAGACATGCCTCTTGTGACCTAGTCATATGCGGATGCACCTTGCAGAAGATGAAACGACTATCCGTGTGGACGTGCGACTAGGAAAGTCCCAATTAGTTCCTTAGTTGGAGTACGAGTCCTAGTATGACTCTTATTTGTAACATTGTAAGGCCCTGCGAGTCGCTACCTATGTAAGGGACTCGAGGGACCAAGGGGGAAGCCATAACCGATAATCTAGATCTCGAGACACAACATGCCGGAAAGCATATTGTAATCAAGAAAATGATAAAGAGAGAGCAAGGCAGGAGTAGGTCTTTACCTTACATCGAGGGACGGAATCTGGGTATACCGTGTTTACTCGCATCGATCCTGATCTTGTCAACTCGCAATTCTCTCTAGGCGCCACGAACTCACAAGTCATCTCACAATGACTATCGTTGCGACAACCACAAGACATTTGACTCCCACCGTGAGGCATACAGGCATATGAAGAGCGATTCGATCGGGGAGGAGCGACTTTGTCGCCAGACAGATAATCGAACACGATGGACAACCTTTCATCGACGCCTAGAGCTGGGGAGAGGAAGCTGATTCGCTTGAGTACGTACACGTCATCCCCTTCGAAGGAATCAAGGTGTTGACCGACTACATCGGAAACTCTTCTAGAGAAGCAGCATCAGAGACCATCGAGTCGCCGGACGACGAAGAAGGAAACAAGGGCACTAAAGACAACTATGACGGTCAAAATTCAGAAGAAGATCACGAGGAAGAATACACAGATTCCATCCTCTCGTTGTTTGAAGATAGGCTCGGGAACGAGTCAGATGAGGAACACGACGTCTCAAGCGGATCATCGTGATACATTGGGGTGTACCTACATGGTGGCATTGCAAGGTGGTCCACCATGTCGGTGGTAGACGGCGCTGCTGGGAGCTCCACTACTGGCAGATGTAGCTTCCCGTCAGGACCTCGCGCACCGAGGAATATCGGGATGGAGCTTCACTACTCAAAGCCATCGAGATGGAACTCGGGGTGCCTGTCACACCCCAGTTTTTGGAATCTTGTACTGTGTTCAAGAAGACAAAAATTAGAGTCAACAAATTTTTTTCTAACAATATGATTGTTTGAACTAACATGTGTTTATGATCTTAATCATGTTTGCAATACAAGTTTTGTTTCTTGATACAACCATCATCAAGTTTTTCTGAAAACACTTTTATAATATTTTTCCCTGTTGTTTTCTCTGTTGATTACTTGAGTGAATTTTATTTCAAGACTTGGATCATTCTTGTTTGCATCTTAAAATACACTTTTAACTTTGTTGTATTCAAGAAAACAAATTTTCAAAATGATTTATGGAAGTTTTCTTTTAAGTTTTCTATAGAAACTATTCCCTGAAAAATATAGCCAAGTACCTATTTTCCACCTTTGTTTTCACTAGGCTATAAAATGTTATTTTATTTTTTTCTTGACTTTTATTTGTTCCTTGATTCATGGACTACAAATCCATAAGATTGGTTTTATTTTTGGATTAATAAAAATGATCTTTTGCTTGTTGTCTTTGTGGTATAAAAATAAGGCAGAAAAAGGCATTTTTGGAAAACAGAGAAAAACAGAAAGTACACCTTTCCCCACATTGTTTTCATGGCTTTAAACTATTTCAATTTTGTTTCCAAAAGATGTTTCTGAAAATTTATAACATGTTTAACAAACTCCAACTTGGAAAACAAGTTTTTGGAAACCATTTGGTCCTTGAAAACAATCCCAACTTTTTGCTCATTTCATCTGTTTCCAACACTTAGAAATTTCACTAAGTCCCCAAAACTGAATTTTCTGAATTTGTTAGGAACAGTTGCAGTTACACTTTTTGGCAGTTGTTTTCACTTCTTTTTGGTTCAAAACTCGAAATGCCACCTTTACCTTGTGTTCAACACTGCTTGGACTCCATCTTGGATGCTTGGCCTACCTTCTAGAAGTCTTGGGTGAGAAGGAAACAAGGGAGAGAGAGTGAGGGAGCATGGTGATGTGGCATGGGTATGGGCCTCCATACCTTGCCCCTTTCTCTCTTGACCTTGACTCCCTTAGCTCCCAAAAGCCATTATTAACTTGCCCCTTGGTGGTCTTGACCTCTGGCCACATTTTTCTTGCTTGTGCTTGTCCAAAATGCCACACATGCCACACACCCGAGGCCACCTCTTGACCTTTCCCTTGGCTATAAGCCACCTATGGCTAGTTCCTTGCACCACTGCCCTCCTCCACATCCCCACACCCTCCCCTAGCTAGGACAGGCCCTGCCTTGGCTTCTGTGAACGGGCACGAGCCCTTGATCCCGACGATCACCACCGGGAGCTCGAGGTAGTGCTCCCCTCCCCCGTGCCTTCCCATCCCCCTCCACCGCCCTGGTTGCACTCCCCGTACGCCTCTGACCCTCCCTGACACCTCCCCTCGACTCCTCGTTTGCAGGTACGCCGCTGCCATCGAGATCGCCGCCGCGGGCACTCTGTCGTGCCCCGCCGTTTGAAGTCGCGCCCGACGCCACCAACCGTGCCCCTCGACTCCCCGTGACCCCTGCGACTCCCCCAAGCACGAGCCACCGCCCCCCGAGCCCTGACGAAGGAATGAATATTAGACCTTGCGGGAAAGGACACCCCCATCTCCGGCCCAAGGTTAAGGCCCAAGAGGAGGAGCCCTTGGAGCGCCGAAAGGCCCATGTGAAGCCCACCCGCAATACCTTGCAGGCTAAGTTAGGAAACCTGTAACCGACATAGGGCGAGAATTCGAGTCCTCTCTGGGTAGGGTTTGAGACCTGGCCACCTATATAAGGCCAGGAGAGCCACCGGTAGAGGACCAAGCAATACCGCAACACCAAAGCCTTGAGCTCGAGATCGTACTCTCGACTTGAGCCACCATCATTGTAACTGATCTACTCGATTAATACAGATCGACAGAGGCAGGAGTAAGGGTTTTACCTCTACGAGGGCCCCGAACCTGGGTAAATCTTGCCCCCTGTTTAGCCGACGATCGCCACCAGCGCTCATGGGTTCTCCTACTCGAAACCCGATAGGGTCACCTGAGGGATTTGCCGAACAACGGATTCGACAATTGGCGCCGTCTGTGGGAACGGCGGGCGCTGGATCACCGGCATCTTCGGCTTCATCGACAACCAACTCTCGCTGGAAACCCTCGACTACGGCTCCGAACAATCCTATACGGATCGGATCTGTCGTGGTCACCCTTCACTCGCCAGAATCGCGCCCGGTATTCGACGATCTGGAGAGGAGCATCACCCTGACGTTCGGGAGCCTGAAGTTCGTGACCGATAGGGATGGAATCCTCCACTTCCCGGAAGAATCAGGATCTGAATCAGGAGCCGTCGACTCGCGCCTTCATCTGGAGAAAAGCGGCGAGTCCGTCCGCTTCAATACCAACGACTACCATACCCTCTCGACAGAGGAACCTTCTCGACTCCAAAGAACCTTCCGATCTACGCCTAGGACGCACGGGCCACGACTGGCTCAAGTCTGCATGGCAGGATCGGAGCAGCCCCCGGAGACAGAACATAGTGCAGCAGAACGCGCCATAATCGGCGTCTCGCGAGAAGCTTGGGATCGCGCCAAGGAGGC
The DNA here is from genome assembly GCA_028641055.1 of Alopecurus myosuroides. NCBI lineage: Eukaryota > Viridiplantae > Streptophyta > Magnoliopsida > Poales > Poaceae > Alopecurus > Alopecurus myosuroides. The sequence continues at coordinate 357,669,408 of CM054062.1, read as the reverse complement.
TATGCGGATGAGCAAGCCACCCGCAGCAGATTCCCCACATGAGGATATGGTTGCCTACCATTATCATCTCGTAAGAGCAGCCGCAACCATCAAGGATGCGCGGATAGATCTGGCACGTCGAAGAAGAGCGGCGGATGAATCGAGTCAACGACGAGCTGAGCAGTCCCTAGCACCCTCGGTCGGTACCCGACCCGCGAGGAAGGGATACGCATCAACATCCAGGGATATCGAGTACTTGGGCGGGACCAGCAGGTCGATCACGCCCTCCCTCATGCGAGTCGATGATGACGGGAACGTCTACCCGCAAACCCCTGCCGCCGCGGTCCTGGCCGCGGCAACTTACATGCAAATGAACCAGCTGACAGAAAGCGACCCTCGGGCAGAGCAGTACAAACAAGTGCGCAAAGGGCTACGACTGGCAGCCGCAAGGCTCGCCTCCTACGACCGCAAGAAAGCCGCAGAGCAGCTGGAGAAGGAAAAACATGAGAAAGAAAGAGAGAAGTCCCGCAGGCGTAGGAGCTCTTCTCCAAGAAGGGACAAATCGCCACGTCGTGGTCGAGGAAAAGAAGCTCGACATCGCGACGACAGTCGAAGCAGCAGCGAGGGCAGCCCGAGAGACAAAAGCTCGAGACACCATAGCAGCCGCTCGCAAAAACGAAGCAAGGAACCGAGGAAGGACACCGACCACGACCAGCCAGGATACGACGCGCGATCGGACATCGCACAAAATAAGGTGGACAAGGCAAGGGCATCGCGATATCGCGAACGCTCTTCGTCCGGTTATTCGGATGACGAAACTTGCGGAGCGCTCTGTTTTGCCCGTAGCATCCGCGAAGCACCTCTACCCAAAAGATTCAAGCTCAGCACAGAAGTGACAAAGTACGACGGTTCACTCGAGCCTTCTCAGTGGCTAAACGATTACCTCACGGCAGTAAAATGCCAGCGTGGGAACAAGAACACGGCTATGCAATACCTTAATCTACATCTCACCGGAGCAGCCCGTAGCTGGCTGGAAAGGAGGCCAAGATCTTGTTACGCATCGTGGGACGACCTGCACCGTGACTTCTGCAAAAACTTCCAGTCGACTTACAAAAGGCCGGCCACCATCGGAGAACTACGAGCCTGCAAGCAGAAAAGCGGCGAATCCACCCGCGAGTACATCCAGCGATGGACCACGCTCAGGAACACCGCGGGAACCATCTCGGAAGAAGTAGCGATTGAAGCCTTCGCAAAAGGCGCCCGGAGAACTGCTTTCAGAGAGGAGCTAGGCAAAGCCGCACCCAAAACTATTGGGGAGCTGATGAACATAGCCAACAAATGGGCTAACGGAGAAGACGCAGTACGCAATGAGAGAGCATCATCACCCGCACCCGAGGAAGATTGCCATGGCCGAAGAAAGAGAAGGAAATACTACGATCACGAGGATCGAGAGGAAATGGTAGCAGCGGAATTCACGCGAATTCGCGATACTGGACGACGCGGAAATCGCGAATGGAAACCAAAGGTTGAAGAAAAAAGTCCCGAGGAAGACCTTGATGCTTACTGCTCGCTACATCTGTTTACAGATAAGCGTACGGGCAAAACCAAGGCGACGCACCTCCTCAAGGATTGTCGGAAGTTCCATGACATCCACGAGGCTTTCTCAAAGAAAAATAGATCAGCAGCTGCTCCAAATTACCCGCCACTTCCAGGAGAAGGCCACCAAGGATTCCAGACGCCACAACCCCTACCTCCACTAGCAAATCCAAACATGGCATTGGCTGCACTGCCAGCACAAAACTCCGGGGCCAATGCGTACCCGAATCCGGCAGGGCAACTCACAATAATCCAGAAGGTATGTCCATCCCGTAGAGCTCAAAAGACTAACACAAGGCAGTTGTGCATGGTTGTGCAGACTCCGCCAACAAAGCCCGAATACTTGAAGATGGCGGATCAACCGATCACATTCTCAATGAAAGACCACCCACCACGAGTCTATCGACCATCCAAGCACAAATTGGCAACTACGATCTGGCCCGCATATTCATGGACGGAGGCAGCGACATCAACATTATCTACGTGGACACACTCCGTCGGATGAACAAGAACCTGGATGGCCTTGCGGAATCAGAAACATCCTTCCACGGGATAGTTCCGGGAAAGCCAATCCGTCCACTCGGGACAATTAATCTAGAAGTTGTGCTAGGCAATAGAAGCAACTACAGAAGAGAATCTCTTAACTTCGAAGTCGTCGATTGGCCCTCACAGTACCACGCCATTCTTGGTCGAACAGCGTTCGCCAGATTCATGGCAGTACCACATTACGCGTACCTGAAGCTCAAGTTACCCGGAGAATACGGTGTTATCACCATCGACGGAGATTTTCAGAAATCCAACAAGTGCGACATTGAGTTCAACGGGATCGCAAAGTCTTTCGGGATGCAAAAAGAATTGCAAGAGCTGGCAAAAACCACGGATCACTCCGTGATGCCCCTCACTAAGAAAAATGCGCCCGAATTGGAGTTCAGCACCAACAGCGACACCCGAAAACATCAGGTGCACCCGACAGATTCTGCGAAGACCGCGATGGTCTCAACTACCCTCTCGCAAGCATAGGAAAGCGCGCTCGTCGAGCTCCTCCGTGAGTACTGGGAATTTTTTTCCTGGCAGCCCTCAGATATGCCAGGAATACCCAGGGAGTTCGCCGAGCACTCACTCGAAGTCTTCAAGGATGCTAAACCCATCAAGCAGACCACTCGACGGTTCTCAGAACCCAAGCAGAAGGCGCTTGGAGAAGAAGTAAACAGATTGCTAGCCGCAAAATTCATCAGGGAGATCAAGATATCCACTTGGTTAGCAAACCCAGTGCTGGTCCCCAAAAAGAACACCGACATCCTTTGGGTGTGCATCGACTACACGTCGTTAAATAAGCACTGCCCCAAGGACAACTTTCCCCTCCCGCGAATCGACCAGATCGTAGACTCTACGGCAGGTTGTCAACGTCTCTCCTTCCTGGACGCCTATTCGGGATATAATCAAATCCGGATGAAACAGGAGGACGAAGAGAAAACGGCATTCATCACGCCACACGGTATATACTGCTACACGACAATGCCCTTCGGGCTCAAGAATGCAGGCGCAACATATCAGCGCTGCATGCAAAAATGCCTCGCCAAGCTCATTGGCAAAAACGTACAAGTGTACGTTGACGACATCGTCATCAAGACTCGGGTAGAGGACACACTCCTCGAGGACATTAGAGAAACGTTCGACGCCCTCAACGCATACAGGATTAAGCTCAATCCAACAAAATGCGTCTTTGGTGTTCCAGCAGGAAAACTTCTCGGGTACCTGGTATCCGCCAGAGGCATCGAAGCCAACCCAGAGAAAATACAAGCAATCTTGACTATGAAGGAGTCAACCAATCTACGCGGAGTCCAGCAGCTCGCAGGGCGACTAGCTGCCTTGAGCAGGTTTATCGCGCGAATGGGAGAGCAAGCATTGCCTTTCTACAAGCTGTTGAAAAAGACGGATAAATTCGAGTGGACCCCAGAAGCTAAACAAGCGTTCGCAGACTTGAAACGATCGTTGCAAAGCAGACGCGTCCTCGCAACACCACAAGAGAGGGAGACACTTTACCTATACCTAGCCGCAACAAACCAGGTCATCATCACTGCAATTGTAGTCGAACGACCTGAGGAGGGCAAGGTATATGGATTCCAACGACCGATTTATTACATTAGTGAAGTGCTCTCGCCATGCAAGGAACGATATCCTCACTACCAGAAGCTCGCATATGGAGTTATTCTTACGGCTCGAAAACTCAAACACTACTTTCAGGAACACGCCATCACAGTGGTTAATGATGCCTCACTCGGTACAATCATGAACAACCCTATGGCATCCGGAAGAATAGCAAAATGGAGCATCGAGTTGGGCGCGTGGGACATCACTTATACAGGACGCAATGCAGTAAAATCCCAGGTACTCGTGGAGTTCTTAAACGAGTGGACAGAGCTACAAACACCAGGACCGCCTGAGTACACGAGCAACTGGATAATGTACTTCGACGGGTCCAAAAGAAACGAAGGAGCAGGAGCCGGAATCGTCCTAATATCACCTAGAGGATACAAGCAGCAATACGTCCTACGATTAGATTTTCCACCCGATGATCCGGCATCGAACAACGACGCAGAATATGAAGCCTTGTTGCATGGGATGAAGATGGCAGTCGCGTGTGGAGCCACCCGATTGATGATCTATGGCGATTCCAACCTTATCGTGCAACAGACAATGAAGGAGTGCGACGCTATCGCCGAAAACATGGTTGCCTACCGTGACATGTACAACCTACTTGAGGGCAGTTTCAAAGGATGCGAGTTAAAGCACATTGCGAGATCTAGTAATGAAGAAGCAGACAGACTGGCCAACATGGGTTCCAAAAATACACCCGTATCGCCAGGGATATATTTCGAGCGAATAATTAAGCGATCAGTCAAAGCCAAGAAAGCCGCCGGGGCACCTGCAGCACCGGAAACAGAGGTTAGCCCGCAAGTTGCCATTATCGAGCTTATTCATAATATCTCGCGACAAGTATTTCTGGTCGAGCCAGTTTGGATACAGAAGTACCTCGACTACCTGTCCGCCAAAACGCTCCCAGCAGATCTTCGCGAGGCTCGACAGATAATCAGGCGCAATAAATCTTTTCGGGTGATCAATGGAGAGTTATACAAGCAAAGCATCTCGGGTATACTCCAGCGATGTATAGCACCCGAAGACGGCAAGGAATTACTCCAAGACATCCACCAAGGAGACTGTGGACATCACGCGAGCTGGAAAACAATCATGGGAAAAGCTTTTCGAGCGGGATTCTACTGGCTAACAGCAGCCAGAGACGCAAAGGAGCTAGTCGACCGGTGCAACGCTTGCCAGAGATTCGCGCCAAAACCACACGCACCCGCTACGGAACTGCATATGATACCCATCGCCTGGCCCTTTGCACAATGGGGGCTAGACATGGTAGGACCGCTACGCAAGTCCACACCAGGTGGATACACACACTTGCTGGTCGCAGTCGACAAATTTACCAAATTGATTGAAGCCATGCCAGTAACCTCGGCTAGTGCTTAATGCGCCGTAAAATTTCTCGACTCCATTGTATGCAGATTTGGAGTGCCACACGACATCATTACAGACAATGGTTCTAATTTCACGGTCAAGGAAACACAGCAGTTCTGCGAAGACAAGGGCATCAATTTCAAATTCGCCTCAGTTGCCCATCCGCAAACGAACGAACAAGTCGAAAGATCCAACGGCTTAGTTTCAGCTGGCATCAAGAAGCGCCTACTCGATCGTCTACACCCAGCAGCGGGACATTGGGCCCAAGAGCTACCCTCCGTGCTATGGAGCCTCCGCACAACTCCAAATCGATCTACAAACTAAACGCCATTTTTATGGTATACGGGGCAGAAGCAGTCCTTCCCGAGGACGTCAGGTTCAGCGCCACACGAGTTGTCGCTTACAGTGAAGAAACCTCCAACAGGGCACTCGCGGAAGATATGGACGCACTAGATGAAATGCGCGATATTGCACTCGCAAGATCCGCAGTATATCAACAATCACTGCGAAACTATCACAGTCGCCGCATACGCCATAGAGCTTTCGCAGTCGGAGATCTGGTGTTACGGCTCAAGCAGAAGGAAGGACACAAGCTCGAGCCACCATGGGAAGGACCCTTCATAATACACGAAGTTATCCCAGGTGGAGCTTATAGACTGAAGAACCCGGCGACTGGAGGCATCTATTCCAATCCTTGGAATATCGCACACCTCCGCAAATTTTATCCCTAGACCTATTTTTTCTCGCAGCAATAAGGCTATATTAGCCACTCCTATAGCTCGAATACATGACTTCTCAGTCATCGCAATAAAATACATGGTTTCTCAACCATAAATACCCGAAGATTATTCATCCTTACATGCTAAAAGTTACAGGTATACACCCCAGAAACACACGGGGGCTACGCCTAAATTAAGCATCACAGGAAAATTTATATATACAAGGTTACACACCTTACAACAGTTTTTACAAACTACACAACGAAACAGGATATATACATCCTACACTTATATACGGCGATGAGTATTCTCAGCCGCCAAAACACGATCCACCTCATCTGAGGTCAATCGGATGATCTCCTCTGCCGCAGGTCGAACAGCCCTATAATGAGGAGACATATCGTCGATTGGACCATCAGGAAGTCTAGCTATGGAGTTGAAGTTCACCTCAGGATGCCATAACCGGACGAAAGAGAGAGCCACCACCGAGCCGCAAGTCATCTGATTGCGAACACACTCGCGAATCTCTCCTTCTCGACCGAACACCCTGAGAAGATGGCTCCAATCTTCTGGACCCCTTTGCAGCGGATAAAAAGCAGCGTTCATTGCAATCAAAACCTCGTGAAAGGAACTCACGAGTATTTTCGCCTGGTTGATTCGGAACTTCAAGGTGGCAAGCACAAAACCTCGACTACGATCAGACCAAAAATTATTCGCATGAGGCCTTGAGCTACCAGCTTCTTGAAAGATATGGTTCTCCACCCATTGTTCCTCATTCCTATCATCCGGTCGAACAACTGGAAAGAAAGGATACATGATCAAAAGAGAGCACGAGATAAGAAAGACTTGGGGGGCTGAGCTACTTACAGAGCAAATCATTGGAAACAGACGCCAATTCATCCATCACAAACTGCTCCCGTTCAGTCGCCAGTTTTTGTTTGGATTTAGCCACATCGGCTACCCCACGCAACGCCTTTAGCTTGCGTTTACCATCAGCTACACGATCGCGGAGACCCGCCAAGGTCCCAACAGCGGCAACAAGAGGATCGGCTGGAGCAGCAGGTCCACCCGAAGGCTCTGCAGCCATCCCGGTCACCTGAAAAATACAAGGAAGATTAAGAAATAAGATGCCCTACTCGAGATATATTAACCACCTATTCGACAGGTGCTCGGGGGCTACTCCCATCGGGAGCACACACAATCGCGGGAAGCATTTCAGCAAAACATCTCGATTAAAATATTGAAAATACGGGAGCACATCCCAGGTTTCATTACAATCGAAGCTGCGAAGTACAAATGAAATAAACTAAGAAGCTACAGTTGTGCTGCCACTCGCGGCAGTGGTCCCTCCCCTAGCACGGGCAAACAACTCGGATAACTTCCGAGCAAGGACTCCGGCGGCATCGCCAAAACGACGAAGCCCTACCTTTTTGCCCGTAACAGGATCGACGGGAAGCTCCGAGTAGGCCTCCTCCAAACCAGTGACCCCGTGTGCTAGCGCGAACTGGATCGCGGTCTTCGCTCCAGATTCTGACTGGGCAACCGCGTAAGCTTCAAGGAGATTGCTCTCCGAGAAAATCTTCAGCAGATCGTCCAGCGCGGGTGGAGACACGGCATTGACGAGAAGGCGGCTGTGCAGTTGCGTCAACACTCGAATGGCATCGCCAATCAAAGTGCAGACCCCTTCGGCGTGCCTCCTGAGCTGGGCGCAAGAATCCGTCAGGGCATCCACCCGACGGACCCCAGGGAGCTCCAGTGGAACACCCAGAAGACCTGCAAAGAAAAATGTTAAGATACAGAAGACTCAAAACAGCAGAAGACAAGTTATAAGCCAAAGGTAACTTACCCGCAAAGCGCTCGGCAAGGGGACGAAGGAAGTCGACAAGATCGGCATCCGCCTTGTTGTCGGCTTCCTCCAACTTCTTTAGAGCCTCTTGGGCAGAAGCAAGCTTCCCTTCAAGGTCAGCCGAAGACATACGGGAGGATTCCAGATCCTGGCGAACGGCCGCCAACTCAGCCTCTTGAGCTATTATCCGAGTAGAAACATTGTCCTTCTCGGTCTTCAAAAACTCAAGTTGAGCTGCACAGCAACACTTATCAGAATCGAAGAACTAATGGAAAAACGCAAACAGAAAAAGATGGCTAAACTTACCTCGAAGAAGCTCATTCTCTGTGGTGAGTCGACTACGGTCCGCCCGAAGGATCCCGCATTCCGATTCAGCAAGAACAACGCGGCGCCCAATCGCCGCAATGGAGTCAATAAGTGACTGCAAGGAAAAAGAAGATAGAAGAATCAGAAAAGTGAGATTGGATCCTATACTCGATTGTAAACATTCGAGTATAGCCTCGGGGGCTACTCCCATCGGGAGCACTGCCGAGCACCCGATAAAAAGAGGCAGAAGAAAGAGATTATATTTGAGCCTGTAGCCGATCGCATGCGATCGAATACAGCCTCGGGGGCTACTCCCATCGGGAGCACTGACGTGCACCCGATAATAAATCCAAGGATGAAAAAGCATTCAAAGAAGAAGAAGAAGAAGAAGATAGTGAAGTTTACCTGGCCTTGAGCGAGGGAGAAAGGATCCGCTGAGCTGCCCGACACCTCCTTCGGAGCCGACGCCTTAGCAGCAAAACTAGGAATCCTGTATTCCGTAGTCGCCGCATAGGGGGGCTTCACTCGGTGAATTTTGGATGGTGTCGGCGGTAGGAGTCTCACCCGCAGCTCCCACTTTGGTCCTCTTTTCGGGAGGAAGGGAAGAGGCATACCTGCGAGGGCTGATGGCTTGCAAGCTACAATGAAGGCAATGTGTCAGAAACGACGCGAAAGGAAATGTTTGACTACAGGTAAGAAGAAAAACTTACTCGTCATCATCCTCCTCCTCGTCCAGCATATCCGCATTCCAGGCGGTTTGGATTGTCGGGACTGAGGGAGGGGCGAGTGATTGCAGCGGGGTTACGATGAGGGGCTCCTTCCCGGGTGATTCCTCCAAGGAATTATCCTTGGAAGTGGCCTCGTCGCCCTCTACCCGACGGCGTTTTTGTTGGAGAAGACCGCCACCCGATTCCCCCGCGTCATCCGAAGAATCTTGCTCGGAGCTCGAATAAGCATTGGCAACACTGGTATCGGCTGGGCCATCCAGGTTACTCGCTAATAACTGCGAGGCCTCCGCCCCAGATACGGGAGGGTAGCAGGTGGCCATGGATAATCTCTACAGGTAGAGACAGAAGAAATTAGGTCGACCAAAATTCAGACCAAGAAAAAATAATGAGAAAAGAAAGGCAAACTCACTTCGGATGGGGGAGGCCTTGACGCGTCAAAGGCTGCGACCGTGCAGTCGGGAAATTTTTCTCCCACCTTCAAGATGGTGATAGCCGCAATCTTTTTCTCGAACTCGACGTTCGAGAGCTCTCCACGGCTCACACGACTGGGATCCTCAGAGCCTTGGTATTCCCACATTGTGGAGGGCCTGTGCTGCAGAGGTTGAATTCTGCGCTTGAGAAAGATACCCGCCAGGTGCAGCCCGTTGAGCACGACTCCAGCAGCTTGATCACGGAGGGCTGCCACCCTTGCGAGTAGTGGTGTGACGACCTGGGTTTCTTCAGCCGACAACTTGTGCGCCCAGGATTTCTGCCTCTTCAAGACAGCGAACGGGTGGAATTCCTCGATCCCACCCGAGCTGTTGTCGATGACGTAAAACCACTTTTTTCTCCAGCCCTGGGCGGAGTCGATGAAGTACATGCTGAAGTAGCTATTCTCCGATTTTTCTTGAATCCCGAAGCCACCCGTGCGAAGCGGCTCGCCAAGCTCAGATTCCACCCGCGATTTCTCGCGGAAGATCTGGACTTTGAAGAGGGCCTTCCAGAGGCCCCAGTGTGGGCGAATGCCCAAAAAACATTCGCAGAATACAATGAAACACGATATGTGCTGCACTGCATTCGGGGGAAGATCGTGGAGCTGTATGCCATAAACATACAGCAATGCCACGAGGAATGGATGGAGGGGAAGAGAAAGGCCGCGCGACACGTGGTCCGCGTTGACCACGCGTTCGTTCGCGTGCGGGTTGGGTACCTCCTCCTTCTTGCCGAGGCGCACCCGCTTCTCGGACTCCGCCGGCAGTAGCCCCTCCCGCTGCATCTCCTTGACGCTTTTCGCCGTGGTGTTGGGCGAACGCCAGTCGCCCGAGCGCGGTGCAGGCTGTGCCGAAACTTCTCCCGACGCCGAAACGGCAGCGCCACGTTTCTTGCCTCCCGCCATCACTGCTAAGCACGAGCTTGAGGAGAGAAGGAAGACGAGCGCGAGGAAGAAGACGAACTGGAAGACGAAGGCTGGGAAAGATTCACCGTTCCACCAAGACCCATATTTATACACGGAGCTACTCGATCCTGGCCACCCGATGTGCCACGTGGCGTCCATCGCTGTCACCACGTGCGAAGACGAAACGAGGAGGCGGTGGATGTTGTTTCCTGGCACGATCTTAACGGAGGATCGTGGGCATTTACTGCGCAGTTCGCGTAAAAACCGGAAACGACGCCTCGTTTCCGGTCAAAAAGCTGACAAAGTGGGCCAGCTCTTCTGCTCTCACTTTGTCACGTCCCATCGGGAGGATAAAAGTGCGCCATGACGTCATTGCATGCATCATCAAGCTCGGAAATCTTCCGATTGAAAAGTTCAAAACGCGAAAATAACTTCGCATGAACAGAAATCCTTCGAATAAAAGTCTAAACACGAAAGTTAACTTCGTATGGACAAATCATGACGTGAAATCTCTCTCACACGAAAAAATACCCTACACACAAATTCTTTCGTATGGGCACAATATCCCAAAACATGAAAACTCTTTCATATGGACATAAAAATCCTAACACGAAAACTCTTTTGTATGGACAAGGAACTACAAACCCAAAAACTACACAAGTAGGCAGATCCTGCCACTCATATACACGATGTTTGCACATCATAAAGCCGGATTGATCAGCCGACTAGGTACCTCCGGATGCCATATTCTTTCGAATATGAAGGTAAGACCTGATAGATCTCTCTTGAAGGCCTGGAATCGCACTCAAGCTGCGTCCTCCGGTATGATACCGTGTCAACAACACGAAGAAAAATCCTAGCGGACGCGCCGGGTACCCCCATAGGTTAAGTTCGACACGGTAAGACCACTACGGCCCAGTCGCAACGATCACCTCGTCAGGTTCGAGTCGTAGGTCTCGAATCTGTGTAGGCCAGAACTGTTTTTGCCCTAGTCGCAATTAATTGGCCCTGAACTTTTGGGAGAGCCAGGCTACTGCGCCATATCCTTCTGCGATAAACAGCCATACAAACAGGCACTTTTTCATTACTCGATACTCGGGTACAGAACTCATCACACATGGTACACGCTCTCCAAACAAGAAGCAACCAATACTGGTTATCCAAGGGCAATAGAAGCAAAAAAGTTTGACCGTCTACTCGACTGGAGAATCCCAATCGAGCAAACGCTCGGGGGCTACTGACGAAGGAATGAATATTAGACCCTGCGGGAAAGGACACCCCCATCTCCGGCCCAAGGTTAAGGCCCAAGAGGAGGAGCCCTTGGAGCGCCGAAAGGCCCATGTGAAGCCCACCCGCAATACCTTGCGGGCTAAGTTAGGAAACCTGTAACCGACATAGGGCGAGAATTTGAGTCCTCTCCGGGTAGGGTTTGAGACCTGGCCACCTATATAAGGCCAGGAGAGCCACCGGTAGAGGACCAAGCAATACCGCAACACCAAAGCCTTGAGCTCGAGATCGTGCTCTCGACTTGAGCCACCATCATTGTAACCGATCTACTCGATTAATACAGATCGACAGAGGCAGGAGTAAGGGTTTTACCTCTACGAGGGCCCCGAACCTGGGTAAATCTTGCCCCCTGTTTAGCCGACGATCGCCACCAGCGCTCATGGGTTCTCCTACTCGAAACCCGATAGGGTCACCTGAGGGATTTGCCGAACAACGGATCCGACAAGCCCCCCATGGTGAGCCACCATGAAACCCTGTCGCCGGCCGCGTCGAGCAAGAGAGAGAAGTGAGGAGAGGAGGAAGAGAGAGAGAGAGAGAGAGAGAGAGAGAGAGAGAGAGAGGGCCGTTCGATCTTAGATCGACGGCCACGCTTGAACGGCCGGATTTCCCGCGCCCGCGCACGCTCGCCTCTACGCTGGGCCGCGTTCGCCGCAAGTTGGGCCGTGCACCCGCAAATCTAGCCCGTGTGCTGTTAGCTCTTTTTTGTTGTTTTTTATAAACAGAAACATGTTTGATTTCTTTGAGCTTGGGAAAATTACCTAGAGTGCAAAAACAAATCAACCAAAAATCTTGACCCTAGTATTATGTTTTCTTAACCATTTAATTGTAGATCTAAGTTTTGATGTTTATTCTTGTCACAATGTCTGTTTTGCCACAGAGTGTCTGTAAACTTGTTTTTGGCATAACTTTTTGGATCTGAATCCAAATTGGCCAAACCAAATTTTTTTGGGTAGCCTAGGAGTAGATCTATCCATAGGACTTGTCCTCACATCTAGTTGAGTTACCAAATGGAAATTTCATCCATTTTGGTAAAAGACCGGTAGGCTTTTCTATGATTTTTAGAATGTGTTTAAAAATTATTTTTAAGGTAAATCCAATTGGATGAGTTTGTATGTGTTTATATCTATCAAATACTAGCTTGGGTGAATTTTTTATAGCTCTAGATTATTTTTGGTGAGCCTTTTAGTTACATCACTTTTTCTGTTTTTGTTGTTATGTGTGTATTTGTTTGAATTAAATTGTGTGATTGCTTGAGACTTGTTTCCTAGCATGTATAGATGTGTTGACACTTGTTATTAGCTTGTGTTCTTGCAATACAACCACCATAGAAAGTGTGTGCATGTTTGGAAAACCAAATAGAAATAGAAATAGCTTTTGTTATTTTCTAGTTTTATTATTTGTTTATTGTGTGCACCAAATCTTTGTATGTTTGTTTTTACCTAAGTTGTGCTATGCTTGAGTTTAGTCCAGTACCATTTTTGTACTTTCACTAGTATGAGTAGCCTTGTTTGGTTTGCCTTGTTATACTAATTTTTGTCATGTGTGACCAGAGGCCTTATTACCTCTTTTGCCTTGGTATTAGTGGGCCCATAACCCACTGATCCCATTGCATTATGGTTAGGGATCCAAATCCCCAACCATACACTTGTGTGAAAATAGCATGTTGAAGTGTTTAGTATTCCTTTGTGAATCCTAGTATGTTAGTTGTGATTCATCTGTTAACATAATATTCTCTTAGGAGTATCATGTTAAGAGGTGTTTCACTATTGCTTTGTTTAAATAGAATATTGCTTGCAAATAGAATGTTTTCCTAGTGATTGGTAGATTATTTGTGAATGATTTTCATTGAGTGTTTGGATTTTTGAAATTGTTTAGTTGGTCTTGTGTTGAGTACATAGCTACTGGTTGTATAGTTTTACCTTGATTGCTTGCTATTTTAATTGATTAGAAAAGCATGTATTACTAGAATGGATTGATGTTTGCTTAGTAGATGTTTTCATAGAATTATTTTAGTGTTTATGCTTACTATCATGTGTATTGTGTATGTGCTGTTAGTAGGTTTTTATATTCGTGTCTTGCTTGTTTAGGATCATGCATCCTTGTAGCATTGCTTGCTTCTCTAGTGATGAACTAGTGTCACCACTAGATTGTTTGAGTTTGCTCTAGTATTGTTGTCTTTTTATTTTATAAGTGTATGATCAGTCTAGCATGTTTAGGATGTTATTACTTCTGTTATTTTGACATGACTTGTGGAGTTGCTTGTTGACAATAGTTGTAGAATACAATTACTTCTTACAACATGCTTGTGTAGAATTCCGTACTAGTATGTTATTAGTGCACTCCTGTTTTTGTGCTATTTGTTAGGAGCTTTATCTTTTGTGATGATTGTGTTTTAGATTAGGATTTATGACTTGTTACCATTGATTTAGCTACTGGTTTGTTTTGTTTACTTTTATGATTTATGGATTCCTTAACTTTAAATATGCATTAGCATAGTCTGTGACTAGCCTATTCATCTGTGGTGTGTTTGCTTGTTGTTTGAGAAACTGTCTAATTGTTTGCCTTGCATGAGTATTTTACTTATGCTATTTGTTGTGATAAGTGTTGTTTTTTTGCTTAATAGTATCTTGTTATCTAATCATTGGTTTGGTAGTGAGCTTGTTTGGTGATGATTGCTTGAGCGTGGTTAATACCCACTGCCTTGGGTATTGCTTTGATTGATTGTTATTATTTTAGTAGACTCACTTTTTGTGCCCACAAGCTATTCTTTTAGCTTCTTATGTATCTTGGTATGATAGTGGTACACCCACTCCATATATGGTATGTAAGATGTGGGATATGGTTTCTCAACCATATATTTGTCTGACGACAGTTTTGTACCCTAAGAGTTATGTGAGATAGATTTCTCGATAACGTTTGAGTAATTGTGCTAGTATAAGTTTGCTTGCTGTATGTGTTGTTTAGTTTAGTTGTTTGGTATTTAGTTCTTATTGTGTGTCTTTCATTCTTTTACGACGCTAGAAAACGAAGGAGAAGAAGAAACAGTGGTGGAACTGTGCGTCAAGTTCAAGTTACTTCAAGGCCAGGGACACTAAGAGTTTTAAGGCAAGCCATCCTGATGGTTGTTGTTATACTACACTTATCATTATCTATCATGCATGTTTCACTTCTGAAAGTTTTACAAAAACTTTGATTACCAAAAACTATTTTTGAGTGACTACTACTACTATTATATATACTATGCTAGTAGTTGATACTTGGTGTTACCAAGCCCATAGCCACCATATGGTATTCTACTACCATCACAAGTATTAGTCCCTAAGTGGACACCTTAAAATTTTGTTTTCGCAAAACAAAGGCTTTATGGAAAACCCGGTGGAAAGGCGAAGCCTTATCCACCGGAGGAATGTTAGAGTGGTCATTTTTGGGAAAAATATGTTTTACAAAAATGACACATAACCTAGTCTTCGCCGGACAACCTTTACCGTACTGCCCCCCTACCCCAACATGGGCACGAGACTTAACTTGAAGTTTGTTCTTGTTAGTGTGTGTTCTATCTCAATTTGCTATAAGGGTCGTCGAGCCCTCGAACCGATTGTCGCTAGGTGGTATATAGAGGACATAAAAAGTGTGGGATTAATTTTCCCTCCGGTCGCAGCAGTTGAGTCTCTTGTCTTGGCGGGGTGGGACCTGCTGCCGGGGAGATTACACTCACCTGAAGAGATAGACATGTACTAGCTTGGACATAGTGGATGGTTAGGATCAATTATCTGATTTTCACATACTGTTGTTACAGTCCGTGGTTGTTCACGGCGGATGTACTGGATTTGGTGGATTGTGTACACCTCTGCAGAGTACAACTATTTCGGAATAGCCACGTCCTCGGATATGGAGAGTTGAATGGCCACGTAGCTAGCATTGTGTCAGTGTTTTCAAAAAGGTGTTGGACTTATGAAGTCCTGAAAGGAGGAAATCTTGTACTGTGGAGGTACCGTCGATGAAAAGCCAGAAGTTGATTTACAAGAAGTTTTGCAAAGAGAAAACATTCTTTTACAAAATGAGTTTATAAAACCTATTGTACATGTGATATCTACAAGAGAAATAAAACTATATTATTTTCTTTTGAAGTATCTTCTTCAACAAAGATACAGATATTTTCAAAATCAACTATTATATGTGTTGCATATATCATGGATAGTGAGCCCTGTGTATAGCCTACCTACTACACCATATAAGCATACTTCCATTTTGGTAAGCTACATGGTGGGTGTCTTGCTGAGTACATTCAAATGTACTCATATTGGTTTCGTCCCTGGTATTTACTTGCCCGACATCGAGAAGGAGTCTCAGAAGGAGATCTACGAAGAGGAGTACGGAGCTGATGGCTTTACGAACTAGGATCGTCTCCCGGTCAGTAGCCTGTAGGTTAAGGCATGACTTGGGCTCTACTATATTTGTGTGTGTTTAGTCTTCCGCTGTGTGTGTTGTGTGTTTGCCCTACGTGGCAATTGTGTTAGATTTGGTCATGTGACCATGCCCCTTTGTAAGTGTTTTATGCAATCGTGTAATGAATGTTGTATCTGCGTACTAACTTGATATGTTGTTCACGACTGGTGTAATATGGGATCGTATATATCGGAGGTGTCCTTGAACAGTGGTTCTGAGGGACCTTACAGTGCCGATAGCTCGTGGGGCGGCTCCAGGTTGGGCGGTGGCGGTAGTTTTTTTAGGCATGAGGTGGCTCCCGTGGTGGCGCTAGGTAGCGACGATGGCGACATCGCGGGTGGATACGCGAAATGAAAGTTAGAAGAAAATTAGGAGATGGGCTGCGCCAGGGGATGAAAATTTTGGCTTCACACGTGGAATTATTTTCGGCGTGAGTTCAGTCGGGCTGAGATGTGAATCTCGATTCGAGCTTCATAACCCGGCTTGGCTGAGAAGGTCTTTTTGCATGAGGTGGGGCATGACTCATAGGACAAAACCAGACTACAAAATAACAGAAAGTTGGGTGTGGAGAAATCTGCTAGGTCTAGTGGGGCTACCAAACACGTCCTAAGGCCTTGTTTTGAAAGAGTATTCTACATGAGGGAGTGGATCATCCTGGATCCTAAAAAAATCCTAATAGTTCGTTTACGTTTCCTGTTTTAGAATTGATGTTCTCTAGATATCTCCCCAACCAACCATCTTATTTTTTTCTTAGATTAAAAATTATACTGATACTATTGTATTTGGAGGGAATATTATTTGTGGGCATTGGTGGAGATTAGATGAAATTAAAATTTTCATTGAATCTCCTCTCATCTCCAATCCCCTTTGGGGATGGAAATACTCGCAAAGTAATCAGGGCTTAAGAGAATCTCCAACTGGAACCCCCAAAATGGCCGTATCCGTCCGGGCGGTCATCCCGGGCACGGATTGGGCCAAAAACACCCACCTAGTCGCCCCCCCCCCAAACAGGACGCATCCGTCCGTGCTGACCGGGCAATCCCAAACTCAACCTATATTTGGGAGGGCTTGGGGCCGCTTGGACGCAGCAGGGACGGACAAGCACGAGGTCGATGAGAACGTCGGTCCCATGAAGACTCAGCATGACCGGCTTCCATGCGTCGTCGACGGAACCGGTGCACCGCTCGCATTCATGGCGCACTGGCCGACGCGTCCCCTGAGGAAGCCTTCTTCGGCTATAAGAGGGGCGCTAGACCCCAAACCCTTGCTGCATTCCTGATGAGGGGATAGTAACCCGGTAGACTAACTCCCGGGTGTGATCCGGCCCAAGCGACGGCTGGGCCCAATCTGGCTGGAGGCAAAGAAACTTCTGGAAGGCCCAGGGCTTGTAAGGTTCGTAACCCGGATTGTGGGTTACGGTAAGGAAAGTTAGGATTTGTATGTAGAGTTCGAGTAGGACTCAGAGAGCACTCCGTAGGGCAGGCCAAGGGGGGTATGAGTGCTATATAAACCAACCCCTAAGCTTAGCCTGAGAGATTCAAGTCATAGTTGTAATACCTGTTATCGAGTGTCCAGCATTATTGATATCGAGATCCGGCGAGTTGTTCTCCGGTTCTTAGATCGCTTTCGCCATGTCTTCCTTTGAGCTAAACCCTCTCCCGAATACCTGTGTCGACTTGCCCCAAGATCAGTTACCCCAGGTAACATCTGCCGTGATTATCCCACGACAGTTGGCGCCCACCGTGGGGCCTGCGTCCAAAGGTGTTTACATCACGGGAGAAGCTCGGAAGAACATGAAGAACTTTGTCATCGGCGAGATCTACTCCAATGACGAAGGAGAGAAGATAGTGGACAATTCCGGATGGGAGTTGGAGCCGGGTCACTTCGAATCCGGATCCATGGTGTCAATCGGCCAAATCAGTATCTTCATCGGCATGGTACGTACGCTCAATTTGAAAGGACAATATCATGTGCATGTTACAGGGATTTCCAGCAGGGACAAAAGGGCGTTGAAACAAACAGTGAATCCGGCCTTCTCGAGCCCTCCGGGATACTTGAGATGGGCAGAGCAAGAGGTAACGTGGAGCAGGAGAGATCATCCAGAAGGAATAGAGCGCCCCGGGACCTTGGCGTTAGTAGTTTCGCCACAGGTCAATGGTTACGAATTGAAAAAGGTGTTGATGGACGGAGGAAGCAGCATCAATATCCTATATTGGGAAACTTTCTTGCGCATGAACCTCAAGGAGTCCCAGCTACAAAAAAGTTCGACGGTGTTCCACGGGATCGTGCCGGGTCATTCGGCACGCCCCGAAGGAAAAATTGCATTGGAAGTAGCCTTTGGAGAATCGGTAGATAACTATCGGGTGGAGTGGCTCACGTTTGAAGTAGTCAAGCTGCATAGCCCCTACCACGCTCTGTTCGGAAGGCCGGCTTATGCTAAGTTCATGGCTAGGCCGTGCTACGTATATCTGCAACTAAAGATTCCGGGCCCCAAGCAGACCATCACTATCCACGGAAGCCGGGATATAGCAGCCGAATGCGATGAGGGAGATTCAGTAATGGCCGAGCAAGCCTGCAGGAAGGAGGAACTTCAGTATTACCGGTCTCAGGTGGATCCGGATGATGGTACAGCATTGAGAAGACCAGATGCCGAAGACGAAAGAGTAAAGTTTAAGGCGGCTCAAGACACCAAGAAAGTAGATTTTGTGGAAGGAGACCCCACCAAACAGTTCACTATAGGGTCCAATTTAGAGGATGCGCAAGAAAAGGCTCTAGTAGAGTTCATCCGTTCAAATGCGGATGTATTTGCCTGGACACCCAGCGACATGCCGGGTATCCCCACCGAGTTGGCGGAGCACAGTTTGCATGTGGATCCCAAGGCCAGGCCTGTGAAGCAAGGTATGAGAAAAATGAATGAAGAAAGGAGAAGAGCTATAGGGGAGGAAATAGCGCGACTGTTAACCGCAGGCTTTATCATGGAAGTATTCCACCCTAACTGGTTAGCAAATCCGGTTCTTGTGATGAAAAAGACAAATGAATGGAGGATGTGCATCGATTTCACGAGCCTCAACAAGCATTGCCCAAAGGATCCGTTCGCGCTGCCAAGGATAGACCAAATCATAGACGCGGTAGCCGGAAGCGACTTGCTATGCTTCTTAGACGCATATTCGGGATACCACCAGATTAAACTCAAGAGGGAAGATTGGGAGAAAACGTCATTCATAACCCCATTTGGGGCCTTCTGCTACAAAACCATGACGTTTGGATTGAAAAACGCGGGTGCAACTTACCAGCGGTGTATCCAGAAGTGCTTCGAGGATCAAATTGGGCGCAACGTGCACGCATATGTAGATGACGTGGTTATTAAGACCCGGAAGGCAGAGACATTCATTGATGATTTAAAGGAGACGTTTAAAAACTTGAGAAGGTATCAGATGAAGCTCAACCCAACGAAGTGTGTATTTGGAGTTCCGGCCGGGAAGTTACTCGGCTTTATAGTCTCCGAGAGAGGAATCGAGGCAAACCCGGACAAGATCAAGGCCATCCAGAGTTTGAAGAAACCGGAAAATTTGAAGCATGTTCAAAAGCTCACGGGCTGCGTAGCAGCCTTGAGCCGGTTCATATCCAGGCTTGGAGAAAAGGCAATACCCTTGTACCGGCTTTTGCGGAAATCAGATAAGTTCGTATGGGATCAGGAGGCAGATGAGGCGTTCGAAGCACTAAAAAAGCAACTATCTGAAGCACCAGTACTAGCGGCGCCAGGTCCTAAAGAACCTATGCTATTATACGTGGCAGCCGGTCCCAAGGCCGTCAGCGCAGTAGTTGTCGTAGAACGTAAGGAGGATGGGAAGGGTTACCCGGTCCAAAGGCCGGTTTATTATGTCAGCGAGGTGTTATCGGAAGCAAAGCAGCGTTACCCACATTGGCAAAAGTTGGTGTTTGGGGTCTTTATGGCCAGCCGGAAGTTGAAGCCATATTTCCAAGAACATCCCATAACAGTGGTTAGTTCAATACCAATGTCGGATATCATCAGAAACTCGGATGCAACGGGAAGAATAGCCAAATGGGCGATAGAGATGGGGGATTATCATATCAGCTACGAGCCTAGATCGGCAATCAAGTCACAGGCTTTGGTTGATTTTGTTAACGACTGGACGCACACCGGAATGACTACCACAGTTCCAAGTTCCGAGTCATGGACCATGCACTTCGATGGATCAAAGCAGTACGAGGGGTCAGGAGCTGGAGTGGTGCTGACGTCGCCAAAGGGGGACAAACTAAGTTATGTGCTACAGATTCACTTTGATTGTTCAAATAACGTGGCCGAGTATGAGGCTCTACTGCATGGCTTGAAGGTAGCCAAGGAGATGAACATTAGAAGGATACGATGCTTTGGGGACTCAGATCTTGTGGTGCAGCAGGTATCAGGAACCTGGGATAGGAAGGATGCCACTATGGCAGCATATCGCAGGGAGGTTGATAAGGTTGCCGGGTGTTTTTCCGGGTATGAAGTAGAGCACATAGACAGAAGAAAAAATGAGGCAGCGGACGCACTCGCCAGACTCGGCTCGCGTAGGGAGCCGGTTCCACCTAATGTTTTCCTGGACGAGCTATGGCGACCATCAGTAAAATCCGAGTCTGAGGAAGAACTCGCGAATCGAGACCCGGATGTGGAGTTTGTAGCCACAATACGTGCTGTGCCCGAGTGGACAGAGCCATATCTGGCCTACTTATCACGAGGCGAACTGCCAGAACAAGAAGTACTAGCAAGGCAAATCCTGAGGCGGGCAAAAGGATATACTATTATCAATGGGGAGTTGTACAAGAGAAGCGCAGCAGGAGTCTTTTTGCGCTGTGTGACACCGGAAGAAGGCCGACAGATCCTTAAGGAGATCCATGAAGGCGATTGTGGGCATCACGCGTCCACAAGATCCCTTGTGGCCAAGGCCTATCGGCATGGGTTCTTCTGGCTCACGGCTCTAGCAGATGCGGAGCGGATAGTGGCAAGGTGCGACGGATGTCAAAGGTACGCTCGCCAAACTCATGTGCCGGCTATGGAGTTACGGACCATCCCATTAACTTGGCCGTTCGCCGTTTGGGGTATGGACATGGTTGGTCCCTTCCACATGTCACCTTGCAAGAAAACACATCTTTTAGTGGCTATCGATAAATTTACCAAATGGGTGGAGGTTATGCCGGTCACCAATTGTGAAGCAGCCACAGCAGTCAAGTTCCTGAAAAGAATTATATACCGGTTTGGATATCCCCACAGTATAATCACCGATAATGGAACCAACATGTCCCTTGGAGAGATGGAAAAATTTTGTGGCAGCAACGGAATCAGGCTTGATGTAGCATCAGTGGCACATCCGCAAGCCAACGGGCAAGTGGAGAGGGCGAACCAAGAGCTACTTCGAGGATTGAAACCACGACTGAGGGTTCCTTGTATCAGGGCCGCCGGGGCATGGGTTGAAGAACTTCCTTCCGTGGTCTGGGGTATCAATACTACGCCTAACCGATCCACCCAGATGACACCTTTCTTCATGGTCTACGGCGCAGAAGCAATATTACCAAGCGACATCATTCATGATTCACCAAGAGTGACAGCCTATGTCGAAGTGGAGAACGAGAAGAACCGGCAAGACGCTGTGGATATGTTAGAAGAGCAAAGAGAGCAAGCCTTGGAAAGGTCAGCCATATACCAGCAGGATTTGCGAAGATATCATAGTCGGCGGGTGAAAAGCCGGGTCTTCCAGGAGGGAGACTTGGTCCTGCGCTTGGTTCAGACAAACGAGGGAAAGCACAAACTATCGCCACCGTGGGAAGGACCTTTCATCGTAAGTCGGAGTCTACATAATGGGTCATATTACTTGATAGATGCAAGAGAAGAATCGGCTACAGTCAACGATACTGCCCACACTACTGCACCTATGCAAGAAAGAGATAGACCATGGAACGTGGCTCAGCTACGTCCGTACTATACTTAGCAGAAAACGATGTAACAGGCAGCAGGTTTCAGACGCACTCTTTTCCTATCCGGGGCACCCTTGGGGACTGGATGGGTTTTTAATGAGGCGGCTTGCTGGCCTAATTTTCTCATATCAAATAAAAAGGGGATTATCAAGAAAAAAGGCAATTGTTATTTATACGGCGTGCATATTCAGGTCTTGAGGGCTGGTTGCTCCTACAAGCACAGCTGCAAACTCAAAAGAGACCCGGCCTTGATGCCAATGAGTTATAGGGGTCGGCTACTCGAAAAAACGAGTGCGGCTACAATCTTATAACCGGACAAAGAAGTCCAAATTTCTCGGCTATTCTTACTTAAGCTCGATGTGACTCGCAACAAAGTGGCATGATTTGTTCGCTTACGATTACCGTCAGTCATGAGACCCAAACGGGACTTGCTTGACCCCGTTTTCGTATTGATGTAACAACATGGTATCCACGCGAAAGCCGGCTTATAGTACAAGATAGTCGAAAGGGTCATCTAAACCACAAGTTATGCAGAGTATAAGGCCGACAGCCGGAAACTCAACGATTATCAAGCATAACTTCAAACCTCATAAAAAGCTGTCCTGAAGTCTTGGGCATTCAGCGACAGGCGATTCGTTTCCTTGAAAGAAAACAATCATGTGTCCTAGACGCGGAAACCCGGACTGGGGACTTATGAGCTCTAAGGAAGAAACAGCATCATCCAGCCGATAAAATTACAACGAGCCACGCATCCGGGTCTCAGGAGCTTAGGGATTCAGGTGTAAAACCGTTCCCTAGACGCCAACGACACCCGGAGGACGGGTCTTGCTAAGGAAAGTATAAAAAAAAAGTATAAGGTATCGAGAATAAAGCAAGTGGATATCAAGAACAAGCAAATGCAAAGACACATTCATCAAAAGCCCAAAGGGGCGCAAAGTGCATCGGGAGTTTAAATAAAAGTATTACAAAAACCATAAAGTATCAAAAGAGCACAGGCGCTCTGCTTAAACGAATAGTAAAGCTGTTTTAACGATGCTTTGCCGGCTGACGTATGTGGAATGATAGGTATTACTTCAAGCTGCAGGGTCCATCTTGGCCTTGCCCTTGTCGCCACCGGTAGTTGCGGCGCCACTCGGGTCAGCAGCAGTCCCGGGTTGTGCAGCAGAAGTTGCAGGAGCAGAGTCGGCCTCGGTCTTCTTGGCGGCTTCTTCCTTCATCTTGATCGCCTCCTCCCTCCAACGGGCAAGCATATCGAACGGCTGGGGGCGGTTCGCCTTGACAACCTTGTCATTAGCATCATAAGCCGGGAGAATCACATCAATTTCTAGGGCATCAGCGATAATACTAGCCGGATGACGGACTTCTTTCTGAATAGCCTTGAAGTCCTTTGGCAAAAACTTGGACCCATCCAAGTTGAACTCTGGGAATCCGCTCATAAGTTTGGCCAGCTCTAGCTTGGGAGCGTAGGCCTTAGCCAACGCGAGTCCCCGGGTTACCCCAAATCGGCAGGAGGATCGTTTCCAGTGCCAAATCCACTCGGGGATTGTAGAGCAGCATTCCAGTAATCTCTTCATGTTATCTGGCCTGACACCCGGCAGTCGCAACTCGTCAAGTATCCAACTGACTCCGCTGCAAAGTTGGCGAAGAGTATTCTTGATGGTTTTAAGCTTGGCAGCATCATCTTCTTCGGGGGCAGCATCACGTGGGCCTGCTAAAAAAGGCAAAAGGAGCAAAGATAGTAGGCAAGCAAGTGCAGTTGTTCAAATCAAAGCAATCCGAGTCATAAAAAGGTGAAATTTAAAAATCTTACCAGTCGCAGTACGGTGAACATCAGCAATTTGAGCAGAAAGAGTTGTAAGTTTGTCCTTAGCCCTGTGAGCTCTCTTCCTGTACTTTTTCGTCATCTTTTGGCACCTGCGAGCCTCAGTCTCAGCAGCTTCACGAAGGGCCGTTTCTTTTTCAATACGCTTGGTGGACTTGGCCAGCTTCTTCTCCAACTGTGAAACATAGTCCTGTAAAGAAGCATGAAGAGGGATCAGCCAGAAACATTATACAAAGTTCCAAGCAAGTTACCTAGTAATTTACTCGGAACTTGGGGACTATGTATGGAAACAATTGGTGATTAGTCGGGATTACCTCGTGCTTGGTTATTAAGGCATCTAGTATGTTTTCTTCGTCGCCCTTCAAGGTATGGAGGGCATCTAGCATTTGACCAAAGGTCATGTCTTCAGGGCGAAGTTGAGAAGGGCCGGAGGATTGGCCCTCTTGTGGAGGAGTTGTTCCGGGTTTGGGGGTCGAAACCCGGATTGTTTGAACGTCCGGGATAGGAGAGCCCGACTTGGTCTCCAAAATGATGTCTTCGTCCACTTCGTCAGAGGGCTGGGGTGATGCAGTCTTTGGTGGAATTGGGTCCTTAAAAGGATCTTCTCCATTTCCGTCCTCGGCCTCGTCCTCAACCTCAACGTCCATGTCATCACTCGGCTTCTCTTCTCCCTGCTCTTCTGATTCAGGGATATCCGGGTCGCTCAGCGTAACTGTGGCGCTGAAGAAAAGAAGGGAGACATTGATCAATGGAATATACGGAAAAAAGAAAGGTAACCAGTACGAGAAAATGTAAGTAAAGGTAGTTTACCCGGTGTTCACGGCATAATCCGGGGGGAGCTCGCCGCTGGAGGCGGATGACGTTGGTAAGAGCACTGGCTGCGGTACGCGAAATTGCCCGGCAAGTGGATGATTAGGAGACGGATGACGTTGAGGAGATTGGGAAGGTTGAGCTGGAGGGGTACTGGCTCGATGAGTGGGTGAAGTGGAGATACCCGGGTTAAGGGGATCATCCCCCGGAGAATTCCGGGTCACCCTACGTTTAGTCGGGAGAGGGTCCTTCAAGAAGGGTGAATGTGATAATCGCTCGTTAAGTTCATGCATAGCAGCAAAGGAGTAAGGCGCACGAGACATAGAAGAGAAGGGAACCTTTTCAACTACCCCTCTAGCCTTCCTTTTGTTTCCAACTGGGGGCTCCTGGTCAGACTCGGTGGCTTCCGGGTCATTTTCTTCTTCCTCCTCTTCATCCCCCGACCCTGAAAGCCGAGTAAGTATCAGATAAGAGAAATAACACAGATGAAGGGAAGGTGTAAAGGGTATGGGAGAGTACCCTCATCATCATCAACAGACTCGGTTTCCTCTTCGGGGTCTTGAGAAGGAGGAGGGTTTTCGACTTTCCAGAAGGGATCGTCAGCCT